>CAJQZP010000693.1:14315000-14963333 GCA_907164705.1 Parnassius apollo
ATTACAGCCTATAAATGTCCACAACATAGGTCTCTCACATAGATTGCCTCATAGGAAGGATTTTGCCATCGTTGCCACGCTTGGCAGGCGAAATGGCAACTGCAGTTTTTTTTATTATTTCAGTTGTTACTAGAGTGCTGATGCTGCCCATCTACAGTTTCAGTTTCCCTCTGTCGCCGCTTACGACACCCACGGGAGGATATTGGGTAGTAGATATTCTTACACCGCCACCACACGAGAATTATGTTTAACAGTATTAATATTTTGTCGAGGAAACGCTGCTAAAGTCCCATTATACTTGTTATTATTAAAATAAGTTTAAACAAACATGTAGTCCGCCCGACCTTAAACGCACTGTAGCGCATCGTAGCGAATAATTGTTATTGTTTAATAATTTCGCCGAAAAAACTGATTATGTTGTCTGACATAATGTATGGCAACGAATAGATGCTTCGACATTGACATAGTTATGTGACCGCGAGAGTTACAGGCATCTACTTCTAAAGGAAGTGCGCTTTTAAGAATACATATCTTTTTTCTTTCCCATACATTTATATAAATTCTAATTTCTTTAATAATATTTAATATTTAATATACCAAAGTAGAAAGTTTTTCCAAAATATATATATTTATATAATAACGGTGACAAAAGAGCACACAGTCCACCTGATGGTAAGTGGATGCTGTGGCCCATAGACATCTACACTTATCCTCGATTAAGAATCAAAACGCAGATACGTTGTCACCCCTGAGGTCTAGATGGAGTGCCTCGTTTCCAGTAAAAAAGGGTCTCCGAATCTTTACACTCATCATACGAAACACAACAGTATTAAGCTGCTATTTTACGCTGTTATTCTGTGAGAGCGTGGTTCTTCCCCGGTAGAGCCGACCCATTCGTGCTACAACCATAATATAGCTGCAGCATGGCTCTATCACGTATAAAATTAACGTATAATATAATATTATCTATAAACTTCTACATGGGAAAGAATAATGAGTTTTGTGATAGCGTATTGTATACTTTACGGAATTAATTCCTTCAGGTGTGTTGTTTCATTTTGACTGCATTCGAACTATTTCTAAATCCATCCCAAATTTAGTGTTAGATATATTGCTCGTAATACGTAAAGTCTTTTGCGTATTGTATTTCAAACTCAAGGCATGAAATACAAAAAAGTAAGCAATTGTTATCAGAGAGTAACAGATTAGGTTTAAACATTTGATATTTGGTGGGTCATTTTTACACCATTAAACATGACAAGCCAGCGCGCAGTTCACCAAACGTTAAGTGGATGCTGGGCTGTGTTCCAAAAACTTCTAATCCTGAAAATGCAGATGTATTATCACTGATTTCTCTCGAGGACAGAGATGAAAAATCACTCAGCATTCGAAGCGTTATGCAGCTATTGCTCATTACGCTGGTATTGTGTGCGAGCGTGGTCTTTCTCTGGTCGAATAGATCAATTTGTGTCGCAGCCATAATACAACCGCAGCGGGGTCCTTCCACGTAGGAAGCTTAAATGATTCATTTTCGTGAATTTCACATTGCCGTCGTTAATCGAAACTTCGTTTTACATAACGTTCATCACGGCGTGCTTTTTCTTCAAAAGGTTTCCGAATTTTTTGTTTACTAAAGTTAACTACAAATTATGAAAGTCTTCCTACTGTAAGAAAGCTCATTGTTACGACGTTTAGTAATTATTATGAGACTTTTTTGTAATAGATCTGTAATTGTAATTTATGTTTTATTTTGTTTTTATTATGTGTGGCCACAATACTCGTCATGCCGCAAGTAATGCTCCTCGTCATGCCCATCCCTCTCTGTTTTATCGGTTTTTTGGGCGCGAGTCAAAGGACTGGTAATATGAGTGCAATAAACTGGCCACATGATCGCGGGAACGTAGTTCAAATCGAACGCTCGTTACGGTAGCGTCGTTCTATTGAGATGAATAGATGTCATCCATCCATCTCCGTTATCGAGGAAGACGACCTATAATTCTTTTTATGACATTGATATAATTAGCTGTACTAAATATGCATATAGCACGCATGCTTCCACAGTTTCAATAAGCATTGTGTTGGAAACCCGAGCGACCTAGTGCGGAGCGTCGCGATTAGTTGCGCGAGTAGAGCATTGTGTGGGCAGAAAGGGCAACATTGTGGTAAAGCCAGGAGCAGAGCGGTGAACAGCGCGAGGAGCATAGTATGCCGGAGCCATTAAGTTTAAAATAAGGTCATATAAATGACTTGACATATGGCATATGGCAAGTGAAATTTACCCCTCAACCGCCACCCCGATAATCTATTGGGGAGGTTATGTTCAGCATGGGCCTTTGATGGGCTGTAATGAATGAGAAAAATAAAAACTTACCTACAAAAAGGTACCTCTGATCATATAGCACACGAATGAAAATGGGCACGGAAGGTTTGCTCGCCTTACTTCCATGCATTTATTGCACTATTAAACATGTAATATGTATGTTTTGCGCTATAGACAGTATTAGGAAATTGCCACTGCGGTCAAATTCGGAAAGTCTTACGAGGACTCTTGGGTCTGGGTTAACTGTTGGCAAATGTTTCTATCAAGCTTAGAAATTTTGGTGTAATGGCCATATTTGCAGTTGGATTGGCGTTCGCAATAACTTTTACCGCTCTTTACCAGTTACAAAAAAAATTATTCTCTTTTTTTAAGTTCAAGACATTAAATGTTCTAGTCACTTCTTTATAATGTTCTCTTTAACCCTTTCTATCTATCCTTCTTATATTAAGGATTGTTCCGAATTCCTTCACAATTCCCATTCGAAAGGTTTGAGATCATCAGAAAATTTTACATTAAAAATGCCTATCTATAACAGCAAATTTTCGGACAGCTCGTTTACTATTCAAGCTGTCCATCTATGGAATGCCCTATCTCTGTCAGTCAGACGCACCCAGTCTTTATCAGTTTTTCAGTAGCTTGAACACAATCACTATCTTAATCTTTGAGTTCGTGCCATCTTTATATGTATACATTCGTATTGTTTGTATCTATTTGTTATTTATTTCTTTGCGTTATATGGATATATTTATAAATATTGTTTCTGCATCACAAAACCACACTGTTTACCGCGTTTTGCAATCCTATCCATCCAAAGGTTGTCAGGAAAAATACATAGCTTAGATTAGATAGCATTGCGACAAAAAATTATTTCTTCTTGCGTTTATGTATTGATGTGGTGTACAATAAAGAATTATCTATCTATATATCTATTTAATATGGAACCAGTAGCTTAGGTCGTATGTTGGTTACGAGTACCAGTGTGATACAAGTGGTAAAACTAAAAAAATTGTACAACCGACTTCAATATAAAAAAATGAGAATATCATCAATATAGTCGAAGTCAATTAAAATGGCATTATTAAGGATAACTGAAATGGATGGTCACATCTTGAAAAAAACTACAGTCGGATTGAGAATCTCCTCCTTTTTTTAAGTAGGTTGAAACAAGAAAAAATTTCCCATTTGTTTTTCGAAGGCGAATTTTTTATAGGATAAAGGTGACAATCGAGCACACAGTCCACCTAATGTCCTTGCCCGGTCGAGTCAACCCATTCGTGCTACAAATATACCACGTTAAAAATGTAAAACTTAAAAATAAGTTTATAAATTTGTTGAAAAAATCTAAAATTTTAAAATCTCAAGTTTATTTAAATTCTATTCGTATATATAGTGACCGTGAATGCAGTCGTGCGTTTCGTGATATTGAATTTTGTGTTAAATAAACACAGTAAAGTAATATAGTAATATAGCATATATAACTCAAGCACAAAATACGTGATTACAATAATTATTTAAATTTTTTTGCGATGCATGCTGACTTTAAAAAATGAGCCTATATCACTACATATTGTTTGGTAAGTGTAAAATTACCATTTTGTAAAAGTAGTTATAGGATAGTTGTATCAAACAATTATTTTAGAGATCGTAGGTTACTGACCAAACCTAGACTTAATTATTTTTTATATTTACGCGAACACTACACATTGAAGTAATACTAGTTTTTACGGATTTTATTGCGTATATTTAACTATAAATACCCGATGTTTCGAGTGCTTTACAGCACCGATGGTCACGGGGGGGGGGGGAGCCTGAGATGTTCAACGTTCAGATGTCATAGTAAATAGCGGTTTCCATAGATTAAAATTTAACTTTTGTTCCGATTTACACAGTATGAACATATGGTATCTTGAAGTCTTGCAGTTGTATGCTTGGGTTGGGATTTAATTTTATTTATTATAGGATCTCAAGCAGATGGTAGCACCCAGCCATCTTCTTCTCTATTGAAATTAGGATGTTTTTAGATTTCAATAGCCTCGCGAATCATCCTTGGAAGGAACTTATTTACCGAGGATTTGTGGTCTATCAAATCTGATGTAGTGACGGGGGCTATCCTGTACGTGTTCACAGACTGCAGACTTCCTGGAGCGTCGATTCTTCACATATAGCTGATGTGAAGAATCGACAACAACTTCAAAAAAAAAAGACCACAGTTGTGTTGTCACTCCTAAAGACTAAGATAACACGCTTTATAGCTAGCGTTGCCAGGCGTCCGGATAAAGCCGGACACAGTCAGGCTTTATGTTTGCGTGTCCGGCCAAATTAGACGGTGTCCGGCCTGTTCGGCTTTTTGTTGTTCCGGCAAAAATGTAAAGAAATGGTCAAATTTAAAAATAAATTTGACCATTTCTTTACACTTTTCATGTACTTACATACATACTATAGCAATTATTGAAATTAATATTGTAATGAATATTGGGTGATTAATAATAAAAAATACTGATTCATTCAATTGTTGTTATTTCATTACAATTTAGGATTTTACGGTAAATGATAAAAAGCATTCTTTTACTTTAAAAAATGTCATTTTCCTAAGACTAAAAAATTAAGGCTGTCCGGCCTTTTTACCAAAATGTTCCGGCTAAGCTCGCTGGTCTGTCCGTTTTTTCGGTTTAAAGATCTGGCAATCCTATTTATAGCCCGTGACATAATAGTAAGTACACTAGGTACTATTTGGCAGGAAAATAGCTAAGAGGGTGACATCAACCCTAGATATTATTCGGATAAAATTCTCTCATCCCGAGGCTGTACACATTTGTGAATGAATTTATTCCGTTAACACATTCATTTAATTAAATATTGTTTTTATTTTATTTTCGATAGAGTACTGATGTTGCCTTAAACCTACGCTAAGTTATCTTTTTATGAATGATATTCACATCCTACTAAAGATATGTTACGATATGGTATTAGTCTAAAAGTGTTTGTTATACCAAGGTTTTGTAATATGTATAGTTATTGCATATTAATGTACCAGTGTAAACAAATGTTAGTAAACCAATAAATAGGTAAAAAAAAGCCCTGATGTACTCGAAGGACGAAAGTAAGCTCTTCACTTAGCCAGTTTTCTGAGGGATATCACAAATTAGGGTTCAGTTTAATTCATGAAAATTCCACGCTATAGCTGTGTTATAAATAGAATACGTTCAGTCGATCGCTTGCTTCCGATGAGAATCGGAAACATTTTTTACACCTTTATACAACCAGAAAATAGCTTCTAGTATAAAAACGAATTTCAATATAGCTGCTATACAGCTTGCAATGTTTGGGATGTAACAAAATATAAGCGAGTTATTAAATGCTAGCAATAATTACGAAATTATGCTAAGCCGTAAAATACGTTTTTACGTTATTGATTCTCAAAATTACTTATAAATAGTATAACAAAGTCACACACAAAGTTCAAAAATTTTATTAAACTAAGTTTGTATAAAAATGGTTATTATAATATTAAGGAATTTATGGATGATAATAATCTCTGGAAATGGAAAAAGAGCGTTACAAAGTTATTTCTAATTTTAGTGTTGTTAATTGTAAACATGATTGTAAGCTATTTTTTGAAAAAAAATAGTCCTGCTGTGTTTCTTGCTGGTTCTTCCCAGGACAGAGGTTTTTTTTATTGCAAACCAGTGGTAAATGAAAAGTGACTTTCAAATAGGTATTGTTTATAATCTATATTGAATAAAAAAGTTTCTGTTTCTGTTTCTATTTACAAGGCGTCCAGTCTTGACGGAGACCAGCCATCTGCGCAGGACAGGATTATAGTGCGCGAGTGTATGCATAAGCACAACTGTGCACTCTCTATTCTCTCACTCTCATAGGCCAATGTGCCGGTAATTCGATAAGACAGGAGAAAGATCGGGCGCAGGATCAACGGCTTTACGTGCTTTCCGAGACACGAGGGTGAAATACCGCCAACTTCCTGACTCCGGGTTGCTACTAGGAATTTCTTAACGGAAAATAACTGATTTTTGGTCCGACCCGGGATTCAATCCCGGTAACTTATGATAAGCAATCGCCTTTAACACCACTAGACCAACGAGGCTATCGTCAACGGAGTTACATATGTTTGTGATTATTTTCAAAAAATAGCTCTTGCCACTATGAAGAAATTGTTGTTGTACAAACATATCTAATATATAAAAATTAATATTTGTTTGTTCGTATTTTATGCGCTGACATACCGTGCGTCAGATTGTGATAACTTACACGTACTTTGTCAACAATTGCTTGCACTTCCAGCATAGTTGGATTCGGTAGGTGGCACTGTTGTAGAATCCAGATATCATCCGTGTGAAGCCGGGCAGATTGCTAGTAGGAAATATTTTTAACAAAAATCTTTATTACAAATATTTTTATTTAAAACGTTATTGTAAAATCATTTACAGTTGCAAAATTCATCATAATCATTACAGCCCTTCACAAGTCCACTGCTGAACATACGCCTCCCTCAAGGAATGCCACAAAGCACGGCCCTGAGCCACCTGCATCCATCAACTTCCTGTATGTCTTAACAGGTCTTCACTCCATCTAGTGGGGAGTCGCCCTACACTTCACCTAACCTTACGAGGCTGCCACTCGAGAACCTTTTTTCCCTAGTAGTTGTCGGTTCTTCGAACTATGTGGCCGGCCCATTGCCACTTCAGCTTACTAATCTGTTGGGCTATGTCGGTCACTCTGGTTCTACTGCGGATATCTACATGTCTAAGTTTATCACGCAGAGAAACCCCGAGCATAGCTCTCTCCATAGCTCGCTGAGCGACCTTGAGCGTCCTCATATGACCAGCAATGAAGAACCACGTTTCAGTTTCATAAGTCATCACTGACAACACGAACTGGTTGTACAATCTCATTTTCAGATTTTGATGTATAGCTGACAAGAAGATGTGTCGTAATTTCCCGAACGCTGCCCAGCCGAGGATAATACCGTATCCTTTCCAGTCCAATAGCTTGAAAACGTCTTCCAATGCAGCGGTGAAGAGTTTCGGGGATATAACGTCACCCTGTCTTACACCTCTCTGCAGTTGGATAGGTTTCGTACTCTGGTTCTCTACTCGAATAGCCATCGTAGCCCTACTTTACAAATACTTCAGTACCTCGATATACCAACAGTTAACTTGGCACCGTTGAAGGGACTGTAGCACCGCCCAAATTTCGACGGAAAAGGCTTTCTCATAGTCCTAATACGCCAGACAAAGTGGCAGATTTCACTCTTCGGTCTTCAACTCACCGCTTTCTCTTTTGCCTAGTTTTGCGTTGAAGCCATCAACACCATATAATGGGTATTGGAAGAATGCATGGATCTAGAGATATCCTCATATATTTCCTCCACCTCCTCATCGGGATGTGCCGAGGTTGGTGCCTGTATGACCTTTAGCGTATACCGTTTGGTGATTCTGAGTATCAGGTACGCAACCCTCGTTGACATACTCCCAATCTTTACAACGTTGTTGACAAGAGACTTGTAGACGATAAATCTGACACGTCCTTGGGACAGATGGTCGCCCTCCCGGTGATAGAACAAGCTGTCGAATTCGAGAATCACCGTGTCCTTTCCCTCTCTTCGGACCTTGGATAATCCTATCTATAATATGCCAGGGCAATTTGTCTACCTCTTCTTCCAGCTCCAGGATCTTCTCGTGAGTCCTCAGGTTGCGTGAGTTGTATGTTGTCAGGTCGAATCGTCTTAGATGGTAACCGAACTTCCACCTGCACCCCCTTAGCTCCTTCTTAGCACCCCCTGACCTGCCGTGACCATGGTCGCCACCATAGCCAGGAATAGCGGGTTGCTGGGGACTGGGGGCCGTTTATTTGTGTCGTTGCTCATGGGGGATTTTTGCTATAGTTGCCACGCTTGGCGAGTGGGTTAGAAATCGCAATTTTTATTGTATAATTATTTGATCAAAGCACCTTACCTGTAAGTGTCTTTCGATCAAAATTATATGAAGTTGTCACTTCCTCTGTGTTTGTATGCTATGTAGTCATGAATTGACGGACCGAATCATAAGAGTTTTAACCTCCCAGGGGAAAAATAATATTTTTACTGGTATCCCAACCTATACGAACTCCCACTAGCAATACTATACACCTCATGTCATTGTGAATTTATATCCACTAGAATTAGAATTAACTAGAACTAGATTAGAATTATAACGTAACCTTGTATCTCTAATTTGGTACTTGTTAATAAAATAATGGTTTAAAGCAATTTTCCTTTAATACAACATTGACTGGTAAGTTTTTGAGGTTGAGATTGCTGTGTGAAACAGAATCTTTATCTTCTTCTTCACATGAGCAAGTAATTTGTCTCCTTTTTTGCCCACGAAAGTGAGTAATATTATTTGTGAAAATACCCTCGTGTACCCACCAGTGGTACCGCGAGTATAACAACCCTTGCATACATTTTTGTAGTAAGAAGAACATATGAATATTCATGAGAAACATAATCCAATGTCTCATGCACCCCCTTATGGCACCGCGAGGCAGATATGTAATGTCTCATACATAGATATTATATTGTATATGTAAGCAATGATATATATATATATAAAAAAAAAATTTGGTACTAAATATGAACGTATGAAAATTCATAAAAAATGAAATTCAATGTCTCGTTTACCCCCCTCGTGGCACAGCAAGAGATATGTAATGTACAGAATCTCGTTCTGTCTCTTACACAGATTTTATATTGCGAGTTTATTACGCTGTGAAGCAGTGATATTATTTTCTACTTGTTTTAATATCATTGACTGTAAGTGATAAATTAAAATGCATCATAAAATCATATATATATATATATATATATATATATATATATATATATATTTGATTGAAAAAGTATGTATAGACGCTCGTTCTATTTCATACATACGATTTCATATTTTACGTGGTATAAAACTATCCTGCAGCTTATTTACATACATATGCAAAATACGCATTCCGTATATAAATACAATATACATATTAAGATTATTGAAACATTATGTACTTATAGACGCTCGTTCTGTCTCATATATAGATTTCACATTTCACGTTATAATTAGATTAACATTTATTATATAGATCCTACAAATTATTTAAATGCAAAAAATTACATACATTGAAATCGTCCAAAACGTTTATGAGTGTTTCAATAAGTTTTTGCTAATAATAAAATCTGGAACTTTCACTTAAAAACCCAATTTTAAACTTTTAATGTGAAGATGCGACTCACCGATTCGGCACGAAAAATTCACACTGACGTGAGGTATATAGTGTTGCCAGTGGGAGTGCATATAGGTTGGGATACCAGTAAAAATATTATTTTTCCCCTGGGAGGTTAAAACTCGTGTGATTCGGTCCGTCAATTCATGACTACATAGCATACAAACACAGAGGATGTGTCAACGAATATAATTGCTGTTATCAGGAAGATGCTACTGCCTATCTCCTGCGTGCCTCCAACTTCTATAGAGATAGGAGGATGTTATAGGATAGAGATAGAGGCGTCGTAAGAGGCGACAGAGGTCGCCTCTTACGACACCCACGGGAAGATATGGGGTAGTGGATATTCTCAACTGCCACTTCACGGTACCTTTTAATTTTGATTGTGGATAATATTGTGTTAGCATTGAGCTACGTATTGTTTTTATCTGTACAAATGCTCCGTGCAGGAACAATCAATCAAAGTCAAGTTCATGCGCTTCGACGGCGTGTATCAATATAGTGTACTTCATAACATGTTTTAAATTACAAAAGAAGTTGAATAAGCCTAATTGTGTATGAAAAAAAAATATTTTAATATAGTTAACAAATTTTCTGAGTGATCAAACTTAGTATTAATTGGATTACAGTTTATTTTTGTTAAGTAACTGTATATAAGTCACGAATATTTCATGAATGAAACTCAATAAATCAAAGAAAAAAATGTTTTAAATTTGTATTAGCAACTTTCTTAAATATAAAATCGACCGAAAGAAAAACTGCTGCATCTGTTACAATTAAGCATATACTATCTTTTGTACGTGTGGTTCACGATTTCTTCTTCAATTGCGAACTGTCTTTAATTATTACTTTTTATTACATTGCTAAAGGTTGAATATAGGTTATCAAAGGTAGTCCCATATAAATTCAGGTAAAAACTCTAGTTCTGAGGGTATAATGGAAGGAGATGAAATTTTTATTTTTAATGTAATTAGTTAAACCACATTTTAGTTATTAACATAAGCTTTAATATTCCTTAACGTAATAATATATAATACAATTTTTTATATATAAATATATATATTACATATATATGTAAAATACGAAAGTACTCCAACCTCCAAAGTAAAAAATATAATGTATGGCAGTCGTTCTGGCAAACGCAGTTTTTTTTTGACACTAAGATGACCATATGGACAGTGGATACTCTTACACCGCCACTACATGGTGACATTCCTTACTCCATTCAAACTGTTCAAAAATTAAACTCTTAAATTAAAATAAAAGCTAACATAATTTTTTCAAACGAAAAACATTTTACATTAAATTTACGTTTTAATAGTCTTAAAATATATTCTTATGCTATCTAAGTACCACCTCCTTCAGCAATGATTTAGGTTTGCTATTACTTTTTACGCACTTTTGGAAATATCAAAACATTGTTTGTTACTATTACAAATACATACTTATTAGTTAATTAATGACTTAAAATAACGTGTTAATATGTTTTTTACAGATTTTCACCGCTGCTGTCCTTCTGTACGCGTGTTTGTCAGCTATCTACTACGCGAAATTTAACCCTATCCTGCCTGACTATAGTATGGAATACGACGACTACTTCTTAGAGCGATCTGTGGGAAGAAAGGCAAGAAGTTTGGAATCTTGGGAACTCCCATCAGGACTTAGCTGGATGAACTCTCAGACCTTTCAGTTCATTTTGGACGCTATATCAAAACATTACGAAGAAAAATAATATTGTAAAGCCATAGATTATTATATTTTAAGCGGGTGTAAACGAATACAGGGCAACGACGGCAATATTACTGAGTGGATAAGAGCCTTTGTTACCTGGTATCACGTGAAAAAAAAATCTGATTTGACGGAAGTTTTGTGTTTTGTAAGATTTCTTTGAATCGGATTTTTAATAATATAAAAATAGCATTTAAGATATTTGGTGAGAAAATAAAGTTGTGGTTGTAATTTTGTAAGTTGTCAATTTAAGTTCCTCGATTTGTTATGATGTTAATGTTTGCAATAAAATAATATGATTACTTTTAATATAACTATATTCCACTTATTTATAATGTCATATTAGCTCTTTAGCATTTTTATAACACAAGCAGTAGTGCAAGGCGAGGAATGAAACAGGAACTTATTTGATGTTGTGTGGAACGTCGAGCACGGCAGTAGAGAAATTTTTTTTAATTTAGGTACAACTTAGAGTAAAACACATTATTCATCAATCGTAACGTAATAAGCGTTCTAAGAAGGATTTTTGTATATAATGTTTTAACTTCGCTACGTTCTCCATATAGTTTTTTGTTAAATACGTTTCATGTATGCGTAACTACGTTGTCATACAAACATTTGTTCATTGCGGGATTCGACCCAAAAAAGGTTCAATTGTTTATTATATACGAAAAGAAGTCTATACTTTATTGTTTAATTTTTACATTACAGTACAAGCAAATAGTCAACTCAATTTGTACTAAGTTTGTAAATAATATTTATGAATTTTTGTTAAATACGTTTCTTGTATGCGTTTTACATTACTACTTTGTCATATGTACAAACATTTGTTCATTGCGGGATTCAACAAAATGGATTCATTTTTTATTATACACGAAAAAACTGAAATCAATAATTTATTGTTTAATTTTACTTTATAGTATAATAAAAATCAACCTCAATCTGTACTAAGTTTGTAAATAATATATTATGAAAGTATTAGAAACATACATTTATTTCAAATAAGTAGATAAATAACAATAAAAAAATATTTTAAATACAAACTCTTTATTAACCACAAATATCATGGAAATAACTTTAATGTGCAAGTAAAGTCTGGTTAAGACGGCAGTGTACGTGACGGCTTATTTTGTTATTGCCCACGGCCCGGCGTCTTGGGTTCGACGTCCGGTCGCCGCCGCTCTCCCCGGCTAGGATACGTGGAGGATGACGCTATTACTGCCGAAGTCGTGTTGAGCTAGCCTTTACGTAATAGAGATTTTTATAAATTACTTTTAAAAATAATATATTTAATTAAATTGAAGTGTTTGTTTTAAATATTTATGGGTTAATATAAATATTTGTTTCAAGTTTTAAAGCAATTCGTATGAAATAAATATCCTTACAAATAGGCTACGACTTAACTGTATTGTGAATAATAAATATAAAATTTAGCAAATACCGTTTTATAGAGTTTGGAATATTTTATAGAAAAAACCGTGTTTATATTATAACTTTGCAATTGCCAGATATTTTCTCTATCTCAAAAAGATCATCGTCGTAGTAACAGTAGCTTCAATTTAGTGGACTACACATTTAAGAAATCAGTTATTGAAAGAGCAATTAAGCTATCCAGCATTTTTGTGGTAAGCCACGTCATAGTTTCGTTTTGTGATTTACTATCCGTTGCCCGCCTTCGTCAATAGTCACGACTTGGCTTCGATATGCATCCGAGTGTAACATATAGTTCGGAAGGACCTGGTAAAGTTGAATAAGTTACCAAGTGATTCTTTGTCCGCGGCCGGATTGGCGCTAGTACAGCGTTCAAGTGCAATGCGCCGGCACATCGAAGGAGCCAGTGTTGGTTTGCGGTTGCACGTTACTGCTACACTCGTGCGTCCATGCGTCCCACATTTAAATTTCGAACGACTTGGCTAAATACAATCCAGCACACAAATTGTTTCTATAGAGAAAATAAACTAGGTGACTGTGACTGAGTGAACTCTGTGTTTTTGAAACGTTTCGTTAGTTATTTTTCACCGTTAACTTGTGCTTTGTTGGATATTTACATAAAGGTAATCACAATATTCACGTCAACTGAAATTCAGTTATTCATTACTTAATTCTATTGTAACGTAGATACACTATGTTTATGTAATGTTATAAATATACGTTAACTAAATGCTTCTTATACGAAAGACTACACCTATAGTCAAGAAAGGATTAACTATTAACAATCCTTGTGTTTTTACAAATATTTTTATTTAGCTCGATTTAAGTAATACATAATTAATTACGTGAATTTAAGAACGAAATTAGCTGAACAAATATTAATTATACAATAGAACAAGCTGTAGCCCCTATAAAAGACATCAACGGGATACCTGCAAATCGTTCTAGGCATATGCAGTATAAAATATTTTTTAAATGAAAGCCAACCTTTTTACTTCTAAGGAATTTTTAACAAAATAAAAGTGACAAACAAAATCCACCTGATGACAAGTGGACCATAGACATTGATATGTGTCTTCGATTAAATGAAGATGCGGTGTCACTCTAAGGATAAAAATGTTCGTTTGTTCGATTCTCGTTACCAGTTAAAGAAAAGGATCTTCGGCTTTTTACACTCACTATACAAAACACAGCAGTACTAAGCTGCTCTTTCATCCTGGTATTCCGTGAAAGCGGGGTCCTTCAACCGCTCAAACGGACCCACCCACACATAATAAAATGTTTAAATATTTAATATTTACATAAGATATATATAATGCTAAAATAATAACCTATTTTAATTTTTACTTGTATCTTCTATCTAATTAATACACGATACGTGATAGCTCAACAGCTAAGCGCCGATTTTACCTAAATATCATAGTACACAAGCAACCATCGAGTAATGACATTGTTTGATGCATTTACGCGCTGATTTACCACGTGATTGCCAGTGAAGTGAAACAAAATGAATCGTGAGGAAACTTGTATGTCTGAAAAATAAAAATTCCATTCAGCAAACATGCATCAGAGCAGTGTTGCTCCTTAATCGTTTCAGAAATGAGAGGAGGCATGTGTTTAGCTTCTACATATATATGCTGGAACTTTCCTATATTTTATACATACTGAATCTAAAATTTAACCACTTTAACCATTTCAAAAAGACTTCATCAGCACATAAACTGGCTGCTGTTGGACGTGGGTACTCGTCCATATGTAGCATAGTGAGGACCTGCGATTATTGCCACGTTTTCCAGGTCGACTTACAATCACAGTACCAGATATCTTGCTCATTGGAAGTCACACCTGTTACAGGCTTAGATATTTAATATTTATATACAACGCCATAAAACCATTTTTAACGCTAAATCTTGTGGGATTTACCTAGAACACCCCTTTGATACATAAAAAGACGATATTATTTGATACGAATACACCGAGGATCCTAAAAGAAAATTTAAGTTTGTAGGACTGATAAAGACTAGACTAGCTGATGACTTCATTTTACAAATTTCTACTCACAATAATTTTTTTCCTTCTTTTAAAGTTTTAAATCTTCTAGATTATAATTCACTCACCTTAATATCTGTTTAAAGTTTGTATATATGCAATATATATATAATAATAATAAAATAATTTATTAAAAACTTTAACTTGTAGTACATATAAAAAAAAACAATCTTACATGAGATACATTACAAAAATACTAGTGAGGGTGACGTTCTGTTCTCCTTGCTAGACTAAGAAATAGCCTGCATTAAGGAGATTCAGTCCCTTACCCCCTTACAAAAGTGATGGGGTGGTGGGAAAGTTTTTTTTTTAATAAATTATATATATATATATATATATATATATATATATATATATATATATATATATATATATATATATATATATATATGAGCGTGTGTGTGTTTGTTATCTGTTTTTATAAACATTCTTCTATAAATTTCAATTTTATCGTTTTATCAGTATTTCTGCATTTTATAGTATGTGCAAATATAGTAAAAATAAATAACTAAGAATAAAAAATAGACCTCACACCTAACAAATTATATAAATATCTTCTATCCCACTATAAAGTGACAAATCTTCCCGACCTGTTAAACCTTGTTTTATCTGTGCACTATTTCGGGCTGATGGTGACGATAATGAAGAGTTACGTCTTTAAGACATTGTTTGATCTATGAGTCGTAAAATATATCAAATTTTATATTTTGGTATATATTAAGATGTTAATTAACTTAATATACAATTAGTGTTAAATTCACATCCATTTTGGTATGTAATGCAATGAAAAGCAGACAAAGCCCAAACTTCTTCCGCCATGTCCTACTGCTGATCAAAATATTAGTATACATATCTAAATCAGATTTCTAAATTCTAAATAATATGAAAAGTATTTCTTAGCCCTGGTCTTAAAATTACTAAAAACCGTTTCATTAATAATTCTTCTATCTTCCTATAGTATTGGTGACTTAGAATTTTTCTTTTTATGATGCCACTAAACGTTATATGTAAATTTATATCATCATTTGTTTACAATCTCTAAATGCAGAGTGGCAATAAAATTCGGGATCCGTTATTGAATAAATGAATATTATTAAACAGACCGGTTTACTTGCACCAGTTGATGATAAGTCACTAACAAAATTACCAAGTTATGGTGAAATTTTTAACTTAATATTTTAAAGTAAATAATATGCAAATTTAAAAGTAAATAATATAAAATTTCAGCTGTTTTAACGACATTCATTTGGCCGCTGGTTATCAAACATAAACACAACTGCTGAATTAGATTAAGTTTCTATTTACACTCACTAACTTGAATCACGATTTTTATTCCAAAGCTTTCTTAATGTAATGTCAACCTGTCTTGATTCGCTTACGAAAAAAATAATGTCTTGCACTGATATGAACCCAAATCACGGGTACATTTGAATCGCCTATTCCGTAAGCAGGCTTTATTGGAACCCGTTAAGCTGTTGAAACGTGTCTGTGACATATAAATAAACATAATAATATAAATAGTGTGGACTAACGGTACTATTTTCAACGTCGATCTCGTCTCTACTTTGAGAATGTGGCGCTTGATAAACTTAATTAGTTAACATTTTCAGTTCTTTTAGGTATTCAACCTGAATGTTTTGCCTATACTTTTAGAAACCCCATGTGTGTATAAAAATTCTTCAGTTTATTAATGTATATAAAATTGACATAGCTTGATTTCTCTTTAGAGAAACGTTAGTATGATCAGACGACTTTCTAATTTGAATCCAGGATAGGAAGGCGTTGACCGGTTCTAGGATTAGATACATTTATCTTTCGATTTTGAGGGTCGTATAATTACTCCCACGTCGCGTCGATCGATTGATTAAGATAATTTTTAAATAAAAGTTAAAATAATTTATAATTTAATCAATATTTTAATAATTTTTTTAATATTAATTATTCATCAGTAATTGGAATAAGTTTTATATCACATCTATAAAATTACGTATTTGGAACACAGAGTTTTGAGAAAAAACAGTGCTTTAAAAATATACAAGCGTTAAGGTGACTTGGGAGTAATTTTTAATTTTCTTGAGCCTCTGGAAATCCACTGCAATATAATTATTGCACAGAAACAAAAGTTATTTTATAAAAATTGAACATTCGTACAAGTATAGTGTGAAAACAAAAACGCGATTCTTAAATGACTCGATGAAAAATTATATAAATCTTCGTAATTAACTCAATATTTAATCGTGCACCTTGCAAACATTCCATAATGAAAAAGTGTAAAAGTTACGTATATCAAATTAAAATTCTAATTATTTTTAGGTCATATTGAGAACATATTTCATAAATTCGTTATATTTTATATTGTTATGTTAGTTTTATGAAAAAAAAATATTACAAAATCGAATAATTCAAGCGTTAGCACACACCTCGGTCTACGTCCATTGTCCGCCGAGACATCTTCGAGGATGGACGTACTTTGTACGTTTTATAATTGTCCCCGCTTTAGTACTATCTATATATTACTGCTGTTTCATTTTCCCTCTGTCGCCTCTTACGACACCCTCGGAGCAGTTCGGGGTAGTGGATGTTCGTACACCGCCACTACACGGTTATTATTGGAGCAATGAGTTAACGTTTTCATACCTATGCACCGTACTATAAGATGACCTTAAACTATGTCCTTAAAATTTATACGGTACCTTTTTGGAACCATTTAGTATCAAACAACTGATGTAACTGTTTGCGGGTTCCACTGTTATGTTCGTCAGTTCCGCATCTACACGACCTAAAAGCCAGTAAAATGCCGCATTGTAACTGTTTTAGTGTCTTTTGGAGACAGTAGCGTGAAATAATCCATTAACTGTATCGTTTCTGTCATAGACATATTATTATACATAGATTGTGAAGCTAGTCGATTTTCTATAATAAATTTAAGATAATCATCAAAAACAATTTATTTTATCATTTTTTCGATTCGTCAAAAAATATCGTCTAGATGACTCCCGGCATTACTCACTGCCTGATCGTACAGTTACATTATAATCAGTTCAGTCACTACGAAGATTAGCACGATCAGACAGACAAACAGACAAAAATTTTAAAAAAAATTATTTTTATAATAGGATAAGAGTGATTGACAAGCACACGGACTGTGTGCACATTATCGTGAGTGGATTCTGTAACCCATGGATATCTATATTTATTCTCGATTAAGAATCAAAATACAGGTGCGTTGTCACCCCTGACGACTAAGATGGAATGCCTCGTTACCAGTAAAAAGGGTCTCTCATTCATGTCATTGATATTGGCATGGTATGCCTTCAGTACTTAACTTTAATTTCGGTATGATATTTAATATTGTAACCTAACTTTAATAATTAATACAAATAAATAGATAAATGTACTCTTAAAACAGTAGAGGCAGAATCCGAAAAAACTATGTAAAACAGCATTTTAGTCTCCTAATACAGTTTAGTAGGCATTATTGTCTTGAATGTTCGACAGTCGACACTGTTACCTATTCAATGGTAATACCGAACCGCTACTTCGATTAACATCGAAGCACGCGACTAAGTACATTATTGTCTTCCGAAGTGCATTTTCTCTCAATGATATAATTGTACATTTACCTGCATGATGTAATGATACCCATGTATGTTAAGATAATCTTAGTATTCAGCTTATTATAATCAGCTTAGTTTTACCTGCCTTTGGCCAAAATGTTTGTAAAAAAAGCATGTTATTATCTTAATGACATAATATTTATGTGTTCATCAACTCATTTTCACTCCTTCCGGCTTATCTTATTGTTTCTTTACAAAGTAAAGAATCGCAACATTATAATAATTGAACAGTAATTGTGGTTATATCATAATGCGCCAAAACACTTTCCTGAGCCGTGTATCTTGTCAATTACAGCAAATAATAGCGTCACTAAAAATGTTTATAATCCTATTTTACGAATATTTTTGTTATACAAAGAAAGTACTCGTCTATTTTTATACGATAGCATTGTTTATTTATGGTAAGAAAATGGCTCTTATTTCCGCGGTATTTTTAATAAAACTTGAAATTAGATTTAAGATTAAGCATTATTGTAACCTTTTGATAGATTTACTATTTCTTCAGAACCATAAATATTTCTAGTCTTGAAATAGATAATAGTTTTGGCTATTAGATCTTGATTTGCGTTCTAAATTAATTAAATATGAAAAAAGTCTTTACATCGTTTTTACATCGGAATAAGGTACCTTCACCGTAATCCGAAGTATTTTGTTCGTATTCCGAGTATACAAAACGCAAAGGAAATAGGTAGGAAGAATAATACATGTTCCTTATTTTATCCTACAACCAAAATCTAATTTTAATTTTCTTTCACAAAACCTATAGCAAGAGCAAATTTTCCAGAAGTTATAATCTTTGCACTATTATGTAGTTATGTATGGATTGATTGCGTAATAAGCATTCATTCTCATAATCAATGTAAACATTTCATACTTATGAAATAGAATCCTACTACTATCTAATATATCTAGCTAATCAATTTTATTTACTTTAATACACGTCATATTATTACAATAATAGTATAAACAATATATGGCTCTTTCTAAAACAATATATGTGTAAAATGATATAATGTAGTTTGTGAATTAATACAAATGTTTATAACTACTTACCTAAATTTTTGAAAGTTATTAAAAATGAAATAGGACCCTACGCGTTATTGAAACAAACGGAAAGTGCGTAGCAAGCTGCGTAAAATTGTGAACACTCTTTATTTTGAGTGTATATATCCCGTGGAATAAGGTGCTCATAGAACCTTATCCCGATCTACTATACATCAGAGCAGCGCTTCATCCCAAAAGTCTCGTTTCCTAGTATTTTCAAGTATTAAAACTGTAACAATTTTGCACAATTTATAAATAGATAAATAATACATTGGAAAATCATCTTAAATATAATGTAGTATTTGCTACAAAACACATTTAATTGTGTACGAACTTAAATTTTTCTTCTAGCTTTCCCATGCAATAAATTAACATGCTTTGACGTCCTGTAACCAATGAATGAAATGGAAAAGTATAACACCTCGAAAATAGATTTTAGTATAGAACACACTGAAATATTTTTCGCCTAATGTCGCGTACTTTCAGGACGTATTTTTACCTTGATTTATTTGGAAAAACATACAAAAGTGTTGATGATTTTCTCAATAAGAAAATTGAAAACAATTAAAAAGATAATCTATGAAATAGTAACTCAAAGAATTACGGTTACGAATTACGGTCTTTTACGGTCGGAAACACACACGGTACAAAAATAACCAAAATATCATTTAGAAAACCATATTACTCACATATAATGTTCAAAATGTATGAAGCGTGGGTTAAGACCAGCTGCGGACTCAAAATTATTTTAAAATGAATACACACATTTAATACGTAATAGAGCCATGCTGCAGTTATCTTAGTAGTATAGTTGTAGCATGAACGGGTCGGCTCGACCGGGGAAGGACCACGCTCTCACAGAATACTAGTAAAATAGTAGCTTGATGCTGCTGTGTTTCGTATGGTGAGTGTAGAGAATCGGAGACGCTTTTTACTGGAAACGAGGCACTCAATCTTAGTCCTCACGGGTGACAACTGACAACGCATCTGCATTTTGATTCGCAATCGAGGAGAGACGTAGATGTTTATGGGCCACAGCGACCACTTACCATCAGGTGGACTGTGAGCTCGTATGTCACCGTATCCTATAAAATAAATATTCCAGATCTTTGATGATATAACTACGCAAAGTTATATTATAAATTAAATAACAGATCTTGCAATAAAAAGAACTTGTAAATCGCTCGCAAACATGGTTTTTCAAAATACCTCGGAATATGGTGCCCATTTTAGAACCCTTTGGAATTAGGCTCCTTTACCTTAGAGCCATACTGCAACGTATTATTACTGCAACACAAATAGGTTGGCTTAAGCGGGAGAATATTACGTTTGCACAAAATACCAGCGTGCAACAACCTCAAAATGCTAATGTGTTTCTTTTGACAAGTTTAGAAAACCGAAAACACTCTTGATTGATAACGCGCATTATATCTTAGTCCTTAGACATGCAAATAGCTTTATTTTGCAAGTTTGTTAGACTCATATAGTGAATACCAATTTAAATCCAAAATAAACTATAGAGTTTGTAAAATGTTATTTATTATTATATTATAAGATATGTACTAATTTATATTTTGTTACGATTTTCTTTTTTGATACTAAACCACAATTGGTTATTCATTGTGAATATGAGTCATTTTGGTACATAAATATAGAAATTGACTACAGCTCCAATTATTTGATCTCATCGTAACTATAAACCATCGTCTCTGTAATAACTTGTAGATAAACTTAAAGCTAAATAAATAGGGAAAAGCTTTCTTCATTTAGCCTTTTTAAGATCATTGACAACAAAAATGTACTACTCGTACTGTATATCGGCTCGGATACATTGCTTAAAAAGTTGTCCATAATCCTTTATAGAAGACTGGTTGATGAACCCAGAGCTGACATCGTTGTATTGGCTCACCAGTTCGTAGAATTTTATTCGTCGCTTGTCTGAACTTCGCTTTTCGGTCTGCAGTGTGCAGTCTGTTGAGTAAAAGTTGGTGGTTGGAATATTTTTTATAGAATAAGGGTGCGAAGCGAGCACACAGTCCACCTGATGATAAGTGAATACTGTGGTGCATAGACATCTACATTTATACTCGATTAAGAATCAAAATGCAAATGCGCTCCTGAGGACTAAGATGGACCCATTCATGCTACAAGCATAATATAGCTGCATCGTGCCTCTACCACATAAATTCTTGGTTTCCTACTCATTATTTTTTATCTATAAGTTAAGTTACGTCCAATGTACATTTTTCCTGCTGGGGTTAGGTCTTCTCTTATCTTTAATAGGATTATGGAGTACTCTTTCAAATGAAATATGATTAAAATTAACTTCTGTTTTGTACAAATCTTGAAATCCTTTAACGAATCACGATTGAATTCCTTTTTCATCAAATGCCCTTTCTGAACTGATAAACTAAAAACATGCCTTCCGTAAAGTAATTTTTGAAAGAAAGTTGGATAAATCATTATGCAAATGTTCAAGTAGGAGATTTCAGAGACAATTTCGAGCTCAAACTCAAACTTTGCAGTGTTAAAATTTGCGTAACATAATATGATTTAGACGAAAATTGTGGTGTTTAAGACTTAATACATTGCAATTTTCCAACTTAAATTTTAGATTGCTCTGAATATCGGGATATACGATGCACTATAGCGGCAACACGGCGTCACCTCTCACGGTCAATGTGACGTTGCAATGTTACGTAACTTCGCCGCATAACCACAGCGGCAGCGAATTTACGCTAAACGCTTTGTAAGCAATAAAAACTAGATCTGGCTCTAGAAGCGCTAAGACTGTTTCTTGATTATTCTTACCAATCTCCGTCTTTTGATTAGCACAGCGATCGCAGCCAGCGATACTTTTTTAATTTCATGCAATAACATCATAGTCAAGTGGAGACGATACTGTTTTTTTTTAATTGAAGCGATAGTATTATGATATTATAACGGACAACAATTTGTTACTTCAAGTAAATATTTTGACAGAACTTGCAGGATGAATTTCAATATGACGTATTGATATTGTGAAGCGAACGCATCGCATCGCTGTCGCGTTGCGAACGCGCGTCGAATAATGGACGTCTCTATTATTTAATATGCGCTCGATGCAAGCTCGGTATGTTGTGCGCATGTGCATTGATATCGTACCTATGAAAGTACGCAGTAAGTACGTTCTACCGTGTTAATGTGCAACGCACAGCATCTAGTCGAACCGTGTATCATGCCACAGATTTTCATACGAGTATATAGGAAACTGTCATTCATATCGTCCACTGCATTGCAATCTTGTAGGCACTGAAAGCGGTTGTGTAACTCGAGCTGAAAGTTTTCGGGATTCTGGATTAGAGCACGAGGGGGACGGAGCGTTGACTTCATTAGACGAGACCTATCCAACTTAACGTTTAGGTTCAGTGTGCCTCTAACCATTCGGTGATCGCTGCCAGTTTTCACCCTTGCGATCACTGAGACATCACTGAACAGTTGGCGTCTGGTCGTCATAATGAAGTCAATCTCATTTTTTGTCGAACCGTCGGGGCTCGACCAAGTCCACTTCCTGTGGGGCCGCTTCTGGAAGAAAGAGTTCATCATAAAGAGTCCCTCTTTCTCCATAAAGTCGGCCAGCTGCTGGCCCCTTCGGTTCCGTTGCCCTACTCCAAATTTCCCTAACTTCAGCTCACCGTTTTCTCTTGTGCCTAGTTTTGCGTTGAAGTCTCCCATCAACACCGTGTAGTGGGTTTTGGAGTAATGCATGGCTTTGGAAATATCCTCATACATTTCCTCCACCTCCTCATCGGAATGTGCCGAGGTTGGTGCGTACACCTGTATGACCTTCAGCGAATACCGTTCGGTGATTCTGAGTATCAGGTACGCGACCCTCGTCGACACACTCCCAATCTTTACAACGTTGTTGACGAGAGACTTGTGGACGATAAATCCGACACCTCCTTGGGACAGATGGTCGCCCTCCCGGTGATAGAACAAGTTGCCGGATTCGAGAAACACCGTGTCCTCCCCCTCTCTTCGGACCTCGGATAATCCTATAATACTCCAGCGCAACTTGTCTATCTCTTCTTCCAGCTCCAGGATCTTCTCGTCAGTCCTCAGTGTGCGTGCGTTAAATGTTGCCAGGTCGAGTCGTCGTAGGTGGCAACCGAACCTCCACCGGAGATTCTTAGCACCCCCTGCCCCGCCGTTACCATGGTCGCCACCGTAGCCAGGAATAGCGGAGCCGCCGGGGACTGGGGGCCTACAAGATTGCAATGCAGTGGACGATATGAATGACAAGCTCGTGGAAACTGTCCATGCGGTCGGAGCTAAGTTCTGCAAGACCCGCCGCAGAAGAACACAAAAACTCTCCGATCACACTCTTAATCTCATGGCTGTTAGACGGGAGATGAGGGTGCAATCGTCAACAGATTTGACAGCATACAGGCAACTGAACAGACAGATCTCCAAATGCATGCGGCGAGACTTACGCAACTAGTACTGCTCGTATTAAAGAAGCGATCGAGCGGAACCAGGGCTCCAAAGTCTTTGCCAGAGATCTGTCTGCCCGTAAGAGCCAACTGTCAAAGCTGAAGACTGAGTGTGGCAGCATCGTTTCCGGGACACCTGAGATTTTGAGTGAGATTGAGAGGTTCTATGGGCAGCTGTACACATCATCGTTGGAGCCACACGCAAGTGTGAGTAACGATCCAAGAGCAAGTCTTATCCGACACTATTCCGATGATATCCCGAACGTCAGTCTAAGCGAGATTAGAATGGCTCTCCAGCACCTTAAAAACGGCAGGGCCCCAGGCGAAGATGGAATTACAGCGGAGCTTCTGAAAGCGGGTGGAACACCGGTACTTGAAGTCCTTCAGAAGCTCTTCAATTCCGTCCTCCATGGTGGCAATACTCCAGAGGCGTGGAGCAGAAGTGCGGTGGTCTTGTTCTTTAAGAAAGGCGACAACGCTCTCTTGAAGAACTACAGACCGATTTCCCTTCTGAGCCGCGTCTACGTGCTGTTTTCGAGAGTCATTACGAATCATCTCGCAAGCAGACTCGACGACTTCCAGCCTCCCGAACAAGCCGGTTTCCGAAAAGGCTTTAGTACCATAGACCACATACATACCCTGCGGCAGATTGTACAGAAGACTGAAGAGTACAATTTGCCACTTTGCCTGGCGTATGTGGACTATGAGAAAGCCTTTGATTCCGTCGAAATTTGGGCGGTGCTGCAGTCCCTTCAGCGGTGCCAAGTTGACTGTCGGTATATCGAAGTGCTGAAGTGTTTGTACAGTAGGGCTACGATGGCTATCCGAGTACAGAACCAGAGCTCGAAACCTATCCAACTGCAGAGAGGTGTAAGACAGGGTGACGTTATATCCCCGAAACTCTTCAACCGCTGCTTTGGAAGACGTTTTCAAGCTACTGGACTGGAAAGGATACGGTATTAACATCAATGGCGAGTACATCACTCACCTTCGATTTGCCGACGATATAGTCCTTATGGCAGAATCGCTGGAGGACTTAAGCACTATGCTCAATGACCTCAATAGTGCCTCCCAACGGATAGGTCTTAAGATGAACATGGACAAAACAAAGATCATGTTTAATGTCCATGTCACACCTATGCCGGTAGTTGATGGGAGCACTATGCTCGAAGTTGTTGACGAGTACGTATACCTGGGACAAATAGTCCGACTAGGTAACTCCAACTTCGACCGAGAGGTCATTCGACGGATTCAACTCGGCTGGGCAGCGTTCGGGAAATTACGACACATCTTCTCGTCAGGTATACCTCAATCTCTGAAAACTAAAGTGTACAACCAGTGCGTGTTGCCAGTGATGACTTACGGATCAGAGACGTGGTCCTTCACTGCTGGCCGTATGAGGACGCTCAAGATCGCTCAGCGAGCTATGGAGAGGGCTATGCTCGGAGTTTCTCTGCGTGATAGACTCAGAAATGAGGATATCCGCAGTAAAACCAGAGTGACCGACATAGCCCAACGGATTAGTAAGCTGAAGTGGCAATGGGCCGGCCATATAGCTCGAAGAACCGATAACCGATGGGGAAGAAAGGTTCTCGAGTGGCAGCCTCGTACCGGTAGGCGTAGTGTAGGGCGACCCCCCACTAGATGGAGTGACGACCTGGTAAGATATGCAGGAAGTCGATGGATGCAGGTGGCTCAGGACCGTGCTTTGTGGCATTACTTGGGGGAGGCCTATGTTCAGCAGTGGACTTGTGAAGGGCTGTAATGATGATGATGATATAGGAAACCGCAGTAGTGCCAATCAGGCGCCGCATCACCATGCCGCCGTAACGCAACATATTACCTCTTTTTAACTATATTCATATACTCAAATACCATTTAATTCAATTTTTTTCTTAATAAATTATTTTGGGTACCGCTTTTGAAACTTACTTTCTCCTAAAATTATAATGTACTAGCGATCCACCCGGCTTCGCACTTCTGATTTCTGTGTTTCGACAACAGCGCCGCCTATCGGGTCTAATTGTGAATCTAAATAATCCAGGGAAACACACAAAAATTTCATCCAAAACAGTCGAGCAATTTTCTACTTTTAGCGAGGCTAATACTCAGCAATTGATTTTTATATACGTATTATATATATATATATATCTTCGGGTTTATAAACTTATCAAACGAAACACATTAGCATTTTGAGGTTATTGCACGCTGGTATTTTGTGCGAACGTGGTTTTCTCCCGCTTAAGCCAACCTATTTGTCCTGCAGCAATAATACTTTGCAGTATGGCTCTAAGGTAAAGGCGCCTAATTCCGAGGGGTTCTAAAATTGGCAACATATTCCTTATAGATATACATTTATGATTAGATGTTAATATAAAACATAGTGTTAAGCAATTAAACGTAACCGCAATTAAAGTGAGTTATAATTATTAAGTATGACGTCACTTCATAGTTATAAGTTGAGGCCAATGGTTCTGTGGAACACACTTCAGCTCCTAAGGACGCCCGGTGCAGTCGTGACATGATACATCGTAATCACGGCAGCAGGAAACGCATGATAATAATGTTGAGTAAAAAAAATATGTCGGTAGTTTTAAGTTAAAACTGCTTCACGGTGTTGAATGTATTGTATTCAGATGCGTTGTGAGATGTGATATGATGTTTTATGACAGCTAATTTGTTATAATTACAATTTATTTATAAGTTAGAGCAAAATACATATATGTTCTAATTATCCTATTTTATTATTTTGCACATGTAAAATCACATAACAGAAGCATCTTACTGATAAAAATTAAAAAAAACTGATGGCAAACTTGGCAAACTGCGTTTGCCAATCACCTGCCAAGAATAACAACTATAGCAAATATCCCGTCTATGAGGAAATCAATAAGAGCAGACTATGTAGGACTATGTACGATTTTTATTACTTTAATAGGCTGTAATGATGATGATGTTTATGATCTTGATAATTTATGTAGAAAACATATATAACCTTATAAAAAGCGCTCAAGTAATAAATTCCGAAATGCGTTATGTACATAGTACAGATACTTTGTTACGCCTGAGGACTAAGATGGATTGCCTCGTTACCAGTAAAAAGGTAATATTACTATTTTAGGCTAGTACTCTGTCACACCTCGGACACTCCATACAAAGCTCACAAATTAATTACCTATTACTACTACATAAGCAAATGAGGTTTGTACACGCGCAAATGTGTGCGTGAAATTTAGTAGGGAAGTGCGACGGCCGACGTTTAAGCGGCGCGGCTTCAACGTCGGCTTAAATGATCGTATCGTAACGGAAATATTAATTGTAAATACATAGTTACGTATTTATGGCAGAACGATGAAGTTCTAAACATAATGATATCGTAGATGAGTATCAATAATAATAAAACTATAAGTAGTATATAATGGGAATATTATTCTTAGTTTTATTATTATTATATATATATATATATATATATATATATATATATATATATATATATATATATATATATATATATATATATATACTATTATATATAATATGAACTAAAAGATTCAACATTATTTTCCATCCAAATACAGAACAATATACAACCATCGTTATGAAAACACAATTATAGTTATTTTAATTTATTAAATTATAAAATCGTGTGTTCGCATCAGGTCCCTCCGATCGCGAATGCCCTCGTTCAAGTGTCAGTGTTGTCTAAAATGAAGTGCGGGGTGGGATGCGGTATTTGAAATTAGTGCGGGGAGGTGAGTGATCATTCTGTACGTAATACTATTACGTACTTCGTGACTGTGCGAGCGTGATCCTACAGGAGTAATAGTGTTCTGTGGTGATCCTTTCCCGGCTAAGAATATAAGTAAGCACATACATACAAGCTGAAATATTTGCGTTGCGGTCATAATACACTGCAAATTGGTTGTACCACGTACTCGTAGCATACATATTTCGTTAAGCCTAAGCACGTGAGTACCGTTTACACCCGGATTCCGGACAATTCGCGTTAACTCACCCACATTCGTCGCATTTATACATAGAAATCATGCATAAGTAATTTATTGTCAATTGAGTCTCTCATGCCGTCCCTGACCCATTTGGTGTTTCCTCATAATATTATCAAAGAAAACAACGTAAGTATGCAAATCAGGCGTCAACGAATTCTGCGGAGTTAATTTTATAGATCACTAGAGTTCATTGCTCTGAATTCAAAATAAATGATGATGCCGATTTAAAGTGATTGGTCCAATATTTATACAGGCTGATTAGAATGCGTTAAAAACACACAAGAGTTGACTTAATACCATGCTGTATGAAAACGTTATTTGTAGAGTTGCAATGAAATTCGGCCTATTCGGCTACTTTTATCCTATTCGGTGAAATATTGAATATCTAGGTACTATTCTACCAAATACCGAATACTTAAGTAAGAGATTTTATTGTAGTCAGATAATCGACGAATTGAAAATATTTGTTTATTAATATTGTTATATTGTTAATTTTTTTTCTTGTAGGGATTAAAATAGTCATAGTCAATTTCCATATTATACAAATTTTTTTTTCATTATCGTGTCATATATCATTATTAACTTTTCAGCCGAATACTTCTGCCTAATATTCGGCTAATAGGCCAGGACGTTTGCAGAATATTCGGCATTCGGTAAAAATATTAAAAATAAAAATTAAAAAAATTCCCTTGGTCAATAAATAATTTGGCAATTACATTATACCAACCACTTAAAAATCGTCTTATGTATCTTTCTGGACCTTTGAGTAACAAGCCAAATAATTTATCAAAAGCTTATCTACGCATTTGCTGTGACTACAGTGATTCCAGTACGGGCAAGGCAAATTTGAAAGGTGACATTGACATTGGGGCCATGCTTCGAAGCCTGCGCTACATATTTTCTCTCATATGGAACGTTGAACTTGGAAGGCATATTCTTATCAACATCGAAAGAAGATTATATTGTTTGCTTATTTAAGTACTTAATTTATCCTAAGAAGGTAATGGTAAAAATAAACGCAAGTTTTCCGAATAATAATAACTCCGCAAGCTGAGAATGGTTTCAATTAATGCTGCAGTTTAGTTAGTAGAAAATGCGTAAAAAATACTTTAAGAATCCGTAAAACTTTTAAATTGGTAGATTGATAGATCATACATACATACATAAACACTCACGCCTTTCACCCAGAGGGGTAGGCAGAGACTACAGACTTCCATTTGGCACGATCCTGACACACCTCTCTTGCCTCCTTCACATCCATACACCTACGCATACATGCTCGTCGGTTAAGGGTACTCCTAATTTGGCGCGCTTTCAATAAATCGCCAAATTGTTCGATAAATTTTCGCCTAGGACGTCCCTTTCCGAATCTGCCATTCACTTCTGCACCATAAATTTTCTTTGTCACTCTTTCCTCATTCATTCTTTCCACATGACCAAACCACCGAAGCATTCCTTTCTTAATCCTGGTCAAAACAATTACTTGCAAACCACACTCTTCTCTTATTACACAATTTCTTACCCTGTCATTCAGATTCAGCCCTAACATACTCCTTAACGACCGCATTTCTACTGCGTTCATTCT
Organism: Parnassius apollo; assembly: GCA_907164705.1. Classification (NCBI taxonomy): domain Eukaryota; kingdom Metazoa; phylum Arthropoda; class Insecta; order Lepidoptera; family Papilionidae; genus Parnassius; species Parnassius apollo. The sequence continues at coordinate 14,344,514 of CAJQZP010000693.1, forward strand.
ACTCTCGTGCTTCTTCTGCCACACCCAACTTTCACTACCATACGTTAACGTTAAAAGTAGGGACCCACACAGCATTGTGAATTGACATACGTGCCTTTTTCGACACATTTTGACTCTTCACAATAGAGTGCAAGGCCCCATTTACTCTATTTCCCGCATCCCCATTTACTCTTTTGATAGATCACATAATAATTACTAAATTCATTCAGGTTCTGGACTCAATCTAGGAGTTTACTTAGGAAAAGTTTTAGTACTAATCGATTTGAGTACATATAATAACATATAAATTATATATTATATCTTCAGACTCGACCCACCATCGTGAGTTACTCAAGCTTGGTTGCCATCAACTCAGCTATAAAATAATTGAGTAAAATGTACATTTATAAAAAATTGAGTATTGTTTCCCACGGTGCGTGAGTCAACAGCGCTGATTAGAAGATCGAGCAAGGTCTACCTTCTGCTCTGATTAAGCAACGCGCTACGTGTTAACGATGTAAACTGTCATTGTTATGTGCCACTAGTACTCTAAGGGCGTTCTTAGATGTGACTTCTGCACAAACATGGTTATTACAATCATTCAACTACACAAGTACGTTATGCTACGAGTTTTCAGGGTTAATATTACAGGATATATATATACTATATATAATATATTTATATATATATAATTAATATATATACTTAATTTCGACATTGCTTGATTTTTTGTGCAGTTTGAGAATAATAGACATAAATCGCTAAGGAAAACATTGAAAATAAAACAGTCATTCATCCGTGTTATCAGAATCGCAGCCTATGTACCACACGAGCCATGAGATAAGGTCAGCCTCGAGCGGTTTTGTGAGAAATCATGTTTTTATATGTTTATATGAATTATGAACGTAAAATGTGAGTAATGAAACAAAAAGATATTAAATTGCTTATTGAAATGACACTTTACAAAAACGTTGTATAATAGAGTCGTTGTAGTGCGGGGCTCAGCGTACGCTGTAAATTTCAAAATTCTTAGTTCTATAAGCAATATTTAAAAAAGCAACGTATTAGACATTCAGCGACCCATTTATTTCACATGACCAGGGACAGTTATGAATAATTTTAAAATTATTATCATTTATTTTTGAAATCTTTAATCTAATAAACCGCTGAAAGACAGAAATCTAAGTGTTCTTATTAGTTCTGTATAATTGTTAATCTATACAGAACTAATAAAAACATCTGCATCTACATCTGGTAAATGCATCATACCTCATAAACCCGAGTAAAACAGAGCCCACAAGCAGCACCTGTTCTAAAGCACAACGCATGTATTAACATTCGCCATCTTACCACATCATCATTTTAAATGGAATTGGAGTTACCGCTACACGACACCGCGCCTTCGCCAACAAAGACGTTTAAGCGAACATGGCATACTTATGTGTACACGTCCTCGAAATATTTTAAAATTTATATGATACACAGGCATCCTCACGATTCATATTTTCAACGAATAAAGCATGGAGACCGAAAGGTACGTCAAATTGCAACCAATATTTCAATTTAATTGATGAAATTAGATTGCTCGTATACTGCGAAATTTAAAGCCGGTATCCTGCTCTGGAGCCACGGTTTCAAAAACTAAAATATTAAACGTTGGTTATAATTAATTTAAGAAATTATATTATTCTATTTATGCTTACTAATCTGTACTTCTAAAAAATGGTAAAGTTACTTTATAGAAAGGAGTTTTATGTAACTTTTATTATTTGTAATTGTTTTCTTTATTTAATATACTCTTTCGGATCCTGCATTTCAAATTGTAAGTAAAAAAAATATATTTTCAAGTTTATAGTTTTTTTTTAGTTTACAAACTTTTTACTAATCAAAAGTCTTAATTAGTTATGGTTTAACGTTTTGTTGCAATACACGTTCAAAATATTTCAGTAACTAACTACATTTTTAATGGGAGATAATTTAGTCCGGCCACACAAACTGCATTTCTTCTTGGAGAGCTCAGTAAAAGATTTTTGACAACTGGTTTTGGAGAAAAGTATGTCACCAGAAATATCATCACATATTTCCGTAAAACACTGACGTCATGTGGTGTGTAGCCCATTAGACAATTTTTACTGTCATAACAAGTTTTTCTGGGAAACATCTAAAAGTTCTTTATTGTCATTTTGAACATACTTTCACATTGGTCGTGTATCACTTAATATTTTAAATCCTAATTTTCTTCTATTTTTACGGATCCGTTAATTTCAAATAAAAAATAAGACTTGAAATATAGATTGACTGTATTTACACTGTATTTTTAATTTTTAAATTGGGTCGTAAATCAACATGATTTAAAATTCGATCTACAGTGCCACTATTTGGTATTGATTTGTTTAATATCCTATAGAATTAAAGCACTAAAAATTTCAAGACAGTGTTGTATATAAAAAATATAACATAGTTTTGACAGAATGATAGCGTAGCAATTAGCGACGCTGCATTCAATCTAATCCCACACTAAAGAAAATAACTTTATATGAAAGTAATTGTACAATGTCGGTGTTTGTTCATGTGTAATCCATATCACAAACAAACCTCTACGACACGGGAGAGAAACTTCAAAAGGATGACAACTGTTTTCTTAAATTATATTATTTAAATCAAACCCATTTGTTTACAGCAGCAGCAGGACCGGTTGGTTTCTGACAAGGTTAACGAATGGATAGTTTCAATATACTTTATTCAAATGCATACGTTTAGTTTAAATACATATTTGTGGTCACTGTTTATATATGCATAGCGCATCGTCATCCCAAGTTCCCGAGATGCGTGCTTGCGCTCACGACGCGCAAGTTAATTTCTAACCATTCACGAAAAGCTTTAAGTATGTATAATTTGGAGGCGATCGTGCCTTAAGCAATTAACACAGCACACATGTTGAACCAATATTCATAAAAAAAAACATGTTTCCATTTTGGTAGATATTACTATATATTATAGGTTCATCATTTAGGATCATATTTCGCTAAAATTAAAAAAAAGTAGAGGTGCTTTCCGCCATGCGTATACTCTGTTTTTTTTTATTTTAACACAAGTATCATTTCATTGGAGTAAACATGAAAAAGTAACATTAAAGTGTATATTATACGTTCGTCTGCTATCCACATGCCTCCCCTCACTTCAGTGAGTGTTATGAAGCAATTATAATCCATTAAATCTACTATCTAGTCATTACAATTGAAAAATCATATCCAGTTATAAAGAGATATCGATATCGACTCTTTAAATTTGTAGTAATTTACAGTTCTAACTGGAATAATACCAGAATAATTTAGAAACAGATAACTCAAAGCACAAAATTTATCAGATTTTTCATACTTATTGCTTATTGATAATTTATAGAAATAAAGTTATATAAATTAAAGACTGCAATAGATTGAAAATAATTTTATTTAATCACTTTCACTTTAATTAATTAAGTTGTCGTCGTCATCACCGTTGTTGAGATTAATTATTATTTCACTATCTATATTGCATTCAAAATGAATGTCTTTTTCATAACTGTCCATAACAATTTTTTTTGTTTTCTCCATCACTTCGGCCCAATCATTCCTTGTGTGATACTTGTATTTTCTACAAATCCTCCTCAGGTGGATCCCAATTAATTATTTATACCGGTAATATTTTTACCGGTAATTCGCATGAGCATGAATTTGAATTATCCTAATACTACGGTAATCCTAACGGTACGGTAATTTTAGTTAATTTTTTTACATTTATTTTGTTTGAAAGATTCGAATTTAAATTACTGATAAAGAACTATACATTTTGAAATGAAATATACATTGCTTCTTTGGATTTACGTAAAAGGTCATTTTAAATCTTGTAAGTATTAGTGAGTGGTATTTCTTAGATATGGTTGAGTATAGTCAGCCGATCTGCTTCGAAATATATTATTCTTTAGACATGTTTACTGACGATGTTTACCTTCACTACTTCAGTTGTCAGTACCATTGATGACGCCGGGAATTTAACCCAGGACGCTCGAGTACGAGCGCTTACTGATGAGCTATTGGGCTATGTGAGTTATCTTTTGTAAATAAAATAAATTCAAATGAAAACAAAATTTTCAACGTTAGAAATTAAAACTCTGTCAACTGTCAACATATTATTAATCTATTACCGTTTCAAAACAAAGTTTCTCGTTCGGTGAAGAAACGAAAAAGAGTTTCCGTAGGTTTCTTCTTCTTTATAATTTTTTAAATTTATAAAAATGAAAACGAATCGAACCATAGATAATAAACGCTTGTCCTTATTAAATTAAAAATAATTAATATTTTAATTACAAAACAATATGCAATATTAAAACAAATAATCGTCATCACGACCATGATTCAGACAGACAACACGATACAGACCGGTCTACAAGCAGCATCTGTTAACAAGTATGACGCCTTCGCCCTTCTCGACTATTTTTAAAGGGAGGTGGACGACCCGTCCCATGATGACGCCGCGCCGGTGCAAGCAAAACATTTAAGTGTGCATGTCATACCCGAGTATACCCATTACATAAGACTTTATCTATACATAAATTAATGACCGATGCATATTTTGCAACAACAATGATTAATACACATTTTGCAAAAATGGGGAGGTTCTAGAATCGTCTGTGTTCTTTTTTTTTTAGGTATATGTTGAGCGACATCTTTCCCTTTTTTTGTCAAGAACAGATTTTAATAATTCTTTTTTTATTTAACATATTTAGGGATCCTATATAAATTTACAAAAAAAAACCAGCCCTAAAAGTGGAAAATTAGGTAAAAACTTTTAGTATTAAGACGATATTCTAATTGTTACCCAAAGTTTATGATATTCCTTATTTAAATGGTTAATTTTTTTTAATACAAAGTAAAAATGTTTACAGTGAATCTCCTCATTTTAAAGTCTATCTCGTAGGGAACGATAGCTGACTCTCAATAGCTCGCTAAGCAACTTTGAGCTTCCTCATGCTGCTAACAGTAAAGCACTACGTCTTAGATTCATATGACAAAAAAACTGAAGGTAGGCTAACTATGTCATCGGGACGTCAAACATCTCAGTCCCTCCGTGACCATGGATGCTGTAAAGTACCCGAAACTTCGGAAATTAAAATAAGAAAATTAAACACGATACAATCCGTAAAAATAGTTTTATTGAATCCATATGACATCACCAACAACACGCACTGGTTCTCATTTTTAATGATTTCTTAAATTTTAAGAATTTTAAGTTTAAGTTGTACATAGGTGTATTTAGTTTCAATGTTTGATCTTTGTGCCAAAATGCATTGTTTCTGCAACCCTAACTGTGGATCTACCATGCATGCCATTTCTACCTTTGTGTATGATTAATACAAGTTTGCTTTTGTTTCAGACAATAAAAACAATTGACATGTGACGGTTAACTGCCAACTGACAATCAGTGCAATAGCGACTTCAGTGTAGTTGATGACAGATTAGTGTTGTGAAACTTTAAGATGCATACGATGGATACCATGGGGTACGGCCACAAAAAGTACCGGCCACCGATATCTCCCACGAGCTTCTACCACCATGACTACTATTCAAGGCACGCTACACTGCGCCCTCAAGTAAGTATAATAGATATTTATACATACTTTTACTGCGAACTACATATTATTATCTTTTTTACAAAGGTATCTATGATGAACGAGCATAGAGTATTAAAAATTTTAATTTAAATCTAAAAGTTCTAATCGTGAGGTCCTGTGTTCGATCCAGAGTCGGGCCTAATTCAGTTATTAGGGATTTTCTGTCAATAAATTCTCAGTAAGAACCCGAAGTGTTTCAAAGTGTTGTCAAGGGATTCTAAGTAAGAATCCCATTGTTTCGGAAATTCCGAAGCCTGATCTATCACCTGTCGCGTTTAATCACTGTCCTTTGACACCTGTGCTTGTGCATACACTTGAGCACTATAAAACCCGGTAATAGTATGAGTAAAAACTTATGTATAATCATAGCATAGCCAACCTTCACACAGTAAGAACATAATACTGTCATTTTTTCATATTATGTGAAGATTAGAGGTTGTTCGTCCCGTCTGGTGTTGAACACGACGGCAACTTCAAATTATTAAGACTATGAAATGCGCAAGAAATACAAAGACTTGTTAAGGGCAATCCACAACACGACCAAACCCGGAAGTCGACAGTTTTTTGTTTATTATAGATATTATAGATTAGAGGTACTGCCTTACAGCTTGTCCAAAGCAGTATGCGCTACATAGTTATTAGAGTATTATATAATTGGAAGATCAAAAGCATCATTGAGGCTCAGAGCCGTGAACCAGTCCCGTTAACCGCGATAGCCACACTGCCCGTCGAACGGTACATGACAATACTCGTTAAATTGAATCAAAGCGCCGGTCTACAACTTTTTTAAGAGAATACGAATAGAATTCGAGCTTTAGAAATCGAGTCGTCAAGATACGTCGTCTTATTATATAAAAAAAATGCTTCAAAATTTTAAATTATTTCCTCTAACTAACTAACTATTGTACTCGTAGCCCTGCTCTGAGCTTCCCATTATTAAGTCGTCCAAGAATAGGTCTTCTCCTAAAGCTTACAGTTTAACAGAACGATATTTATTGACAGTCAGTGCGCAAAGACAATGTTTCAACACATAAATTCATGGTATTAATTATTAATAACAAATTACTCATGCTATGAGACAAAACATTTTGTAGAAGTAGCTGCATGGTTCTACTGCGCAACGTTATGTAATGTTTTATAATTTCAATTTATACGTGGTATAACTATAGCTCTACTACAACTATACTATACTACTACAACTATAAAATAGCTATATATCTATAGCTGCAGTATACTACACTATATTAGCTATGTTATAATTGTAGTACGAATGGGTTGGCTTAACCGGGGAAGGACCACGCTCGCACAGAATTTTCACAACAGCTTAATACCGCTGTGTTTCGTATGATGAATGTACAGATCTAGAAACCCTTTTAACTGGGAACGAGGCGTTCTATCTTAGTTCTCAAGAGTGACAAAGCATCTTTATTTTGATTCTTAATAGAGGATAGATGTAAATGTCTCAGGGCTACAGCATCCACTTACCATCAGATGTGTGCTCGTCAGGTATATCTCAAAACTTGACAACGAGATTGTACAACCGGTGCGTGTTGTCAGTGATGATTTATGGATCTGAGACTTGGTCCTTCATTGCTGGCCGTATGAAGACGCCCATGGTCGTTCAATGACCTGTGGAGAGGGTTATGCTCGGGGTTTCTCTGCATGATAAACTTTGAAATGAGGATATCTGCAGTATAACCAGAGTGACCGATATAGCCCAACGGATTAGTAAGCTAAAGTGGCAATGCGCCAGCCATATAGCTCGCAGTACCGACAACCGATAGGTAGAAAAGTGAGTGACAGATGAGAGTAGCAGCCCCGTACCGATAGGCGACGTGTAGGGTGACGACGACTAAATAGAGTAACAACCTGGTCAAACAGGCAGGAAGTCGCTGGATGCAGGTGGCAGGTTCAATTCCTTGAAAGTCTATATTCACAGTGGACTTGTGAAGGGCTGTGATGATGATGATAATGATGATGATGAGGATGTGTGCTCGTTTTTCATCCTCATCGTATAAAAAATTATAGCTGTGCTACATGTCGATATGCCATGTTTACTAACTGCGATCGGGCTATACTATGTGTACGTTATGTTATATTTTAGTGGAAACATGTATCCACTGCATAACGTTATGTCATATTCAGCATTCAGTGGTAGCATTGCTCCACAGCACAGCGTACAATTTTTTTGTGTATTTATGTTTTCTTCTTTTAGCACAGCTATACTGCGCTAAGCTATGTTCTCTAGTACAAGCATGACTCTACCACATAATGGCATATTTTCTAATGGCAGCACGGCTCTAATGTGTTATGCCATGTTTTTCTAATTGCAATATGGCTATTCAAGGTCACCTTATGCTTATTTCATATTTTAATGACAGCATGGTACCCAAGCATAGAGTTATATTGATGTATTTATATACCTTTCAGTCAGCATGGTTGTGTTTTCTAGTTGCAGCATTACGCATTACCAGTACGTCTCTACCAAGTAATATTATTGGAGTATAAAAATATTGCTGCGAAAGAGACCCGCGAATTCACAAGTCCTCAAAATATTCAGTTTCCACACATACACACAATGTGTGTTCGAGCGCTCGAATTACTCGCAAAATTTGAAATGTATGTAGAACGACTTAACACTGAATAGCTATGATCATCACAGCTTGTAGTCTAAATGTCATTATTGCTTACTTTACAAAATTTGTACTTTTTGAACAGCACAATTTTAATTTTAAAAACACTACATAAAAATAAATAAACTCTGTAGTTAGAGGTTTTAAAAACCATAATGCTTAGATTTATATTCTATGTAAAAGCAGTGCTTCCAAAGCGTTTGCTTCCTTACGTACTTACTACGTGAACTGGCCACCGAAACGCAACATCTGAATAAATTTGAAATTTAATAGTAGTTTTCAGTAGCGGGTATAATTGTTTAAAGAATTCGTGAACAATCTCGTGCTATGAGAGACCCGGTAGTCATGTCGACTCGTGTATTCATTAACAGCTAATTGTGTTTTATTCGTAATTTGAATTTGGTAGATTTGATGAATGACGTGAGGAACCGATAATTGGTACAATTATTTGAGCGGGCTATCGATGATTTGGCCTCAGGCGTCGGTCACTAGTTGACGGCCGACCGTTAGATAGCCGACTCTTGATCTTCGACGATCGATATTAACTTACCACTTGCATTGATAACTTTGTATTTATCTTAACAAATTACAATAAGTATGTAGTATTTTAGCAAGTCATATTTTAGAGCATTATCAAAGATTATGATATTTTTTTAAATTTTATTTATGCTTCGAAAATCATGTCGATTAGCAAAAAAACGACATTGTGGAAAACGGCTATGGATACAAGTTTGCTACCTATACAATAATTATTTCTATGTTAATGCTTTCATCATCCTTACAGCATTTATAAGTCCACTGCTGAACATAGACCCTCACCAAAGAATAACACAAAGTACGGTTCCGAGCTATTTGCATCCATCGATTACCTGAGCACGTAGACGCGGCTCAGAACGGAAATCAGTCTGTAATTCTTCAACAGGGTTTTGTCACATTTCTTGAAGAATAAAACGACCACACTTCTACCTGATATTTTAATAGAATTAGGGTGACAAACGAGCACACAGTCCACCTGATGATAAGTGGATGCTGTGGCCCATAGACATCATCTACATTTAACCTCGATTAAGATTCAAAATGCAGATGCGTTATCACACTGAGGACTAAGACGGAATGCCTCAATTCCAGTCAAACGGGTCTCCAGTTCTATACACTCACCATACAAAACACAGCAGCATCAAACTGCTATTTTACGCTGGTGTTCTGTGAGAGCGTGATCCTTTCCCGGTGGAGCCGACTCTTTCGTGCTACAACCATAATATAGCTTTAGCGTGGCTCTACGACGTATAAATATACTAAATCATTTACATTACGATTACATTTACTTGTTATGTGCTTAAAAACTAATAACTTTATAAATAATTATGCAGAATTTCTAAAGCCCATAACGTAACCAATAAAACGTTACCTTACATAACACACATAAGTTACCATAAACGTACATCTTTACACATATACTCATATTTATACAAGGTTGCACGTAAGATAAACGTAATAAACATAATATAAAGGGAATTATGATGTTGCAAAAAAATCCAGTTTTAAAAAAATATTGTACATCATTATGTATTCTGTAACAAAATATTTATAACTACAATAAATAAATTATTCATTAGTGAATAATTTGATGTCCTATCCCTTTTGGCAGTCGATTAAATACAGTGCATAAATAGCGTCAAAAGAGTCATTGCTTGCTCGAGTGCCGACGCTTCGTTCAGTGAGTTGTTTAACGGTGTCGCTACAACTCGGGCACTGGACTTAGAAGATGGAAATTATGATAATGTAGATATGAAATGTTTCAAATGGCGCCTCCCGTCCTGTTGTCATAATATATATTATGTTGTCATATATAATATTCGTAGCTACACTTTTATATAATGTTCTTTATCTAGCCGTATGTACTTAAAATCTTACTTTACATATCACAGAATAATCACAAATAAAGCTTACAAGCAGTAAGCTAAGCTAAATGGAATAACTAAGCGTAAAGAGCGTAGGTATTTTTAATCTTTTAATTATTCTTAACTCCGTTTCCTAGTAAAGATGGCAAAAATAACCTTTATTAAGTATACGAGAATTAAAATAAGCGATTGTCTATTGTTTCATAGTCAAAAGATACCATCTAAATCATCCAATTTAAATAATGGTACCTACCTACGTATGTGTAAATTGAGTCCTAACGGGATTTCAATAAATGGAGCTCGTAGACCGAATCGAATCATTCGGATTCTCCGTAGTATGGTAACAAGGATAATGATGTAACTGTGCGCACACGAGCGGAGCCGGGCGGCACGCAGTCTTTTGCCACACTTCAGCGTCAAAAAACCTAGGAAGCTTACCCGTGATGCATCTAATAAATTATCTTTTTTTAATTACTTTGTCTGGAATATCAGCGACGGTAGAATTTTTATGAGCACAGCACGCGACTGACCGTATAAGCACGCGCTACTGCGGGTCAGCTTCCGCATGTGTGTATTAATTTCTCCATTATAAAATCTTGTCCGAAGATAGATTGCTAGATCAGAAAAAAAAATGTATACTTTATGCTATTGTTTATTCATGCACTAGTAACTATTAAACAAGTTGTGTTTTGTTCTTCTTTATTATAAGAAGCGGTTCCATTTACTTATAGACTTACTTCTAATTACATGCATGTCAGAATACATTAGTCTTATGTTGGCGATGCAGATAATGCGTCAGCTCTTTTCATCCCGTAAAGTTTGTAAGACATTTTACAGAAGACCAGGAAACCTAATGGCTTCCGGTAGATGGCGGTGTACCCTCTCGTATCAAAACAAAAGTAAAGCAGCCAGCCTGGCCCCGCGGGGCTTCATTAAATGCGTGAAACATGCACAAGATAAAGTACTTTTATGCCGTATTTTCGCATAAATTAACGTAACAATACATTGTCCAAATGCATGTGCGTGTTAATCTAGTCACACGAGGTTAGAAGTCATATAACAAAAAATAAATTTAACAAAAAGTTCTTAACAAACCACCACGCACCCCCACACGGGGAGCAATAAACACCAATCAACAATTTGTGTCAGGTCTAAGCTTCCCTATTCAAACGTTCGTTTAATCAAATTTAGTATATTTTATTTATATGACGCAAAAACATAATCAAAACCATTCTTATACATCAAAAATAATTTGTAAGCAACAACATGGTTTTATGTGCATTGTGTGCATCTAGAAGAGAACTCTTACGAGTTGACAAGAAAGAAGAAAGATGTGTGAGTGCATGTCAAGAAGTTGAATAAGTTTCAGCAGCACTTGAAATATACACAGTGCTACCGTCTATCTTTCTTTGTCAGTCTGAGATGGAGATAACATCGCTTAATTAGTATGAAGGGTATAGAATAAATAAATAAATAAACAATCTAAAGATGGAATGGAATGGAATTTACCACTTTATTTAAATAATATGCTTCAAAATTATTGAATATTATTTCCGAAGAAACAGACATTTACCACTGCAGCCTGGCAAAGATTACAGAAGCAGCGCACAGGGTCTGTGAGATTTTTTTAATCATTATTTTTCTTAATTTTTTTTATAGAATAAGGTGACAAACTAGCACACAGTCCACCCGATAGTAAGTGAATGCTGTGGCCCATAGACATCTACATTTATCTTTAATTAAGAATCAAAATGCAGATGCGTTATCAACCCCTGAGGCCTGAGATGAAATGCCTCGTTTCCAGTAAAAGGGGTCTCCGGTTCTCTACACTCACCATACAAAACACAGCAGCATTAAGCTGCTATTTTACGCTAGTATACTGTGAGAGCGTGGACATTCCCCGGTCGAGCCGACCCATTCGTGCTGCAACCACAATATAGCTGCAGCGTGGCTCTGTGACGTAAAAATTATAATAGTAGGTATATATTTTTTATACCAGTAGTTATATTAATCACTTTTTGTTCGTTTTTGTACAGCATTTTCTTGGTAAAGTACTGTTATAGTGGTGTTACCATTTCTGTAATAAATAAATAAATAAAATAAATATTAAAAGTATGTCGGTCGAAGACTTCTCCTTAACAGTTAAATATAATATTAACGGCACCGTTATCGGAAGTGTATGTTTAATTGCGGCTTCCAAGCATGGCGATTACGGCAAATTCTAATTCATGCCCAGTTGTGAATACAGACTGAATAACAGGGATTTTGAAAGTGTGCTTGTGTGAAATAAAGTTAAGAAACAAAAATAAAATATAGGAGTTTATTCACCTCAATTCTGTTACAGAAACCGACGAAAGAATGTAAATCACCTTACTTTTTATTTAAGTTTCTAGTAGTTAGTTTCTTAAAGTAAATTAAAACTACATTAAATGTTAAAACAGATTAAGAGTGAGCCTAGAAAAAGAAAGTGTAGCATTAAGCACGTTTCGTCATTAATCAAAAGCCAAGCAACCATTATTATCTATGAATATGGATTGATAAGCTGATAAGCTGTCCTCGGAATCATCAAGTTTTTTTTTTTAAATTTAAAATGTTTAAAACACCGATATGTATAGATACTAACTCCGCAATTTACGTTATGCCAGATAGACTAACGTTATAAGATGTTAGGGGTAATGGAAACAAAAACAGCGATAAATTTGCATGTACGGTCGGTATATCACGCATGCGTAGTCGGTCTCCACATCTTGATATGTTTTATTCAGTCACCCGAAAATAGTAAACTCTCTCCGTCTATCCCTTGCGATTATAGCTTCCTTTAATTTGCTATCACAAATTAAATTTATTCTCTATGTTATATTAACAAAAGAAATCTAAGGTTGACTGGTAGAGAATGATTTTAGCGTTAAGTCCGCCTTTTGATCCTATACGGATATAAGATTCAATAAAGTTTAAATAAATAAATAAATAAAATTGCCATATAGAAAACCATTACTTAAAATTTAACTTCTACAATAGTTTATAATCGTACTTGGTAAATGTTATACGTATTACAAGTAAACATATATTACGTGTAATTTTCGCTGCTTCGCATTAGAAAAATATACCTTCAGTTCTTGCGGTATATGCGCTTAGCAACGTGCAACTAAAATTGCAGAACAGATTAAGTATATATTATCATTGTTTTAGAAAAAATACAAACAAATTTTGAGTTATAATATAGGAAGGAAGTTAGAAGAATATTTTATTATATTATTATATATATTTATAAAATAAATCTCTAGTTTAACCTCTCCGTTTATAATTTCCGGCGACAGACTATATTGCGATATTATTCCTATTATAATAAAACAACAATATTAAGTATTAAAAAAATTGAATATTTAATAACGATGGGCTGTGCCCTCGACTGGCGCAGTTTTTAAAGCAATGAAATTAACATCATACCCAGCCTGTATGGGTCTACTGAATAGGCCTTTTTAAATTAGTAGGAATTAATGTAAATGCCATACCATAGAATACTATAATACATACATAATATTCTATGTGCCACACAATATGGCCTTAAACATTTGAATAATATTCATATTATGGTGACAAATAGACCTAGTGTTCAATTACTGCTCGGTACCCGGTCGAAAAAGTGTTAGTCATTATTGATACAGTTTTATCTAATTAACGAATCAGATCTTAATTTGCGGAAACATTTTACTTACATTAATGATGTTAAAGTTTAGTATAGTTCAGTATTAGTTTAGGTAAGATCCAAGTAAAAAATAAAATATAAAGTGACCCTGTTTAAAGAGCAACCCCCACAATCCCTCTGTTTGGCGCACTTTCGTCGTCGCTAATAGCCCCACAATAAGAAAGATACACCACCATCACGACTTGGCGACAGCTGATCCCAATAGGTAGTTTTGTGTAGTGGAAGACCACCTGATTGTAAATTAACACTATTAGCCATTGTTGACTTTGGGCAGCATCTACATCAATCACTACTAACAATTTAAATATTACATGCGTCGTCGCCCCTGAGGACCAAGATGGAATGCCACTTTACCGGTAGAAAGGGCAGCAAGATATTCACCATACGAAACACATTAACATTATCTTGCTATTTATTCTGTTATTCTGCGATAGACAACCCATTTGTGCTGCACCCATAATGTAGGTGCATCGGAGCTCTATCACGTTTTTTTTATATTTTTTTTATAGAACCACGTACGTAGAATAAACTGTAGTACGTAGTACGTAGGGTGACCAACGATCAGTCCACCTGGTGATACGAGTAAATGGATGCTGTGTCCTATACACATCTACATCTATCTACGATTAAGAACCAAAATGCAAATTCGTTGTCACCCCCATGAGCTAAAATACTCGTAAAATGCATCGTTTCCAGTTAAAAGAGTCTTCGGTACTCTACACTCATCATACGAAACACAGCAGCATGTGGCTGTTATTTTACGCTGGTATTCTGTGGAGGTGGTTGACCCGACTCGTTCACGCTTCAAACATAATATAGCTGAGCATAGCTCTACCACGAAAAACTTATAAATTGTTTTAATACATTTTTTATTTTTTTCAAAAGTATCATTCTAATGAAGATAAACCTGAAACGAATAACTTTTATCGCTGTTTGGAGCTGTGTATAAATAGTTAACCAGTTTTAACTCGACGGTTTTTTGTTTTAGTTTTATTGTAATACGCCGCGGTATATAAATCGTCTGCAAATTCGATCTATGTGGAAAATTTGTCCTTTATCTATATTGTACAGACGCAACCAAAATATTAGTGACGATAGACATAAATAAAAAACACACAGCCAGCCCTACCACTGAGTTCAAAATTTAATGAGTGACTTGAGATCTTTTTTCCTTACATTATATATCTACAAGTATTATATACAACAAACACAATAATAAAAATGAAAAATAAGAAACATAAGATGGGTGTCTTGTTAAACACCAAAATTATATGTATTATATATCTGAATTTGGTACAGTTATCGCCCATCTGTTTACCAGACTTAGATTGAGGTCCTTTTGTAAGGAAGGAGCATGTTGGTATGTTGGTATGTATGGCCGCGGATGTGTGCGTGGGCGTTCACGTGGCCCTGCCAATATACGACGAACGTGGAACACCATGGGGTTTTAGTCGGTCGGTGGGGTAAACGTAGGCATTTCTTTTGACTTTACACTCTTTTGTCACCCTCATTCTATAAAAATAAAAAAATGCAAGGCAGTGCCATGTGGAAACGGCGCAAGACTATTCATGACCATATTTCGTCCTGTGCTTTATATGCCGTAGCTTCATAGCTTCATGTGCCAGAGTAACCATCTCTTTAAGCTTACACGTATTACTTAGACCGGCGCGGCGACAGGCAGCAGCGCTAAATGTGCGAGACCTCTGATACAGCGATCGCCAATCTTAAGCGCGACGGTTGAGGCAAACCCTTCCTACTCCCAATAGTAAAGCAAGTTGCACAGAAATAGCAACCTGGAGTAACTTTATAGTTCGGAGTGTTTTGACCGTGCAGTTCTTATTGTGCCAAACGCCTGAATAGTACTCATAATATGAAGAGGCAAATATTCCCTACTTCCAAAAGTAAAGCAAGTTGCACAGAAGTAGCAACCTGAAGTAACGTTAAGAGTTCTGAGTGTTTTGGCCATGCAGTTCATATTGTGCCAAATGCCTCAATGGTACTCACAATACGAACAAAAAGAGTACGCTCATATTACAGAAGCAAGTAAAAAGTAAGGATAAGCTTATTGTAATTTCAGCCGTTCCTCATATTAAAGTGATTTCAAGTCACCACATAACTTATATTATGTCGTCATTTGCCAAGTACCTGAAGATTTTTCTAACGTATAATCTCAGAAACAAATGAAACAGTGAAAAAAAAGAAAGACTTGTTTGTGTCAGACGATGACATTACACGGCGGCTGCTTTTTATACTAACAAAAATTAAACTAAAAAAAAAAACACCACGAGGACTTGCAAAGGGCATTTTCACCTTAAGTGTAAATTTTGTGTAAATAAGATTTACTGACCAACTATATTAGACTAGATTGAATTATTAAACAGAAACAAAGAAGAAAAGAATGCAAAAATATTTAAAAAAAATTAAGTTATTTTTAAAGGATATGGTGCCAAACTAGCACACAGTCCACCTGGTGGTAAGTGGTTGCTGCGGCCCATAAACATCTACATCTATCCTCGATTACAAATCAAAATGCAGATGCGTTGTCACCCGTGAGGACTAAGATGGAATGCCTCGTTTCCAGTAAATAGGGTCTCCGATTCTCTACACTCACCATACGAAACACAGCAGCATTAAACTACTATTTTACGCTGGTATTCTGTGAGAGCGTGGTCCGTACCCAGTCGAGCCGACCCATTCGCACAACAACTATACTACTAATATAGCTGCAGCATAGCTCTACCACGTAAAAATGCAACTAAGTATAATGCATGTTTAATTTTTATATAACTTCTTGATATCCAGAGTTCATAGAAAGAGGTTATATCCACTTTAGTAATAACATAACGAACGAGCTCAGCGGTCGAAGCGTCCATAAAATCGCCTGCATCGTTTGTGAAATAGGCGTTCTATTTATAAAATAGTTTGAATTAAATAAAAGAATTCGACCCATACATTTAGCTGTTGTAATGTAGTAGATAATATTACGTGAAGTGGTTCGCCTTGCACTTGGAGTATCGTCTTCAGTGCAACAGCCGGCCCTGAGTCAACCGGCTCCGGCTGGTACGCAATCGGTTCAGCAAATTAACCTGCGGCTCACTGGAAACTCGATTAACCGGACTAGTTGTGTATAATATTATTCTACGGAATGCAAAGTTCATATTTAATAAACAGTTATACATTTACTATTTTAAAACTTGAAAGTATTGGTTATGTATAATGCATTATCCAAACATCTAATTATTTATTAAATTCTCTTGAATGCATATTGAATACTCACGATACAAAGGGGACCGGTACGTTTCCATACATTCTGGGGCCCAGGTGTTAACAAGATAAAATTAAGATCATTTGAATATACATAAAAACAATTCATAGTTGAAAATTTGGCAAAATGTGTCCATCTAGGAGCTGAGTTATTTAAGATTAAGTAAGTGAAGCATACTGTGACAGCACAGAGATACTAGACACAATAATCAGAGATACAATAATCAAATGCTGAAAGTAGCGCGTATTAACTATCGTATTAGGATGCTGAACACCTCGGTTCCTCGTGACTGCAGATACAATACTGAGGGCTGTAGAGCATTCGAAATGTAGATAAATAAAAAAAACTTAAAACTAATTTCACCTATTTTTAAACTTAGTTTGCACTAATTTAATGCATTTATTTACAAAGAATGTTTCTTTCCCCAATTTTCTGTGCCTATATATTTTTTATTATTATTATCAATTTAAAAGCTAAATATTATAACATTGCAGCGATAACATATAAATAAAAACAAAAATCTAAAATGCATCCAGTTGACATAAGAAAAAATAGGCAGCATAATTTTTGTTTCCGTGTACAAACAAATCCTCAAACCGTCGAACTAAACGCAAGAAGACTAATGCATCTCTGTGTATGTTGTACTTTAATCATTAATGTCCATTCCCTGACAAGCGATTATACTAATTGCACTCTACTATGAGATAGGCTAATGTTTAACAATATACTATTTACGGGTTTGTATTGAGAAAAAGGACGAGGACAAGGAGAAGAATTAAAACTAAATAAAATCATTTTTAATGTCCAAAAACGCATCCAAACAGTGCTTTCCCACGAGGTCCCATCAAATTTTAATAACATATATCTTATTTAAAATTAAATAAACTTTCACACTTATACGTAGGTGTAGCGTAAGTAGGTCTGGTTTTACGCGTAAAATTATGTTTCTTTATTCACCTTAAAGGGTTCTCATAATGTTATGTTTCTCTTGTGCTATTAACCATGAACATGATACTAATTAGCGTTAAATATTTTATTAATTAGGCTTGGCAACTTAATTGTTTAATAATTAATTGGATGTGGGTGTTTGTTTATGAAAGAATACTATAAATTATTTATAATTTTAAAGCATTTTTCATTTCCGTATATTCAAAATTTAATGAAGGCTTGAGAATTAAAATACAAATAAAATTGAAGTTTTTATCTGTTGTATGGTTGAAGTGTTTATCTTTTGTATGGAAATAACTGTTTTAGGTTATTTACATGCATACCATTAAGACATGAACAACTATTTCTATAATTTATGTCTGTATGTCTGTCTGTCGATCTGTTCGGGCTTATTTTGGGAATGGCTAAATCTATTGTGATAAAACTTTACGAACGGATAGGAACCAATGCCAGGAGTGATCTAGGCTGTATTTTATCCAAAAAATTGTTTTTTTTTTACAAATCGAAAAATTGATAAAATAAATAATGGGTGCGTTTGGCAGAAAAAAGCGCTAGCAAGCGCTTGTAAACAAAATGGCAATCGTAAGCGGTAAGTGCTGTCAAAGCGTAAGTAGCTATTTTCCTCTAGGACACGATGTTAGTTTTAACCGGGGAACCTAACCTAATTTAAATATATGTTTGTAAAGTATTCATATTAAAAACTTACCAATCATGAATTTTTAATAACATGTATATGTTTATTCATGTCATTATATTACTTAAAACTAATATTGCACAAAAGAACTTATAAACTCTACTTCAAAACAAACAAATTAAATAAGCAAAATGGCGGATTGTGTCAGCGCTACTGAAGTAGCAATCGTGTCCTGGCCGAAAACTATTTTAGCGCTTGTAAGCGCTTGCTAGCGCTTTTTTCTGCCAAACGCACCCATTGTTTGATGATTATCTCACGCCATATTAATAGATACTACCCGCTAGTGGCTATTAAAACCGAAAAAAGTACTTTTATTTCGCTTATATTGTTGATGTATAATTGCTATTATTTATATCATTTTAATAAGCATTCAGTTCAACGCAGCTCCTGATGTATAATATCGTATTGCAAAATTATTTGCCGACAATAATGAAGCAAGGAAAGTATTTTCGCTAAGTATGTCAGTGGGTCCATCGTCGCCTTTCTCCTTGCCGGCACTGAAAACAAAAAAAATGAATTCGTGATACCTGTGCCTATTTGATAAACAGTAAACGAAAGTTGTTCTTATGAAACATTTAGTAGTAGGTAAAAATTTTGCGATTAGATATTTTTTTTAAAATGGTAAAAACATGAAAAATTATAAAAAAAATATTATACCATTAACTAGGAATTAATTAGGAAGTAACAGTGCTCAAATAAACAAATTACGTCATAATCCGTTTTTACATAAACCTTTTAGTAATTAATATTTCGCTAAAATAGTAATCTAAATCATTTATAACGCATAAATTCCAATGTAGATTGCCTACGTTACGAAAACAAACAAATAATGGCAGTGCCAGCCAAAGGGTATATATAATGCGAGGGATTTGACCCAAATGAGTTCAACGTTCGGGGATATACTCCTGCCCAAAGCTTCTAATTAACTGGTTAGCCGAATCCTCTAATTAATTTTAAAAGTTAGGCAACAACTTCCTATTTATTAAGAAACATAAAATACATAGTTCATTGGTAATTGCAAGACCTTTGTTTATAAAATGGAAATGGTATAAATGCTAGCTGGTTTCTAATGTCTTTCAAAAAGTAAAAAATAAAAGAAAATTCCTTGTACTGCTTCTGCATATGATTAATTTATTACAGCTTCCGAGCGAGCATAAGCAAACGTTTAAAAGAATTGGCTCACTTAAAAATCAAAAACACAATTACAATTATTCATGGAATTCAGGAGGTGGTAGAGTCACGCTGCAGCTATATTATGGTTGTAGCATAAATGGGTCGGCTCAACCGGGGAAGGACCACGCTCTCACAGAATACCCGCGTAAAATAGCAGCTTAATGCTGCTGTGTTTCGTATGGTGAGCGTAGAGAACCGGAGACCTGTTTTGCTGTAATGAGGCATTCCGTCTTAGTCCTCAAAGGTGACCACGCATCTGCATTTTGATTTTTAATCGAGGTTAAATGTAGATGTCCATGGACCATAGCATCCACTTATCATCAGGTAGTTATATAAAATAAAACGAATTTAAACTTAAAAACTAATTATACGTTTCCATCATCTACAGCAGGTAGTACAACGACGATCTTAGAAAAAATAAGATTAAATGTAAACCACCGTTATAATATTATTTTTTTTTATATTCGCTACTGTTGTTTGTTATATAATATCGCTGGTTTTTGTAATGGTATTATTTTACCGTTTTGTATGGAAATTATTTTCTTGGTAGTAAAGATGATAAATGAGCACAGTCCCCGATGATAAGTGGATGTTGTAGCCTACATGCATATATTTCATAGGTTAAGAATTTAAATGCAGATCCGTGTAGTGATGGTATAAGAATATCCACTAATATATTGATACGAGCTTGTGGTTCGTGACAATAAAAACTGCCGATTGAATTGCCAAAATTGACACTTTAAAAATTTATACTAGATGGCGCTAGTGGTAACTAATGTCTCCATGTACCAGGCATTAATTATGGTGCGCAACATTATCATCCTGTGGGTGTCGTAGGAGGCGAAAGAGGAAAACAAATCAGGAGATGGGCAGCATCATCTTCCTAAAAACGACTAAACATAAAAAAACTGCGGTTGCCAACCCGCTTGCCAAGAGTGGCAACTATGGCAAATACCCACTTATAAGGCAATCTATAGGGGAGCCCTATGTTCGGCAGTGGACCTTCGATAGACTATAATTCTATGATAGCGTGATTATTTCCCGCCTGATCTGAACCTTTCATGCTATCGTCATACTTCACGCTTCACACACTGATAATAAAAACTTCAGCGTGGCTCTACCACGTATTTTTTTATATAAATGATAATTAATTTTGATGTTTTTAGATTTTATAGATATAGCGCAGTACGTTGAGATACAATTAAATAAAAACCACTTTCATACATAACTCATCTCGGTTTACATCCAGTTAACACATCACGTTTCTATTTTAATATAATGAAAAACTGTTTATAAAAAGTTTTATAAATGGTAACTTGTATAATATAACGTAATCGTAACTGTCTGCAAATAGCAGGTCATAAATCGTGCTTCCCTTGGTTTATACACACCTATAGAAGAAAACTTTATTACACGCATTTTATAAACAATGTGAACATTGATGACTAAATACTATCAATATGCAATTTGTATGCTTGTTTGCAGCAGCCTGCGGTAATGCACGTGCAGTTTTAAACAATATGCTCAATCATATTGCTGCCAAAAGACAAGCGCTATGTAATTACATAAAATAAAAATATTATACTCCTATAATAAAAATATGAATCTTTACCATTGCAGTAAATAATTGTAGATACGTTATATCTCAATGACGAACTGTGTGGCTTAGCGTAGAGCAGTCAGGTGCTCGAACTCAGGCAAAATTATTGTTTTCTGGGTCTGATATATCGTGGTCATCAACGTATCTCAAATACTGTTGCTTATTCCGATCCCAATGCATAATAAGCATTTTGTTGGATACACCAAGGAAGGCGTTGCACACCTCTGAGTTTTCGTATACACTTTTGGCAATAATATCTATAAGTTCTGCCCTTTTCGACGACCCTTTGGCATGTTCTATTCAAAATCTTTAAATTCGTAAATATAATCTGGGTCACTCATGGGCAAAAAATTCTATCTCTCAAGTTGGACCAAACTGCACACGGTGTGCAAATGTAAAGTAGTTTAAGAAGTCCATCGCGGACAAACAACGTGACAAGTAATTTATATATTAAGATTTAGTGACACTAACATTCAAATAGCTTAGAAAGTCATCACTGTATAAAGAAAGGGATAAATTAAAACGAAGTTCTAATAGGCTTATAATGGGCTTTTAATTATTTTTGTAAACTAGCATACCAGTATTTAGCTAACAGTATAAATTCATGTATGAAAAAAAATAATTTCAAACATGTGAAGATGAAATATTGTGTTAAATACTTGATGAATAAATATGAATAAAATGAAAATATAAAGAAGACAGAAGATTTATGTGGTATTTCTACAAAAGTAATAAATTCGATCATTCACATTATGTTGCCATATTTGTCATTCAGATTCAATGCATGTGTTGATAAAAGCATGTTTTCTGATTCCTGATGTCTGTCAAGGGCTGAATCTAAATGGTAGGGTCAGTAGTTATGTGACAAGAGAAAAGTGTGGGTGACAAAATAATGTAGTGATCTGGATTAAGCAAAAAATGCGTTGGTGGTTCGGTCATGTAAAATTAATGAATGAGGAAAGAGTGACATATGTTACAGAAGTGAACAGCAGAGTCGACAAGGGACGCCCAGACGGAAGCATATCGATTGAATTGGTGATATATTGAAAATGGGCCAAAATAAGTGTATATACCAACGAGCATGTATGCGTAGGTATAGGTATAGATGTAAATTGGGTGAGAGATGTGTGTTAGGATCATGCGAAATGGAAATCCGTAGTCTATGCGTATACCTCTGCGTGACAGGCGTCAGTGTTTATGAATTATGTATGTATGGATGTATGGTTACACTAAAACTCCGACAATTTTAGACCTGCATCTACATTATCACCCCTGAGTATTTTGTATTGAGCAACCTAAGCCAGATGATTTCCTTCTTTGACGTAAGAACCATAAGTTAATCGATGATCGTCACTATGGTTTTACGTTTTATATTTGATTGTTATAGTATGAATTGGTCGGCTCGACCGGGGAAGGACCACACTCTCACAGAATACCAGAGTAAATACCGGCTTAATGCGGCAGTGATTTGTATGTTGAGTGTAGAAAACTGGAGACCTTTTTTACTGGAAGCAAGACACTCCATGTTATGATTTCTTAAATTTACGCGAACACTACACATTGAATAAAACTAAATTTACGGATTTTATCGCGTTTATTTCACTACTTTTACTTATTTTTAATTCCCGACGTTTCGGGTGCTTTACAGCAACCATGGTCACGGGGGGGACTGAGATGTTTGACGTCCCAATGTCATAGTTAGTCCGGCTACCTTCAGTTTTTGTATATTAATTTTTGGTCCGATTTACGCAAAACGAGCTTATAGTATCATGAAGTCTTGCAGTGGTATGCTTAGGTTTGGGTTTAATTTTGTTAATTATAGGATCCCAAGCAGATGGCAGCACCCATCCATCTTCTCTATTGAAATTTGGATGTTTTTTAATTTCAATAGCCTCACGTATCATCCTTTGTAGGAATCGATGTTCTTTTACGAGGATTTGTGGTTTATCAAAACGAATGTAATGGTGGGGACGATCTTGAACATGTTCGCAGACTGCATTTCTATCGCGTGAATTGTGTGCTCGCATCATCCTTATTCTATAAAAATGTGCTGTATATAAAACATTATTTTTATAATATAAAGTAACATCTGAGTTTATGGTATGCTTGGATAAGCCAAGCTCGCATAAAGATCTCTGTTTGCGACGGAGTCATGTGACAGATCATCCACTTCCCTTTAAAAATGACTAAGGATGGCGTCGGCTGCCACATGCGTCATACTGGTGAACAGGTGCCGTTATGTGACAATTATGCGATACAAAATTGTTAATATGTCTTAATTTGGACACTAAATCAATAAAAAAGGCATGTTTTGAAAATCTTTCTGAATAAGTTACCAGGGTTTATCCTCAGGATAATCCCTGGTTGTTATCGGACTCATAAACGTTTAAAAGATATTCATTTTCAAAATATAAAAACTTAAAAACGCTCATGAGGCGTGCACTTTTGGATTTTCCAAACTATTATTAGCTTTAATTTAAGTGTATTTGTCGTAAAATTTTATTATACAAAATCCTTCGAATACCTATAGATCTATTGTTCTCTTCCATTTTAGATTTAGATAAAGTTTATTTCGCCGTTTCTTCTCCGGACAGAGGAATCTCGATTGAAAACAGCAGTGTATTATAATATGTGGACGTTTAATAAACGAAATTTTAATTTCCTACCTCGTAAAATTCATCCTCAGTTCGTCGTTGCATTTCATTTCATTTCAATAGCAATTTGTAATTTGCTAAAATATTGATTCCCCCTAATAATCAAATTCAAACTAATAATCAATGGCTAAATTAATCACATGCATTCATTGCAATCAGCAGTACTTAATTGCGATTGTTGATTTTCTTTAAGTTATATTACAACTAAAATTTAATTGAAAAAGTACTTTGACTGTGTAACGCAAAGAAAGAGCTTTTTAATGAACTTTCTTAAAACTGCCACAATTCCTGTTTACTCATTAATCACGGTCATAATGAAGGACTATATATGATCGATCGCAAACCTCAAACACCTTCCCAGATCTGAAATGTAATTTCTGCACACAATAACTCGTAAATTTTCATTAAGAACCACAAAGCTGCACTCAGTGATTTATTATTTTCGAATAAAAATAAAACGTTATAAATATATTTAAAATTTTAATTTATCAATTCCAAGACAAGGCAAGAGTACAAGCGTTTCAGATATTCGTAATCGTGATGAACTTTTAGTTATAATGGTCAACAGAAATCCATTCACTATTTAGCAAATGAAAAATTTAGAAAAACAAAATGCAGGTCAAATTTACAATTAGGGAAGTCACTAAATTCCTCTTATACACAAAATTAAATCCTACGAATATTACCTACATCCTATACCTTTAAATGAGCAATTCTTGTATATATATATAATCGGAATCTCTGAAACGACTCCAACGATTTTAATAAAATTTAGTGTCCAGGGAATTTCGAGGGCAATAAATCGATCTAGCTAGGATTTATTTTTAGAAAATGTCTTTTTGTCCGTGTTTTCAGGCAATGAAAAACTGCTACAATATAAGAAGGTAAATTTTGTCACTGTGTAAATGATCGTAATAGCTCAAGTGGATATCGAGCGGTCGCAAAATCGTAATGCCCTGGTTCGCGTCCTGTCTTCGGGCCGACTTTTTTCCTTTTTTTTTTTTAAGTTCCCTTCTTTTGTGAGGAAGTCTATTATTTCGAAGCCTTTTTTACTATTTTTTAAAAATACGAAAATTTTAATGAAACTAATTGCACTCATGATTTTTATTCAAATAACCAGTTCAGTTTTTTTTATTATGTCAATAAGATCAAAAAATATTATTTATGTTTCATCAGTATGTAATTTGTATCTAAATGTAATTTCAAAAAAAACCAAGCAAAGCTCAGTCATCCAGGTACTATTATTTAGTTTACCAGTTACTGGTTTCTAAAACCATCTCTCTTAAACTTAGTATAATTTTACATAAAATAGAATACAGTTCAATATTTTAAATAAAATGTCATAATGAAAAGTACAGGGGAGTTCATTCATCAAATTACAAAATGCGTTTTTTGAAAGCAAAGTATTAATGTAGGTATATATTTTTAAATATATTATATTATTATTTTATATATATATATATATGTATATATATATATATATATATATATATATATATATATATATCAACTCGGCTGGGCAGCGTTCGGGAAATTACGACATATCTTCTCGTCAGGTATACCTCAATCTCTGAAAACTAAAGTGTACAACCAGTGCGTGTTGCCAGTGATGACTTACGGATCAGAGACGTGGTCCTTCACTGCTGGCCGTATGAGGACGCTCAAGGTCGCTCAGCGACCTATGGAGAGGGCTATGCTCGGAGTTTCTCTGTGATGTTATCCGCGAGTAAATGAGGATATCCGCAGTAAAACCAGAGTGACCGACATAGCCCAACGGATTAGTAAGCTGAAGTGGCAATGGGCCGGCCATATAGCTCGAAGAACCGATAACCGATGGGGAAGAAAGGTTTTCGAGTGGCAGCCTCGTACCGGTAGGCGTAGTGTAGGGCGACCCCCCACTAGATGGAGTGACGACCTGGTAAGATATGCAGGAAGTCGATGGATGCAGGTGGCTCAGGACCATGCTTTGTGGCATTACTTGGGGGAGGCCTATGTTCAGCAGTGGACTTGTGAAGGGCTGTGATGATGATGATGATGATGATGATGTATATATATATATATATATATATATATATATATATATATATATATATATATATATATATATATATATTAAGTATATTATGTTATATTTATTATATTTCGTATCGAGGAAGCTAAAATGAATCGATCATGGAATGACGTTGGGTCAATGACTGATCCTTGACCTCGAGTCACACAAGATCGGACAAGATCTTGTGTATGTGTGTGTGTGTTTGTCTGTGTTTGCGTGTGTGAAACATGTTAATTAAATAATTTTTGGTTAGAAAAAACCCTTCCAATGAGATAATTTATATTGAATAGATGCGATACTTTTCTTTCTATACAAGGTGCTTAATACAAATCAACTCGAGTTTAAATTATACACTTGAAGTGAGGTTTGAATAAGTCTTTTTAATTGATATTAATGTGAGTGATTAGTTAACTTTAATCTTATCTTGAAAGTTGTATGCTCGCATCATTAATGATAATGCGCAAAAACTCGACTGACATTCTAGAAATTGTTTATGAGTCAGTAGACAGGCTTTCGGAGAAAGTGCTTGAACGTAGCTGCTGATTCTAAGCTTATCGATCGAACCGGATAAAGGAAGATGCTTTACAAAGCATTTCGATGTGTTTCTGTGTTGTTATAAACTTTCGGCACACGACTTAACTGATACCAGGATCAATGTATAATATTATTTATAAATTATATATGCTGTCCTATTTCTTATTCGGATTTAAATATAATTGCAGAAGTTTGTAACTAAGTATTTACAGCGTTACCAAATTAAATTCTATAAAATTATCTAGTTACAAAAAAAAATAGAATAGTTAATAAAAGAAATGACATGTATAGAAATTGATATGAATAGAAATAGGTACATATATGTAAATGTATAGAAATTCTAATTTAAATCCGTATCTTTGTCGTTATGAATATTTATGGACATGGGCGTCTATCTAACATTTTTGGACAGTTAGTCATTGATAAACTATCAGGTATTTTAAATATACAGCGATAATACAATGTAGTTATGCAGCTTTAGATATTTATTGATAAAAAATTTCAAAAATGTTTGCTTTTATTCCTCGTTGTAGTGTAATATATTTACTGTTTACCAAATGCCAATAAAACATTATATTACGCTAAATTGCGTAATATAATGTTTTATTCTTGTAGCGTCTATAATAATTAAAATATATACTTAAATATAAAAAATACTAAATATTAAATAAAATATTTAATCGAGTTGATAAAATAAAAACCTAGTCAATCACGTGTTATAAATAACAAGATGTGTGGCTATGTCTAATAAACTAGGACCAACTTGGACTTATGGTATTTACAAAATTTTGGTCTCAAAATCGCTTTTCGTTTATTGGATTCGTTTGGTGGTTTGGATTTCGTCAAATTACCTGGGAGTTTATAACAATCTGGTATACTTATGATGCTAAGCTGACTTAAATCCTTAATTATAATTTAATAGATAAATATAATTAAAAAAATTAAAATGTTATACTGTCAACGATTAAAAACCAAATTACAAAACTTAATCGTCATAAGTCTGGTACATATTATGTGACTGCCTCGTTAGTCTAGTGGTTGTAGTAGTGCGACTGCTGATCATGAGGTCCTGAGTTCGAATCCCGGGTCGGGCCAAAAAATTAATTATTGAGTTTTTCCGTCAAGAAATTCTCAGTAGTTGCCCGGAATCAGGAAGTTTGCGGTGTCTCACACCCGTGCCTCGGAAAGCACGTAAAGTCGTTGGTCCTGCGCCTGATCTTTCTCCGTCTTACCGTCCCATCGGATTATGAGAGTGAAGGAATAGAGAGTACACCTGTGCTTGCGCATACACTTGGGCACTATAATCCTGTCCTGCGCCGATGGCTAGTCTCCGTTGAGGCAGGCCGCCGTGGCCGAAATTCGGTCTGGAGGACATTATTACATATTATGTACTTAGTCTCAACCTAACTTCTTTCTCCTACCTTTATCTGGCCGTAAAAGTTAGTGCGGATCAATGTTGCATTATAAATTATTACTCTTTTATCCCCCTCATTGGTAGATGAATGGTAACTAAAATGGTGAAAGGGTTTGATTTTTTTATTATTTAAAAATATTTACTTTGGAGGATTAAATAAGAAATAACCATATTAAGAGCATGATCGTGGATCCAAGGAGCGGTCTCAAGCCACTAAAGCAACATTAATGATACAGATATACTCCTAGTACCTATTAATAATTAGTAATTACCTAAAGACATTGATATGTTTTTGTAATCCCCTATTCGAAATCAATTAAGAGAAATGGAATCATCATTAAACTGTTCTTTTTTATTTTTCTGAGGCATCCGCCGCGCTGGTCACAGATAATACAAAAAACGTAAAGCTTAATCTGAGTAGAGCGTGTCTTCGACTCCGGCGGACCGTATCGCACAGCGTGACGCGGGAACCGTTAGTCGACACAGTCACAACTCTAGCTCCCCATGTACTATCTCCCTGCCATACAATATTAGTATGCTTCTAGCATAAACGTAAGTCAATATACATTGTAAGGAGACCCTTTGTTTTAACTCTCGACGAAGAGAATTTGTTGCAAACAAGAAACTAAACTTTGAATATTTGTAGTATTCTTAAATTATGCTCCGTACAACACGGCCGCACACTTTACTGTTTTTATGACAGTCTAAAAACCTTCGTAAACATTTGTCACGCAAGAGTGCTCTCAATATTTTTATTACAAAAACATACCTAATTACAACTTGTATACTTCTAGAACGTTAGCTGTAAGGAAATCAGTATTAATGATGCCGTGATTATCATTCTTTGTTTTTTGTCTATAACTTCTGAAGTTCTAAACAACTCGAGCGTTTGAGATCATATTCACATAATTTATCAGTTTAATCAAAACGATGGTTTATAACTATATGGTGGGGATGTAGTCAAATTATTAACATGTTCTATATAATGGACCAAAATGACACGCATTCACAATATGACAACGTAATAATTTAGCAGGTAGGTACTACAGAAGTAAATCACAAAATCTATCCGAAAGGTAGCACTGTGGTCGAATTATTAATATATATTATACATTGAAAAAAGCCCGGAATGCTTGAATTTCGTGGTCACTAGGAAGAGGAGGCCAATTGGTCTCTAAAAAGCTTGGCGTGCTCGGCAGAACGCGACAGTATTTCATGCTGAAACACCTCCTGCAACTTTACAAGGCACAGATTTGGCCGCACATGGAATACACTTCCCATCTCTGGGCTGGGGCTCCCCAATGCCAGCTCCTTCCATTCGATCGCATCCAGCGCAGAGCCGTTCGAATCGTCGGCGACCGAGCTCTTTCCTATCGGCTTAACTTATTGGCACTGCGAAGAGATGTTACATCTCTTTGAGTATTTTATAGCAAATATCATACAACATTGTCAAATATCCTACAACAGGACTGAAATAAAGGAAGTTAAAGATGAATTGTCATTGCTCACTGCTAAGGACTAAAACAATACCTCAAAGCCTGCCGAGAAATATACTTATTTTCCGATTCTTACCGGAGAACAGCGATTGTTCAACCACTGTTAGGTGAGTTGGCGGCAAAAATAAGAATGAAAGTATAGCACTTTCATTCTTATTTTTGACACCGAGAAACACCTAGAAAACTTATCAAATTTTCAATTAATCTAATTTTCGAAGTAAATGAATACACTCGTCAGCCCTTCACAGCCGGCTTAGCATGACTACAATTTAAACTGTTACCGAAATGGCAATGTTATAGTAGTTTTATGGTATTAAGTGTGTAATATTGTGTATGTACTTTTAACTTGTTGCCATAAGGTTCATAATAATTATGATATTCTCCTAAAATTAGAGGAGACCTCCAAAGTCTGGAGTGCGACTGCGTAACTCTAGTGGGAATCGATGCCGATGGTAATAATTCCACAACTGCGATAACAGAGCGATTTTTAACCTAAAATAAGATATTGATTTTTTACACAATATTCTATTTAGGATTTGAAACCAAATATCAACGTCAATAATTGTCGTAATAATCAACGTAGCCATAAACAATTCTTACCAGAGATACAAAATCGTATTGCCTGACGGGAAAGGACTGGGATTTTCTGAGAATATCTTTCTTATAGACTTAAGCCTTAGACTCTGATGTTTCATTTCAAATTGAATATCGGTCCTTATCTTTATGTGATATATATATATATATATATATATATATATATATATATATATATATATATATATACTTCTTTACGTGTGTCACTGAACTCTTCCTAAGCGGCTGGAGTTTTGTGTCTGATTGAGTGGGTGGTTGGATGGTTTAGATTCACAACTGGACCCGGTTAATACCGCTATTTTCGAGTTCCAGAAATCAAGCGGGCGAAGCCGGAACGAATCACTGGTCATAAATATAATTTCCCGTGATTGATGTAAGGGGTGACACTAAAGGAAATAGTATATATATTATATATAGACTTAGACTAAGCCTTAGACTCGATATATATATATATATATATATATATATATAAAATATATACACATAAAGATAAGGACCGTTATTCAATTTGAAATGAAACATCAGAGACTTATGGTATTTACAAAATTTTGGTCTCAAAATCGCTTTTCGTTTATTGGATTCGTTTGGTGGTTTGGATTTCGTCAAATTCCCTGGGAGTTTATAACAATCTGGTATACTTATGATGCTAAGCTAACTTAAATTCTTAATTATAATTTAATACTGTCAACGATTAAAAACCAAATTACAAAACTTAATCGTCATAAGTCTGGTACATATTATGTGACAGTCTCGTTGGTCTAGTGGTTGTAGTAGTGCGACTGCTGATCATGAGGTCCTGAGTCCGAATCCCGGGTCGGGCCAAAAAATTAATTATTGAGGTTTTCCGTCAAGAAATTCTCAGTAGTTGCCCGGAATCAGGAAGATTGCGGTGTCTCACCCCGTGCCTCGGAAAGCACGTAAAGTCGTTGGTCCTGCGCCTGATCTTTCTCCGGTCGTGTCGGTTTACCGTCCCATCGGATTATGATAGTGAGGGAATAGAGAGTGAACCTGTGCTTGCGCATACACTTGGGCACTATAATCCTGTCCTGCGCCGATGGCTAGTCTCCGTTGAGGCAGGCCGCCGTGGCCGAAATTCGGTCTGGAGGACATTATTACATATTATGTACTTAGTCTCAACCTAACTTCTTTCTCCTACCTTTATCTGGCCGTAAAAGTTAGTGCGGATCAATGTTGCATTATAAATTATTACTCTTTTAGCCCCCTCATTGGTAGATGAATGGTAACTAAAGTGGTGAAAGGGTTTGATTTTTTTTATTATTTAAAAATATTTACTTTGGAGGATTACTACTACTACTTACTGGTCATAAAATAATGGATATAATGGTATATTGGGGCACAGTGATCGAATTAGTCAAACTAAAAGTAATAATAGGCTAAAATTAATGTCTAATATTTCAAAATTATATTTTTTACGGGTCTTAAAATGGCAACAATTTGCTAAACAGCCTAAACGGTATTTCGAGGGTCCTATGATCTTAGTAGCTGTACCACGTATGTTATGAATTATATCATGCAGCCATTGGTTTATAATCAGTTCTATAACAAAATATTTTATTACTTACACAGTATAGCAGTGTTTTCAACATGACATATAATTTTCTTTATAAATAGGTATAAAAGATAAAAAACCGTTTCTTAGGAACAATGTTGGATAAATTTAATTTAGGTCTAATATGATCTTCTGCACCAAATCTTTTTTTTCCACATACTGATAATAAATTACTTATGCCCCATTTACATTCAGCCCTGTTGGGCAGGGAAGTGAGCAGGGCAGTGAGCAGGGCAGTATGTAAACAGGCTACTCGCGCTGACACTGCCGCTGCCGCTGCCACTGCCCGACGATCCCTCAAATGTCGGTTTTTCGTGCGGAAGTGACGCACACCAGTATTCACATTCAGCTCCATCGCTCACTTCGCGCCAAGCGCCTGGATGAACGGACGTGCGTGCCGTATTGTTATTAAATAAGTACGATCTACCAAAATGTCTTTCGAGTGGAATAATGAAAATACAATAAAGTTTTTAGAATTGCTGTAATCAGAGAAAACTATATGGGATTTCAACGATAAAAACCACAATTCAACATCTTCTACGAATACGAATTTTCTTTTTGATATACATTGTACCTTTGTACATAATTAATTATAAATTCGTCAAATTTATTATATTGTTACGAGCTTGAGGTTCGTAACAATAAAAATTGCCGATAAAATTACCTAAATTAACACTTTAATTTACTTTACACAAATTAAAACTTAAAACACTAATAATTAAACACACTAATTCACTTTATTCCGCTCCGAAACTTCGCTTGTCTCGCCAAATCCAATACTGCCCCGATCGCATCTTGCAGCGCCTATATATACAAATTAGCAATGAAGCATCCGGAATATTCAAGTAAATGCGCGCAAAGCGACGAGTGTTCGAGTGTAGATTTTCTAGAAACTTAGTTCTTCGGATGGCGCTGTCGGTAAAGATTTGTGATGTCATTTTCTGCAAAGCTCCCCTCGCTCTCGTTCCTGACACTAGATCGCGCTAGTGTATGACGTTGAGCGCGTAACAATGCCCCCTCCTAAGACATGCTCGTCCCGAGCATTATCGGCCCCATAATAACGCGCCAGGCGATCCACATGGGCGATCTTAGGAGTCCCTCTTGCGCCTTTCTGTAACGGCTCCGCAATGTCTAGGCTGTCCTATCCCATGGTGCACCAACATTGCACAATTTCGATGCTCCTCTATTACGTGTCTGAGGTCCCTTCACGGCCGCACAACTTGTACATGTACGACACCAATCCTCGACATCGTCACGACAATGGACCCAGTAAAACTGTTCTCGGACCTTCAGTAGAGTTCGTTTAACTCCCAGATGGACTCTTGAACGACCATTATGGCACAGCTGTAGAACATTCGGCACTTTAGCTTTAGGGACAACCATTTGCAAACGACAGCTGTCCCTTCGACCATTGTCCCATTTACGGCACAGGACTCCATCCTGAAGTAGCAAGCTGTCCCATTGGGCCCAATAGCTTTTCGTGGTTGAACTCATCGCTGAGACGCCCCTCCTTAGGCTTGGTAGCACGGGCCTTCATCCATCCCAGAATCGGCTTGATGTCCGGATCTTCCAGCTGTGCATGTCGTAGGCTGTCCTTCCACCCGTTGCTGAGGTGGTCTGTCCTGAGCATCCTCACGGATACCACTTCCTTACTCTCTTGCCTACTACAATGGTTGCAATCTTCAGGACAAGGTCTTCTTGTCAATGCATCTGCGTTGCCGTGTGATTTCCCGCTGCAGTGTCTGATAGTAAAGTCATATTCCTGCTGCTGCTGGGCGGTGCTGTTAGCCGCACTTCCTTTCTGAGACCGTTCACCTTCCCTTCCTAGGGTGTGCTTAGGGCAGCTGGACCGAAGATGGCCCCTTTCCCCGCAGCCATAGCACCTAGGGCTGTATCTTTTATTGTGGTCGCGAACCGTAACTGCTGTAACCTCCCTAGCGTGAGGTGAACGATGATCCCGTCGCCGCCAGGCAGTGCCGTTAGCTGCACTACCCTCTCGAAATCGATCAATTCTCCTTTCCACGGTTCGCTTAGGGCAGCTGGATCGAAGATGGCCTTTTTCCCCACAGCCATAGCACCTAGGGATGTATCCTTTGTTGCGGTCGCGAACTGTAGCTGCTGCAACCTCCCTGACGCGATGGGAGCGATGATCCTGCCGCACGGCTTCTACCTCTAGTGCATGGGCCAAGGCGTCGTTAAGCGTCTCGTGGTGCCCGAGCCTCACAGCAACTCTGACTTCCAGGTCGCGGATGCCGTCGATGAATGTCTGCACCAGGTTCCCTTCAATGAGCGCAGGTACAGACCGGTATGCTTTTCGCACCAGCTTCTCCACTTCTAGAGCCCACTGCTGCAGGTTTTCGTTGATGTGCTGCACACGATCTTTAAGCTGCGCACGAAAGACGTGTTCCAGGTGAGCGTCGCCATATCTCGCCTCCAATGCCTCAAGGAGTTGCTCATAAGTCACTTCCTCACCGAGAGCTTCCAGAACTGTTAAGGCCTGGTCGCGCAGGCCTAGTGTGAGAGCAGTCATGGCCTGACTTTTATTCCAGCCGTTCGCCTTCATAACAGCCTCGAACTGGATCTTGTAGGCTGACCAAGAAGAGGTACCGTCGAACGGCGGCACTTTGAATCCACGTAGCGAAGGTGTTGTAGCTACTACGGGAGCTGTTGTTCCATCCCCAAGTTTGAGGTCGTCCAGCGTTTTCTTCACGTCAGCCATTACGTTGTCAACCCGATTGTTTACTTGGTCGATTCGGGTTTCGGCCTCCGACAGGCGGTTGTCATGTTGAGCAACCTTATCCTTCACCTCCCGTATCTCTTTTCCGAAGATAGCGTGAAGGTCCTTCATGTGGAGCATCTGCTCTTCCTTATCGCGTTGGAGTTGCTCTTCTAAACGACGGGCCTGTTCCTCCTGCCGGCGGGCCTGTTCCTCCTGCCGGCGGTCCTGTTCCTCCTGCCGGCGGGCCTGTTCCTCCTGTCGGCGAGCCTGTTCCTCCCGTCCGCCCCGCAGCTGTTCTTCCAACCGACGGACCTGTTCCTCCTGTCGGCGGGCCTGTTCATCCTGTCCGCCCCGCAGCTGTTCTTCCAACCGACGGACCTGCTCCTGCTGTCGCTGGGCCTGTTCCTGCAACATCACCATCAGAGCACCTAAGTCGGGTGCTGCAGATGTAGGAGCTACTGACGGGCCTGCAGCCGGTGGCTGGCCCTCCGACGTCTCCTGCTGGCGTTGACTTAGGGTACGGACACCCTCCGTTTCCTCCTTAGGTAAAATCGGCATGATTTTATCCCACTTCTGACACCAATTGTTACGAGTTTGAGGTTCGTGACAATAAAAATTGCCGATAAAATTACCTAAATTAACACTTTAATTTACTTTACACAAATTAAAACTTAAAACACTAATAATTAAACACACTAATTCACTTTATTCCGCTCCGAAACTTCGCTTGTCTCGCCAAATCCAATACTGCCCCGATCGCATCTTGCAGCGCCTATATATACAAATTAGCAGTGAAGCATCCGGAATATTCAAGTAAATGCGCGCAAAGCGACGAGTGTTCGAGTGTAGATTTTCTAGAAACTTAGTTCTTCGGATGGCACTGTTGGTAAAGATTTGTGATGTCATTTTCTGCAAAGCTCCCCTCGCTCTCGTTCCTGACACTAGATCGCGCTAGTGTATGACGTTGAGCGCGTAACAATATTAATATAAAGTTTAGTTTAAGGAATTAATGAAAATTGACATTTTATTTCTAAAAACCGTTAGTAACATATTGATTATTTATTTATTAAATTGTAAAATAAGTTAAATGGTAATATTTGCATATTAGCCTGAGATTTTTAAATTATAATTTTATTGTAATTAAAATTATGAATTAATTTATACTGTAGTGTAATTATTAAAATTAATAATAGCTTAACTAATCTCATATAATATTTAATATTATTTATGTAACAATAATGTAATAATTTACGTATTGTATAAAACTGTATAAGAATTCAAATAGAGTGGATCTGTATAAGTATTTAATTGTACATAATATTTGAATTTTTCAAAGAAAAAAAAGAATGTTTGTACCTAACTTTTAAGCAATGCAATGATTTTAAAATGTAACATTGGGTTTGTGTAATTAGCTGTATTTCATATCATTTTTGCATGCCAATTATGGCAAAACATGTCAGTTCCACGTCATTGATCATCTTATGTACCATGTTTTTAAGCAAATAAATTTTCTATCTATCTATCTATCTTCTTTTGAACTTGATAACTTTTTAAATTATTAACATAATTTTGTATTGCAAGAAGACACAGCGCGGACGCTGTAATTATTTCGACGTCTGCCATAGTCGAAAGCCGAAAGTGATGTGAGTGGTAGGGCAGAGTGTGAATACACACTTCCCGCGATCCTGCTACGGCAGTATTTAGCGAAGTATTGCCGGCAGCGCGAGGAGCAGTGGCAGGGGCTGAATGTAAATGAGGCATTATTTTCACTAGCTCAATATAAACACGCAACGCATGCAAAATAGCGATATTCTGTCACTAAACAGATTTAAGTTGTACTGTGGCTATAATTTTTTATTTAGTTTTTTAATCACTCTTATAGACAAAGGTCTTAAAACTACTGTAAGTATTTACAAAAGTGACCAATAACGCTTTAAAAATAAGTTTTGGAAAGGAGTTTGCATACACCATTGTTCAATAATAAGATTTTAGTTAATACTGATGATACTATAATAACACTTATAACTGTATAATCAAGGGACAGTATGCAAAACAGCTTCTATAGAGCTTTAACGATAAAATCAAATTGAAGTGTTACAAAATATTGTTGCGATGTTTAAGCGACGGTAGCCTAATGGCAGGGCGCGGGCCGCGAACTCAAAAATGTCGTGGGTTCGAAGCCCCCATTCCACTACTGGCGTGAACCACTCGTAACACAAGCAATTTAGGCTTACCACGAGTGGTTAAGGGGAATATTAGTAATGTTTATAGAATTGTTAATATTCTTTAAAAAATACTTTAAATTGTATACTAGAGTTCTCGTATTCTGATTAAGAACCCTAAGCTTACTTAAATCCGATAATACAGACTTTATGCAGCTTGAGCTGTATAATAATTAATAACTCATAAACCACTCTTATAAGAATACAACCTCTTTTCAATACTTTTATACGCTTCTAAAAGAACTCTGAGTTATTGATAATAAATTTATTGATGTTCATAACGCTTGTGTGCTGCTTGCGACGCTGCCGATCCATCAACAAAAACATATCAAATCTACATATTCACACTATATATTGAAATATCGGATATTTCGATACGTATTTATTAAATTATCTGAATCTAATCGATAATAAAGAATCCTGCTTTAATATCGCAAAGAAATTCACTTCAATTTTATTTGTTTTTATTGCTTATTTTTACAGTTTTCTCTATTATACATGATTCGACACGACATGAAGTAATGCCGGAAATTATCAGAGCGATGATGACATACGCAATGAATAAAGATACAGTTATACGTATTATCAACTTGATGCGATGTCTGTTTGTAGCGCACGTCATTGACAATCTGTTACAAGGAATGCGACGAACGCGTGGCGAACGCAAGCACCATTATTTAACGTCAGATCTGTCAAGTTATCGTCAACTAAATCCGTATCTCTCTGTTGTTTGTTCTGCAATATGTACGAGTATCTTAAAACACCTACCGGCATAAAACAGTTACTTACATTTTTAATTGTGATTTAAGGTACGCGTCCACACGCAAACATCATATGCATTAAACTTATTAGGATTGCAAAAATTCATCTACTGTATCCTAGTGTACTTGAAAGGGGCAGTCAGATTGGTTCTTTAACATTTCAGAATACCATTGATGCTACCGCGGTTCAAATAGAGTAGGAATGCTGCTTTTTACGATTTTTTACGTGAAAACCATCTACTCTTGCGTCAGCAAACATCTTCGAAGGCTGATACCAAAGTAACTCCAATAGCTTCCTGGACTTCTGGATTCAATTCGCAGAACACTCTAGCGGGCCTATATTTTGTATACGAAACTTAAAAATTTGGTTATAACTATAGAAAGACCGACAATATCCCCGTAAATTATATATATATATATATATATATATATATATATATATATATATATATAACCCACGGTCGATGTACAAAACAATTTTAATTATATATTAAACTTGTTTTGTACACCGAGCGTGGGTTCCCTCTCAATATAAATATCATATTTTAGATCACCTGACACTATAAATGTCCACGATATTTGGCCTACGTTGAATATTAAGCACTTCGATTTTGTATGAGTTGTAGTTGTACTTCAGGCCGTGGTTCAGGCAATGCTCTACCGAACCATGCTCACAAATGCCAGCTAGTTTTTAATGCCACTGTTTAAAGGACTTTGCACTCAGTACCACCTTATTGTCTTATATCATATATTTCACATTTTTTCATTTCACGTTAATATCATACGTTGTGCAGCAAGGTTTTTTTTTTTAATTTAACGCATGCTGTGTAATTTAGTAATTGCCGCGTTTGATTGAAAAAAAGCAAATAAAATAAAAAAAAATTTAAATTTTGTTTGATTCTAAATTTTATTTTATTTTTTTATCGATCAAGAAGATTTTGAGTTAGCCGATTTCATATAAACAAACATACTCTTTTATTCTTATATTTAATTAGTTAACCTTAGTTTTTAAGTTATGGGTAAACCCCAGTTTAAAGAGAGTATAACCCTCTTCCCTAGGGTTCTAGTTTGAAAGGTAAGACAGTCAGTTTAAATTCAGGCTCAGAACCGTTTCATCTTAGTCCTTAGGAGTGACAATGCATCTGTGACTTTCTTTGTTTGAAGTAGGTTGCGACTGACTGCTATGTACTGCGGTCTCATTAACCATGCAACATCTTACCTTTAGACCGTACTGTTAGCTATTTTGTCAGTGGAATATAATAAATATTAAAGGTATTAAAAGGAAAAGCAAAACTTGAGTCTGTTTTCTCTCAACACATGCAAATCAATGTGAAGAACGTTTCTTTTACGGGTACATTACATTTAGTGTGTAGTTTAGAAATATTTAAATAACCTTGATAACTACAGTTCAACGCCATTTTGAAATCCGTCATATTTTTTATTATATATGAGCAACCACTCGAGGAGTTCGTCATGGTTTTTTTTGTATCTATCAATTTGAGACATACTGGAATTATGAAGAGCAATGACCACAATAAAACTGGTCGAAACATAGTCCTTATTAATAATTTTGGCTGACATAAAACAAAAAAGCACACACTCGATTTTAGTTTTCCAAAACATTATAACGTTATTTTGTTTTTAACAAATATCACTTTAAAAAAGTGTTTGCAATCTTTGAGAATATTATTGAACTCTTTTTTCTCAATACTTCTCAATGTAACCTCACGACAAAGTTTTTAAAGTGAATGCGTTTTATAAATCGTTAACATTTTTATTACCTTAAATAAAATTGCAAATATCTTGTTTTTTTTCTTTGGTTTAAAAAATTGAAAAATAATGTCTATATAAAATTTTTGTGAATGTGAAACAGTCATTAAAGCCAATAATATAAAAAATCGTATAACTTGGACTGGAGATATATAAGGCCTTTCTGATAGTCTTTGATTATCGCTTAGTTCTATTGAGTTTTAATTATTTTCCAAACTCTGCGATACCACATCCACATCAACTGCTTTTCGGTCCTCTTGATTTACTAGAAGTTGTCTCCTTCGCACGATTTCTTTGTGGAATCGTTTACTACCGGTAATTTTCCGGGACCGAATCACAAGATCTTTCAAGAAACGAGCTTACTCCTTTTCAAAAGACTTGAATCGCACCTGCGATTTCCCTGGTATTGCAGTTGTTCATAGGCCGCTGTCGACACTTACCATCAGGTGTTCCGCATGCTCATTTTCCCCTTCTTTATTAAAAAAAAATTCTATACATGTCTCATTCTAATGTCATTTAATGAAAAGAGATGGATGGAAAACAACTTTATGCATTTCTTAAATTGACATCGCCGATCCGCCTGTTAAACATGGCGACTATGTCAAGCCTAGAAACATGGCGATTATCTGCAGAGGTATCATAGGAGTAGCTAAGATGATGACAATACACAAATACATAAATAAATAGCATGCAATCTATGCAGAAGGTTACAGTCTCTGCTTGACGTAATATATTTACGTCGAGCACTAACATAAGATGGATTAAAATTAATCTCTTGTTGGTTCCAGACAGTGATTGAAGTAACATGCTTACGAGAAGAAAATTACTCAAATTGAGGTAGCGTGTCGTTCTCAATTGTTATGGCATTTATGTAAAAAAAACCTTACGTACAATAATTTATATGCAATATGTATGCACATAATATACTGAAAACATCAATAAGAAAATATAATGAATTAAATATTTCTATTCTGTAATATTTCAAGAAAATAGAAATAGAATTTTTATTCTTTTGAGACTATAAATAATACTTATTAATTTTTTATTTACATCTGGATCTAAAAAAACCTCGGTTAATATTTCCAATATGGACCATCGATTTCAAAGCCCATATTTTTTTTTGTAGATAGTACTCACTAAAAGAAAGCGTTTTGCAAAGTTTTAGGTTGCGGAAACTTACGGTTCATGAGATAGATTTTTTTAAACTTTTCATATAAATTGGCAAATAACACGCAATTACACCAATTACAAAATAAATTTGACAAATGATTGATGTCAAACGTCAATTAGTGTAGGGTTCCGAATATTTTGAAAGTATCGATACGTACTCCTTACCAAGTATCGTATCAAAAGTATCAATACTACTTGGTATCGAGTACATTTCGTTAATTTTAGAGATTAGGGGGGTAAGAAGCCGGGAAGTTGTGCTCCGGCGCTCCATGGCAGCTCCGGCGCTGCGGGGTGAGCAGTGCCTCCGCCCTAGCGTAGGGAAGCACAGGCACCTGAGCTCCCTACGGCGGGCGGGCACTGCTCTCCCTCCTTTTTTTTTTTTTTTGCGCCCGAAGCAATCAAAGGGCTACCCTATACCTAGGGAGGCGGAAAATGCATTACGCATACCACGATAGCCGGTCTATCGTGGTTATGAGGCTCACTGTCCTACCGGGGACCCTAAGTGATACCCTCTAAAAACCGCCTTTGGGGACAGGCAACCGGCTGATTAAGCTCTATTGTGCCTTATCATGAGCGACCCTCTTTTGGGAAAAGACGGCGCAGGCTCTCCCTCCGCGCCTCCGGGCTCTTATATACACTCTAGGGGTAGGGCAGACAAGACCACGTGGATAGTGAGGTGCTCTGATTCGGTTTTGGGTACTTTTTGGATATTAAATAAGTAAGTCAATAAGTAAGTAAACACTTTATTGTAGTAAGAATTAGATAATACAGAAAGTTGCAAACAATAAAATAAAAGAACAAAAGCTGTACTAATTAAGAAATACAAACAAGTTGCAAACAATGAAATACAAGTACTAAGGTGGAACTTAAATAGTGTAAACTTTATTCTACTTTATATACATATATAATTGCACTTATCAGCTCTTCCTATGCATCTAATTGGTTTGTCATAATTTTTCGTCTCCAAAATTAACGAAATGTACTCGATACCAAGTATAGTATTGATACTTTTGGTACGATACTTGGTATCGAGTAGGTATCGATACTTTCAAAATATTCGGAACCCTACACTAACTGACGTTTGACATCAATCATTTGTCAAATTTATTTTGTAATTGTGTGTTAATTACCAATTTGTATGAAAAGTTTAAAAAATATATCTCATGAAACGTAAGTTTCCGCAACTTAAAACTTTGCAAAACGCTTTCTTTTAGTGAGTACTATCTACAAAAAAAATATGGGCTTCGAAATCGATGGTCCATATTGGAAATATTAGCCAAAACCTCTGCCCTGGAAAGAACCAGAACAAAACTCAGCAGGACATTTTTTTGAAAAAAGAACGGCTTGTAATCCTGTAGGTGCACTACAATATCAACGTTATTACATGCTTATGTTGTTTTAGATAATTCCACAAAATTATAGCTATGCATTACAGTTTTTTGTTATTTTGTAATTTTTTCATTAGTACTACTTTCACTTTTACAGAATGATTTGTCCATCTACCACCCTTATATCAAAAAGTGCCATCATTGTCGAAATGCAATTGTTATCCTGTATTTTTAAGTTAAGTTGAAGTTTTGTGATATTTAACTTAAATTTAAAAAGAATTACCAAATGAGTAACTTTATTATTAATTTTAAAAAACATGATGATAATTTTGATGTGTGTGTTATGTCATGAAATAACATGTATTACTGCCACACTTTAGGAATAATCCGACTACTTCTAATACTTCCTTGAGTGGAAACATCATCGAACATGATGCCAACAGTTTAAAAAAACAGCCATCATTTTTTGATTAAAATGATGTTTAGTGTCGGCGAAAGATTTGTGGCTAAAACAAAGTGTATTTTAAGCATGTGGTTGTAAGGTAAGTACCTATAATAATAATGTCCTCCAGACCGAATTTCGGTCACGGCGGCCTGCCTCAACGGAGGCTAGCCATCGGCGCAGGACGGGATTATAGTGCCCAAGTGTGTGCGCAAGCACAGGTGCACTCTTTATTCACTCACTCTCATAATCCGATGAGACGGTAAACCGACACGACCGGAGAGAGATCAGGCGCAGGACCAACGGCTTTGCGTGCTTTCCGAGGCACAGGGGTGAGATTACCGCCAACTTCCTGACTCCGAGCAGCTACTGAGAATTTCTTGACAGAAAAACTCAATAATTGATTTTTTGGCCCGACTCGGGATTGAACCCAGGACCTCATGATCAGCAGTCGCACTACTACAACCACTAGACCAACGAGGCAGTCAGTACCTATATATGTCTCATTATTATACGTGGTTATGCAGGTTTACCTTTGCATAAAAGAATATAACTACTTCGCAGTACATGGTTGTCTGCAATAAAGTAATAATTTTAATTATAGGTTATGTTCCACGAGTTTTTTGACACGAATGTAACAATGTCTTACAAAACGTGTTACATGACAGACGATTGTTAAGAATACACGGTGCTTTTTCACTCGACTACCCATGAAGAAAGGTAATTTTTCGAGTGTACGAGTATATTAAAATATAAATAAATCAGCACTAATATTTATTTCAACAAGAAATGTAGATCGTGAATTTCTATTGTGAAAAAATGAAATTGTTGAATTAGTGTTTGTTTCAAAAGAATTCTGAAGATTTATTTTTAAGAGTTTGTTTTGTTTTATTTTTTGGCAATTACATCTCACTTCTGCAAGGTTGTTTTAGTAATTTGGTAGTGTTTGCTAATTTTGAATGATGGATATAGAAATAATGCTGACTCTTTCTTTTCTCGAGCTTTATAATACAATTTTTAATAATAAACTTTTACATTTACTTCTATTCCGTGATGGTATAACCTAAGCTTTATATTGGTCATGTACGTAACACACCACATGTCATAAATATTAGTGTACAATTTTTGCGGTCTTACTCACTTATATTT
Organism: Parnassius apollo; assembly: GCA_907164705.1. Taxonomy (NCBI): domain Eukaryota; kingdom Metazoa; phylum Arthropoda; class Insecta; order Lepidoptera; family Papilionidae; genus Parnassius; species Parnassius apollo. The sequence continues at coordinate 14,387,939 of CAJQZP010000693.1, forward strand.
TTATGTTCATACCTACATTACATTTTTATAATTGTATTGAGTTGCCAAAGTTAATATAAAAGAAATAAAAATAAACAGTTAATATATAGATATGTATATTAAATTTTTATCTCAGTGACTCTATCATATATGATCGTAGATTGCACTTATGTGCCCCTTCTGCAAAACTTATAAAATTTCAGTGTCAGTTGCGTTTCCCCATAGCAAAATACCATATATACCTACATATATAAAAAACTTGTCTATTAGTTCCTGCCATTAAATCTTTAGTTATCGACGTCTACCCATGTCCTACACATTCTTATAGTAACCTTGCATACAATAATTGCTGCTTTGTTTAATAAACACTGCTAATTGATAATAACCCAACGCCACGGAATGCAAGCATCATTTTGTTTCATAGTTTCCATTGATTGTTAATATGCGTAAATTTTAATGCCATAAAAAACATAACTTGTAAAAAAACAAAGTCTCACAATTCAGCTCTTCTATCGTAAAGAGTTGTGAGATCCATGTAATACCAAGTCGGTTAATTTATTCAGTCCCTACTTAAGGGTCCTTCTGTCTTAAGTTATTACGTAATTAGCTAACATAACATCTTATTGTGGCCCTATCAATATTAAAAATCTTGTATGTTTTAAATAAATAGATAGCTTGGGCCATCGCATGAAAACACAATGTATCTCACAAGTAAAACATATTATATTAAATACGATTGTTTAGTGCGATTTCCAAGTCAATCTATTCATTCAATCACAAGTCGAGCATACACAAAATAGCACCACTTTTACGTATCAAAGTCAACTTTACCCAGTTTTTAAACCATACCCATTTGTAATGTAATTTTAGCTTATTGATAGATCTTCGCGCGATCAGACGCGCAAACACCTATCAATAATCTAAGAATATAATGTTCCATGTTATGACTGCACAGATTTTTCTATGGACTTGCACGATTTAAGTACTTTTGCTACGAGTATTGTTCATAAAACTTAAAAGTATTCAGTATAATTATGTTCATTAATTTTTCACATAAGTATACAGCATCTGACTTATTAAAATAACGTCTTTACTCAGTGTTTATAAAAGCATCATTGTTCGAACAAGTGCTGCGAACAAAAGACATCTCGTGTTGTGGCAATTTAAGTTACTTTATACTTTGGAGCCTTGATGATTATCCTGACAAAAGAGATTTTGTTGTTTTTGAATCTATTATATATGTAATCATTTAATCTATTATAATAGAATATAATGTTTTTTTTAATTTAGTATTTGGCTACATCCTTTTTTAAATTAATTTGTTTTAGCAACCTTCAGTAAAATCACTACCTGTAAAGAACTCGCAAGGAACCCTTCCTTACCGTTCTTGTTCAGATATTAGACATTGTTTTGTACAGTAAAACAAAACCTTCATAACTTGATACTTCCTTCAACTATTAAAATGTAAGAAAATGTTTAAAAATGGTTACCATTTAATAACATTTTCTTTTTACGTAGAACATTATAGTGCGAAACGACCAGCCACACCAGTTGATCTTAAATATCCATGGGCTCCTGTAACCAACCTAGCCGGTAGTCACTAATGAGGATAGGGATAAAATATCCCAATGTTTATTTATACTAACTTTCTTACTCATCAAACCAGGGCAAAGCAATTACGGCTGCTTGACGGAAAAAACAGATTAAAAGGTAATACCAATCCAAACGGATTCCAAGGTTGATAAACAGCCGTACCACCTTGTGTACGATGAAATGCAAAGACACTCACTAGCTTTTTCCCCATGTAGATATGCCTACGCATACCTGCGTACCTGCCCAAGGCCAAGGGTTTGGTAATGTTGGACTCACACTGACGAACACTTCATAATGTTCCATCAACCTCCATCGCATATTGGTAGGGCGCGGGATCGCTTTGCACACATCATGATGGAAGAGCGAGATTTTCGAGAAAGAACAACATAAAAAGGAAGAGTGGGAAAGGCTTTCCTGTCAAGCAAAACGCAACGGAACCCAACGCGTCTTACTCATGTGGTAAAAGGCCTCTATTTCCATCTGCGCAACGAGTTCTCCCAATCCACTACGTGGAAGCTTTGAGGTCAGGAATAGCGTACGCTCATAAACACCAGCCTTCCCATCCCCAGCTGCGGATCTAGTCCATGGCTCGGTTTGACGGCGAAGCAGCGCATAGTATACCAATGCTGCTCTCTGCCCACGATCTTACTACCACAGCAGCAGTGATGCGGTACCGCAAAAGTGTGCCAGGCATACAACTCATCCGCGAGTCTACGTCAATTTCACTGGGTAGGGTGAGAGGCACCCTCTCGCTGCGCTACACCAACACGAATAAATCATCCAGAGTGGGCAAACAAATCACTCTCACATTTCCTCTTACCCAATGTAACGCTGTTAACGATTATATCTGAGATAAACATTGTCACAGAATACTGACTACGGACTGGGATTCAAACCCAGAATCGGACCTACACGACCGTTTTTCGTAAGCATCGTGGACATGGCCATGGCCACGTAACAATTTATACAAACGAATATAAATTTCTTACCGTAAACTGCTGCCTGAATATAACCCTCCCTTTGTTAAGAGGATTCGCCGTAATAGTTTTTCTACATCTTTTATCTATGAAGCTGCTTCCTTTCACTGGTTTTGCTATTTTAAATGTATTCTAAATACAGCCATTAGTTAAGAGGGAAATATATCTACATGAAATTTCCCATTGTCCACTACCACAATATACAAGAAAAAAGAAAGAGTAAATAATTAAAAGTGAAAACATTGTTGAATAATATCCTGTTAATTTATTAAGCCACGATGCAGCTATATTAGTTGTAGCATAAATGGGTCGGCTTAACCGAGGTAGGACCACGCACTCACAGAATAAAACACCAGCGTAAAATAGCAGCTTAAGGCTGCTGTGTTTTGTAATACAATATGACATTTGTATGGTGAGTGTAGAGAAACGGAGACCCTTTTTACTCGAAACGAGGCATTCCATCTTAGTCCTCAGAGGTGAAAACGCATCTGAATTTTGATTCTTAATTGAGGATAAATGTACATGTCTATGGGCCACAGCATCCACCTACCATCCGGTAGACTGTATGCACGCTAGTCAGCCTTATTCTATATTTTAAATGTTCGAATTTTAATTCGTATCACAAGTAACGAACGTTAGGAGATAAACGCACACTGGTCAATTAGTGCGTACAAGCAATTAGATATTGGATATGAGGTCAAGCACATCTGCCGCAAGGTCGATCACTACGAGCAGAACACAGGAGCAGTTATTGTTTGCATTTTTTGATATACGAGTAAATATGAAATGGCAAACGAATTTACAGTCCACCAGATGGTAAATGGCTACTGCTGCATAGACCTTAATGTACACCTTTAGCCAACTTCAAACCAAGAAGGCTACATATGCGTTGTCATCTCGAAGGGGTAAGATGGAGTTGTTTTTTTAATAGGAGAGGGCGCAAATTAGCATACGGCTCACCTGATAGTAAGTGATTACCGCCGCACATTAGCAACTGCAACACCAGGGGATTTGCACATGCGTTGCCTAGTAGGCTTTTTTCTTGTCATCTCTGAGGGTGAACTGGAACACATGCTGCAGAGCAGAGCAGAGCAAGGACTGCTATTTAGCAGTAGATATAGGTATACTAACCTAATTCCTAGGAAAAAAAATTCTAACACCTCGTAAATATAATGTAAAATGGAATAATATTAAACACATAGACATTTCTTGAAATCTCTTCTTTTTAGGGTTCCGTAGTCAACTAGGAACCCTTATAGTTTCGCCATGTCTGTCTGTCCGTCTGTCCGTCCTCGCTTAATCTCTGTGACCGTTAGCACTAGAAAGCTGAATTTTGGTACCAATATGTGTATAAAAATTGGAAAAAAAATGTTTTATTAGGGTAGCCCCCCTATATGTAAAGTGGGAAGTGATTTTTTTTTTAAATTTCAACCCTAACGTGTGATATATTGTTGGAAAGGTATTTAAAAATGAATAGGGGTTTACTAAAATCATTTTTTGATAATGTGAATAATTTCGGAAATAATCGCTCCAAAAGTAAAAAACAATGTGTCCCCCCCCCTCTAACTTTTAACCATCAGTTAACCATCAGTTTAGAAAATATGAAAAACATCTGAAAAGTAGAACTTTATAAGGACTTTCTAGGAAAATCATTTTGAACTTGGATGGAAACAACAGTACCCACTACCGGGATAGTTCCAGGAGCGCGGAGTGCTACTGGAGCGTGAACATAGTGGATACCCACCTTTAAATTCATAAGTGGGAACACTTATTGTGGCGGACGGGAAACTACGGAACCCTACACTGAGCGTGGCGCGACACGCTCTTGGCCGGTTTTTTTTATATAGTAAAAGGGTGACAAGCGAGCACACAGGCCACCTGATGGTAAGTTGTTGCTGTGGCATGGGCCACAGCTGTCTATATCTATGGGACATCTGCATCTATCCTCGTTTACAAATCAAAATGCAGATGCGTTGTCAGCCTTGAGGACTAAGATGGAATGCCTCTTTTCCAGTAAAAAGGGTATCCGGTTCTCTACACTCACCGTACGAAACATAACAGTATTAAGCTGCTATTTGACGCTGGTATTCTGTAAGAGTGTGGTCCTTCCCCGGTCGAGCCGACCCATTCGTGATACAACTATACGATTAATATAGCTGCGGTATGGCTCTACCACGTACAAAATTGGTCTCTATTGACACTTCCATTTTCTTTCGATCTGGAAGAAAATTGTCTTCAGTGTTGTTATACGATATTATTATTACCAACACTAAGAGTGTGAAGGTATACTATACGAATTTTTGATTAAAAAACATTATTATGCTCTTTCTATGTACGTTGTACATCTACTTTATTATACATAAACAACAATTGCTTAAGTATAATGGATGCCATACACGATCCAGTTTACTGTAAAGTTTACAGCGCGCTTGAGGCGGCGTCCGGTAAATTTGACGGTGTATGGCTATCAGTGGGCAGTACAAGTATACTTAAAGCAAATATTTAATTTCCATTCTGTCGACTTGATCAAAATTGCAACGTAATGTAAACTTGAACGTGTGTACAAACAGTCAAGTATGCATGACGTTAGTCGAAGCAATAAGCCTATGATAGCTGACGCATCGTCATCCGTCACTGGTTACACCATGTCCATGCCATGTCAACCGGTGAGGCATCATACAAAACTAGACTGCGGACTTGAAAATGAGAACGTTGATCTATATGGATGCACTGCAAACTGGACGCCGCTTCAAGCGCGCTGCAAACTTGACGGTAAACTGGATCGTGTATGGTTGACCTTAATAAATTAGATGTATTTTTACCGTGTAGCGGCGTCGTAAGAATATCCATATCATCCCGTGGGTTTCGTAAAAGGCGAGAGTGAAACAAATCAGGAGATGGGCAACAGAGTCTTCCTTATAACAAAAAAAAAATACTTAGGTTGCCAACCGACTTGCCAAGCGTGGAAACTATGACAAATATCCCCATGTGAGGCAATCTGTGTGGGAGGCCTATATTCAGTAGTGGACTTTACTATTCTGTAACGGTATGTTGATTTAGTGCCAAAAAATCACGAAATCTGGACCTGATATCTAGCGATATAGAAGAGCTATAAATAAATTCTATACTTACACTATCTACTACGTACTACGTACGTACTTCGTACTCTGGCTCTGTACTCGAGTAGTCATCGTAGCCCTACTGTATAAGCACTTCAGCCCAAATTTCGACGGAATCAAAGCCTTTTTATAGTCCACATATGCAAGGTAAAGTGGCAGATTTTAATCTTCGGTCTTCTTTACAATCTGCCGTTAAGTATGGATGTTTGGGAGGCTGGAAGTTGTCGATTCTGCGTGCGCGACGTAATAAATCTCAAATACGTCACCACTCACCATTCCATCCTCACCTGGTGACCTTGTCACACCGGAAAAGGCAGAAAGAACCTCAGAACATCGTCTGGCTGGGGCAGATAGTAATGTCTAAAAATTTATGTAAGCGAACAAACGAAGATGCAACTTGTCGTTCTATATCAATGTAGAGGCTAAAATTTATGGTAATCTCATAATACGCGTGTAGTGTTGTGAAAATGTTTCATTTATTTAATACTGTCATGTTATCTATTCTGATATATGATGGCAGGTCTGAACCTAAATTGCGATTGTGTTAGTGGGAATCATGGATCATGGTTGACTTAATTTTCTCGTTTAGTTTCGTTGTATTGAGCAAATATATTTGTGTCAAGTATAAGGCGTTGTCTTTTTTAAATGAATAATAAATAATCTTATTTGTAGTTACAAAGAGTAATTGCAGCTGCAGAGTAATTACCACTAGTAAACATACATACATATATACAGATACACAACATAGTGACACGATCGCACTGCAGTTTATCAATCGATGCCACGAGATCACGAGTCTATATTATATTAATTAAACAATTTCGGAGACTAAGATTTCGCTGTCTATTGTTTTCTGCTGATATTTGCCTAAGTCGACTTACAACATCAACATATGAAAAAATTATCTTATCTTATCTTATTGGTGAATGAAAAATGACGCCTTCATCACAGTCATATTGTTATACAACGTTTTTTTTATATTATGGTTGCAGCGCAAATGGGTCGGCTCGAGCGGGGTAGGATCCCGCTCTCACTGAACACCAACGTAAAATAGCAGCGTAATGCTGCTGTTTCGTATGGTGAGTGTAGAGAACCGGAGACCCTTTTTACTGGAAATGAGGCATTACATCTTAGTCCTCACGGGTGACAACGCATCTGCTTTTGATTTTATGTCTATGGGCCACAGCATCCAATTATCATCATGTGGACTGTGTGCTCGTTTGTCATCCTGTTCTATAAAAAAACAACATACAGTTGAACTTGGTAAAAGTAAAGTAAAAGTAAAGTTACAACCTATATACGTCCCACTGCTGGGCACAGGCCTCCCCTCATTTCTGAGAGGGATTTAGGGCAAGGAAGTGTCCGCCGCGGTGCCCCAATGCGTGTTGGCGAATTTCACGTGTCTTCTAAATATTTTTTTCTTATTCCTCAGACATGCAGGTTTCCTCACGATGTTTTCCTTCACCGCCGAGCACGTGGTAAATCAGCACTTAAAATTGCAATTAAAAATTTAGTTGGTGCCGGTGGGGATCGAACCCGGTTTACTCGCGTTCTGTTATATTTACAGCGAGCGTTAACCATCTGAGCTACCACGGCTCTTGAACGGTATTACGGTTGAACTGGGTATACGTTAAATACGTTTTTGGCAAATTTGTATTTTAAGTTATTATCTCTTACAAATTACTGATAAAGTATTGATAATGGGTATAATATAAAGTTAAAACTTTAATGGAAGGTATATAAAATTGTAATAAAAAAGGCTGAGTGTAGGTGCAATTCCGACACTAATAATCTTAATAAAACTCCTCATAACTAAGTGAAAAATCAAAATGTATAAATTTTTGGAATTAAGAATTCAAAGGAAATCTATAGACATAGAAATATATAAATATATAAGAATATAGAAATATATATAGGAATAGAAATCATATTCGATGAAGACTTAGGTGTTCACTACACAACATATACAATTAGGTATCGAATGAAATTAGTTTGGATTATATAGGTATTATCATCATAGAACAAATTATGTTCTCAAAATACAAAGAAACAATAGATTTCCAAAAACAGGACATTTACAACCTCCAAATGGAAAAGTCAAAAATTTTTTTAGATTATTTTTATCAATACGTTACGATATTTATAATTTACATCAATATAAATGTTTATTTACAAATTAAATAAAAATTTAGTTATATTTTGTTTATTTTGCTTACACCAAATCAGACAAAGGAATTTACGATGACGGTTTTATTACTGATCTCACACCGGTAAATACAATTTAAAATAAAAGGAATGTATATAGTTTGTAAAGTAATTTATTCTACACTAGGTTAGTGGCAGAATTACGGTTAAAGCGAGCGTGAAACAAATGCAGGATAATTATAGAGTAAATGATTACGGGGTGTTCTATGCCATATATTATTAGCATTGCCTGAGCATTGGTTGTATCGGGATCACGGTCAGGATGTCACTTCTGTCTATCCAATCATATTGATAACTAATTAAACATTTTCTACATTAAATACAACAACGAAATAAAGACTGAAGCGTCGAAATTTTGGTGGGAACATACAGACCGCGTGTCTTTACAACAGAGGCTAAAAATTATTTTATTAATTAATAAGTTTATTTCACCACAAATTGTATACTATCGTAATTCAAAATTGTTGACAAGTCAAAAGATATCAGGATCTGTCTTTAATAAGTAGGTACTTCAAAAAATAAGCTTTTATTTTAGTGAGCTGGCATCTCGGGGTGTAGTACAGCAATCGTAAACCTGCCACCCAAGTAGCACGATTGAATATGAACCTCCCTACAGAGAGGGAAGTTCACACTCGACATTTGACTTTTACTGGCTGATGATGCCGATAAAGATGTTAACATTCGTATTTTCATTTTTATAACAATATTTTTGCTACTGATCCGATTTCACTGCTCACGAATGTAGATATTCATATAGTTCTACCTCTCTAATTCTTAGGACTATATACAAAATTAATAAAATAACCGAAAAAAATCAAGCTGTGCCTTTATATATTCTTTTTCATCATCTCGTAGAAGCTCCCTGCAGGTCATGAGCCCCTAATTTGCCTTAATCGCCACGCTTGGCAGGTGGATAGACTATTGCAGTACCAGACGTCTCGCACCTTTGACGCTGCTCTTCTTCGCCTGGATATTTTACGCCTGATTGAACGAAATGTTTATGCCGCCAACTGTCGAAAGCCATAAGATCTTACTGGCAAATCCTATACTTAGTCAACTCTTATGACACCCACCAAACGCAATGGGGATGACGAATTCTTCTACGCCGGCACTTCACGTCACGTAAGATATCGTGTCAGTACTGCAGAGTACTTTTTCGAAAAAGTTCATTTTTTTTAATTCTTTTTGTTTTGAGTTATTAGATCTGTACGTGGTAGAGCCATGCTGCAGTTATATTAGTAGTATAGTTGTAGCACGAATGGGTCGGCTCGACCGGGGTAGGACCACGCTCTCACAGAACACCAGCGTGAAATAGTAGCTTAATGCTGTTGTATATCGTATGGTGAGTGTAGAGAACCGGAGACTCGTTTAACTGGAAACGAGGCATTCCATCTTAGGGGTGACAACGCATCTGCATTTCGATTCGTAATCGACGATAGATGTAGACGTCTATGGGCCACAGCAACCACTTACCAGCAGGTGGACTGTGTGCTCGTATGTCACCCTATCCAATAAACAAAATTAGAGAATGCCAAGAAGATATCTTGCGGTAGGATTTTTGAGCTCTCAATTCATCTGATGTTGATAGTTTCTATAAATATATAGAAACTATCAATATCATATACAATATTATTATGACGATGCAGAAATCAATCTATTTAGACCGGAGATTCAAAGTGGTCGATATCGGTCAATTGGGGTCGAAATCGGTTTCCCAGGGGTCGACATAAAAGAAATCCGATTTTGGGGGACAACGAGGTCTAAAACTCGACCCCTATTAATTAACACAAGTTCCTATTTGAATCTTTCTAGATACTGCACGAGTTATATTACGTGTACCAACTTTTTATAAGAATGACTAATATTTTATTAGGAAGTATCATTATAATAAAAAAAAATGATAAACTAAAGATATGTTTTTAAAGTAATTCTATGGGGGTCTGAGGTCATCAACATATCTTGTTCAAAATAGTTTGGAACTATCCATAAGAACTCTCCATCATCTCTCAACTGTCACAATAATTTTTGGTACACATTCAATCTAGCTAAGCGTTTCGACACTTTTAATGATATTTTTATGTTAATCAACTATGTATTTTCTAGCATTCGGCCTAAAACCTGATTTATACTTCAGCTTTTATATTTAGATACGTATTAGATATATATATATATATTAGAAAATTCCTTTTATTTTATAAATGATTAACTAATATGTTAAAAAATTTTCACAAAGTTCTTAACGGTTCCATGGTGTAATGGTTAGCACTCTGGACTCTGAATCCAGCGATCCGAGTTCAAATCTCGGTGGGACCTGTTTTTTTGTTAATTATTTTACGAAGATCTTTAAAAATGCTCAAACGATTAACAAAAGAAAAATGAAAAAATATACACTATTTTTAATTTTCTTTCGTTCGGTAATTTTGCATTGTTTCGCAATTTCAAATCTTATGAAATTCGTAACCTGATATTCATTTAATTTATCTTTAAATACTTAATACAAGATAGATGCAAATCTATCAAGAATGGTTTTTTCATATACATACATACATCTAACACAATAATATAAAAAATTACTATCATAATGCAAAAACTAAAACTATTATAAAAACTCATTATCATACAGTCCCAACGATGTCTTCGTTTCCTTGCTGATTGGCTATACTTAGCCGTTGAGCGAGAAAAGGACCAGCCCTCTTGTCACCAGCGGCAGCTACAAGTCGCGGATTCTTCACCGCACATTGACCCCACGGATCGATAGTCCCTAGAGCATTTTAAAAACTACATACATAGTAGTACCTAGTTCATAATCCTTATTAATGTAGTATCATATTTTTTAATTCTATAATATACATATAATCTTCTCAAGCTCAAACAATAATACAAATCATCAAACTTACTATTTAATAAAGCATATGCATAAATAAGAGGAAAGTTATACTGGGTAGTGGTAGCACAGTGTAAAAAGAGAGTATAAGTGTTCCTATACGCGTAATTCTTCGAACGGATTCTCGCCTTGTCGTAGCAGGGGAGTTTAATAGCCAATGCTTGGTCGCTCGCGGTGAACAAAGAGGTATCCACATGGCTGGGCCGAGGTGTAGCGCCGACCCGAGGTGGACACTCCGAATTGGCGGAACTACTTCGGGTGTGTGTTAGTGGGCGACGGCGAGAAGAGTGTCCTCTCTCCCTACCACTGCGGCCGGAGTGGAGTCGCGGAGGAAGAGGAGTATTGGTACGGCGATGCGCCGTTTGTTCTATCTTTCGCGACTCTGACGGGACCGCAACCTTGATACAGTGGAGGTAGGGCCACGGGGGGGAGAGGAGTGTTGGTATTGCGAGACGCTGCTCTCCTAACCTTCCGCAGCCGAATCTTGGTTAGCGGCGGAGCCATAGACCAGATCCACCGCTGGGGTCGGGAAGGCTAGAATTTCCGAGTGCTCGGTTTTCCTTGCCCCATGGCTACCGCGTATCGGATTCGGAGAATTCCGTTACGCAGATGGAGTTAAAGGCCGGGGTGGAAGGCACGCCTTCTGTTTCTGGTATGCCTTACCTGAGAAGGAAAAGAGGAGGAGAAGTCCCCCCACCGAGGAAGGGCGGCTGGCGCTGATGGGGTCGCGGAGATGTGCGAAAGCATTTCCGTGGCCTGTCAATATGCGACGAAGTTGGAACGCCATGTAGTTTTAGTCGGTGCGAGTCCATCCTTGCCATTGCGAAGCGGGTATGCAAAAACTACTAAAGTCGTAATAATATTGTCTTATTATTACTATTTCTGTGGCGTAGACATTACCCCATGTAAAAAGAACGGAAGAAGAAGGTAGGACTTGTTTTTTGCCTAAGTCAGTCCAGGTAGGTACAGCCCTCTTACTAAAAAATAGCAGTGCTTGCACAGCTGTATTCCTGACTAAAGGGTATATATAGAGAGCCAGCATAATCATAGACTGTGAGGCATTCCATCTTAGTCACCAAAAGCGATGTCGAAGTTGGCCACGTGCGTTCGGGGACTGCACCTGCAACTTCCTGTCAGGTTGACTGTAAGTTTTATTGTCACTTCAGGTTTACAAAAAGCTTGGTCAGACGGTCGGGTTTTCAAGTTCGGTCAGGTTTTAAGTCCTTATTACGCAACTCGTTATTTGAAGTGGAGTGTAATTACGCGGCGGATGTCGCTCCTTCACGCTAAATAAATAAGCGTTAATTGTAATAACTCAGGTCGAAGAAATCTTGCCCACAGAAGTCTATATTGACGTCTCGCAAGTATTTATAATAATAATAATAATAATAATCATTTATTTCGGACCATGATCCATATGGGTTAGTAAGAAATTTATAAACTAAAATATGTTAGTATTACAACATTAACTAATTATAACTTAATTAAATCATATACCGCTGCCCACTTCCCACTGCACCAGACCCGCAACAGTGTACACGTGTCCAGTGCTGCAGGAACGGGCAGTCTGGTTTCTCCGCAGTAACTTTTTGTTTATATAATAATTTATGTACGTTTTTAAATTTTTAGTAAATGCGGATATGTCGTTGTTTCCTTTATTTTTATTTCGTCGCTTACATACATGCTTCGTAGTAGAGATCCAACGCTCCATCTATCCCGGAGATGTAGTAAAAATTGATCTACTATCCTCCGATAGATGGCGGGAAATACATCTCAAGTGCTATTTGTAGGCGACAATACCAAAGCCCAGGCTAATACCATTTCGTGTATATACAATGTACTCTGTGACTAATACATCATTTTTTGCAGCCTGTTATCGGAACAAAAATTTACGATGTACTTCATACCTACGCGATACGTAATGATCTTGTTTCAAAAATAACAAACAGAAAATAACATTGCTTATCTATAAAAATTAAGGTAGTAAGTATATTCAAATATTTCATAATAAAAAAATGCAAAAATCATATTGAAGCATAATAATTAAATGTTTTGTTATTTTCGCCGGTGGCGCTGTAATAGGATCCAATACCTCATATATGAAGCAATAGAGGGAAATGAAACAACTGCAACTGGAAAATAATGTAGATGGCACCAGCATCTTTTTAATAATGACTCAAAATAATACAAAACTGTCGTTGCCAACCTACCTGCCAAGCATAGCCACTGTGGCTAATATGCCACCTACGAGCCAATCTACTGACCATAAACCTCCCCAAGGTCAGCAGCGGACTTAAATAAACTTTTAACGATTGAAATATGAAGTAAATAGTTATTAAACGTAAATTATTAATTTTATGTATCTTACATAACAGCTTTAACTATTTAATTAATTAATTTATGGCGGCCTAAAGCTCGAATCGAAGCCTACGAGAAAATTACGCTATCGAAGTTCCGAAGTTTTCTATACTTACAGAATAACTCCGTAGCAATCCAAAGCAACACGGACTGTTAGCTCCTCGGGCTGCTAAATTATTTGGAAATACACTACTCAGCAATTTACACTCATACATTTTTTATGCAGAGAAGAACACTTCATTAAACAACAATTTAAAAATAAATAAAATCATAGAGATATTAAACAATCGATCAGATTTCATATGTGGCGTGTTGCTGAAAAGGAAACTGACTTAACGGAATGCTTTGACACGGTTGCAGAAGCGTTGGTTTTCAGCAATGCCAATTATATATATACGATACCCGGGATTATAGTGTGTACGCTATCTTTATATGTCCAAGAAAGGTGTTATAAAAATAAATAAATAACGTATTGCAAAAGGGTGGGAACTTTAGATATCTAGTAGCTATAAATATATAGAATACTTAATCAAATGAGTGGATATAAAAAACTTATGTTATAAAGATATAAGTAGGTAATAAATGTACTTTATCCTCCCTATCCCTAAAAAAAGTTAAATCGAAAAAATTATACTTTTACTTTTACTTTTTAGAAAGTAAAAGTAAGCTGATGATATTAAGTTCACGGATAGAGATTGGGGTTCCAACATTCAGTAGCTGCATACCTTCCGCAGAATAGATACCGCTATTGTGTTTTTAAAGGACATTAACTTAAAAAATGTAAAGCGTAAACGTAACGTAAAGTAGAAACATTTTTTGTAAATTTAGTATTGCAAATCTGTTAACAGCATTCGTCATTTCTCATAAAAACTTAATCTGTTGCTACAATTAAATATCTCCATGTCAAGCGTCTCTCATTCTTGAGTATATATGCGAAACCCTTTTTTAATGACCTCCGCTTCCAGCGTGTAATTATGCGACCGAAAAACCACCGACCAGAGATTTTTGTCTCATCGTGATTCGGGCCTTGTCTTGTAAATAATGCGCTCAAAATGTTTAAGAACTCACCGCGCATCAGAAAAATCCATGCCAAGTTATGAAACGAACTCAGTTCGTTTTTATTGTTTATTCACGCACATAATTATTATTTCAAGAGTTCATGCTTTTGATAAAATTCAATGAGACATCTATTCTAGGATATCTTTATTTTTAAGTTTGTCTAACTTTACTTCGTCGATTGGGTATTTCATTATAACAACAACATATGCAAAAATGTCGTGGACCAATGCGCACCATTGCGTACCTTACTTTGAAGATGCACGATAGCTCTGGGGTTTAACGCTCACTGTAAAATTCACAGTATACGAGTAACCTGTGATCCATCCGCACCGGCAACATTGAAACTGTTAATTGTAATTTTAAGTGGTGATTTATCACGTGCTCAGCGTTAAAAAATAACGTCATAAAGAAAACCTGCGTGTCTTATAAGAAATCTATAAAATATATTTTGAAGACATGTGAAGTCCGCCAACGTACACGCCTGAACCCGGGAGTGAGACGTATAAATAATAAATCATTATTTGCAATGCATAAGATGTTACATTTTATGCAGTGTATCGCTAACGCTAAAATAGTGCATAGCATGCAAATTATAACTTTTCAACTGTTCATATAACAATATTAATTAATTACTATTTAATTAAATCATAAAAGCATAAGTCATAAAGGATGCTTTGCTTTGATTTTGAAACTCAGCAATACCATACGGACAATCTAAGTTTACTATAGTAACATAAATTAACATCTATCTAAGCTTGTCCTTGAGATGGCAACTTAGGAGAATGCACTCCGTTTCTTCCCGTGGGTGTGTTAAGAGACGACTTTGAGAAAGCCAAGAAAGATCTCAATATCATCAACATCATTACAGCCCTTCTAAAGTACATTGCTGAACATAGGCCTTCCCCACCTAACCTTATCGTCACCCCATCTAGCGGGGGGTCGCCTTACACTACGCCTACCGGTACGAGGCTGCCACTCGAGAACCTTTTTTCCCTATCGGTTGTCGGTTCTTCGAGCTATATGGCCGGTGCATTGCCACTTCAGCTTACTTCTACTACGAATATCCTCATTTCTAAGTTTATCACGCCGAGAAAACCCGAGCATCGCCCTCTCCATAGCTCGCTTAGAGACCTTAAGCATCCTCATAAGGCCAGCAGTGAAGGACCATATCTCAGATCCATAAGTCATCACTGGCAACACGCATTGCACGTAATCTCGAGTAGAATCCGTCGATTGACCTCTCGGTCGAAGTTGGACTATTTACCTAGTCGGACTATTTATCCCAGGTAAACGTACTTATCAACAACTTCGAGCATAGTGCTCCGAACAACTACACATGATCTTTGTTTTGTCCATGTTCATCTAAAGACCTATCCGTTGGAAGACACTATTGAGATCAGTAAAGTGCTTAGTTCCTCCAGCGATTCTGCAATAACTACTATATCGTCGCCAAATGGCAAGTGAGTGATGTACTCGCCATTGATATTAATACCGTATCGATTCCAGTTCAGTAGCTTGAAAACGTCTACCAATGCACCGGTGAAGAATTTCGGGAATATAACGTCAGCGTCACCCTGTCTTACACCTCTCTGCAGTTGGATAGGTTTCGTACTCTGGTTCTGAACTCGGATAACCATCGTAACCGTACTGTACAAACACTTCATCACTTCGATATACCGACAGTCAACTTGGCACTGCAGCATGGACTATAGCACCATCCAAATTTTCACAGAATCAAAGGCTTTCTCAAAATCCACATACGCAAGGCAAAGTGGCAGATTGTTCTTTTCGGTATTCTGTACAATTTTCCGAAGGGTATGTATGTGACCTATGGCACAAAAGCCTTTCCGCAAACCGCCTTGTTCGGGAGGCTGGAAGTCGTCGAGTCTGCGTGCGAGACGATTCGTATTGAATTTTTGTGTTCTTCTACGGCAGATCTTGCAGAACTTAGTTCTAACCGCATGGAAAGTTTCCACGAGCTTATTCATGTCATTCACTGCATTGCAGTCTTCTAGGCGTTGAAAACGATTTTGTAACTCGAGCTGAAAGGTTTCGGGACTATGGATTAGAGCACGAGGGGGACGGAGCATTGACTTCATTAGACGAGACCTCTCCAACTTGCCATCACTTAGCCATTCGATAATTACTGCATGTTTTCACCCTTGCGATCACTGAGACATCACTGACCAGTTATCGTCTAGTCGTCATAATGAAATCAGTCTCATTTTTGTCGAACCGTCGGGGCTCGACCAGGTCTACTTTCTGTGGTACCATTTCTGGAAGAAAGAGTATCACAGCATCCCTTTTTCACCATGAAGTCAGCCGGCTTCTGGCCCTTTGGTTTCCGTTGCCCTATCCCAAATTTCCCTACCTTCAGCGCAAAGTTCTTTCTTGTGCCTATTTTTACGTTGAAGTCTCTTATTAACACCGTATAGTGGGTTTCGGAGGAATGCATGCAATGCTCTAGAAATATCCTCATACATTTCCTCCACCTCCTCATCGGGATATGCCAAGGTTGTTGCGTAAACTTGTATGACCTTCAGCGAATACCGTTTGGTGATTCTGAATATCAGCTACGCAACCCCCGTCAACACATTCCCAATCTTTACAAAGTTGTTAACGAGAGACTTGTAGACGATAAATCCGTCACCTCCTTGGGACAGATGGTCGTCCTCCCGGTAACGGAACAAGTTGCCAGATCTGAAGATAACCGTGTTCTCCCCCTCTCTTCGGACTTCGGATATTCCTATAATATTCCAGCACATCTTGTCTATCTCTTCTTCCAGCTCAATGATCTTCTCGTCAGTCCTTAGGGTGCGTGCGTTGTACGTTGCCAGTTGAATCGTTTTACGTACGCGACCCTCGTCGACACACTCCCAATCTTTACAACGTTGTTGACGAGAGACTTGTGGACGATAAATCCGACACCTCCTTGGGACAGATGGTCGCCCTCCCGGTGATAGAACAAGTTGCCGGATTCGAGAATCACCGTGTCCTCCCCCCTCTCTTCGGACCTCGGATAATCCTATAATACTCCAGCACAACTTGTCTATCTCTTCTTCCAGCTCCATGATCTTCTCGTCAGTCCTCAGGGTGCGTGCGTTGTACGTTGCCAGGTCGAATCGTCTTAGGTGGTAACCAAACCTCCACCGGAGAATCTTAGCACCCCCGCCGTTACCATGGTCGCCACCGTAGCTAGGAATAGCGGGGTGCCGGGGACTGGGGACCGTTTATTTGTGTCGTCGCTTATGTGTGTCGCGTATATTGCCGTAGTTACCACGCTTAGTGAGCGGGTTGGCAACCGCAGTTTTATTTTGTTGTACAATTACTGTTAAGTATCAGGAAGGTGCTACTGCCCATCTCCTGCCTAGAGGCGGCGTAAGGCGTGGGCGACGTGGGCCACCGCCTACGGCCTCGCGCCCTGGAGGTTTATGCATTACTTAAAACCGTAAAGGCGTCGAAAAAATTTCATTGTCATGAATCGATATTATTGATATAACTAAATATGTTTTTATTCAGTCTAGCAACAATAGTTTGCGTTGCTATTGCGGTGAATCCCCGCTGCGGGGCGACCAGTATATATACCGTAATCTATGGGGGCGACAGTCTGAGGATTCCCCGTTGTGTTTGTTAGACATAGAATACTGAATTTTTTTAATCGTGGGCGCGTGGCAATCGAGTAGAGTGCGGTACAGCAGTCCACGTGGTTGCTGTACGTATATGTTCGCGCTATACGCACATGAGTAGATAAACGGAACAGACAAAACTCTTCTTAAGAACTTGCAAAATTGTTACTTATTTTGGTAGGGTTGTCACTATAGGTGAAGACGAATTAAAGCTAAGCAAAAACGTACATTTTGTGACTGGATTAAAGAATATCAACAAACTTGTTTCGAAAAATGTTTGGTAACTAACGGTTTACTGAAAAAAAAAACTGTTATGATCTGTCAAAAGACTTTAAAAATAAAAGAGTAGCCAAAAAGAAAAAGATGTTGGATTAACCTATACAGTCTCCTAAAAGCCGGTATTAAACAGATTTTTCAACACCATGATTGTTCAATTATAACAAATATGGATTTGAGTTATGGCTTTAAGCCTACATTATGAAAATTTTGGTTTCCACAAGTAAAAAAATATTCCAAACCATCTAAGATTAAAATAACTGTCAAGATTTACACACAACCCTGTGAGTGAGTGAAAGCAGTGACTTTCAACCTTACTAATTATGTGAAGAATTACAATTAATGATTCCTTATTTACCTAACTTCGTAACAGATGTGAAACAGCTTCTCCAATAAGTTACAGAAAATAATTTAAAAAAATATACCCAAACATTTACATCGTCATTTAACAATACCGATCAGTACAGCCTCCGCTGAAGGAAGCTTCTTAAAATTAGTACTGATTAAAAATTATCTCAGGAATGCAATGTCACAGAAAATACTTTCAGCGTTGAAAGTTTTATCTATCGAGGCATCCAAGCTGGATTATGAGGCTATAATTAATTCAGCAGGATAAAAAGCAGAATATCTTTTTCTTTATTTTTCTTTGAAATTGTTTGGTGTTGGTACTTAATGGTTTTGTAAAAATAAAAATTTCATAATGTCAAGTGTTTTGTTTTCCATTTTATATAATCCTTCTTCTGGCGCGGGCAGAGGGCCTCGCAAAATGTATCTTGCCCACATGAAATTTAGGTCTTGCGCCGCCACTGCCTGCCTGTTTCCCTCTGTCGCCTTTTACGACACCCACGAGAAGATATGGGGTGGTGGATATTCTTAACTGCCATAACCGATACATGATGGTATACTATTTCGTATACGTTAGACGAAAAATACTCAGGACCGCAATGGGGAACAGCGTCAAAGGTGCAATGTCAATTCGCATGCAGAGCCTGACGACTAAGTCAAATCCTCCCTATAACGAGAATGGCCCGTGGCTTAGAGACAGATGAAGAAGAAGACCAAGCTTTATTCAGTTTACTCTCTTTGTTAATAAACTAGCTTTTTCCTACGGCTTCACCCGCGCAGAGGTCGATCGGTTTGAAATGGTAAATTTTTTGAATATATTGGGACGCGGGGAATCAAAACTCACTCTCCTTTAGCTGCTTCAGTCAGAATAGGGGTCTTTGTAATTTTTCTCCCCAGCTCTGTAATGCGCAACTTGGTACCGCTGCATAAACTCTGTTCATAAAGGTTACGCAACAGCAGAACTGGGACGGAAACTTTTAACTCCAGCTTATGCAAGGGCCCATTCGTTAGAGCCGTTCAAATTAGGAAACGACGACCTCACATTACTGTTAATTAGTCCTAATTAAATATGGGGAGCAATAAGTTCGTCTTCTGATGTTACGAATGGCAAAATTAAATTATTACGTCAGATTTAATTTTTCAAACCTGTAAATAGGCACAGTGGTGACGCCTTGAACATGCGTTCAATTCACTCACCGGTATGCATTTCTAAATAAATAACAGATTTAACTAAAGTTGCCTGCGAGCAAAACGACAACTTCACCCAGCAGGGCAGGTTGCTGCAGATATTCTGTAGGCTGTGGTTTAAAGTTTCTACCACGCGCTTGTGCGAGTTCGTGCACTCATATCACATGATCGATTTTCAATATTGCAAGAGGGTACCGCGGGCGCGGTGCCCGGTCTTGCACTTTGACGTTTATTCGCTTGCCAAGCAATAGCAATCCTTGTTATACCAGCAGTAATTTCATCACGAATAATTGATACGTACTCTCCGGTGATTCAACAAAGAAGAACATCCCCGCCCCCAGCGCCTATAATAAACATGTCTGTTTAAAGCTTCAAAGCTACGCAAATACACACGAATATTTAATCAAATACGGGGAGGAAGGAATTAAGTCATCCAATTCCTGTTCCCCCTCTCCGAAACACGCCTGTGCTCGATGCTAGTAAGTTTCGATATTTGTGTCAGCAATAAACCTCTTTGCATGCCTTCCGCATTTGGTAATATTAGTTACAATTTGGATAAAATGTTCTTGTAACTAAACTTCGAAATTAAAAAAATATAATAACTCATACAATTACCTACTAACTATAACGATAAAATAAAATATATTATATTAGTAATTTCTTTTGAAGTCGGTATACTACAAATTGTTTGATTGCATTGGTTTTGTGCGGTGTGATTAGCGATGCGAACAGGCAGGTGGAGTCCTCGGCTGGGCGGAAGGCCATCGCGGACATTTCCCAGAGCGTGGAATGCCTGTTCCCATCGGATCGGTAATGATCGCCCTAAATCGCGCGCCGCTTTATCGATACCGCCAATAAATACGCTGAAGATTTGCATTAAAACATTTTCGCCCGTTCCATATTTTTTTCGTTTTCTTTGTTTTTACGAATTATGAGTTATATGATATAGTCTTTTGAATTTAAATAAATATAAAAAGTCTTAGAGCTTAACAATGCGTGATCGAAGAGTTAGGGTTGCGGGCTTGTTATATTGAAATATCAGACTATATTATTAATGATAATAATGATACGAATTAAATTTAAATCAAAACTTAAACAGCACCCATTAATCCTCAGCTGTGATGATCCTAGTCCGAGTGAATACTTCGTCATTGTCATAAATTTATTGTACTAAACGATTTTTAATACGTCTGCAAAATTTAAGATTATCTGGACGTGGATGTGTTGGTGAAAACTGAATAATAAAATTCCATTACATTTAATACATATATAGATACCTACCTACAGGTCAAGCTAATATAAAGCGTGTAAAAATAATGGTGATTTTATTACATAATTATACTACATTAATGCATTTTATTATTGATATTTTTGCACTACCAAAATGTTCTATTTTTAAGATTTTTTTAAATTATTTTTTTAGTAAAACATTACCATTTATTGTTTTTTTAAAACTTTACACCCACACTTAGATTACCTCCTATATTGTGGAGGCAGTTTACATACCTAAATTGCACAAACTAAATTTAATTTACGGAACAAATAATTTTAGGCTATATAAACTAGGCCGTACGGGATTCGAAACCGTGGCCCTCAGCGCCGCTACTCGCTGCTTGCGTGCCACTGCGCCATGGAGCCGACAAAGTTGGTAAATAATACCAAATAAATGATAAAAATAAGGCGAAAATAAGCCATTTGACAACATTTTAATGACTTATTGTGCGTGTGTGTCAAGCACAGACAGCACAAATGATATTAATATTGTTAACCTAAAACTTTTTAACTATTATCAACGAGTGCTTGAAGTTTGGTACACCACGTGTTGTAATTAGTGATGAATCCGAAGGTGGTAAAATGTACCGTCAAGCCTATTTACTCTAGTCTTGCGTACACCAAGTACACATTGTAATGGGACGGAAAGATAGACGCAAGCAAATTATTATACTACTGTTACTGTACACATGACGAACGACGCGAACCCAGTGTTACTTTTAACTTTACTGCTCTGCTACTGCTGCCAATGGATACCTATCACCACATTCTACATAATACATACTTTGGGTGTTAGAGTACTCATCACCGTATTTCAGGTGTTAACTGTAAAGTCAAAGAGATGGGTTTATATAAAAAACAATGATCATCATTACAGCTCTTCACAAGTCCACTGCTGAACATAGACCACCTCTAAAGAATGCCACAAAGCACGGTCCTGAGCCACCTGCATCCATCGACTTCCTGCATGTCTTACTAGGTCGTCACTCCATCTAGTGTGAGACGACCTGACCTTATATGAATAAGGGCATTTAATTGTTTGTTTTACGATATTGTGATTCCATGTTCAAAGCTACGGCTGCCAAGAGGACATCAAATAAAAGTACTTCACTAATTCTTAACAGTCTGTATTACAGAGCGAGTATCGGTTTGCTGGCGGGGGATATCCGCGCGTGACCACTAGCAGCGGTAGCAGTAGCGGAGGACTGTGTTCCGCAGCGCTGGTGGTGGGCGCACTGCTGGCGGCGGTGGCGGTGCTCGCAGTCGCCGGCCTTGCCTTCTACATGGGTGCTCTGAGGCCTGACAATGGCGAACGTACGTTATTTTTTTATATCTCTATATCGTTACTAGTTTGTGGAAAGGGCGAATAAGCCATTTTTCTATGATTTTCTTTTTCGTTCATTCATTTAGTTCATTTACCTGAGTCATTTTTAATTGATTTGAAGTAACGGCAAACAGAAAATAAAACAAATGTGTAACGGCGAATATCACCTATTAGTTTCGAAGAAAGGCCTGATATTCCATATTCACCCTTATTACAATTTACTAATTTAATCATCACACTGTTTTGTTATGCAAAACGGTGAATAATATATATTCGCCCTTTCTACAAAACAGTGACGATATATAAAAATCAATTGCTATCCGTTAGTCTGGCTAAAACTCGAAATTTATTGTATATTTAAGTTAAATGGATAGTTTCAAGTGGATAGTTTAGTTTGGATATTGGATAGTTTAGATTCAATTGAACCCGGTAGGTGGAGCTGTTGTTGAGATCCAGAAATCACCCGCGCGAAGCCGGGGCGAATCGCTAGTATGATAAAACAAAAAGTTTGCTGTGTTACATTGTTTTTAAAAGTTCCATTACGATATTTTGTGGAACATACCTCTAATGAACGGCACACACGGTCAATTCAACTGATCATCTCGATTATTATAAATATATCAATATCGGAGTTTTAATAAGTTTATTTATCGATATATCGAAAATCCAATATTGTAAAGAATATCAACAGTTTTAGTTTGAACTGATCAGTTGAACTGACAGTGTGTGGCGTCCATTAGAGGTATGTTCCAGAAAATATCGTAATGGAACTATTCAAAATAATGTAACATATAAGTTTATTTATCGATAAATAAACTTATATATAAAACTGCGATATCGACATATTTATAATGATCGATATATCGAAAATGCAATATTTTTAAAAAAATATCAAGAGTTTTAGTTTGAGCTGATCAGTTGGAATGATCAGTTGAACTAACCGTGTGTGGCGTCCATAATAGAGAAACAAAATGTTTTTTTATTATATGTTTGAATACTTTTTCTGCTTTGGTTTTTATAATATTTGAAATCACTAACTTCAAGTCACATACATGCCCTAACATTATTAGCACTTATAACTTTTTTAATTTTAAAACTTCATTTATTTTCAGCTATAATGACATTTGAGGGTAATTTTCGTGTGATGCGAGGCGATGTGTATGGTGGAGTTCCCGGCAGTCCTGCATGGAATGAGCGCGCGCGAAGGTATAGCGTAGCGTTGAGGCAAGCGTTTAACGCACCTTCGCCACTTCGGCAGGCTTTTGTTGGAGCCATCGTCACTGGTTTCGGTGATCGCAAGCTAGATGTTCATTTCAAATTATATTTGGACAGGAGAAAAATTCCAAGGTAAAATTTTAAATAGAATGCTATAAAAAAGTTTCTATATATAGAAGTTTATACAGGATGGCGCTACTTTAAACACAATAAATATTTAGCGTTTCATTATCGTACATAAAAATCAATAAAATACATTCAGTAGTTTATCCACAGGATATTTATTTCGTTTCAGTAGTTCTGCACATGATGCATATAAGTACACCATTTTTTACTATGTCGATAGGGGGTCATTAAACTGTGTCTTAAAATAAAGAAAGCAACGTTGCCATTTTGACATTCTGTCCTGACTTCCGTATATAATTTCTAACTTGCTTGCTTGTTGCTCATTAAATTTAGACTTTAAAGCGCAATTTTTTATTACATATATATTTATTACATATATACATATTACATAAATTTGACTTTTTTAATTACGGTATTAAACATACCTAAATCATTATAAATATTTAATCGAACTAGTAATGACATAATGACAACGGTACAAAAGGTAGTAGTGAGAGCCACACGCCTATTAGTAAAATTTGAAATACTTAATAGCTATGTAATTCATATAAAGTAAACTAAATCAAAGTTAAAGTCAGTACACGCCTTTATAGCTATGTTAAATTTACGGCAAAAAGCCCTTGATATAATAATTATTTTTAATAATATCATTTTAATCCATTTTATTTTTTCAGTACTGTATCTAATATAGAAGAATCACTTAAGAATGTTTTAGTCCAAGATTTGTTATCCAAGCAGCCTGCATTTGGACAAATTAAAATAGATATCTCTAGCATAGCAATTAAAAGAGACTTAGAACATACATATCATTCGGAATCATATGTAAAAGAAGCGTTAAATGAAAGTATGGCAAGTTATCAACCTAAACAAACATCACACCAAAGTGGAAACGATAAAATTCTACAGAGTAGGATTGGCGTTGTTCGCAAAACTACCGTAAAACCTAATCAATCCACTAAGAAAAGAGATCCAGACGAGCCTGATATTGATACTGAAAACATTCCAGTTGTTCAAGGTTCTTTTCAAATTACTAAGACAGAAGCTGACATAACGGAAAATAAACACAGCAATCTTCCAACAAGACGTGATGATAAAATAAATCAAAGGCCTCCAAGTATAAAGTCAAGTACTACAACAAAAGCACCAGGCACAAAAATAACAACAACGCGGCTACCAAGCAGCAAAAGTACCTTCGCTACTTCAACTACGCCTAAACTTAAACCATTTACAATTATGTCAAATTTAGGGATAAGAACAAAAACCAGTTCAACCCATAAACCAGAAACAATAGTAACAAGAAAAGCAGTGTCAACAACACAATCAACAATAACTTCAACGGCACTATCGACTACCTCCGTCCAAAGTACTACGGCCAACGTTTCACAATTATTACTCGATCTACTTACAAACGACAATCATAATAAAGATTTACCAAAAATTGACACATTGTTTACAGTACCCCATGTAATAGATACTGAACCTTGGCGTCCTATAACAAGGCCCTACTATGAAACAACAACAATTAAAAATACACCTGTAGTTGTCGATACAGTTAATGAAAAAAGTGCAAAAGACAGAATTGGAGTTGCAGAAGTCGTCGAAGATATATCAATACTAGAAAGTATTTTAAATCCAATACCCCCAGTACATTACAGTGACAAATCAACGCGTAAGCCAACTGGTCTTTATAATATGGATCCTAATTTATCAGCAGATATTTATGTTCCCAGTCCTGTCTATACCAGTTTCACTCTTCCTACGTATGCGCCACCATTGAAAGATATGGAAACTTTAGGATCTGTGTATCCAAAACCTTTTCCCTTACCCGTTGATAAAATTAGTTCTGCAAAACAAGATATTAAAGAAAGTGTTTTAGATGATGATGATTTTGATGATGGTAAACCAATAATGCGGCCTCCTAAAGATAAAACAACGTCTACAATCATAAACGTGTTACAATCAAGTCAGCTAGATAACCTAACAGAAGAAGTATCTATTGACGGCATGTCAATATTAAAGAAACATAACATAACGGCAACAACTTTTACAACAACGTTAACTCCTGGAGCAAACACCACAAGCTTCACTATGCCTACAACTTCTAGTACAATGACAACCACTATTACTACTACAAAGGAAACACCAAGTACTTCCAAGAAGAAAACAGATGCAAATGTTATAAAGGAAAATTCAACTCGACGTCCTAACGATAAAGTATCCATTATTCCAACGACAGATATTCCATACCATACTTGGGAATTAGTTAATACCTCGACAAACGATAATGAAACTTTTTATAAACATTCACCAGAAAAGTATTACAACGATACTTTACAAGCAATTATTACAAAGAATGATGCTACTTTTCCTAGTACAACGCCTAGATTTCCCAGTAAGATTTCAATATTAAGAAACTTAACAGACCTAATTAAAAAATATACGAGTACAAAAAAACCGCTACTCACAAACTTTGACAAGATAAATAATGATGATGACAACGATGAGCATATAGAAATGACAGGATCTGTAGAAGTAATACCAGAAGAAGAGCTTGAAAGTACTACAGCCAGAGTAATAACGTTAATGCCTGTAAAATCAAACCTCGGTGTAAATAGCCGTTAAGGCCGAGACCGAAGATAAAAAACGAAACTCAAATGGAGAAAGAAAACTTACGAAGTTTCTTTAATAGTGCAGTTCAGTCTCAAATATTAATGGAAGAAATCAACTTAGAAAACAAATTACCGACACATAACCGCACAAAATTTAATGAAGATAATCAAGAAATGGTGACAGCTCCGGATAATCATGGATATGAAACACAAAATCACGAAATAATAGCAAGTATGCCTCAGAATGTGGAAATGACTGATGCGCTGTATAATATTACAACCAACAGTAGATTTCCTAAGTCTAGTAGTAATCTTAAAACTTATAATCAAAAGAATGAAAATTTGTCTTCAGAAATGAGCAGTAATGACAAAACTATTCCGGAAGGCACGTACAGAGTATCTTACCACGTCACTGGAAGTGTAAGCAGTAAACAAGCAAATAGAACTCATAATCTTCCAGCTTATGAATTAGCATTAGAACCTGATGTGGTTTTAGAGATTCCATTTAATCAAACAAATACTCTCACTATTGATAAATTGAAGCAACTAGCAAGTCTCGCTACCATTACAGAATACAGCAACAGCAGTTTATTTCGTCCTTCTGGAGGTGTAATATCAACGAAAGCCATACCATCGAGTTATACGCTCAATCATGCAGGATTTAAGATATTGACAAAAACTTACCATAAAACTCAACCCTCTAAGCAAGAAGAGAATAGTCTTAACAAATCGGACAAAACTCCTAAGCCATACCCAACGAAACCACAAAAGGAAAAAGAAGAAGTTCAAGAAGCAGTTAAAGAAGGTAAATTTTATTGTTTAGATATAAATCAAATATTTACTTGGTGTAGAAGTAATAAATTCACTTCTTTTAGAAGATTGCAATAATGCGACGTCCTTCCGCTGTTTAACTGGCCTGTGTTTACCTATTACTTCGAGATGTAATCGCCTAATGGATTGCCCGGGAGGAGAAGATGAACGTGCCTGTTCCTGCGCTGATTACTTAAGAGCAGAATTCTCTCAAACAAAAATTTGTGACGGTGTTGTAGACTGTTGGGACTATTCTGATGAAAACAAATGCGGTATAATAACATTTCTCTTATTTTGAATGTAAGTAATTAAGTCAATAGTGGCACAAAATAATTTACAATGTAATGCTTAATTTTAGAATGGTGTAATGAAGGTCAATATGTCTGTTCGAATGCACGACAATGCATAGACATGGCCCGAGTCTGTGATGGAACCCCAGATTGTCCTTTTGGTGACGATGAAAAAACTTGTGTTGCTCTGTCTGATGATATTGAAGATAATGAAGTCATACCTTACAATGAAGAAGGTAAGGATAAGTATTTTTATAATATGCGTATATTTAAGAATATTAAAATTAATGAATAAGACATTTTCTCTTGAGATTTTGATATTTGATAATTTAACATATTTTCAGGTTTTGTTATGGTGCGAAAGCGTGGTGAATGGGGACGCTTATGTGTAGAAAGTTTTGCAGACGTAGTAGCTGAGGCTCACAGTTCTCTGAAATTACCTGACCTTGGTAGGGCTGTTTGTAGGGCAATGACTTTTAGGTAAGATTTTTTTCATAAAATACGGGTATATAGAAAAATAAAAAATGTTGTATCGTTCTTTTATAGACGATTATACGAAGGATATATAAGATTCATATACGAAAATTTTTTTCCTGTGTCACACATTTAGCATTAGTATCTATATCATCTTTGAGAGACATCAGAACCAAGAATTTGTATATGTGTGCATAAAGGCTCCTGCTGGAATTGATTCAGTAGCTAAATACTCAGACTATTGATCAGAATATCTGTCAAGCATTCATCAAGGTATCAAGAGTTAGTAGAGTTCACAAAAAAAACATGTTTTTCATCCAATAAAATAATTGACACTAATTTCAGTGAATCGAGATGGGCACGCGAGGCCCGAGAGGGAAGGCGAGTGAGCTCCGCGGGCTACTGGGAGGTGTGGCATAACACGGCGGCGCGCGCGGCCGACACCCGCCTGACTTTCCGACGCTCCCAGTGCGCGCGACGCAGAGCGTTACGCGTGCGATGCAAGGACCTCGAATGCGGAGTTCGTCCCCACGCCGATGCTCAGCAACCTAGGTGATTTTAGTACACAAATTATCCTGTTCGTGTTAGAAATTAGTGCGTGCATCGTATTATTCATTAAAAGAAATAGTTTCCAATGATAGTCTTAAACTTGGTAGAAGGTAAAGACGGTTAAGAGTCAATATATATTCCAAGGGCTGTGGCAATGTCGGTTACATGTTAAAACTCGTCATTACCAAGATATAGCGAGGCTGACATTTATAACATTTAAAAACAGCCAAAATCGGTCTGTTTAAGTTTTGTGTAGGTAAATTGCAAGTTTTATATTATAACAATAAAGTGACAAACATCTAACAGTCTACGTGATAGTAAATGCTTTCTGCACTGTATAGACATCTGAAACCAACTTGAAACAAATAAGGCTACAAATGCTTACCTCTGATGACTAAAGTCGAATGTCTCCTAATTAGTTATTATACTGATTCTCTGTGCCATTCAGACCACAACAGTAGGCACACTGCTGCTGTAAGACGGAAATAATAGAAACGGCAGAAATAGTTAAATAGCACCCAGACATAATCTTTTTCAGGTTTTTTTAGATTTAGCATTGGGCTACATAACCAAAAACAGCAATAGTTGATGGTAGCCTAATAATGCTTAATATTGAAAGTATCGGCAGCATATTTGAAGATGATGCGGTGACCAGGATTAAGAAAGGAATGCTTCGGTGGTTTGGTCATGTGGAAAGAATGAATGAGGAAAGAGTGACAAAGCAAATTTATGTTGCATAAGTGAACGGTAGAATCGGAAAGGAACGTGCTAGCTGAAAGTTTATCGACCAAATTAGCGATATATAGAAAACGGGCTAAATTAGGAGTATCCTTAACCGATGAACATGTATGCGTAGGTATATGGATGTGGAGGAGGCGAGAGAGGTGTGTAAGGATCATCCCAAATGGAAGTCTGTAGTCTCTGCCTATCCCTCTGGGTGACAGACGTGAGTGTTTATGTATGTATATGTTATTTATGCTTCTTATTTAATGAGATAGTGTCAGAATTTAGTATTACTTGAACTGGTACTGTGAACGCTTGTGCTGTGAATGCTTCCACATTTAGTGCACCATTATCATTACAACTTTGTAGTGTACTGCTGAACATAGGCCTCCTCAAAAAGTACCACAAGACGGTCCTGAGCCACATGCATGTATAGGTTTCCTGCATGTCTCACTTGATCTTGACTCCATCTAGAGGCGGCTAACTTACCTACATTCGGCTTACCAGTAAGAGCTAGTTACTTGAAAATCTTTCTTCTCCATCGATTTTTCAAGCTGTATAGCCGACTCTAATGTCTGGTATATTGTGAGAGGCAGACGTCACATTGGTAAAGCAAGCGGCTGATACCAATGGAAATGTTTGTGCTGGTAAACTGAGACGGAGTGGTGTCGGTACGTGGCGGTGTGTTGGGTAGGGATGTAACTGACGAGCGCGTGCGGTGGGGCAGGGTAGTGGGCGGCGGCGGCGCGGCGGCGGGCGCGTGGCCGTGGCAGGCTGCGCTCTACCGCGACGGCGACTTCCAGTGCGGCGCCACGCTCATAGCCGCACAGTGGCTGCTCTCCGCTAGCCACTGCTTCTATCAGTGAGTACCTTCCTCATATTTTGTAGTTCTTTGACGTTTGAGTCACCGAATGAGTAAATTGATAAGCTTCTCTAATTACTTCATCATCATCATCATTACAGCTTATCATTGTCAACAGCTGAACATAGACCTCATCAAAGATTGCCTCATAAGGGCAACAGTTTTACAGCGACAGTAGCCTAATGGCAGGGTGCGGACCGCGAACTCAAAAAGGTCGTGGGTACGAATCCGCCATTCGACTACTGGCATGATCCACTCTTAACACAAGCAATTTAAGCTTACCACGAGTGGTTAAGGGGAATATTAGTAATGTTTATAGCATTGTTAATATTCTTTTTTTTTAAATGGCCATGGTTAACGAGCTTGGCAAGCGGGTTGACAACCGCAGTTCTTCTTATTTTTTAAGTTTTTATTACGAAGACGCTGCTATCCATTAGCAGATTTATTTCCGTGTCGCCTTTTACGGGACAATAATAAATAATAAAAATAATAAACGGCGAAAAGATATTGTGGTTAAGCCTTCTGGTACCAAAACAGTTTTTGCTAGTAGGCAATTTAGCTCATGTTCTGCATTCCTATACAATAAAATAAATAGAGAATTGAACATATACAACAAAACGTACAGGGAGTGTAAAAACCTGATACTTAAGTGGGTGCAGTCGAAAACTTATGAAGAAACCGAATTTCTGCTGTACCGCATTTCATAATTCACTTCTATGTACAATATAATTTAACAAAATGATTTTTCATAAACACACACACACACACACACACACACACACACACTCACACATGCGCGCGCGCTCGTACGCACGCATGCACACATACACACTTTTGTAATTTTTGTAAATTTTGGTTGTTAAAGTCGAGTAATTTGTTTTTGTTATTTTTGGTTTTTTAAATTAAAAAATGTATGTTTAGATAAGGAAGAGCGGGATTTCCAAACACAGGCATTACTTGCTTAAATGGAGATCCCAGTCAACTATGTCATTCATTTAATTTTTGTGAAGAAAAATAAATTATGTTATGTTATTATTATGTTACAATATGGGTGATGGAAATTTTTACACCGCGACTTAAGTACTTACTAACGGTAACAATAATAAAAATTTAAACTAACCTAAGTTATATTGCCACAAAAATGATACACATTATTTATCCTAAAATATAGAAAAAAATCTTTAACTATTTAATAATACCACCACCTACTACTATCACACATTCATACATTTCTTTATTAGGTTTGTCCTAAAAAACTAAATGAATTATTTTACCTGGTGGTGGCGACGTATGAGAATTAATCGATATTCGAATATACTGCCATCTTATGCACATTACACACAAACGAGACGCCTGATACTGCGGTCGTCGATGTGCCTCCATGAAAATTTAAGCCTCTACAACCGGCACTTACTTATAGTTGCCGACACGAGTGGTGAGCACAGATAAACTGTGGTGGGAGGTAGGTACACTGTCGGGCAAAATTATTGGATACCTTTATTATTTCAATTCGTAATTTAATATTTTCGGCGACTTTTATGAAAAAGTTTACTCGAACACATGAACTTTTATGATACAGTAATGTTACATTTATGTCCGTAATTTTATTATCTACTATAAAGTATTTAATGTATACCTGTGGTTAGAATTGATTATTTTATTAGAAGAAGGAAGAGGTGATATGCCTTCCATAAAATCTGGTGTTGCGGTGCCACGCAGTCTGATACGTCTATGATGTTTTTCGCAGTACCTAATTTTTTCATGTAACTAAACACTGAATAGAAAATTTGTCGGGATTGTCTATTT
Organism: Parnassius apollo; assembly: GCA_907164705.1. Lineage (NCBI taxonomy): Eukaryota > Metazoa > Arthropoda > Insecta > Lepidoptera > Papilionidae > Parnassius > Parnassius apollo. The sequence goes on from CAJQZP010000693.1 coordinate 14,419,608, forward strand.
AACACCGAATTCTTCCTTCTCTGCACATTTAGACCAAAATCTGAACACTCAAACTATAACAACAAAAATAATTAAAAACAAGAAATAACAAAAACAATTAATAACAAGGAATACACAAACAACAATTAACAACGAGCTGACAAAAACAATTAACGAACATAAACTTATTAAAAAAAGTTATCATTAAAATTATTGCTCTGAAGTGTACGGAAGCCGAATGAAACGTTCGAAACCAACAGACGACGAGAATCGACTAATGAACCAATCACGTTGAACGTCAGCGTGGTCAACGTCGTATCGACCAATAAAAAGTGTGCTCACGACTTATGTCGGCAGTTTTACTTAACTTTTAAGTTTTACACTTGAGCAATCTGCGATTTTCTCTACAAATGTTGGTTCCTTCCGCGATCTAATCTTTTGCTTTGCTGCCGACACTTAAACAGAAAAAATAACATACAAAAATAAATATGTTATTCAGAGCTACAGAAGCGCACTGGGTGGCACGTCTGGGCGCATTACGTCGGGGGGCGTGGCCGCGGGGGCCGTGGGAGCGCGTAGCCCGCGTCCGCCAGCTGGTGTTGCACCCGCGCTACGCAGCGCGTGGCTTCCGCAACGACATCGCGCTGCTACGTGTAGAGCCGCTCCAGCTTCACGCGCGGCTTCGGCCCGCCTGCCTGCCGCCACCCCGCTCGCCGCCGCCCGCCGGACGGCACTGCACCGTGGTCGGCTGGGGCCAGCTTTACGAGCACGAGCGTGTCTTTCGTAAGTATAAAATTATATTAGAATGATAGAAAAGTGTGAGCCCATCGCATTACACACACACAAATGTTTATAATTTGTTAATAGCTGAAATACTGCGCCATCTTTCCGATCAGCATAGCTATGGACTAGCGTCTTGACAAATCAAATTCATTCATTCATCATTCACCCATCATTCACCCTATCAAAAGAACTGCTGAACACACGGAACAAAGAAAAATTATGTTCTGTGGATGAACATAAGCCGTCATAGATTGCAGAACCGAGAACGATTATATATGAAATGTCTAGGTAGGGTCTATTAATGTGACGTTGTTTAGACATTTGAGATAACCATCAATGACAATGATAAGTTTTGTCAATTTTTCAATTTTACAAAAAATGCCTTTAAGTTTTTCGGATGAAACACAGCTTAGATCACTCTTGGTAGTACACTCTCTCTCTCTCTCTCACTCTGTTGGTGAAGTTTATTCACAATCGGTTATATAATCGGACAGACAAACAGATATTTTTTTAAAATAAATTGCTATTCATGTTTTAATGGCATGCAAATAGTACCCTGAACTCGATAAAAGCATTTAACACAAATACTTCAATTTGTGTAAGGTACGTGACAACAATTTGACTTGGGTAATATGGTCACCTTAAGCTTATATCAAATCAGAGCTTTATAAAACCAAAACTAAGAGAAGGACAGAGACAAAAACACGAATTCGTATAATATAACTAATAGATTAAGAAAAAATAGCAAAAAAAGCTTTGACAATTAGTAGGAACACTTCGAAAAATCAAATTAAAAGAAACTAACTATACTACACAATACTAAAATCGACTAAAATGTTTACTAAAATGTCGTCTGTCAAAATGGCGTCGATAAAGCAGCATCCTTTTGACTCTTTACTATGTGATTGACTGATTAAATTCTACCGTATCACAAAGCCATCAATGGAAACAAGGCTGTAGGTTTTGAGTTATAAAGAAGTGACCATATTACCCTCACGTACTAGAGATAAAGCAGATTTATATCAAAAATTTAATCGTAACAGCGGACACACTGCAAGAAGTGGAGCTGCCTGTAATCTCCACGGCGGAGTGCCGGCGGCGCACGCGGCTGCTGCCGCTGTACCGCGTCACGGACGACATGTTCTGCGCGGGCTACGAGCGCGGCGGGCGCGACGCTTGCCTCGGCGACTCGGGTGGCCCGCTTATGTGCCAGGTGAACTTTTTATCATTTTTTCAATATGTCAAATGTTTGGCTTTATTTGAATTGAGAAAAACGCTCAGGCATTGCGTTCCTTGACAGAATTTTTAAAATAATTCCAGACCTCGATTAAAAAAAACACAGGTAGAGGTCTTTTTCACTTGGCAAACGCAGGATATTTTAAATTTTTATTTATATAAGGTCCTCCAGACCGAATTTGGGTCACGGCGGATAGTCTCAACGCAAACTGGCTACATGCGCAGGACATGATTATAATGCCAAGTGTGCAAAAGCACAGGTACACTATTTCCTCACTTTTTCTCTACTAAAAAAAATTCTTGAAAAAAAAACCCAACAAATGATTTTGAGCCGCGTCGGGATTCCAACACAGGACCTTAAGATCATCTTAGTCGCGTTTCATAACCACTAAATCAAAGAGGCTGTCATATAATACAATAGTAAGGTTTAAAAACAAGCACAAGTCCATCTGATAGTAAGCGCATGATGTGGTCCATAGAAACTCAAATCTAACCTCAATTAAGAATCAAAATTTGTTGTCACTCCTGAGCTAAGAAGAAATACCTTGTTAGCAGTAAAAAGGGTCCCCGGTTTTCGTAACCCGAAATACAGTAACATTATGTCGTCAGTTGTCAGGCACTTACAGTCACATAAGGTTTACTGTTTAACAACCTGGGGTGGCGCGAGTAATTCAATACTAATTAAGCTGGAAAGAGCCCAAAGAGCGGTCCTCAAAGTCTGCACGTTCAAACCCCTGCTATTACCAACCTTCGATCTTTATCAGTATTGTGAGGTTCTTTCAGTTCACCAACTCTTTATTTTATTAACTGTCCTCAAACAACATAGGACTTGTAGCTATGATCCCTCTTTAATGTTTTCCCAGCGAAATCACCTTGTAGTACGTTCAACCCCGTTCGAAACCCTAACCTCACAACGCTTTTTCTGTTTCTTGGGCCCCTTCCTCTACAATAGACTACATCGTGTGCTCAACATCTTTCCTCTTACAAAACTGTCCTGCAAATCTAAAGTCTCTAATTATTAGCAGACTATGAACTATGAGGAGACTGAATCTCTCCTCCATCCTATCAGGTAGGTAATATACTAACGCCCACACCCACTCTGACATACGCACACACACACACACACACGCACGCACGCACGCACGCACGCACGCACGCACGCACGCACGCACGCACGCACGCACACACACGCGTACACACACGCGTACACACACACCCACACAAACACACACACCATTTCTTTCTCTTTTCTCTCTTTTTTGATTACTTGTGCAATCACTATCTGTACCATAATGATCCACATCCTGTGAGGAGAGTGCTGGTGCTCTGAAACACAGGCTCTTAGCCTAGCTCGGACGCCAGTCTCTCACAATCTAAATATGTTTTTCCCTGGTGATAACCTCTGTTCATTACTATACTAGTTTTTTAGATTGTGGAGAAAATAAAGAATTATTACTATTATTATTATTATGCTGCAACTTTACTCTAATATTATTCTGAGCGAACAACTACGTGTTTAACCTAAGTATCTACTTTTTTAAACAGGAGGGCAGCAAATGGTACATCTACGGTGTTACGAGTAACGGGTACGGATGTGCACGCGCGAACCGCCCCGGCGTCTACACGAAGGTGTCCAACTACATCGACTGGATCGACAGCGTCATAGCCAAATACACTCCTCATGACAACGACACCACTATATTCAACGAGGACGAGCCTGACGAAGATTTCTATACGGATTTAGAAACCGCGGAAAACAGAAGACAAACATCAATTGACACTTGTAGAGGGTATAGGTGCCCTCTTGGTGAATGCCTACCCTCATCGAGTTTGTGCAACGGCTTCATAGAATGTTCGGATGGCAGTGACGAATGGAACTGCCATAAAAATGCGTTAAACACTTCTAGCATCGATCCGGATTGAAATTAACGTTATAGTAACTGAATAGTATGTGTTAGCCAGTAATTAATAGTAGATTACTTTTTTCTAATTCCGACTGATACCTTGTAAGTAGCATTAAGTTTGTAAAAGGCTACAGTTTTCAATAATTTCATATCTCTTCTATTCTTAAGAAAGTTGCTATGCCATACCCAATGTGGGCTTTGTACATATAGTTCTTATTTTATGCCCAACACAAACTCTTTATGATTAATTTCTAAACACTAAACTATTTAAAATCTATTTATTGCAACTACATGGATAACCTTTTCCGTTTGAAGTGCTAAGTATTCAAATGGACGACGTAAGCCATGCACTAAGTAAAGAAATATAAAATTTTAAGTATATTGAGTTTTATTTATACCTTCTATTATCACGAGGGGTACGGTCACAAACAATACTTCGAAACTGAAATTATATATTTACAATTCTACAATACTCTCGTACACGCTTTTGTATCAAAAACACAAAGGTGAAAGCTTCAAAAATATTTAAATAAGAATAAAAGTAATAAGTAAAGCAACAACCTATTAACGACGTAGCAAGAACGTTCACCTAAATTAGTAAATAGTTATAAAGTATATATAGGTAAAATTGAGTTCCTAATAATAATTCCAACAACATAATATGGTGTTATGTGCCGCATCTAGTACGCTAGTACGTGATAATTTATCTATGGTAAATTTGATAAAAAGATTTCAGTAGTCTGGAAACTGCAATGAGTTTTGTCATCGAAATTAATGTCAAAACATCCTTAAGACGCTCTCCGAGCCCTTGTAATTCGTTCTGCCAATCCCTGATGTGTTTAACCTACGAAAAATTAGATAAAAAATGAAGAGTATAAAGTATAGGTAATAAGCAAAGTATGCAAAGTCAAAAGTTGCAAAAATTCATCTCAACTATTTATAATGAGTTGGGTATCATCATATAGGTGTGATATAAAATGTGGAGTAAATAATAATTAGGTACCTAATCATTAAGTTTAGTTTTTTTTTAATCTGCGAAGTGTCTGAATAACAACTATTACTAAATAAATTTGAATAAAAAATATAATAGCATTTAAGATTTAGAAACTATCTAAGATCCAATGTATCATGCTAATCATGTCTAAGGTGTAAAAATAATAAGTAACGATTAAAGTATTGGAAAAAGAAATTACATTAAAATAAAAGTCCACGTACCGTAAAAATTATTTAATCTCTCGACAAATAAATTAAAAAAATCTTCATAAAAGAATGGCATAATAAATAATTACACTTCCTATTAGCGATCTCACAATGTTACATTATTAAAAAGTTACAAGTTGTTTTATGTATAGCACAAGTAATACGTTTACTTCAACAGGCGTAATAATTATTACAATTAGTTATATTAACAAAGCAGATTCAGTAATTTAACCTCTCGGGAAACGATCACAATGATATATTATTTAAATAATTATACATAGAAAGTAATACTAGAGTACGCCCATATACGGTCACGTATTTCGGGGTTTTATAGTCACTCTGATAAGTTACAAACAGCCAATATTATCGAAAAAAAAATGCAGAGTTTATTATCAAACTCGAGACATACACACTTCTTAAACTATTCTTAAACATCTACATTCCGTACCATGTGGTACTGCAATCCTTACGATCTGTCCACTGTCAAAATTAAAAAATCAAAACATGAGTGTAAGGAACATGTTTACATTACACATAAAGGCCATTAAATACTCGAAATACAATTATTTCTACGTCATATTAGATTTATATCTTAATATCTAAGATCGAGCGATGTGAGCAAGAAATGAATAAGTTACACTAAAATGATTCACACATCCGGAAACGTCTTCCGCTATCCTAGGTGGTGTTTTTAATTTTAACGTTATTTTGTGCTTACAAGATTATGAGGCGGAACGTTAGTGAATGAATGTTGAATCAGACCGTGCAAAAATATGTAAGAACTAATCAAATGCGATCCGCCTTTTCAGATAGAGCCTAGGTTAGATATTAATTAGGGTGAGGTTCCGGGTGGTGAGCGTTGAGTTCCGCGTCGATTTAGCCCTTGTTCTCTACGGGCGACGTGGTGAGACCGGTGGGCGGCTTGTTCACTACCGTCTTGAACTGTTCCGGTATCGGGTACTCGGTCTGGCAAAAGAAAACAATCAATAAGTAAACATTTAAATGATATTTCCTGATATACGACATTGCATTCGATTCTAAAAAGGATCTTGTGATTTTCCTAAAAATAAATAAATTCGTTGTTATAATCAACGAGTTCCATAATCAAGAATAATAAATATATAGCACGTTGTTCGTATAATCTATATAAAATATACATAAGTATACATGTTATTATGGCAGTTCACCTAAAATGTCATTCAGAAATTATCATAATACAAAAAATATCTAAAGTTAAAATCACCACATTTCATATTACGCATTGTCTATGAGATATAAATAATATTTATAAGGGTTCTATCAGACAGGAAGCGGTCACGCGTTCAAGCGTTCCGCGTTCGCGTTTTGCGTTCGACCGTTCAGTTGCTCACGAATCACGACCGCCTATATTCTGGTTGACGCGGTCAGAATGCCTGCTGTCTGGGTATGTCTACTCTAAAACAAAATACAACACAATGAACGCAGAACGCGGAAAGTGTGAACGCCTGAACGCCTTCTGTCTGATAGATCCCTAATCGGCAGCAGTATCCTGTTAAAACAATTTTAAATTCTGTTTATCAAAGCTGCAACTAAAGTATTACAAATAATTAAAGGTTATAATGGCTAAGGAATACTTACATAATCCCCGTTGCCCTTGGGCACGAGCACATTCATCTCGGAGGACTTGGAGCTGACGATCTCGACGTCAAGCGACTCCGGCGACAAGTATATCTGGCAGCCGTCCGTCTTGTCTATCGAGATGGTAGGTACCTTGCCCAAAACCTGAAGACAGTAGAAGTATATGACATGTTTGAATTAATTGCTACGGCAGTTTAATGTACAATCTGATCGGACTGATCGCTGCCTCGTTGGTCTAGTGGTTGTAGTAGTACGACTGCTGATCATGAGGTCCTGGGTTCGAATCACGGGTCGGGCCAAAAAATTGATTATTGAGTTTTTCCGTCAAGAAATTCTCAGTAGTTGCCCGGAATCAGGAAGTTGGCGGTGTCTCACCCCCGTGCCTCGGAAAGCACGTAAAGCCGTTGGTCCTGCGCCTGATCTCTCTCCGGTCGTGTCGGTTTACCGTCCCATCGGATTATGAGAGTGAGAGAAAGAGAGAGTGCACCTGTGCTTGTGCATACACTTGAGCATTATAATCCTGTCCTACGCCGATGGCTAGCCTCCGTTGTGGCCGCCGTGGCCGAAATTCGGTCTGGAGGATATTATTATTATTTTATCAGATACTAGCGATCAGTCCCGGCTTCGCACGGATGATATCCGGATTCTACAACACCACCACCTACCGGGTCCAACGACCTATACCTTATAACCTTCGAGCAAGTGCAAGAGATATGTTGACAGTTTTACCGTAATTTGATGAACGGTGTGGCAGCGCATAAAATACGAACAAATAAAAATTAATTTATATGTAAAAGATGTAGTAAGCAAATAATAACTAAACTTTATAAAAAGTAAAACTTTCTTCTAAAAAGAATATAACCAAAAAAATCGATTGAAGTGGTAAAGAATTATCGTTCAACATACATAAAAAATTATTCGGAAAAATTGAGAACCTCCTCCTTTATCGAAGTCGGTTAAAATGCAATTAATCAAAAAAAATTATAACAAATTTTTATTTTTTATACGCATTATATATAATTAACTCAAAAAACTTGAAACTCGCAATATATTCCTTTGTGCATAAAACAACATGTAGTTTAAAATGGATTTAAATCCCTTTCAAATATAATATTTGAGCCAAATTGAATTATTATATTCTAGCACTTCCAATTATTTGTAATCTTTCCTATAATTTTAAACCATATAAGCGTACCTACCAAAAGTTAGTGCTAGTGAATTTCTTAAGTTTACAGAAAAACTATTACTTATTTCATAGTATCAATTCCCTCCGAATCTTATTTGCTAAATAAACTAAACATGTTAATATCACTGATCGAAAGGCAGTCAAAACGAAATCGTCATTCACACATTTAAATCAATTTTTCCTGAACTTGTCATTTTTTTTATAAATAAAGATGTTAATAAAAATTTAAATAAACAAATAAATAATAATGAATAACAAACAGAAATAATGAGGGATTTGAAAAAAAAGTTAGTATGTACAACTGCATAAAGGTAAAAAACAAACATTCAAAGAATGAATTCAAAGAAGAAAACATAAGTCATAACGCTGTCAGGCCAATAAACTTGGGAGCTTTTGACAATACTGATCAAAAACATAATAATATTTTGATATATTTATAACGATATCATGTTTATAAATAAATATAGATGCTATCGTTGTTTATAAAGATTGCGGTCGCGTTACCATTGCTTCACATTAGAAAAATAATGACTGTTGAAGATAAGTCTGTACATGATATTGAAGAAGTTATCGAAAACACCGTGTGGAATTCATCCAAGTATTTCGATTGGTTTATAGATGAATATGGTGTACCGTACGGACAAAAATGCATCAGATTATTATATACTATTTACACACACGTCACCGTTACGAATTTGGTAAGCAAATAATTTAATAGAGCATCTAGGAAACTGAACTATATGGATTTGAATAAATTTAGTTTATTTTTCAATTTTAGTATAATAATAAAATACAATATTTATTAACGTACATTAATAATTAAAAAAACTATAACTAAAATTATAATGAGGTCCCCTCCCGGAGATGGAAACGTTGGCCGCGTTTCCTTGCTGTTTTACCATCACCGACTATTAAATTCCACTGCTGAACATAGGCCTCCCCCATAGACTGACTCATAGGGGGATATTTGCCATAGTTGCCACGCTTGGCAAGCGGTTTGGCAACCGCAGTTTTTATTTTTAGTCGTTATTATGAAGACCCTGCTGCCCATCCCCTGATTAGTTTCCCTCTGTCGCCTCTTACGACACCCACGGGATGATATGGGATAGTGGGTATTCTTACACCGGCACTACACGGTGAATAGCTGTTTTAGTTTAATTAAATCAATTTATAGCGATTATAAATAATTGAATAAGTATTTGTTTCTTTATAGGCTCTTTTCTTTTTCAAATATGTTTCAACAACAGTCTTCACGTATCGATTTATAAAGAATCTTTACATGTCTTCTCGGGAACGACTCAAACAAAAGCAATTTGATTTTGAGGATGTACAATTACAAGTAAGCGGTTTCAGATACATACATGAATTGTGAATCACTTTCTAAAACTGACTTACAAATTAAAAGGATGAAATCCTTCCAACAAAGTCACATCGGTCAAATCTAATCCAATGGACCATTCACAGGTAAAAATAGTAGAAACAAAGTTGAGCGCGCGGGAGGCTGAGTTTACTGAGAGGACAGAAAAATTGCGGCAGGCGCTAGATCGGCTGAGGAAGGTTCGGACACGAGTCCGTGAGTTAATCGCCGCCAACGATGAGTTTCGACACGCTTTTGAAACTACGCCCTGGGATCTAGAAAACATGCAAATCGTACCAGGCCAAGGTATGACAAAGATTTTAAAATAGAACACCTAAGTTAACATCCTTCGTGCTATATACATAGCTTTTTATATGCCTGTTCTTCGTATAAAAACATTATATAAAGGTCCCACTGGGCATGCACCTCCTCATTTTTGAAGTTAAGCACAAGTGAAATGCATATCAGTGACTTCAAACGTCCTCAAACTATTTTTAACTTATCGGACTTCCTCAAGATGTAGTATACTGTCCTGATGGCATAAGGATACTACCACTCCATTTAAATCATTAACCGTGAATGTCGTAAGAAGGACAGACAGTAACTAAAACAGGAAATGGGCAGCACACCATCTTCCTACTAAAAAAAAGTCACAGCCTATATACGTCCCACAACTGGGCACAGGCTTCCCCTCATTTTTGAGAGGGTTTTAGGGCAAGGAAGTGTCCGCCGCACTGCCCCAATAATGTGTGTTGGCGAACTTCACATGTCTTCGAAATATTTTTTTCTTATTCCTCAGACATGCAAGTTTCCTCACGATGCTTTCCTTCGCCGCCGAGCACGTGGTAATTCAGCACTTAAAATTGCAATTAACAATTTCATTGGTGGCGGCGGGGATCGAACCCGGGTTACTCGCGTTCTGTTATATTTACAGCGAGCGTTAACCATCTAAGCTACCACCGCTCTTTCTTCCTACTAACTGAAAATAATTGAAAACTGCGGTTGCCAACTCGCTTCACAAGCGTAGCAACCATGGCAAAGTCGCTTATATGAGCCAACCTATTTGAGAGCCCTATATTCAGCATTAGACTTTTGATTCCCTTAATGAATGAATAACATGACTGAATACATTGTGATACATGTAATATCGATATCGTTATTAGATACTAATTAGATACTAATATTAGATACTAACGGGTACAGTAACTAATCCTGGATAAATAATTTTTATACTATCCACAGAACAAGAACTCATAATGGAGTTGATGAAGGAATTTAAATGCGAGCAGACAGTGTTGTCAGATGACCAAACAGACAAGATGGATTGTGGAGAGCATGTTCCGTCGGAACCAACAAGCCCGGAGAAGAGCGTTTATTCATCTGTCAGTGACTGCCAGCAAGACTGCCAGGTTAAGATAGTCAAAGTGACCAACGTGTACAAAGTCTCTTATCTTAGACACTTTATCAAACAGAAAAGACTGCGGCGTGCGACAAGACAAGCGCTACTGAAAAAAAAGGTAATAACATACTTAAAAAATTTAATAATAAGTATGTTTCATACAAAATCTGTAAATTTTCTTGTTAACCAAAATTTAAAATGTGAATACAACAACTACTCGTTTTAAAATCTTAAACACACGAGTAGTATAAAAATTTGCGGGTTTATTAGGGTGCGGGTAATTCACCGCAGAGTATGTTGTAGTAAAGCTACGCTCAACATGCACTCAAAATTTTCGACAGAGCTGAGCTTATACTATAGTACGGGAAATATATGATTAACTCCCTAAGGCTTAAACAAAACTTTAAAATTAAACCGTTGTTACTTCTATTATTACAATATGTACCTATTTAAGTTCAATTTACGTAAAACAACGTTACGAATTAATTAAAAGCTTTTTTTAAGATGCTATAGGAATGAATATTAATTACATATAAAAGAGCACTTTTTTCTTTATTACCGTCGAATATTTAATTTTCATCAATTATAATCTCGAAATAATCAAAGTCTTAATTAAGTAGTAGGTTGTTCGTTTAGGTTACAAAAACAGAAACTTTTTTATTCAATATGGATTATAAATAATACTTATTGAAAGTCACTTTTTTTAATTTACTACTGGTTCGAAAAAAAATCACTGTCCTGGGAAGAACCAGCAAAAAATCCAGCGGGGCTTTAAAAAAATAACAGATTACAATCATATACATATATTACAATTAACAACAAATTTAAATAGCTTGGTAGCGATCACCCTTCCCAGGGATTATTATAATCCATAAATTCCTTAATATTATAATAACCCTTTTAATACAAACTTATTTTAATTAAGTTTTGATTTTTTTTTGTTTTGAATTGAACTTTGTGCAGATCAAATTTTGTATATTTTCTGGGAGTTTGTTGTAAAAGCGTATCCATCATTATTTGTGTATATTATAGTCATGTAAATTTTTCTCAACTTTTAATTATTAGCAATTTTAATACTTGTAGATGGAAAATATAAAAAAGATACTAGAAGACTGGCAAAAAACACTCAACATGGTTATTAATAACAAATTGGCAATACTGGATATGGACCCAAATCGTATAGAAGCGGCGACGCAAGACGCTATAGGAGATTATACTAAGCCGCAACTACGAGAGTACTCTGACTCGGACAGCGATCTGAGCTGGAATCAGAACCCGTACCGCAGCTGCACGTATTGCTTTGAGGTGAATTGCTCATATATCTATAAATTATATTATAATATATAAATCAATTCATTAATAGTTTTGTACACTGACTACCTCTATATAGAGTGACGACCGGGTAAGACAAACAGGAAGTCGATGGATGCAGGTGGCTCGGGACCATGCTTTGTGGCATTCCTTAGAGGAGACCTATATGTTCAACAGTGGACTTGTGAAGGGCTGGTATGATGATGGTAATGATTTTTCTAAAAGCGATTTGTTCAAACGATCTATTACGCAGCGGTCTTTTCACTGGAAACGGGACATTCTCGACAGACTCGTAAATTTTAATTCTTAATGGCGGATAGATGAGATGTCATGTGGAAGATGTTAGGTTCTTTAACATTCCGTAACAATGAACTTTTTGACATGAGCTTCTATCACGGTCTCCTAACTGATGTGATGGAACATAATCGCAGCTGCTTGGTCGGTGAACTGACAATCGCACTGCGCACCTGTGACACTTGCCCGCATCGCCGCTTAGATAAATACATAATACTAGGAATAAATGCTAGGAAGATTATCTTATTTATTATAGCGTTTGTTATAGTAATATTTTGGTCTTGCGACACTCACAGAACAATATGGATTAATATATTTTCTTAAGCCGACACTACGAAGCTAATATTTATAGTAACATTTCGCTTATATAAGACATTTTTTGACTTTTTTTCGTTTAGGATGTGCCGGACTTAGCAATGTCCCGGGAATTTTACGAACCAAGTGAATACACGGATGTGAAGTGTGAATCGGAGTACGAGGTTACTAGACCGACATCACCGAGCAAGCTGTTTATAGTCACAGAGGAGACCAGCAGCCAGCTAGCTATCGAGGAGGTTAAGAGTGAAGCCGGTGACGACTGGGACTGTCGCGATACAGACGCAATGTGAACTTTATTATATATTTTATTACATTTAATAAACTTTTAGTAAACATTTTAAATGCACTTCTCCTCCATTGACACGTAAAATCTATTGGTGGACATGAACCTCTCCCCCCATCCATACTTCCTTTAAATCTGAATTTTACTGCTGAAAGCGTTCGTTAAGAGTATGTTAGGGCTGAATCTGAGTGACAGGGTGATAAATTATATGATAAGAGAAGAGTGTGGTTTGCAAGGTGATGTTGTGACGAGGATTAAGAAAGGAATGCTTCGGTGGTTTGGTCATGTAGAAAGAATGAATGAGGAAAGACAAAGCAAACGACGAAATTGGCGATATATTGAAAAAGAGCCAAATTAAGAGTACCCTTAACCGACGAGCATGTATGCGTAGGTATATGGATGTGGAGGAGGCGAGAGAGGTGTGTCAGGATCGTGCTAAATGGAAGTCTGTAGTCTCTGCCTACTCCTCTGGATGACAGGAGTGAGTGTTTGTGTATGTATGTAAGTACTGCTAAACATAGGCCTCCCTCATGGGAGGGGTGGGGGCTTGCTTTAGTTTACCCTCCCATGCAAGGAGGAATCGTGTTAATGGTCAGGCTTGGCAGGCGGATTGAGGATCACAGTGCCAGTCGTTCCTTACCTTGACGCCGCTGCCCGTCGCCAGTCTGTGTATTTTGCATCAGGCGTAAACGAGATGGTTATACAGCCATCATACTAGGCATACTCCGTAGTTTAATGTACATCATTTACATTAATGTAAATGACGTATATTAATCCATGATGCGTTGTTCTTGTTTAATTTTAAATACAGAAGTAACGGTAACTTTTTTGCCACAAATTTATATATAAATGAAAGAATAATTCATTTAAAGTATATTTAAATAAATTTTTATTAACAATTCCATCATTTTAGTAATTATTAATAACAGTACTTGTGATTGGTTGTGACGTCATCATATCCGTTGAGGCTGTTAGCCAATCGCAATCATGCTATGCTTTTGTATTTTCTGTATTCGGATCACCATGTGTCATAAGTCATAACAAAACTTAACCCATGAAGGTTAGGGAACAGGAGAACGATCACCGTAGAAAATAGTGTCAGAAATATGGACACCATAAGTGAGGCGCTGATATCGCTAGAGTTCAGTCAATAAAAGTCATTTTCAGTCTATTTTTCCGATCAGATGCTAAACCACTTGCACATCCACGCACAATAAAATATTTCTCCATTTTTCATGTTTCTTTTTGTCAAAAATTACAAAATTACGGAGCATGAAAATTTTCTCACCAATGCCGCGGAGAAAATTTGTACATTATTCAACTAACTTCATCTACTTGTACTCATAAACAGCTAACATCGCACAGTTACTACTCACCGACTTCAGCGCTGCTATAAATTCTACAATTTTCAAGGACAGGCGGGCTATGCTTTAGTACGTAGTGATCGTTTTCCTGTTCTCTAAACCTTCATGACTTAGCCTATATTACCTATGCAATGGCAAATATATCATTTCACCGTGCGGTGGCGTTACTAAAGCGGTTTAATGACGTCACTGGCGCTTAAATTTACATTTTAGTAAAACCATTTTTAATTGTAAAATAACATAAAAAATCAAGTTTTTTCTGTACTTTCAAAAAAATTAAGGTGCGTGTTTGAGTAAAATGCCACGCTAGGGGTTATTTGTGAGGTTTTTAGGAGCTACATATCTACTTAATAAAAATCTATCTTGATTCCTTAATAGGCAGTTCCAATATTTTTTTAAAGGAGTAAATACTTGATGATTCTTCCTACAGCTAAACCACAGAAATGCGAAATAATTATTGATAACATGCATCTCCTCATAAAGTAAGCATTATTTTATTTTCCGATTGACACTAATGGATAGAGTCAATTTATTAATGAACATTTTGGTCAATTTAATTTTTTCAAAGAACTAAAATTCGATTTTATAAAGAACATATTTTGAAATTTGGGCGTATTTCTTACGCAATTTATAGTAGGTACCGAGAGCGTGTGGAATTTAAGAGACCGAACGCTCAAGGTCGTTCGCTAGGAGTAGCCCCTTAATGGCGCTGAAAATAGATTGCAATCTTTAATACACAAACAACATATCTTTATTAAAGGAAGATAAGTATAATCTCGTTACAGGAAACCAAAACTTTTTCCAACCAATACATTTTTTCTATATATTTCACGACTTATGTAGGCATATTTCGTCGAATATATACTAGGTATGTACCATTGCACGAATAACACTAGTTGATAGAGAGACTATTATCCCATGTGAGTA
The DNA here is from genome assembly GCA_907164705.1 of Parnassius apollo. Taxonomy (NCBI): domain Eukaryota; kingdom Metazoa; phylum Arthropoda; class Insecta; order Lepidoptera; family Papilionidae; genus Parnassius; species Parnassius apollo. The sequence continues at coordinate 14,434,766 of CAJQZP010000693.1, forward strand.
ATTTCTCCTTGTAAATCAATTCGCTACTGCAGCCCATGGACACCTACAAGCAACTTAAAACAGAGAAGGTTTCAGATACGTTATCACTCCTATACTCAACCAAATCTAAGATATACGTTTTGACGTTTCACATTAATAATTCCGCAATAACTTTGTACAAGTGTACTCGCACGATTTAGAACAACCTTTTTCGTAAATCCAAAGAATTATGAAGTTTCTATATTTCATTACAACATCTTCAATCACTAATTTAAATGCGTATCTTTCAAACAAAGCAAAATATTTAAAAAAAATCCAGAATCAATTTTTATGCTTGATGTAGTTTCAATGACAATATGTCGTTATGTACTTTACTTGTACAAATTCATGCTAATGCGAATAATCGGTAAAAATATTCTAATAATCGAACCTTTAGGTTTTTTAATTTATTTTTCATAATTTATCTGAATCCTAATGTGGCGAAGTTGCGAGTAAGTTTAGAAGATGCCGGCTTTTATAATGGTCGTATAGTCATTGAGAACTATTTGAAAATGAATTGGCTTCCGATAAAAAAATGTCGAACGCAAAATAATTATTTAGATATATAAATGCAAAAAATGACATTTTTAGGAAAAATTAAAAATATAACCAATTGGAACAAAGTTATATTCATTGATGAAACAAGGCTAAACGCCGACCATACTGAAAGAAACATCCATTTTGAATGTAATAAAGAAAATCAAATAATAATTAATGTAAACAACGATGATAACGGCGACAGCCCAACTAGTTGTAGTGAAAGTGATAAAATAACTTTATTTTTAATCTAGTTCAATCGTATAAATTAGTAAGCTATAAATATGAAACAAACCCTATTTCCCAAAAAATTCCTAATTTTCTTTTTTTTTTTTTAGGGGGAATTAAAAACCAATTTTTTTCCAAAAAAACTGATACATTTTGTGTTTTGCATTATCTGTGTTTACTTTTTTCTAATATTAATCTCGATAAAACATATTATATTATACAATATATGTTTTATGTTGTTAATTGTAACATAGATTATTGTAAATTTTTTTTTTTCAAGTCCCGCTGTATTTCTTGCTGGTTCTTCACAGGACAAAGGTTTTTATCCGTACCAGCGGTAAAATAAAAAAGTGACTTTCAATAAATACTATTTATAATCTATATTGAATAAAAAAAATTTCTGTTTCCGTTTTTGTTAACATGTAGGCTGATGATGAATGGTAGCTCAAGAGCCGGGCTCTTATTATTAATATCACGCGAGCACTTTAATTTCGCTATCCCCGCCATCCCCGCAAGCACCTCTGAAATTTTTTAACGGGAATTACTTATTTAAAACGTGCACTTCAGTGTTGGGAATCTACATGACGTATTTTGATGTCTTTTCTGCGGTCCGGATTATTCCATTCTCTGCTCCAGACCTGTATTGTGCAGTGGGACGAATGTACTCGTAGACCGTTACTTAGAAAATAACTATTACGATTACATGAGACAGTAAATAATACTAAAAATTAAGTGTTGGTTTTATTTAAACATAGATATTTATAATTATGAAAATGCTTTATATAGTGGTATTATATACAAACCTGCATCTGCACGGACTGACAATTGACGAACTCGACGCTGGCGACGAGGTGATCGAAGACGACGGCGCACTTAGTGCACGAGTCCAGGACCACGCCATTGATCTTGCCGCGGACCGTGAGCGCCGAGTCGCGGCACCGGTACATATACACCACGTTGTTCATATCGGCGTTCTCAACCACCAAGTTGGAGTTGCCCTTTTGATACTCCTAATGACAAATGAAATAATAATATTACTATAAAATACTATTATACACTTAGATGATTGATGAGATGTTGACTTGTCTTGTTGGTCAAGTGGTTGTAGTAGTGCGACTGCTGATCATGAGGTCCTGGGTTCGAATCCCGGGTCGGGTCAAAACATTAATTATTGAGTTTTTCCGTCAAGAAATTCTCAGTAGTTGCCCGGAGTCAGGAAGTTGGCGGTGTCTCACCCCCGTGCCTCGGAAAGCACGTAAAGCCGTTGGTCCTGCGCCTGATCTCTCTCCGGTCGTGTCGGTTTACCGTCCCATCGGATTATGAGAGTGAGGGAATAGAGAGTGCACCTGTGCTTGCGCATACACTGTAATCCTATCCTGCGGCAATGGCTAGCCTCCTTTGAGGCAGGCCGCCGAGGCCGGAATTCGGTCTGGAGGATATTATTATTATTATACACTTAGATGTAATACCAATTAAGCTTCATTTACTGGAATACTTAAACCATATTTAGCCGATCTTTAAAACTTCAAATAAAAAAGTTAATTTAAAACATCAAACTGCCTAAAAAGTGAACTTTAAAAAAAGATGAAGACTAGATGACCAATATCTGCCGCCAATCCCACACCCTCTAAAGCACAACCTAAGCCAAGATCCGTGGCCATCGGCTAATTGTCCCTAAACTTATTCTGCAGAAAGTACCATTCGTAATCGTCCTCTCACCGACTGAAGCAGCAGACTATCTGCGGCCAAATACATTACTGTCACATTAAAAAAAAATACAAAAAATGTGGAAATTATTTAGCATGGATTCTACTTAAATTTAAGTTAATGTTTTAACATTGATACTGTCAAAAAATATTTTAAGGCGCTGTATATAGTCAAAGTAGGCTTCAGAAAACAGTTTTGTTTAGCAAGATGAATGTACAAAAAAAAAATGTTAATCTTTATCATAGTTATAAGTGGACCATTGTGTTCAAAACACGTTTTCGGCAAATTTTCTCGATAGAAAAAGATCATGAATTGCCATTGAAATTGAAATTATAGCAATATAACTAATAATATATAATAATAAGGGGAACTGTTGTTTTTATATATAGATTATTATTCAATGATAAATAACTCGAACAAGTCGAACAAAACATCGCGCCAAGGGTATGAAAGTCCTCGGTAGCTTGTTGTTACTTTGATACTAGCGCCATCTCAGAGTAATTAAAAGCACTATTTTCCCCATTTCTTCTTTCTTTTTTTCCAATTCTTCTTTTCATCTGATTTACACATTTTATTTAAAAGATGACGTCTTTTGAATAAAATGAGTAACTGTGCCTCTTTTATGTATCATGTCCTCGAAACTTGGAAAGTAAGTTTTCAAAGTCTTAAACAAAGATTTATGATATATTCACAAAATACATTGTAAGTTTGACTCAGAGAAATCTAAATAATTTTAAGGTTTGACTACAATGGTTCAAAGAGAAATGGAAACTTAAGTTGTATTATTTACGGAGACATGAAGTCATGAATATCTGCTCGACTGCCCCAGAAGAAGGGATACGAATTATTTTTGTGAATGCTCAAGTCATACTAATAATAATGCATATTTTAATTACTTATTTTTGCACTTATATTTTACTAGAACAGGTACTAAAAAAATAACATCCGCCATATTGTGATTAATATTAGTGACACATGTTTTTAAGTTTTATATATGCGGTAATTCTCTACAGTTTTGAATACAATATATAATACATATTCAAAATATTCTTCTCGTAGCACCCTCAAGTAGACTGGAGGGGGTAACTGCTATCCTCATCAACCCGTCCGACCAGCATCGTAAGAACGTAAATCTTCCAAAAAATGCATTCCTAGTAGACTTAAAAATGTAATATAATATTTATATAAAATACAATATTCAAAACAATCTTTACGTAGCACCTTCAGGGAGACTAGGGGACGTACCCCGGGCAAATGGTACTAACCGCCCAGATAAATCCGGCTACCCAGCAAGTTCGAAACAATCTTCGGAGCAATACATGCCATGCAATACATGCAATAAAACCCGATAGCAATGAACGTCAGTACTTTTAACGAACTACTATTCATTTTCAAACAACTTCAAAAATACTTATTTTTGTTCCCGATTTCTCGAAAACGTCTATACTGATTACAATAATTCTTCTTTAATTAAACAGGTTATATTTTATGTACCTCACGAGTTGACGTTTCTTATTACACATGCCACGATAACTTTGTATGAATGTCTACGTAAGAAATCTAAAAATCAAATTTATAATCTCAAATAATTACTATAGTTATTCATACACTATAATAATAAGTATCATTCGTAAGCACCAAGCTTCACTTTATATTAGAAAAATGCACTCAAAAACACGAACTAATCGTTAATTAATATTTCGACAGGACGTTATTACAATGTCATGTCTTTGCGTTTGTTGCTGTACTGTTGCGACCGTTATAAACCGTTTTTTGACGATATAAAATGGATGTTCTGAAAAATCGATAGATTAACATTTAGAAAAGAGAGAAACGTATTATTAAATTTTTAAACATATAGGAAATAGTTTGACTAAAAAGGCCTGAGTGTTTAAACCTCATTTTTTTCTCTCTAGATGATTGATTCGTCAATATTGCGCGTGGTCTCTCGCTATCTAGGAAGTTTTTGTGTTATTGGTTATTATTATATTTTCTGAATCGGCTATCACTTTTGGACTGCTTCTGTTATATTCGTTGACCTTGGCCTGCTAACTCCATACTTTGATTACGCATTAAGTGATTTTGGCGTTATCGTATGAATTAGACAACATGTATAAAAGACGACGTACTTTTAATAGACAGTCTCGTAACTTGGTTTTGAAGTTGCACGAGTAGGACTTCAAACGAGAGTCAGCTAATTAAAGGCCTCTTTAAGAAGTTACCAAGTACAATAACGAGTCGCACAAGCGCTTGCTCTTTCTGACCGAGACGGTGGTGTCCTCGACGGCTAATACTTTGTATCTCTCCTACCCGAGGTACAAATTGGAACACTCCTTCGTGGCTCGGGCTGGAATTTGCGAAAACGTCAGAGAGGACATCTGTTCTCGACGCCTCGGCAGTCTTGAAGGTTCGGACCTGTCCATCTTTTGGCTACGCGTTGACAACGATGACCATCCGAGCGTCTACGGGTGCCTCTACAAGTCCTACAGCGGTATTGCCGAAACAGACCGACTTATCGACCACGCCCAAATGGCTGCAAATTCCTTGTTACAGAAGATCCCATCCGCAGATATCGTGTTCCTTAGTGATGTTAACGCCCATCACGCCGTATGGCTCGGTTCACGTCTAGCAGATCATGCGGGGAGATCTGCTTATGACTTTGCTTTAGCATATTATGGTCTGACACAACTGGTAACTTCGCCTACGCGGATTCCAGATGTGGAGGATCAATCACCTTTCCTGTTGGACATTCTGCTGACCTCTCATCCAGATGGATATCAAGTCTCCGTCGCCACCCCTCTTGACTCCTCGGACCATTGTCTGATCCGGAGTGTGGTGCTCACTCACGCTCCCTTTGCGGTTGCGTTCTGCACGTTGCAGCCGTGTTTTTCAGTCTTTCTTTGCATTCCACCCATAGGGACGGCTTTGCTTCTCGCTGGATGACCCCAGCGCTCTCGCTGACTCTACACTGACGCTGCGCTAACGCTACGCTACAGCGAATGGAACTAATTATTCCATCATCTGTGGTACCTATCGGAGGCAGATCACAACCTTGCTTCACTCCTGTAAGACTGCATTACGCAGTAAGCAGGAGTGTTATCAGACCTGGGCTTACGTTACCGTACGACCATTGTTGAACAAAGTATCGGATTGGGGACGACTAAATCTAGTCCAATTTAATCCCCAGAAGTTTGTGCGTTTACCGCTAAAATGAATCCCTTTGTCGTATATCCTCAGTTTCAAGGCACTACCCTTGTTGCCTCAGCTAGTATCGGAATCGCGGTCACTTCTAAAAAGACTGGCGTGCTTAGAAAAGCGGGACAGTATTTCATGCCGGCACACCGCCTGCAACTTTACAAGGTGCAGGTTCGGTCGCACATGGATTACTGTTCCCATCTCTGGGCCGGAGCTCCCCAGTGTCAGCTCCTTCCATTTGACCGCATCCAGCGCAGAGCGGTTCCAATCGTCGACGACCGAGTCCTCTCCGATCGGCTCGATACACTGACACTGCGAAGAGATGTTGCATCTCTTTGCATTTTCTATCGCATCTACCACGACAAGTGCTCTGAGGAATTGTTCGGATCAATTCCAGTCGCCAAATTTCACTAACGCACATCGCGACAAAACTCACGATACCATCCACACCATCTGGATATTTGGCGGTCCACCACTGTACGTTTTGCTAGGAGTTTTCTTCCTAGTAACGACCCCTCTATGGAATCATTTACCACCGGCGAACTTTTCGAACCGATACGATTTAGAGACCTTCAATAAAAAGCTTACCCTAAAGCTTACCCTTCCTAAAAAGCCGGAAACGCAACTGCAATCCCCCTAGTGTTACAGTTGATCATGGGCGGCGGTAGTCACTTTCCATCAGGTGAGCCGCATGCTCGTTTGCCCCCTCTTCTATAAAAAAAGTTTCTTCGTATTCTGTTTGCATGAAATTGAAGAAAAATCTCTCTTTGGTTGTACTGTTTGAATCTGGCTGGTTTTAGTATCAATACATATATACATATAGGACATTAAGAAATATAAAAATAGAAAGTAAAAAAACATTTTCCCGCCATTTTCTATTGTTTTTCTGTCCGCCAAAATGAATGAATCTAACGAAGAATTTCAATAATTCTGAAGTTTTATTACAAAAAAAAAAACAAAAATATGACTCAAGCCGAGAAAAAAATTTGTGATGTTTATGGATCTAATGCAGTGTCGGTATGAGTATAGATAGCAGTAAGATATTACCCATATTGTCTCATTTTCTAATTTCAATTACTTTGAACAGATTCTAAATTGTCATTATGCTGCTCAATAGAAACAGCTCTGGGTAGCTCCTTGGATGAGTTAATATAAAAGCTAGGGGAAAAAGTTTCTTCGTATTTTATAATATAAATTCGAGACATTTTTTTCCAAAGTTTAATTACATTTAATTATGATATATATGTGCCATTTTGATGATAACTGGTTGCCATCTTGTAGGTAGTGATATAATCCCGTTGCTGTAGAAATCTTAGGATTTTTGATCAAAAAATAATTTTGACAGTCCTCTCTTGATGTTATCCTAACATTAACCAAAGAATTCTGAAGAGACCGAAACAGATGAAAATCTGAGGGTGTAGTGTCAGGACTATTTGGTAGATGTATTAACACTTCCCAACCAAGCTCTCTCAATTTTTGTTGAGTGACCAAATATGTGTGGGGTCTGGCGTTATCATGAGTGGTCTTTCACCACTCCTTTTCTGTTGATCAATTTCGGTCGTATTTTCTCAATTTGTTACTTGAGTTTCATTAGATGTTGGTAGTAGATATCCGAATCAACGATTTTTCACGGCTATAAAAGCCCATAATTAACGATGCCCTCCAATCCCACATACACACTCAGCATCACCTTATTTCGCGTTAATCCGGATTTAGCTAGTCTGTAGAGTTTGACTACCCTTTGACCACGATCTTTTTCGCACTTTCTTGTCATAGGTAATCCACTTTTTGTCACCAGTGATCAATCTTTTCAAAAATGGCTGGGTTTCATTATGTGTCAACAGAGAATCCCAAATGAGTACACGATTCATTAGGTTTCTTTCAGTGAGCTCGTGTGGTACCCAAATATCGGGCTTTTTTGTATAGCCACTTTTTCAAATGGGTCAAAATTGTTTTGTGGTTAAACCTCATTTTCTCGTCTATGTCGTAACTTTATATTTCACTAGCTTGCCAGGCAGACGTTGTTCTGCCCTTTTCGACGATTCTTTGTCATATCCTATTAAAAATCTAATAAAATATTGTGAAAACATAAACACTCACGCCTGTCACCCAAAGGGGTAGGCAGAGACTTACAGACTTCCATTAACACTATCCTGACATACCTCCCTCGCCTCTTCCACGTCCATATACCTACGTATACATGCTAGTGTGGAATCTAATGTGGAAATTATAATATTTTATTCTTTTTAGTTTTTGAAGTCAGTTTCCACTTTATATTAAAATTTTAATTTTAAAGCGTTATTGCTTATTACCTAAAACAGTGCCACTTCAATGAAATATCAAACGAGACGATAGATATATTATATAGAGAGATTAAGCTTAGTTTAAGTAGAAGTTTAAGTTTTGTTTAGGCTTCGGAAATTAACATTAAATATTTTACCTGTGCTTTAATTAAGTTACAACCAAAATAGTATGTCGGCTGAAATTCGAAACTAATAACCACAACTCTCAATACCGCTAACAATGTAACTTATTTGTTGTAAGATATCTTAACAATCGAAAGATAATATTTTGCTTTAGCGAGGGTCGTTTGTGTAAGCAAACAAGTACATAATCTCTTTTGTTTTTGCGTATTACAATGGTTTATTAGCAAGGATTAGAGTCGGAGATCCCACCGAGTGATTACTGTGCCCCTTTATCTGTTTTCTACAAACACAAACAAGGGTTGTGTGAAGACAAATGTGAATCATAATAATTGGCTCGATAAAATAAAATCATAAAAATGACACTAAATTACTTGCACTGAAACCGTCCAAATAATTTTATACACAAACTTATATCAAATGAAAGGTTTAAACTCGTTTGTGAACATTGAGAACACACTTTACAAACTCCTTTTTATCTTTATAAAAATATAAAACCGACAAATAATCAATGAACATCTTTGAAGTTGGGTAGGATGTACATTTTATTTCTAAAATATCTCCGCTTTAGTACTGATTCTCTCGACAATTGCGGGGAGAGCAATTTAACGTTTTTATGCCTACATACACGCACGTAATTACACATAATTTCAACATACACCGATTACATCTCGCTGCCTAGAGGTTGAGGCCGTAAAATGCCAACCGAAACTTTTTAAGTTCTTTTATAATATTTTTGATATTGCTTTTTTTTTAATAAACATGAAAACAAAACAGTTCACGAAAGAAATCATTAATTTAAACTTATTTTACAGATTTTAATTCAATGCGTTTCGGGACTGAAGTATTCCACATCCCGATGATGTAACAAGGGTTAACTTTTGATACGATCTACGCAGAACGAGCTTACAGTATTTTGAAGTCACCACCACCATGTTAAGTCCACACTGAGGTCTACAGATACCTACATCTGTCCTAGATTAAGAATTAAAATGCAGATGCCTTATCATCCCTGAAAATTAAGATGGAATGCCTCGTTACCAGAAATAGGGTCTCCGATTCTCATAATTTATACGAAACACAGCTTTATTATGCTGCTATTTCATGCATTATATGAGCGCGTCATCGTTCCTTGGTCCTGGCCCTGGACCGGCCCATTCATGCTATATTCATAATACATATAATATACAATATGCTACTGCATGGCTCTACAAAGTTGTTGAAACATATTTGTCTCTATCAATAAAGAAAATGCCATAACACTCGCAACCAATTCCTGATTTCTCCTTGATTTATAATACTAGAGTAAATACATTTTACAGTTTATATATTTCGCTGCCATGATCTCGTGTTTTGTTTCTATTTTCATATATTTATTATTTAATAAACTAAACTACAAATAAGCCTGTTTAGTTGCTTGAAATCCTGTTAATATAACGAAAATAAAATAAAGACATATCACACAATCACAATCCTTTACTTATTATGTTCTTGAAGACGAAATCGGTCCAGGTTTGGAGGAAGAAACAAGAAAACACGAATTGATGATTATGTCAATTTTTCATAGGTATAATGCGTTCATGTTACAGTTGCCTCTTTGGTAGTCTAGCGTGAGCGTTCAGGCACAGCACGACAATAATATATCGTAAAAAAACCTATTTTCCAAGTTTCTTGAATCCCCCTTATCAATCAATCCCCTTTGCTGTCAGATATTAATTAGTTTGGGCTAGAAAACCACTGTGGAAATGTATTTCAACATTATTTTTGAATTTGAATGTGAATAAAAAGTAACTAACCTTCCAATTTGACATAGTAACGTCATAATTTAATCACGCTTGTGCACATAGTTTTTAGGCGACAATTAAAGAATGGTTACGATTCGCCATTAAAGGAAGGCAAAAATCTTAGATCATACAGCCTTGTATGATTTGTATTTTGTTTAATAAACTCTTTACAATATGCCAATGCGCCATATAGCTAAGCTTTTGGGCGATTTCAAGTTTCCGCGAAAACCCCTATCAAAGAATGTATTAGATACTTTTTTTTTTCAAATAAATACTAGTAATATAAACCTAGTATAGACTTACGATGAGCCACTTCTTGCCGTCACGCGTGAAGACGGGTGGCTTGTCGAGCTTGCCGGCGCCGGGTTGCGGCAGCGGCTTGGCGGGCGCGGCGGGCGCCTGATGCGCGGCCTTGAACGGCGCCGGGCCCTGCCGCAGCGTCGGGTTCTTGTGCGTCTGCATGTCCGCTGTCACTCTGCGCAAGTCTACGGACAAGTGGACACGCACATGCTATACCGAACTTAGTTATACTTATACAGTTAGTATAGTCATTATAAAAACACAAGGTGATGTATGATTGGAAGATTTTTTCGAAGTGAAAACCTATTTAGAATAGTTTGGATTTAATTCAAAACGAAAAAGCGACTCTAAAAATAAAAAGTCAAACATAGATCTATTATATGTCTTAGCCAACGAAAGAATGAGATAGAATACAGTTTACAGTGTTTCCTATTACCTCGGTCTCCTTTTCCGAAGTTTTATCTTCTACTGCATGTGAACTACACACATACTATAGTATTTGTAGTTCGTAGTCAACTAAGAGGTGGATATGTCGTCAACAGATTATATGATTCGTCACTTTACAAACGTCATCATCTGCTTGCTGGATTGTGATTTTTTTTTATTAATTTGCGAAGGCAAATTAATACGTCGTTGTCCGATCGCAGATATGAGCAGATCTATATAATATATCCAATGTGCTGTGGATATAAATCTAATTTATATAATTTATAATTGTACGGGTACTATATATAGGAGAGGATGCAAATGAACGTGTGGCTAACCTACCTCCATCCATGAACAACTACAACACCAGGGGAATTGCAGATGCGTTGCAATCCTTTTACAAATGTGTAGGCGCTTTTCTTAAAGGTCTCTAAGTCATATCGGTCCGGAAAAAAACTGCACGTCATTCGATATGTCGACTCCGAGGATTCCGATACTGGCTGAGACAACAAAACCTCGACTTCAGACTCAACTTTTTTCCGATACTCAGCGAAGTTTCCCCGAAAAATATTGGCACAGTCCATGTATAAAGTATCACCAGTGCTGTCACCGCTTAGCAATTAATGTTACCGGTTTGCAACATATCATTGATATGCAGAAGAAACACCGTGGGTGATAGTACGTAGCCTTGTGGAACACCAGCGTCAGTAGGCTTGTAATCGGAGCATGCACCGTCTATTACTACTTTGATGCGCCGATCTGAAGCCCATAGGAAGGAAGCTAGGAGAGAAGCGCTTTGTGCCAAACCCGATCGTAGACCTTCGCTGTGTCCAAACTAACCGCCAAAGCCTCCCGTTAGGACTAGACCGCCTGCGCCCATCGGTGTGTTAGGTAAACAATAAGATCACTAGCTGACTAGCTGAGCTACCACGACGGAGACCGTACTGACGGTCACTAATCAGCTGGTGCTCCCAAGGTACCACATGAACTAGCAGTTAATAATGGACTTCATTATTTTTTGAGAACAAGGAAGTGATGCGATAGGCCTGTAGTTGGACGGATCAGTGGTTACCTTTTTTAGGGATCGGGTGCACGGAAGTTGTCATCCATGAATGACTCCGCCTAGGGAGTAGAAATACCGGAAAAGACGCGTTAGAACCGGTATCAACTTTGGAACACTCGTTCTCAGCACAATTGGGGTGATTCCGTCAGGTCCACTCGACATGGAAAGGATGTGAATCACACATCAAACATAGAGCACTCACAGTCACACCGCGGGATAGTGGGCTGTGTATTTGCGATCGAGAGTCAAGTTGGAACCTAAAATGTCGACTTTCTCTTTTGCGGCGTGAGCCAGTGAGTCGTCCTCTCTGTGAAGATATGGAAGTGATGGCTTACAGAAGATCAATATTCTGTCAATAGTATAGATAAATACAGCTGTCAATATTCCTGTTTAAAAAGCGCGGTTATGATTTTACAAAAAAAATTAATTACTCATAACCTATACATTACCGCAAGGGGGAAAGGATAGGAGGAGGAGGTTTATTCTGCACCCACCCTCTCCCCCCAGTACTCAATTACGGGATGTCTATAGTTTTACCAATTATTTAATTATGAGTTTTTAATGTAACTATTTAGAAGAGATGGAGGTTATGATGTTCCTTAGTTCACTCAGAAGGGTTAAAATATTAACGTTTAAAAAATTAAAATACAATCAAAGAACTTTAATGAATAAAATAATTTCACATTCTGAAATCGGGTTTAATTGTTCTGTAGACTGTTTTAGAATCTGAAATTATCTTATTCTTTTTGTTTGTTTGGTCTTTTTTTTTCTTTTTTAAAGTATTTTTTTGATGGCGTAGCAATGGCATTGCCTCATTTCTCTTTACGTTCCCTTTTACACCAAGGAACACACCGTAGCACACATGCCCCAGCTATGAAAAACCCGAGCTAACTTGGAACTCCTGTACTAGAGAATATGCTTACGGCTAGTGATGCCTTCGCCCTGGTTGATCTCCGCGAAGAGGGCGCTGCGGTCGTCAATGGACATGTTGGAGAAGTCAGCCTCCGGCAGCACAGGCGGCGGCGGCGGCAGCCCACCGGCTGGCGGTGGCGGCGGGGCGCCCGCACCCGCGCCCGAGCCTGATTGTGTGATTCATTGTTTTATTTACCTACTCTAATAATCAGTCATAATATTCTTCACTAACGGTATATCGTTAACTAACGGTAAAATTTACGGGGAAATTACGACACATCTCATCAGAACTTGAAAACGAGATTGTACAACCAGCGCGGTGTTGCCAGTGATGATTTGTGGATCTGAGACGTGGTTCTTCACTGTTGGTAGCATGAGGAAACTCAAGGTCGCACCGCGAGCGATGGAGGGGGCTATGCTCGGGGTTTCTCTGCGTGATAAACTTATAAATGAGGATATCCGCAGATGAATCAGAGTGACCGACATAGCCCAACGGATTAGTAATTTGAACTGGCAATGGGCCAGTCACATAGCTCGCAGAACTAGAAACGACCCTCACTATATAGAGTGGCGACCTGGTAAGACATGTGTCATTCCTTGGAGGAGGCCTATGTTTAGCAGTTGACTTGTGAGGGGCTGTAATGATGAAGAGGGTTTTTAATTAACGGTATAACGTTAAAACGTTTGTTAATTAACGGTTAAATTAAGTAATAGCGTCACTACTTCCCGTTGATGATGAAGATAAATAGCGCCCAGTTCTCAGTCCTATATGAATTATTTGCGATAGTACGTCATTGCAGCAAAATTTGTATTAAAAACAACAACAAATAAATTATTAGAAATATAATGCAACACACGGACACAGTTATTGTGTTAAGCATTAACCAATAAAAGTATATGGAGTCAAAACTGATCTACAGTAATGTTCATTTCAACTGTATATATGGATTTATTTATTCACAAAGAAAAAAGGATCAAAAGAAAGGTCAGTATCCAATCTTGCTTATACAAATAAACTAACTTCCCCTGATAGAATATTGTCCTTTTTTTTCTTTACTCTCATTTGTGTAAAGTAATAAAATTTGGCGTTGTGCCCACGTTGAAGACATCCATAACACTAGAAACTCAGAAGCATTGTACGCTTAGAAATGAGATACGAAAAAATAACTTTATACAAAAGCAAAATCTAGTATAAGAAAAATATGAGGCCGAAAGAAAGGGAATATTACATAAAACATATCAACAATCCCGCCCACGGCTTGTACTTTGGTCACCTCCAAGCCGCGCCGGGGGAAATCACGTAAATTTTACAATGCGACCGAAATGTACATTAGCGTACTTAGAAAAATAGACACAATGATCAACAATATTTTGATCTTTTGATTATTTTTGATTGTAATATGTACATTTATAACACAAGACGTTACGAGCGAATTCAATTATTTCAAATTGCGTATATTTTGAAAGTGTTGTACGTTATTTGCAGTTTATAAAATTCAAATGATAATTTAGCATTTTACTGCGTTTACAAGTAATCACACACTAGCGTTTTTGTTTTAATTAATTTTCTCTGAGACATACGTTGATGCAATTAATAACGGTGTAGTTCAACTAATTTTGTTTTAATTACTTCTGTGTACCTGTCGGAATAAAAACTTAGCTTTAAAAAAAAAGAACCGCAATCATTTGTTTTCTAATAGTAGAATATTAGAATAAAGATAATGGGATGTAATTCTATAAACATAACACTGTTTGAATACTTTTTAGTGCCACTGCTCATCAGGCTGTAACGGGTTCGAACCCGGGTAGGACCAAAATAACCAGTTATTAGGTTTTTCTGTTAAGAAATTCTCAGCGGCATTCCGGAGTCGAGAAAGTTGGCAGTGTTTGCCCTTTCGTGCGTCGTAAAACACGCATCGGTTTTGCGCCTTATCTCCGGTCATGTCGGAATGCCGTCCCATCGGACTATGGAAGTGAGGGAATTGAAAATGCACCTGTGTTAGCGCACACCTAAGTGTACTGTAATCCTGTCCTGCGCAGATAGTCTCCGGTGAGTTTGGTCGCCAGGACCGAAATTCGGTCGAGAGGATCATTAAAATAAAAAGAATATCAGCTTCATGATTCCTTTATAACTGAGCCACTTAACATTGTATTGACTAAAAATATTCACTTACCAGACCACACAAGGCCAGTCGTATGATGCTGCTTTACGTAGGCTTGAAGATCAGACAAGAGTTGTACCCAAGCGCGGCACCATTCCACGTGTCTCTTGTCCTTCTCTTTCCACTCCTTTAGAACACGGTTAGTGTAGAACTGTCCGGCGTCGTTCATTTCTTTCACGTAGGGTGCGGGAGTTGGTGATATCGCCACCCAACCAAGAGCAGGAATACTTTCAGAGATCGCCGATAGGTGATTGAAGAAGGAAGAGACTCGATTTTTCTCTCGGAACTGTTGTATGGCAGAAATTTTATCGCTGGTCGGAGACAACAGTTGCATCTCTTCGGCTTGCGACGGCTTGCTCCTAGATGCCGCCAATTGTATGTAGCGAAGCTGTGCCCTGTTGAAATCATTATGTTAACCTGACCGTGCAGTGGCGATGTAAGAATACCCACTACCCCATATCTTTCTGTGGATGTCGTATGAGGCGACAGATGGAAACACGTCAGGAGATGGGCAGCAGGGTCTTCCTGACAACGACTAAAAATAAAAAAACGGTAAGTACGAGTGACAAACGAGCACACAGTCCACCTGACGGTAAGTGGTTGCTGTGGCCCATAGACAACTACATCTATCCTCGATTACGAATCAAAATTCAAATGCGTTGTTACCCATGCGGACTAAAATGGAATGTCTGGTTTCCACTACAAAGGGTCTCCGGTTCTCTACACTCACCATACGAAACACAGCAGCATTACGCTACTATTTTACGCTGGTATTCTGTGAGAGCGTGGTCCTTCCCCGATCAAGCCGACCTATTCGTGCTACAACTATACTACTAATATAACTGCAGCATGGCTCTACCACGTCTAGAACCCGCTTGCCAAGTGTAGCAACAATGGCAAATATCCCCCCCTAGGAGGAAACCTACAGGGGGAGGTCTATTTTCAATAGTGGACCTTAATTGGCTATAACGGTAATGGTAACCTTATCGTTAGAAACGTAAAGTAATCGTCACAGCTACTATCTCACTCGTCTGTACTAGTCACTTATCAGTTCGTAAGGAATCTACGCTAAACATGGACCTCTTCTATAAAGTGGAGATTTGCCATTATAAACACTCTTCGCAGACGGATTAGTGATAGCAATGTCAGACCGAGAACAATATCAGACCGATCGTAATATTAGACCTCACGTAGCTTTGACGTCGTTTCCTGTCCCCGGTCTGGAAATCTGGTAATACAAGATGGTTCGCCGTCATCTATCGGACACTTTAAGATCTGCGCCTTTTACAACACCCACGACTGTGACTATGATGATGATATTAGGATAATGGTTCTCTCATTACACCAAAACACGGTATTCATTCATTATTCATTATAACAGTTCATTCTTTTATAACAATCAATGAAGCAAGTTATTAAAATAGAATTAAATATATGTACGTCGATACAACACTTTTAGCATAACAAAAAGCGAACAATACATCGTACCCTTTCACGTGACCTACTGCAGAAACCTTGACTTTCTGATAAAACTGTGTTGTATAGCGTACATACGATCAATATCAAATAAGTAGCATAACAAAACTTAAAACAACTTACTGGAAAGCCTCGTTGACAAGGTTGGCATGCGTGGCGACATCTCCGCCGATCTGCTGAGACAGCTCGAGGTACGCCCGCAGGGGACCCTTCAAACAATAAAAGTAATGAAAACTCCAAATATCTCTTGTACTTTGTGTTAAATGGGATAAAACTATTTAATTTTATTGATGTTCACTTGTAAATTGCTCTATTTGCTCATGTTCAACGTCGATTTATTATCTCGTAGAATAGTTCGACGTCGTTATTAGATACGTTTTATTTTGTTATAAGCAATTCCAAATGTATCGACTCACGAGTTTTATGTGTAAATAAAATTTATTGCTTGTAATTTATTATGTACTTTTAAATATATACTTATTACTTTCATAATTCCTACCATCTTTTTCTTGAAAGTGTTGAGGGTGATAGATAAACGACCACGCAGTTCATCTGATTACCATTCGATGGTGCGGTCTTTAGACACCTTCATCTATCATCCATTACGAAATAAAAAGGGAATGCGTTGTCACCCCTGACGGGTTTGCAGTAAAAAGCTGAGCTGACTCTAACTACTACATAAAATAATATTTAATTCATTGAGTAGGTACGGCAAACGAAACCTACCATGTAGAAATCGTTTTGGTTATTGATAACATTATTTTAATCATGACTAGCTGTTTCCCGTGAATTCGTCCGCGTGGAATTTATTACGATTGCAATTCCTGGGTTTAAATTTTTTGCGCGGAACCCTGATTCTTTTTCCAAAATAAAAGTAACCTAAGTTAATTCTTATAACATCAAGCTATGTGCCAGTAAAAGTCCCGTCAAAATAAGTCCAGCCGTTTCGGAGATTAGCTGGAACAAACAGACAGACATCAAAAGTTTAAAAATTGTTTTTTGTTATATGAACCGTGTGTACTTTCTAATGCATTCTTCTTAGGCATTTCTATTTTATTTCTTTGTATAGATGCTATAACAAGTGTTCTAAATAAATTTGAATATGAAATAATTCTGTGTATTATCCTCAACATGTAAAATGAAACTAATTTAAAGCGATAAAAATCCGTAAAAATTAGTGTCATTTAGTGATCAACAATTAGTGTAGTGTAGTGTACGCGAGTAAATATAAGAAATCATTATCCTCAACGTGATTCACATTCAAAAAAGATTTTATTATCACTTTTCCTTACTTGACAAGGTAAAGGCAGAAAAACATGAAATGTTTTATAAGCTAATGGTGTAATTAAGTACTTGTGTAAGTAATTACTTACACTAGTAGCTTATAAAACATTTCACGTTTTTCTGCCCGTTATAAAACAAAACGATAAATAACTTTTGCAAATATTTATTCAAAAATTGAATATTGTGAGTATAACATTTAAGAGTTTATTTCGAATGTGGAAAAAGTCCTAAATAATGCACTATCTTGTCTCGTAATGAATTCCAAAATACGTCGTATTTTTAAATATTTGAAAAATCCAAAAGTGCACACCTGGAACGCTCACGTAACGTTTTGAATAATCAATTTAATTTTATTAATAACCGAAACACATATTTCGTTAGTTGTTTGTGTTTAATCAATAGGAAATTTTTTTGACTGTCGAATAGAATAGATAAATACCGGTGATTCGTATTTTGTTACCGAAAAAAAAATTCAAATATTAAAATCTAAAGCTAATTAAAAAAATCAAAGTGATAAGTTCAGTTTTTCGAAAGATATCTTCTTCACATCTATACCGACTAACTGACGTCCAAATTAAATTATTTGCAAGTAACTTTTTTTTATAATAATCGAAATAAATAATCTTATATAACTACGGCAGAAGTAATAATTGAAATATCCTGCTAGTGGTGTCCTTTATTTATTATATAAATAAATCAATAACAAAGCTGGTGGAAGAGATTTGAGTGGATCGCGATTTTTGATTAAGCGGCAATAGAGCACTATATAATATGTCCGCTTCGTGTTCGATGTAACTTGCTAATTCAAAAAGTGTGCTAAAGTAGCATTAAAAAAAATCAACACGCCATGAGTCATGAGCTGTGATGACACATGTGAGAATAATAGAAATCATAATGATAAAATTCTTCTATTATCATCGGCACCTAATATATTTGCAATGATTTAGATTTTATTCAGAAATTAAATGCTAAATGTTGCCTGCTCTATTCTATAACCATACTATTTGGTAAAAGTTACACAAAAATTGTTCAATAATTCGATTACAAAACTGCCCAATGTGCTTTATACAACAAAGTTGCCTTTAAATCTGTTCCTAAAATTTTCCATTTACCAAGAGAATATCTGGGCAGCAAGACATTTGAAGAATATGCTTTTATCAGATCTATTCTCGCCACGCTGTGACCCAATGACTAAGCTAGACAACCGAAAGAGAAAACTGCAGTTCGAACTATACCTATGACAAACGCACGCAACCATCACCTTGTATGTTCGTTTCGTCTTCCAAAACAAACGAATTTATTTATTTGTTCAAGGACAATAAAGAAGTATCATAGCTACATCTGCAAATTTATTAGCTGCATGTCTGACGGCATAATTTAATTATATGTTATATTGCTGTACAGAGTAACTATACGTGGTAGATCAACACGGCAGCTGCATTAGTTGTGACACGAATGGGTCGTCTCGACCGGGGTAGGACCACGCTCACACAGAATACTAGCGCAGCAACTTAAGGCGGCAGTGTTTTTTTAATTATATGTTATATTGCTGTACAGAGTAACTATACGTGGTAGATCAACACGGCAGCTGCATTAGTTGTGACACGAATGGGTCGTCTCGACCGGGGTAGGACCACGCTCACACAGAATACTAGCGCAGCAACTTAAGGCGGCAGTGTTTTTTTAATTATATGTTATATTGCTGTACAGAGTAACTATACGTGGTAGATCAACACGGCAGCTGCATTAGTTGTGACACGAATGGGTCGTCTCGACCGGGGGTAGGACCACGCTCACACAGAATACTAGCGCAGCAACTTAAGGCGGCAGTGTTTTTTTTAATTATATGTTATATTGCTGTACAGAGTAACTATACGTGGTAGATCAACACGGCAGCTGCATTAGTTGTGACACGAATGGGTCGTCTCGACCGGGGTAGGACCACGCTCACACAGAATACTAGCGCAGCAACTTAAGGCGGCAGTGTTTTTTTAATTATATGTTATATTGCTGTACAGAGTAACTATACGTGGTAGATCAACACGGCAGCTGCATTAGTTGTGACACGAATGGGTCGTCTCGACCGGGGTAGGACCACGCTCACACAGAATACTAGCGCAGCAACTTAAGGGGGCAGTGTTTTTTTACTCGAAACAAGGCATTCCATCTTAGTCCTCAGTGGTGACCACGCAACTGCATTTTGATCCTTAATCGAGGATAAATAAAGACGTCTATAGGCCACAGCATCCACTTACCATCAGGTGGACTGTGTGCCGGCACGTAAAAACATAATAACCAAAACAACAAATTATGCTTTCTCTTTATTACACTGACAAATGTATTAGTCACTCGTACCGCTGGGAGGTGATAGGTAGTTTAATGGCCTTTTATGAATGATATCATCATAAAGATAGGGAAGCCATTGATCGAATATAAAACAGCATCATTAACATGTTATATAAAAGCAAACATTCATTTATTTTGATAAAATATACACTACTTATAAATTATTATTTTCAAAATTGGGCAAGGAAGTGCAAAATATTCCAGAGTGATTTGTTAAATTCCGTAACAAAAATCTTACAACTCGACTTGTCATTTTAAATATAGGTAAGATACACGTAAAATTTAATATGAGAATCTCACGCTATTTCTCAAACGTAAATTTGTTGTTTTTTTTTTTAATAATATAATTAGATAGGGTGACAAACGTTTATTAGCTGTCGATGCAACGTAGTCACTTACGCAACTTATGTAAAAATAATTAATTGATTGATTGACATAATTGAAATTTTGATCTAATCTACAAAAATAGATATTTAGATCCAAGGCGTGGACGACACGTGACTATCAACATTTAAACATTAAAAGATAAAATAACAATTGTGTGTCGTAGTGGTAAGAGAACCAGAGGTTCAAATCCTAGTCGGGCCAGCATTTGCACAAAACACAAACTCTTGGTTTTCGGGTGTGGTCGTTTTGTGATTGCCCCCGCATCTCTTATACTGCATCGCTACCAATTTCCAACGTTATCGTGTGTTACACCGAACAAAGATAGGTTACGATAATGACTATCCCTATCAAATTTCTATGTTGTTTTTCGATTATTCGGAAGTCATCGTCATGTTCGTAAGCCAGGAGAGAATTTAAATCATCATTATAATCCAGGGTCTGATCACTTTTATAAGTTTTAATAGAAAATCCCAAGACAATCCTGTAATCAACACTACAGCTGATAGAGTTCGTGCACGAATATCGAAAACATACCGCAGAAGTTAGACCAAACCGAGCACAAACGGCGGATTAGCGATCACAAAATCAATGACTATAGACATGATATTTACGAAAAATACTGAATAATAGAAACGTCCAAGCCAAACAAATTGTTAAAAAAGGTAACATTATATAGCGTTTGGAACGGTAATCACAGATCCAATCCAAGCATGATATTTACGAAAAATACTGAATAATAGAAACGTCCAAGCCAAACAAATTGTTAAAAAAAGTAACATTACATGGCGTTTGGAACGGTAATCACAGATCTAATCCAAGCATGATATTTACGAAAAATACTCTGAATAATAGAAACGTCCAAGCCAAACAAATTGTTAAAAAAAGTAACATTACATGGCGTTTGGAACGGTAATCACAGATCCAATCCTAGCATGATAATAACGAAAAATACTATGAATAATAGAAACGTCCAAGCCAAACAAATTGTAAAAAAAAGTAACATTATATAGCGTTTGGAACTGTAATCACAGATCTAATCCAAGCATGATATTTACGA
Source organism: Parnassius apollo (assembly GCA_907164705.1). NCBI lineage: Eukaryota > Metazoa > Arthropoda > Insecta > Lepidoptera > Papilionidae > Parnassius > Parnassius apollo. The sequence continues at coordinate 14,456,071 of CAJQZP010000693.1, forward strand.
AAAATACTGAATAATAGAAACGTCCAAGCCAAACAAATTGTTAAAAAAAAGTAACATTACATGGCGTTTGGAACGGTAATCACAGATCCAATCGAAGCATGATATTAACGAAAAATACTCTGAAAAATAGAAACGTCCAAGCCAAACAAATTGTTAAAAAAAGTAACATTACATGGCGTTTGGAACGGTAATCACAGATCCAATCCTAGCATGATATTTACGAAAAATAGTCTGAATAATAGAAACGTCCAAGCCAAACAAATTGTTAAAAAAAAGTAACATTACATGGCGTTTGGAACGGTAACCACAGACCCAATCCAAGCATGATATTTACGAAAAATAGTCTGAATAATAGAAACGTCCAAGCCGAACAAATTGTAAAAAAAAGTAACATTACATGGCGTTTGGAACGGTAATCACAGATCCAATCCAAGCATGATATTTACGAAAAATAGTCTGAATAATAGAAACGTCCATGCCAAACAAATTGCCAAAGAAAAATCTTAGTGCAAGTTTAAGAATGGCAAATGAGCTTTGTGATTTCTTTTTGAAAGTTGATCGGTCTATGGAACGAAATCTTATTTTTAAAAAGCAAATTGCTAATGCCACTGCTTATCAGTCTAAATTGAAGGAGCTTTTAAAAACTGTTAAGCAAGAAAACATTTTTTTAAACCATTGCCTAAACCTGAAGATAATAAATAATCAATATGGTCAATAACTTCAATTAAATTCAATTCTGTATTCGCGGCATATTTACGGAACATATACAATAGGGTCCTGATAATCCGAACACACATTATTTACACCCTGTTCGGATTAATGAGGCGTTCGGATTTTAGTATGTAGATATTTTTATAAACTAGCCCTTGAAATACTAGTAGTAAAAAATTATAATATCCTAGTTAGATTATTATTATTATTTTGTTTTTTCAAATGAAACTGATTTTATTATTGAAAGTGAATATGTACAAATTTTACTCAATATCTATTAATTGTAAAAAAAATCTAATATAGTTACTTCGACGAGTGATGTTTAATGACAAAGAAAATGTTTTATCCCTCAATTTACGCAGTAACATTTTTTTTTAATTGAAATATCTACCTGAGCATGGGGGATCGTTCGGATTATAGAGGCGTTCGAATTATCGGGGGTTCGGATTATCGCGGCTCTACTGTACCCTGCGAATAAAGAGCTTTTACTGTACCTAAGTTTTAATTTTACCGCGATTGTTTCCAGAAAACAAATAAAGGACTAATGATATAAGCTAGTCGTCAAAAAAGGAGTTTTTTACTCTTAAATGTTAAAAAAGGTCATTAGACAATTACCTTACCTGAAAATAATAGATAACAATTAGACATCAAATTGTATGTATATAAACAGCGAAGCCGCATAACAAATTGTTGTTCTTGGGATGGTTGTTTGTCATAATAAATTTGTATTATGTTTACAGTTGTGGATGCATTATGAATTATGATTACTCTTATTCTCTTTAGATATTAAATTTAGGACGACGTCGGCGAAATCAAAATTAGTAAAAATAACCTCCTCAAAAATATTAAAACCAAAATAAAACATAATTTTCAAAGTAAAACCAAACTACTAGCCAAAGTTGTGTAGAAATAGAAATTTAATAAATGGCTTTCAAAACAAACATAATAATTATTAGTGCTAAATTATTCTAAATCGCTGCTCGCTTGTTTCTCTTTAATTGAGTCAACCAAGGAAATTTCACTCGACAACTTTTAATGTGATAAACAAAACAGATAACTAAATATTGTTCCTCCCTTGTAAATTACTTATAGAATTAAGTTCAGCCCCGTATGTAAACATTGACGACGCTTGTTCAGTAACCTTAATTGTGTTTGTAAAATAACCTTATTGTTGTTTGTAAAATTCAATGTCAATTTAAATTATTGTTTATGCTCATTAGTTTGTGGACCTATTGATTTCTTTATAAACAAGGAACTTCGGGATATAAATGGTTCAAAACAGTTATTTTTATAAACGTTTTAAAAAGGTGTTGTGATTAAGATAATGTTATTTTGAAAAAAATAATTAAATTAATTTCTTTGTTGATCCTAAAGTTATTTTGTACTTTATTTATTTATATAAAAAATTTTCCTTCACAAGGAATGTTTCCTGTATCGTGGAGACAGTTTACAAACATAAATTGCACAAGGACAAACATCTAAACCCAGAACAATTATTTGTACACAATACAAATATGTGTTCCGTGCGGGATTCGAACCCGGAGCTCTCAAATTCGCATCTCAATTCTTAGCCACTGCGCCACGGAGCCGTGGAACGTTAAATCTACTGCAGAAGAGCAGAGTTCGCTATTTGTGACCTAACATTTTTGCTTCTGTTCCTAAAATTAAAATCGAAACTCAAGGACACAACTGTAAGACTTCCAGATACAGTGAGTTTATTCTTTGTATATCGAATCAAAATTAATAGTTAAAAGTTGAAGAAGCCAGAGTTGAATATGCCATTAGCAAGTAGAACTTTTTTCAATCCCCTGTGACCAATGAACCACGGTATTGAAAGAAAGAAAGAAAGAAAAAGTTTATTTGGTACATACATTAAAACAAAAAGAATAAAAATAAAACATTTTTTATATCTTATCAAAAATATTTAAAAAAGGAATAACACAATATGCACCAAAATGGACTCCACTCAGCTTTAAGTCACGAATAGAAGATATAAATACATCAATTCGTAACGCTGATTTTCAGTGGAGCCAGGAGTGTGAGGCAGATGACAAGTAACAGCAAGAGAAAAAATGAACTAAACATAAATATAAAATAAAATGAGAAAAGAAAAATTCACATCGTCAAAATTCCACGTGTCAGTGCAACATTGATAGTGTAGAGATGAACAATCGGTGGTATGCATGCAGAAAAAAAAATGTGTATGTGTATGTGTGCATGCGTGTTTGAGTGTGTGAGTGCGTTTGTATGTGCATGTACGGTACTAGCATTGAGATTGAATCATATCATTTATGCCTATTTGCTGGATTTTTTATACGGAAATCAGAAACTTTTTTAATAAAGTTTTAAAAGTGGCAACTGTTTTACTATTTCTGATCGGTAGTGGTATATAATTCCAGCACTTCGTGGCAGCAAAACGGAAACTACCACAGAAGGCAGCTGTGTGATGCTTAGGGTATGTGAGTCGTGATGCTGTCGTGTTGGTATAAGTATGATGGTTCCCTGGTATTTATAACTCCAAAAAGCAATGACGCAAGGTGGAGGGTACGCCGAGTAGCCATACTCATCAGCTCGTGTCGATTTAAAAATGGGGTGATGTGTGATCATGTGTATTACAAACCACGTATCTCCGGAATTATAGATAATTTAAATTAATTAAACGTGAATCTAATAAAATCCGTTAAAATTACTTCTGTTCAATGTGTAGTTATTTGCTTTTCCAACTTCATATTATTTTATAACCTTATTCTCAAAAGAAACAAAAGTCTCAATGCGAATCTTAATAAGAAGAAACAGTAATTAATAAGGAATAAAAGCAAAGCAATCAGCGCCATTTTCTCCCACACAATGTACACAAATTGTTTGTATAAGGAAGGTTAGTGTCAACGGAAACACATGGACACAGATACTTCCGGCTAAAGTAACTGACACCATTTCACTGTAAAGAACATCAAGTTGAACATACAAGGAACCTATTTAAATAACACGTAAGAAAAAGTTTATCCTGTACGAATATGGTTGAGCAGTTGCAGATTTTTTAATTAAAATAATGTGAAATAGCAGTTCGATGCTAATGTTTCGTATGTTGATTGTAGACAGAAAGCTGGGAATCATTCCTTCACCATCGGATGGACTATGAGCTCGCTTGTCACCATTGTTCTATAAAATAAAAAATATGTATTACTCTAAATCTCGATACAAAGTTTTAGTATTTTTTTACAGTTACCGTTGCCGTTGTACTGCCGTTGTTCAGAAGTTGCCATTGTACTAGAAATCGATAAGACGAACATTGTATGCGTAAATTCTTTCGTTTAAAATATGAACGTGACTATATTTTTTAATTAAAAAAACAACGACTTGATCTACATTTATTTGAAATTTTTACTGCAAGATGCAGTGTCAGTTATTATTTATAGTGAAAGTAAGCACTGCTACTAATCAGCAACCACAAAGATGATATTCTTAGATGGTCAAATTTTTATTTAAAATTGTCAAATATTATTTTTATAATATAAAAAGGATATCACATTTATATTAAATGTAATTTTGGACGCATAGGGCATATGGCCTTCACTAGAAAAAAGCACCCCGACTTGCATAAGGTGGCGAACAGCATTGAAGCAGAAAGTGATGAAAATTCACCGTAATATTTGAGGGTAAAGGTGATAACCTCTACGGTATGAGTAAAATCCTTACCTGTATCAGATCCTGGTATCCGTTTACACTCATACTGTCTACTACAGAAATCTCAATTTGGGTATGTTGTGCGGGCGTAGGCGTGGCGGTTGCTGGCGAATGAGGAGGTGTCGACGTTTGCGTGCGGAGCACCGGTAGACGCTCCAGACGCGCTGTCACTCGCTCCAGACGCTCGATCAAAGCTTCGAACTCCGCGGCCGGGTTATTAGATGCCGCTAACTGCTCGTTTTCACTGCCTATAGAAAAAAAAGTTAATAAAATGTATTATAACATTCTGATTTTATCGTTTTCCATATCGACGATGATGTAAACAACTAAATATACCTAATCGTAAGTTATCATTTAAAAATAAAGGCATCCAAGATTAAATGATATTGTGTAACAAAAAATTTCACCTCAGTGTCAACTAGCGACATCTGGTGAACGGAACATTATTAGCCTCACTGCGAATGACACAATACTGTAGGGCCACAAATGTACTAACAACCCATAGCCAGCTCTTTCTGACTCTCCATAAATTTCTTTAACCAAGCCTATTTTCTTGTTACGTTCTTCCATAATGAAACCGACATCTGTACATATTGTCTTTAGCTTCTACTCTCTGCAGCGCAGACAGGCTCTTTGATATCTTGCGGAGCGCTTTGAACGCAAATTCCCGCAGTAATCTGAAGTTCGCCTCTGAGGTGGAATGAAATATGATCACTTGTAAAAAACAAGTCTTGCCTTCTTGATCACTAAATTAACGAGCACCTTAGTTATGTCATCAAGACAGCGACAATCATTCAGATCAAAAGTTTTTGATTTAGCACTTATGTTAGCTCATAGTTATCTAAATCAGAGCCATAATTTTATACACGAACACAAAAAATTACATATCCTTATTCAACCCGTATGAGCCCAATGCCAGGTCGAATACTTTTCATGTAACTTTTGAGATTTTGGTCGTATTAAATTTACGGTACTACATAATATGTCCCACTGCACGGACACTCATATTTCTTTTATGAGGGTTTTGAAGCAGGAAAGAATTCACCGCACTGTCCCAAAGCATGTTGAACTTCACAAAAGCTCGCTATATATTTAACTTCTCTAGACATGCAGGTTTCCTCACGATTTTTAAGAAACTTAAACAGTTTGGTGAACCCACGATTTGCAGAACTTTGATGCAACGCTCTGGATTATTTACACCGATAAAAAAAAATTACATATCCTTATTCAACCCGTATGAGCCCAATGCCAGGTCGAATACTTTTCATGTAACTTTTGAGATTTTGGTCGTATTAAATTTACGGTACTACATAATATGTCCCACTGCACGGACACTCATATTTCTTTTCTGAGGGTTTTGAAGCAGGAAAGAATTCACCGCACTGTCCCAAAGCATGTTGAACTTCACAAAACCTCACTATATATTTAACTTCTCTAGACATGCAGGTTTCCTCACGATTTTTAAGAAACTTAAACAGTTTGGTGAACCCACGATTTGCAGAACTTTGATGCAACGCTCTGGATTATTTACACCGATAAAAAAAAATTACATATCCTTATTCAACCCGTATGAGCCCAATGCCAGGTCGAATACTTTTCATGTAACTTTTGAGATTTTGGTCGTATTAAATTTACGGTACTACATAATATGTCCCACTGCACGGACACTCATATTTCTTTTATGAGGGTTTTGAAGCAGGAAAGAATTCACCGCACTGTCCCAAAGCATGTTGAACTTCACAAAAGCTCGCTATATATTTAACTTCTCTAGACATGCAGGTTTCCTCACGATTTTTAAGAAACTTAAACAGTTTGGTGAACCCACGATTTGCAGAACTTTGATGCAACGCTCTGGATTATTTACACCGATAACAAGCAAACTATTAATGTTTTAACTTAAAATTGTAAAACGCAATAAGAAATTATCACATTCCAAGCATATGTGTAACATACGTAGTGCCGTAAGTTAACAGTATTTTAACATTTAGTTTTAAAAACCCTTATCTTCGTAAATAATATGTAATTCTTATAATTAATATTAAAGTATTATGCAAAGAAACAGAACCGCCGCTCGGCGCTTGATTAAACACATTTACAATCACTAACACAATATAATAATAGGAGGATTTGAAAACTGAAAGAGCCCCATATCTCACCGTCGTTTTGTGCAAATTCTGCATCCGTTGATTCATTCGTACACGCGCCCTCGATATTGGCTCGCGCTTCAAATATTTTTATCAAATGCCGCATGTTTTTAATATTTTCACTTTCAGACATATTTTTGCAAATATAAAAAATAAAATTCAAAACGCGCAAACACTATGAGATAGAACCAAACTAACAAATGGAATAAATAAAATTGACTTTGGTGGTGCTGATTGGACGTGCTATATCAGCTGATTGTCATAACAGATATGAACACGATAAAGACAGACTAACATGACAACTACACTGATAAAACTTATGTTTACTACTCAATAATAAGAATGAGGATACAAAAAAGTATACACTTTCTAGGAAAGCAGTATCGTAGAACCTGATTACACCTATTTCATTTCGTAAATCTTTATATATAAAAATTACGTGTCACGTTGTTTGTCCGCGATAAACTCTCAAACTACTGAATGCAATTAAATTTTGCACACGGTGAGCAGTCTGGTCCAACTTGAGAGATAGGATAGTTTTTATGCCAATAAGTGACCCTCGATGTACGACTATATTATTAGGAACCTAATGATTTTTTATATGACAGAGATTCGTCGGATACGGCAGAACAACGTTTGCCTGGCAAGCTAGTATAAATGAGTTTTTAATTGTTAGTACTAAATTAGAAGAATTATACTAACAACAAAAAGTACTAATATGTGATTGGAAGTCGTGAACCTTGTGATCATTTGCTGCTTTATATAAATTAACTATGGATTTACTTCTACACTCCATATAATATGCATTATTTAAATAACATTTTTCTCGAAACAATAATAAAGGTCGTCAACCCGATACAAGTACAAATAAAAGTAGTGGTAATTCAATTGTAAACGTTTTATTAATATTCTCGTTGACATTTGCCTAGAAACCTAAATATACCATACCATTAAAATTTCTACGTTGACCTGTACTAATTTGGAAATTGCTGATGCCGAAACCTTAAATTTATACAAACTACGAAGTATTAGCCGGCACTGCTTGGGGTTTTTCAATTCTATCAAATTGTATGATGACGTTATTATTAGATAATATTCCACTTTTAGCTTTGAGTATGCCCATTTTATTAAAAGATTTTAACCTATTCCAAGAAATATGCTTCTTATTTCAAGCATAGACAATAAATACACTTTACTAGCACTACCGAACAAAATTAACTATTAATATCACGTTAAAATGTGCCATTTATCTTATGAAATTACGGTTAATTTCAGCTTGAAAGAATAATTTTAAAATTTTGATATCACAATTTAGTTTCGCTAAAACCAACGCGTGTAGCGAACTGAAAAGTTACGAGGTAGGTACTTGTTTTACCAGCAATGGCGTCACGTTACCGCGCCTCGGTTATAGCTTACAGTGGAATTATCAAGAGACGAGTCAACGACTCATTACGGATAAATTAAAATGTAGGCAATGAACATTTTAATTTATCCGTAATAAGCCGTTTACAATATGTAATAAAAAGTTAACTTGCCCTGGCTTCCTAAAACGTAGTAAATTTTATGTGGACCATCGTAAAAGTCCACCGCTGGATACAGGAAAGATTTCGCATAAATTAGGAGTATTTTCAAAAATCTCAATCCACCAAAACCTTTATATCGCCACGCAAATCGCAACGCTTCTGCAACTAAAGCTTCGACAATTGGCTCTTACTGGCAGACTAATCTCTGGCAAAAACTTTCCGCAGTTCCCTCTCCTTCTTCAATACGAGCTGCATTGAAGTTGCGTAAGTCCCGCTGCATGCATTTGGATATCTATTTGTTCAGTTGCCTGTATGCTATCAAATCTGCTGAAGACTGGAGCTTCATTTCTCGTCTGTCATTAGTTTAAGAGTGTGATCGGAGAGTGTTTGTGTTATTCTGTGACGGCTATTGCACAACTTCACTCGCATTCGTATCGTTCACTGCATTGCAGTCTTCTAGTCACTGAAAACGATTTTGTAACTCAAGCTGAAAGTTTTCGGGTCTTCAAATTAGAGCACAAGGGAGACGAAGCGTTGACTTCATTAGACGTGACCACTTCAGCTTAACGTTTGGGTTCAAGGTGCCTCTCACTATACGGTGGTCGGGGTGGTGGTGGTTGCCAGTTGTCGCCCTCAGTTATCGCGATCACTGAACAGTTGCCGTCTCGACCAGATCCACTTCCTGCGGGGCGGCTTCTGAAAGAAAGAGTTCATCATAAAGAGTCCCTCTTTCTCCATGAAGTCGTCCAGCTGTTGGCCCCTTAGATTCCGTTGCCTTATTGGGGATAAAATTTAATTTAACACCGTATAGTGGATTTTGGAGGAATGGGTCTAGAGATATCCTCATACATTTTCTCCACATCCTCATCGGGAAGTGCGTAAACCTCCATAGACTTCAGCAAGTGCAATCGCAAGCATTAACAATATATGTTGTATGACCTATTATAAACACCAAATTTCAAAACATTACAAGTTGATGTTTTCGATGGAAATGCACGATAATACATACAAAAATAATTGAGAATATTTTGTTAAAACACCTGTTATAAATCATATAATTTATGTTCGCTTAGTACAAGCGAAGGGAAAATAGGAGTCTGCTATTTTCATGTATTCCCACGACCAAGGCCGGCTTAAAATGATAAACGTAGTTTATGTAACTAATTATGTTTACGTTCTCTCAGTTTCATGCTTTCATGCATGAGCAGATGCCAAAGGCAATAAGTAGTGTTAGATATTTCCATCTTATTAGGCAGCTTGTTGTAGAGATGCGAGCCTTAAAATTAATATATATGTGTTGCAGATTCGGCAAGGGACGCTGTATATGGAAGTTTATCGATTAAATTGGCGATTTATTGCAAATGAGCCAAATTAAGAGTACCATAGATTACCAGAGAGTACCAGAATAACAGACGAGCATGTATGCGTAGATCGCCTGGTTCAGGCGTCTATATAGAGACGTGTGTCAGTAGCGCACCAAATGGAAGTTACTGCCTATTCCTCTGTTACATGCATGAGTACTTGATAACGCAATTTCTTTAAAAATTAAAAGATAACTAAAGCCATTTATTAGGGAAATACTTTATTATTTAACAATTTCTCTGTCAGACTAGAAATTCTGTGTTGAATACATGCATTTTCAAGTATGCGTCAACCTCAGAATGATGCATGCAATGAGGCATGAACTAAGATAAAATTATTTAGCAATATTTGAAGTCATTCATATTTCCTAGTCTGTGGGATTTGAATTCGGCATTTTAAATGTGATTTCGCTATAAAGTTGTAAAATTAGTGTTTATTTACTAGTCTTTATTCTGATTAAAACTTTGGACAATACATACATATAAATTTATAGTTGCTTATGAAAAAGAGGTGAGCAAATCAAACATCAAATGTCGTTTTTAAATCTTATACTTTTTGTATAATTATAAGACCATAATCATACAACCAGATGTTGACTAAGGGATGATTCATTGCATAATTTATGTATAAACGCATATTTATACGTAATAGATATAGTTATTTAAGACATCAATCTGCATTTGTACATACTCGTACATAGATAACTAGTGCATATAGTAACGGTACGAACGGTTCAATGTGAGATGAAAGAGGCCGAACGAGAAACCACGAACCGTGCAAGAGCTAAGCTTACTGTAAATCAGCCCGTTGTGGTTAATTGGTGTAGATTGCAACTTGCAACTCGACTGCAACAGACTTTTCTGAAAGCCATAATTAAATTTCATCTACTTTATACATAACATACTTCAAAAAAGGAGGTTATAAGTCGGTTCATGTTTTTAAAGAATAGTTAGAAAGGTTAGACTAAATCTACCTACCTAACCCTATTTAACTAATTTTTTAAATTATTTATACATTACATTTTTACAATATTAGTCATAATATTATGATGACATTTTTTAAAGTTTGATACTTCAATAAGAGTTTATCATGTATAGTTGGGTATTTTAAGTACATTAATAATTATTATACAATAATCATTACTTTTAAACCCACTACACGGTGTTGATGGGAGACTTCAACGCAAAACTAGGCACAAGAGAAAACGGTGAGCTGAAGTTAGGGAAATTTGGAGTAGGGCAACGGAACCGAAGGGGCCAGTAGCTGGCCGACTTTATGGAGAAAGAGGGATTCTTTATGATGAACTCTTTCTTCCAGAAGCGGCCCCACAGGAAGTGGACCTGGTCGAGCCCCGACGGTTCGACAAAAAATGAGATTGACTTCATTATGACGACCAGACGCCAACTGTTCAGTGATGTCTCAATGATCGCAAGGGTGAAAACTGGCAGCGATCACCGAATGGTTAGAGGCACACTGAACCTAAACGTTAAGTTGGAGAGGTCTCGTCTAATGAAGTCAACGCTCCGTCCCCCCTCGTGCTCTAATCAAAAATCCCGAAAACTTTCAGCTCGAGTTACACAACCGCTTTAAGTGCCTACAAGATTGCAATGCAGTGGACGATATGAATGACAAGCTCGTGGAAACTGTCCATGCAGTCGGAGCTAAGTTCTGCAAGACCCGCCGCAGAAGAACACAAAAACTCTCCGATCACACTCTTAATCTCATGGCTGTTAGACGGGAGATGAGGCTGCAATCGTCAACAGATTTGACAGCATACAGGCAACTGAACAGACAGATCTCCAAATGCATGCGGCGAGACTTACGCAACTTTAATACTGCTCGTATTAAAGAAGCGATCGAGCGGAACCAGGGCTCCAAAGTCTTTGCCAGAGATCTGTCTGCCCGTAAGGAGCCAACTGTCAAGGCTGAAGACTGAGTGTGGCAGCATCGTTTCCGGGACACCTGAGATTTTGAGTGAGATTGAGAGGTTCTATGGGCAGCTGTACACATCATCGTTGGAGCCACACGCAAGTGTGAGTAACGATCCAAGAGCAAGTCTTATCCGACACTATTCCGATGATATCCCGGACGTCAGTCTAAGCGAGATTAAAATGGCTCTCCAGCACCTTAAAAACGGCAGGGCCCCAGGCGAGGATGGAATTACAGCGGAGCTTCTGAAAGCAGGTGGAACACCGGTACTTGAAGTCCTTCAGAAGCTCTTCAATTCCGTCCTCCATGGTGGCACTACTCCAGAGGCGTGGAGCAGAAGTGCGGTGGTCTTGTTCTTTAAGAAAGGCGACAACGCTCTCTTGAAGAACTACAGACCGATTTCCCTTCTGAGCCGCGTCTACGTGCTGTTTTCGAGAGTCATTACGAATCGTCTCGCACGCAGACTCGACGACTTCCAGCCTCCCGAACGAGCCGGTTTCCGAAAAGGCTTCAGTACCATAGACCACATACATACCCTGCGGCAGACTGTACAGAAGACTGAAGAGTACAATTTGCCACTTTGCCTGGCGTATGTGGACTATGAGAAAGCCTTTGATTCCGTCGAAATTTGGGCGGTGCTGCAGTCCCTTCAGCGGTGCCAAGTTGACTGTCGGTATATCGAAGTGCTGAAGTGTTTGTACAGTAGGGCTACGATGGCTATCCGAGTACAGAACCAGAGCTCGAAACCTATCCAACTGCAGAGAGGTGTAAGACAGGGTGACGTTATATCCCCGAAACTCTTCACCGCTGCTTTGGAAGACGTTTTCAAGCTACTGGACTGGAAAGGATACGGTATTAACATCAATGGCGAGTACATCACTCACCTTCGATTTGCCGACGATATAGTCCTTATGGCAGAATCGCTGGAGGACTTAAGCACTATGCTCAATGACCTCAATAGTGCCTCCCAACGGATAGGTCTTAAGATGAACATGGACAAAACAAAGATCATGTTTAATGTCCATGTCACACCTATGCCGGTAGTTGTTGGGAGCACTATGCACGAAGTTGTTGACGAGTACGTTTACCTGGGACAAATAGTCCGACTAGGTAAGTCCAACTTCGACCGAGAGGTCAATCGACGGATTCAACTCGGCTGGGCAGCGTTCGGGAAATTACGACACATCTTCTCGTCAGGTATACCTCAATCTCTGAAAACTAAAGTGTACAACCAGCGCGTGTTGCCAGTGATGACTTACGGATCAGAGACGTGGTCCTTCACTGCTGGCCGTATGAGCCTGTGAGCTATGGAGAGGGCTATGCTCGGAGTTTCTCTGCGTGATAGACTCAGAAATGAGGATATCCGCAGTAAAACCAGAGTGACCGACATAGCCCAACGGATTAGTAAGCTGAAGTGGCAATGGGCCGGCCATATAGCTCGAAGAACCGATAACCGATGGGGAAGAAAGGTTCTCGAGTGACAGCCTCGTACCGGTAGGCGTAGTGTAGGGCGACTCCCCACTAGATGGAGTGACGACCTGGTAAGATATGCAGGAAGTCGATGGATGCAGGTGGCTCAGGACCGTGCTTTGTGGCATTACTTGGGGGAGGCCTATGTTCAGCAGTGGACTTGTGAAGGGCTGTGATAATTGAATAATTACTTTTAAGCCACACATGTTCCGTGGGGTTTAGAAACCTACACTACACCCAAATCATATCATGGGTGTCATAACAGGCGTCAGAGGGAAATTAAACTGGACATGGGCAACAGATGGCAAGCGTGGCAACCACGGCAAATATCGCCCTTATGAGGCAGTCTATGGAGGAGGCCTATGTTCAGCAGTTGATTTTCTATATGCCGTAATAAATGATTCTATGAAAGTTTTTTCGTGCGGGACTAAACCACCCACGAGCCCAGCGGCGTCTTTAATTTTTCTATATATTTTAGTACATATCAAAATTATAGAAAATGATCACCTATTATATTTCAATAGCTATGAATAACGTAACGAGTTTATCTTTCTTCTAATTTCACATTGATATTCAAATTATCGTATCAAATTCGTGACAAAACATCTGCCTACTTCATAAAAATATATTTTCTAAAGTCAAGATCTTTCCTTCATTTCTTATATTTTAATTTTGGTGGGTATAATAAACTTATTTTATTTTATGAAGAATCCTATCAAAAATAAGAACGAAAGTATTAATTACACTTTGAATAAAAAGTGAAAACCAATTACAAAAACCTAAAATAAAAATAATAAATTTTCCTCACAATATAGTTCTAAGGTCGGTGGTATCGAAGAACTACGGATAAAACCCCTATTACAAAAGCTTTAATGTGGAAATTAAGTTATTCTATGTTCTAAAGTTTTTGAAATCGGTTTTTATTTTTATTAATAGTTTAATATTTTGCCCCTTTGAATGGCTTATCCCCTTTGAATAATACATGTTCAAGGTAACATGTAAAATGTCATTTAAATAGATACATTATAAAATCTTCCTCCCTCATTGGTCCATCATCAGGTTACGGATGATCATTTTTCTATTAATTTATTTAGAACCACTCATGTACAACAACCTATTAAATAAAAAATTAAACATTTAAATCTGTATAGACATTTTCGTGAAATTGCTAAACGTACATAAAATACATACGCAACTAATATACAACCTCCTTTTTCGAACTCGTAAAAAAACTCCTTAGATCGGATTACTAACTTATAAGTTATAAGGTGTTATTATTCTAAGCTTAAAGTAAACTTTATTTAGTAAGAAAACATTTTATTACAATTTTTTGGATTATCTTATGTATTTTATTATTGATTGCAAACTAAAATCATTAAAATATGGACATAAAGAAAAACATTAAAGATACTAAATAATAGATAATCCGCGCGGTAGTAAAGCGCTAACGAGTTCTTCGATTGAGTTTAAATAATAATCAACCAGTCAAGTGTTATACACTTGAATCCTTCGCATTACTCACAGAAAATTAATCAGTATGCAGAGTGTAAGATACTGTAGAGCTGTTTTATTAAAGCGGGAAGCGAGCACCGGGAAGTTATTTGTTGAAAGGAAATGATCATAATGTAAATATGACTACATTTTTATAGTATCAACTAATGTAAAAATAATAATCAACTAGGGTTAGTGGTTACTACGGTTACTAAACGACAGTCATCCCTGAGAACTTCATACGCTGTGTCATGTCATCTTTCAAATTGGCTAATACATAATTGCGTAATACTATACGAGTAGTAATTGTTTCATTGTAAATAGTATTGGGCCTTAACTCGGGCAAACAAACAGCCGCAATCTATACGTCAAATGAGAACATTCCCTTAGACGAAAAACCTCATTACAAGTAATTGGATCATCAGTTCTTTTCACTTTACTCACTACCTATACGAAACGGAACGCTATTTTGTGCAAGCATGTAATTTACCGCTTGTATTCACTCGAATATCAGCAACTAAAAAAACCATGGGTCAACTTCAAGCAAATGAATATCCCGCTCGTCCAGTACAAACACTGATGACGCCGAAAACCATAACCAACCCAACCCGTACTAGTAGAAGCTCTTTTTTGTTTCTTAATGCTCAGTCAAAAGGGTAAGAAATCTATAACTAGGCCAGTTTTGTTATTAGTAAGAGTGTAATGTAGGCGGCGGTACGATGTTAAGGGGAAATATAATCTCAAATGGCTTAGCAAGATCCTCCGTTATGCCGAAAGTGTTGCAGCATTAATTTTGAAATAAATATATGGTAAAGTTGAGGATTAATGTTAAGGACTATGTTAGACGAAAACACGATTCCGTAAAATTTTCTCGATAGAAAAAAAAATCCAAAGTTACCTCCAAACTGAACAATAAACTGCTGTTATTCATAAAATACTTTAAATAAGATCATGAAACTTTGCATACTAACTGAACTATAAAGCAGTGCTTATGTTATTTACTTTTTTTTAAATACCATTATTTTCACTGTAAAAAGAAATTACCTAAACTATCGGCGCGTAAGCTTGATTCCTGTCGCCCCGTTACCCGTTAGTATCGCTCCGGCTTTTGAAGGGAGAAGTTGTGTCGCTTACGATCAGAATACAAATTATGCAACAGGACGACGTAAAATTAAAATGGGAAATAACCGTTATAAAAATAAAAAGCGACTGGGTTGGCGTTAAGAAACAGGCATAAATATGATAAACCTAATGAAATAAGTGTCTAACGACCTTTCTACTTACAGTATTATTGATTACAAACATGTCGGTACATAGCATACGACGCGCGGGGAAGTGGGGGCGAAATTAGAATTTGAGCTGACTTACTCTATCCTCTTAAGTAACTTATTTTAAATAAAATTCCCCGGCTTCGCCAGGATTGGATCTATTCATGTGGCGTTATTTAGATTTAAGATAATCAAGTACCATTTATTTTAAAGGTTATCCGTTTTTCCAAAAATATCTTAATGTTTTTCTGATAAAATATTCTAGATCCCCCTTGGCGTTGCTCCCGCCATTCCGAATATTAGCCCGGGAGGAAACATTAAAATAAGAGAGTAAATAAAGAAGTAGTTTAAAGCAAGAAAGAACGGATAAGAATGAACATTCAAAACAGCCTAGATTGAATACTATACGAGACGAGAAAGGGACGCAGCAGGACTGTAAAAACTACGGTGGCATCAGCCTTCTTAGCATTGTGGGAAAACTGTATGCTTAGGTACAATTAAATATGCAAAATAGGCAAAATTTGGGATGTGCAAGCGGGATTTAGATAAAGAATGAGGTGTACAAATCAAGTATTTTCCATGCGCATGATCGCAGAGAAGCTTTTGGTCAAAAACCAAAGTTTTTTGTGCGTTCATACACTTGTAAAAGGCTTATGACAGAGTGGACAGGGATGTGTTATGGCAAACGCTGTACTCATTTGGGTTGAGCGCTGGTTTGACACAGGCATTAAAGTCTCTTTATAGGGACTCTTATGCATGTGTTAGGATCAACGGGACCTACTCGGACTGGTTTGGTATCCATAAAGGTGTCAGACAGGGCTGTGTGTCTTCCCCGTCGCTAAACGTATTTATGAACAGTTGTTTGAAAAATTTGAAAGTTGAAGAATGCGGGTTAAGAATGGGTGAGTTAACTGTCAAATGCCTTTTGTACGCCGATAATCAAGTTATATTTGCGTCGTCGGTGGCCGAGTTGCAAATGGTACTTACATTATTGAACAGGTCATTAAAAGAAAGGGGAATGAAAGTGAATGCAAATAAGGCGAAAGTTATAGTTTTTGAAAGAGACAAAAGTAAAACGATATGTGAAATACTCATAAGAATATAAGGGGAGTTGGTCGAGCAAGTAGATGAGTTTGTATATTTGCGATGTGTATTCAGAAGGGATGTGAGGATTAGAACGTCGAGTGAACGCAGGAAATAAAGTAAATGGGGCTCAATACTCTATTGTGGAAAGTCAGTATGTGTCAAAAAAGGCACGTATGGCAATTTACAATACTGTGTTAGTCTCTACTTTAACATATGAAACACACTCTTTTATTGGAAAATAAATTCATAATTTCCCCATGTATTTACTGTTGAACACATAATTAGAATTTAATTGAAATTGCTTTAATTACATTCGAATGAAACTGCATTTTCCCTTAATGGACGTATCTAAAATTGTAGATTTTGAGGAAACTTTGCGATCTTTTTATATCGAACCAAAATATGTCAATCGTGTTCTGGCCATTACAATTCACTAAGAAAAATCTTTTTCTTTCATAATTATTTAAAGAAAAAGGTGAATTCGTAGTTTTTAATGACAAAAAAATTTCTGCGCACCTATAAAACAGCCTGCATCTGCTTTTGGCGCCCATTTCATATACTATGTACCTATTAATTTAAAATGTATGAATTTATTAAACCTCATTGAGTTACGAAAATATTACTTTCTTCCCTCTTTTAATTCTGCTTCAATTAAAATTCCAAGCCGAGTCCGGAACTTAATATTTTCCTTTTAATTCCATACCAATGTAATTACGTAAACAAGAAACAAGAACCAAGCAAAATTAGATTCTTATTTTAGTTTAAAATTTCAAGTCTGAAAAACTAACAAATAAGAGTATTTTGTAAAACGAATCGTACATATTAAGTTATTAAGTTTATTTTATATATATTTAATATAATTCGATGGGTGAGCCAATTTTTATCATGAAAGTGCTGCAACGTTAAGAAAACAAATTACAAAATTTATCATCATCATCATTACAGCCCTTCACAACTCTACTGTTGAACATAGGCCTCCCCCAAGTAATGCCACAAAACACGGTCCTGAGCCACCGGCATCCATCGACTTCCTGCATTACTCACCAAGTAGTCACTCCATCTATTGGGGGGTCGCCCTACACTACGCCCACCGGTACGAGGCTGCCACTCGAGAACCTTTTTTCCCCATCGGTTATCGGTTCTTCGAGCTATATGGCCGGTCCATTGCCACTTCAGCTTACTAATCCATTGGGTTATGTCGGTCACTCAAAATTAAGATCACCTAATGGTAAACGGTGAAATTGATTGAAAGAGCTGTGAATTTTGTGTGATGTCAAATGACCCTTTTTTAATAGTCTGAAGCGATTATTTTATATTTTTTAAATTAGATATCTGTGTTTTAAATGTATATTAATGTGCACTTGAAAGCATATATAGTAGATATCTAAAGTGAAACATAGCTTGCTAAATAAACAAACTTATGGTTTTAATGAATTACGGTCGAATGTCGACCACTGGACGACCTTCGTCTATCTATTTAAAAATAATATACCTAAACTATTGGAACATTCATATAATTATCGTATATATAATTATAGTCTATAAAATTGTTAAAGTACTAAAAATTGTAATTTAATAACAGTGCTCTCCAGTAACATATCTTATATTTATATATACATTGTTATTTATGGAATGGGAGATTTGCCAGCCGGGTCAAGCGACACAATTCACTTACAAAATTCAAACCTTCATTATACGAGTATTTGTCAAGGAAAACGGTAGAGTACCATTTTGATATTGCAAATGAAATATTAATTTTCCGTGCAAATCTATTCACGGCTGCCAAAACGTACCGGTGAGCGTTAGCAAGTTCGTGTTTCTAAACTTGTGTCTGTATATTTATTAAGACTAGCGATCCGACAGGGCTTCGCGCGGGTGATTTTCGTATCTCGACAACAGCGCCACCTACCGGTTGCAAATGTGAATATAAACAATCTAAAGACCCATTCGAACACATACGATATTTTTTGTTTTATATAGATATTGATATAGATATAAATAGATATCATCTCTTTATTTTTTTTTGTTTTATATAGATATTGATATAGATATAAATAGATAGTTTATAGTTCATCTCTTTTATATTAAAAGTAAAAAGTAAAGTTACAGCCTATATACGTCCCACTGCTGGGCACAGGCCTCCTCTCAGAAATGAGAGGGTTTTAGGGCAAGGAAGTGTCCGCCGCGCTGCCCCAATGCGTGTTGGAGCTTGTATATTATACCAAAATTTATTTTAATAACTATACGTTTTTATAAAAAAAAATTAACTATCAGTTATAATCCTACTATAGGATTTCCTCCTGCATCGTGGAGTCAGATTACAGTACATTTACAGTTCAGTCACAAAACACTAAAATAATTGTGGGGGGGGGTGCCTTGCAGACTACTTTAAAGATTGAGGTTTTGAAAACTAAGCATAGTTGTATAAATTAACAACGCGACCAATTTCAATAATCACCACCCTCTGTAAAAGCTTCATGCCAGTCATTTCCTTTTTGGTGTGATGTTGAAAATAAATAATAAGTTATTTAAGTTTTAATAACTTCCAAGCCGCTGGAGTTCAGAAAAATAGTAACGTAATAGATACTCAGTCTTGTGGAACTAACATTGCTAATAATAAAGCTACAAAATAAACGTGCTGAAAATGTTTTAATTTTTATTACATGAGATGAGGTTAACGCACTGACAAAGTACCAAATGCGTGCAATCCTCACAAAAATAATACAAGGCGATGATGCCTTGTATTGCTTGTTGATCAACATTTATGTATGTACATTATGTAAGAAGAAACCTTATAGAATTTGAGTTCAGAGTCAATTTTCGATTGGGGCCAATACTACAATCTGTTATTTGTTTGAACTGAGAAATATTGTATACTAATTAATAAATATTACTATAACTATACAACATGTAACAAAAACCCTGTGGTTCCCGTTAACTGCGTTATCGGAATCAGTATCCAAGCGTATAGAAATAATACTTTTTTTTCAAAAAACCACATTCAAAAAAAAATTTATATTAAAGAAAAAAAATGAGTTTGCAAATTGTATGTGGTTTTATTTCCTCTAACTCACACGAGTATTGGTAATGCGGGATCTTTGACAATCCTCTTACTCCTCGGCCAATACAGAGATAATAAAACCACATACAATTTGTAAATAAATTTTTTTCATTAAAATTATTTTTTTTAAATGTGATTTTTTCGAAAAAATTTATTTCTATATGCTTGGATACCGATTCTGATAACGCAGTTAACGGGAACCACAGGGTTTTTGTTACATGTTGTATAACCGAGAGATCCGTATAAACTTAATTAAGTAGTAAGTACTATATACTAGTAACCACTCTCACAAAATAATTAATTTATGGTGCTCATAAGGCGAACTTTGCTCAACTACACGTACCTACGTCAGATTGCATGACTTACCCGAGAAAAAGAATCTTGTTATAAGAATGTTTTTCGTTTTGAAGTACCGAACCCTAAAACTAAGACTAGTTATACATTACTAATTATACATTTTTTATTCACCTCACATGAAGACGAAACATTTCATTATACTGGTAAATGAAATTATTAAATAAATTTTATTTCAGATATCACTGTTATAACATTAAATGATACAAATGAGCTGACAATCTACCTGATAGTAAGCGACTACAGCTGCACACGCTTATCCGTAATCAACTTCAACCAGCCTGCAACCATAACAACACTCCATACCCTTCGGATCGAAGTATCAGTGGAGACTGGAGATTCACACCAGAAATAGGTAAAAGCGAGGCCTGTTTCTGCCAGAAAGGAGTGCTACCACCTCTTATTAATTTGTAACATTTTACTAAACAGCGACGTCTACCATATTATGTATTTAAAGGAACAAATACTATTTTCCTTAGACATTACTCCAGTAATGTTTTATTACTCAATGACTGGAAACTTGTTTTTATACCTTAGAAATAAATGGACGTCTAAAACTTTCCCGTCCATTATATAGACCTATCGCACTATACCTAAGTCTATAACTCTTGGCTTGTAATAACGATAAAGATTAATGGGTTTGTTTATTCTCAAGTTAAGGCATAGGACTAAAGATATATATTGATGTAGACATAAAAAACCATTCATTCTTACGTTTATAATTATTGAAATTTTTGTAATTCAACGGCTCCGACCGAAGATTAGCAAATTTAGATTCGTTTGGAAGTTTTAAACATTATGAAGCGACGTTCAAACATTTTTATTCACAGTGGTTTAGCTTTTCAACACGACATGGTTGAATGACGTCCGTTTTGTTACACCCTTCGTCCAATGCCTTTGGTGTATCATTACCTCATGGGAATATTTTCATATTTATAAATATAAATCTACACAACATAATATTATCAACATGGTAAAGGGTGAGATAACAACTGAATTTAGCTTCGACGTTGTTAGGAATGGCTCTATAAATAGTTTCCACAAACTAACGATATGTATTAGAATGCTGCTATGTGCGTATTCGTTTAGAACTGGAATCATGTATATATGCTCTTTATATGACTCCAATAAAGCAAATCAAGCTTCAGATATTTCACTTACCACTGAATTCGAAATAAGAATGAACAAAAATCAGCACAATGAACACAGTAGGACACTAAGCAGTGTTTATTTCACGCACTGATAGTTGGGGTCACGTATGCGTGCAAGTGTGCGCGTGCGCCGGCGAACACTGGATAGATAGAGCAATCGGCGGATGCTATACAATGATTCAGACAGACCGGCCGCGATGCCGGTCACCCGTTCTCTACAAACCAAATGGCGAAGGCCGAAGACTCGTCTGTACTCGCCCCGCCCAGTGCGACAGAATCATCGCAATGACTCAGTGTAGTGACGCGGATCTTGAAAAAACTTGACGACATAAAGTTATCAGCTACAAACAATAACGCGCTAATATATGCCCGAGCCGATGCACGATAAGGATTAGCATTAAGCACTGACATGACATAATATTCTTTACAAATATGCATAATTAAAATTGTGCTAATAATAATCATTAGAACTAGCAACATTTTGTAATATTCCGTTACAATAAAAAAAAATTCTCCGATTTGCGCTTTTTATTACAAAGTTACTGCAAGCTTATTAACTTTAAAGAGTAGAGACAAACTAGTCCCACGTACGCTACGTATGCGATGCAACGCTCCTACGTTGGTGTACACACTTGACCTACATACGTTACGTTTAGCGTCAGAAACCCTTTTCACTTCTTAACGGACATGAATAGAAATGTATACCTACCATATTTTCTGATTCTGAGATTAAGAGGATATAGTAAGTCAGCTCAAATTCTAATTTGGCCCCCACTTCCCCGCGCGTCGTATGCTATATACCGACATGTTTTAAATCACTAATACTGTAAGTAGATAGGTCGTTAGTACTTATTTCATTAGGTTTATCATATTTATTATGCCTGTTTCTTAACGCCAACCCAGTCGCTTCTTATTTTTATTACGGTTATTTCCCATTTTAATTTTACGTCATCCTGTTGCGTAATGTGTATTCTGTGATCGTAAGCGACATAACTTCCCCCTTCAAAGGCCGAAGCGAAACTGACCGGGCGGCAGGAATCAACTTTTTTTTCTTCTCTTTCACTTTCTTCTCTTTCAAAAACCATAACCTTCGTCTTACTTGCGTTCACTTTCATACCCCTTTCTTTTAATGATCTGTTCATTAATGTAACCATCATTTGCAACTCGGCCGCCGACGACGCAAGGATAACTTGATCATCGGCGTACAAAAGGCATTTGACAGTTAACTCACCCATTCTTAATCCGCATTCTTCAACTTTCAAATTTTGCAAACAACTGTCCATAAATAGGTTGAACAGCCACGGGGAAGCCACACAGCCTTGTCTGACACCTTTATGGATGCCAAACCAGTCCGAGTAGACCCCGTTGATCCTAACACAAGCACTAGAGTCCCTATAAAGCGACTTCAATGCCTGTATCATGCCAGCGCCCAACCCAAATGACTTCAATGTTTGCCATAGCACATCCCTATTCACTCTGTCATAGGCCTTTTCCAAGTCCATGAACGCACAAAAAACCTTTTGGTTTTTGGCCAAAAACTTCTCCGCGATCATGCGCATGGAAAAGACTTGATCTGTACATCCCATTCCCTTTCTAAATCCCGCTTGCACATCCCAAATTTTTCCATCAGTTTCTTTCATGACCCTTTCAATCAGTAGCATACAGTTTTCCCACAATGCTAAGAAGGCTGATGCCACGGTAGTTTTTACAGTCCCGCTGCGACCCTTTTCCCTTATATACTGGGACTATCACGGCTTTGCACCAGTCTACCGGTACCCGCTTCAGTTCCCAGCATAAATTAAACAAGGTGTGCAGCAGGCCTGCCACCACTTCCTCTCCAGCCCTTAGCATTTCGAGTGAAACTCTATCATATCCAGCAGCCTTACCTGCTTTCATACTTTTCATTGCTTTCATTATTTCACCTATACTTATCTCGCTACCTCTTTCCTCTTCTTTCGGAATTTCTACTTCACTTAGTACACACGTTGTCTCCTCACTCATAAACACGCTTTCAAAATATTCCTTCCATCTCTTTAAACTCAAAACTTCATCATTCAGAATATAGCCATTCTCGTCTCTTATAGCATTCATCATAGGCTGTTTCGAATGTCCCCTGGCAGTTCTTACAAGTTTCCAGAACATTTTAATATTTGCCTGGAAATTATCCGATATTCTTCTATCATTCTTATCCGTTCTTTCTTGCTTTTTTCTTTCAACTACTTCTTTTACTCTCTTATTAAGATGTCTAAAGATTGCCCTTTTTCTTTCAATATCATCATTCGTACCGCTAGAATTACCAGCCTTTGTTGCTAGTAAATCTAGCCATGCTCTCTTCTTTGCTTCAACTTCCATACGTACCTCATCATCCCACCATAACGTATTATTTTTCCTTTCATTCTTTCTCTTACTAACACCACATACTTCGGTAGCTGCATCCACTAAACCTTTCTTTACATTTTGCCATACATTCTCCAAGTCTAACTCCTTCATACATAATTCATCCAAACCACTTATATTTTCTTTCAGTCTACATTTGAACTTGTTTTTCTCACCTTCATCTTGTAACCTTTCTGTTTTAATACGCTGTAACGCAGTGGTAGACACAGATGACCGATGGCGCCAACGCCTGAATAGACCATTAATTCGGCATAAAACCAAATAATGATTTTATGCCGAATTAATGGTCTATTCAGGCGTTAGTAGACGTTCCTACGTTAGAACCCCGGTAAACCCTTGTATCCACCACTGCGCCCCTCAATCTTTCATCCACAATTATTAAATCTATCATGCTTCTATCGTCACCTCTTTCCCAAGTATACATGTGAATCCTCTTGTGGCGAAAGCAAGTGTTCGTCACAAAGAGATTCTTTTCCATACATACGGTGAGAAGACTTTCACCATTCTCATTTATACTTTCATCACCAAACGTTCCCAATATTCTTTCATAACCAAGCCTCCTCACCCCAAGCCTTCCATTAAAATCTCCTAGCATAATAATATTTTCATTTCCCTTACACTTCATTAACACCATCCTTACCATTTCCCAAAACTGCTCTCGGATATAAGTGGGCTTAGACATGTCTGGGGCGTATATCCCTAACACAAATAACTTCTTTAAGCCCACTTTCATTCGTATCCATTGCAGTCTTGGGCTTACACATTCATACTCTTTCACACATTGGCCCATTCTTTCTGAAAGGATGATACCTACTCCCTGGCATGCCCGCTCGATCTCGTCTACACCAGACCAGTATGCGGTATACATGCCATGTGTAGTGACATCCTTTGCTTTTCGTTTCGTCTTATGTACACATAACACATCTATTCCTCTATCATACATCATATCGCATACTTCATCCATTTTATCATTCATTGCCCCACATACATTCAACGTAGCCAGACGGGCCTCTGCAATCCACTTTTCGCCTCTCCGGGAGACAGAACGTGACGGGTGGCGAATCTAACATAGTCCTTAACATTAATCCTCAACTTTACCATATATTTATTTTAAAATTAATGCTGCAATATTTTCGGCATAACGGAGGATCTTGCTAAGCCATTTGAGGTTATATTTCCCCTTAACTTTGAGAATGATTAACTTAGTCTGATGTTCCTGATGTTCATAAACGACATTGCATTGCCGACTTTTTAAAAAAGAGTAGGCTATTTTCTTGAAGGTCCCTAAGTCGAATCGGTTCGGAAAATTGCTGGTAGTGGTCGATTTATTATATTCTTATTCTGTTTAAATTTATGATATACTATAACGCAAACAAATACATGAATATGTAGATTACAATGTGTTTTTCTGCAATAAATAAAATCACGTTCCATATCTTTACATAACTAGGATAATTATTTTATTTGAGCATCGATGTTTCTATTTGACGTTAATAACAAAAAAATGATAGCTGTAGGTAGATTGGTAGGTACTCACTAGGTTTACCACGTAGTTTTGCTGTCTCTTCCTATACTGTATAACGTAATTTAGCATCGCGATATTCTACATATTCGTATTATAAATATATTTGTATCGCCTTACTAAATCGATGAACGGTTCATCTCACATTTTCACAACAAAACCCGCGCGCAGTGCTAATGTCATCATAAACACGCGCAAGTTTACGCGAAGTTCTAGGAAACTACTGGCCGTACGCGTATGAACATCCCCTCCATCTTCACACGCCGATCTGGACATTGATGGTATTGCATACAATGAATGTGTTTCTAATGCATATTGCATAGTTTTTTATACAAAATCAAGAATCCAGATGTCACATATGCGTTACATACGTACGTGAGACCAGTCCGTCTCTGCCTTGATAATGCGATTCGCACCATAATATTATATTTGATAATATAATATTATAATATTATTGCTTTTTAACGTGTTGGTATAAAGTTGTCATTTATTCACCACTACTATCAACAATCTACTTCTGGACATAGGCCTCCCTCATAATATTCACTTTTACCAGAAACTTCAAAATGAAGATCTAAATATAAATTACAGTAGTCAAATAATAGAAAGAGTAGACGTCGCAAAATTCTTAGGATATTTATATAGATACCCAATTGACATGGAATGCTCAAGCAGATGAGGTTTGTAAGAAACTAAGTGTGTCTGCATATGCACTCTATATCCTGACAAAAAGTCAATATCAAAACGGCACTAGTAGCTTATCATGGCATGGTAGTTTCCATTTGAAGATATGGTGTTATATTCTGTGGCAACTGTGGCGATAAGAAAGCATTTTCAAAGCAAAAAAGCGCTGCGTAAGAGCAATATTTAATTTAAAGATTAATAATAATAATAATAACCGCCCTACGGGATCACCTTGTCGTGGTGGGGGAGCTTAAGGGAAAGGCATGTACTCAACTGCAGTCTGAACAACTATACTCTGTAACAATAACAAGGCAGAATAATCTCTATGCCTATTAATATTTAATGACCCTTTCCCAACTAACGATCTCAAACCAGGTTTAAAATAATGAGTGCACGGCGTAAACTACGGCCCCCAGTGCCCGGCAGATTCAGTAACCATGTCGACTCTGGCGGAAGCCGAGATGGTGCTGTATCTTGGGGCGCATACAATCTCCGGGCGAGGAAGATTTCCCGTCAAACGACTCAAGCGAGATCCACGGACACCGATACCCTTAGTGATAGTGATAGTTTATATACCCCCGGAAACGATAGACAAAAATCAATACCAAACATTTCACACCAGTCTTTATCTTCTTCATTATCATCAAGTAGCCAATTGCTGAAGGATGATGCACAGAAAATAACTCCTGTTATAGAAACTGTGCCCACCATCAGTAACCGTAACACGCGTAAAAAATAGACTTCTGAAATGAATGAATTTATATTGCGTACTTACCTCTATTTAACAATGATGGATACTGACACTAAAGGTTATTTACAACCATTACACATGAAATTTATAGAACGATTCCCAGATATGCAAGTTACTCGTCAAAGAATAGATCAGCGAAGAGCAATAATGAATAACAAACTTTTGCCCCAAGAAATAGTAAATCAAATTTATAATGAAGTGCAATCAAATTTACAGACTACATTTGCCCAACCAATCTCTGTTACACAAAATAATCAACACACTAATACCCACCCTTTACAAACACAACAACGCATGAAATGGACAGACGAATATAATAAAGCTGTAATAAGAATTTACTACAAAATAACTCAATGTGAGAAAAATAAAATAGCATATAGGAAACTCTTACACCAAGAGTTTATAAACCAATTCCCCCATTTAAGTCATTTAACAGAGCAACGCATAGCTGACCAAAGAAGATTAATTCTACATAAGAAATATTTAAGTGTTGACCGCTTAGAATTAATTAAGAATGACTTGCAAGAACAGCATAACGATATACAAGCCAATGACAACTCAATACTTCAGATAGGTATCACAGACAACGAAGAACCAGATACCGAAAGTTTAGATTTAAATGCTGAAAACCACACAACAAATGAAAATGAAAATTTACATAGGGAAAAGATAATTGCCATAGATGAAATGTTTGATCTTACACACATAGATAAACAGCTTCTATTATATTTACTTATTCTAGGATTATCACTTAATATGAGTTTGTACGGGTTTCGCCGGATCCGAGGATTTACATCATCCGCCGTGTTAAATAAATATTTATGCTTCCATACAAACATACATATTTCATAAATATAAAGACATGGTAGAGTTAATAAATCAAGTTTTTTAAACACCTGTTGACATGATTCAGTTGGTTTAAGCCCACATTTTGCTCGAATACATTTTTTTTGTGCACGAAAAGCTCTATTCTGATCCGTCCATCCGTCCGTAAGTCCATTACATCCAGCGCAGTATTGACTCAACGTATACATGGTAGGACAGAACAGCCGTTTTTATATTGGTAACGTTTTTTAAATGAGTATGCAAATTTATTTAATCTCGTAGATACATCGTTTACTTGCAATTTCCAGTTAAAATTTTCATCTATATTTATTCCTAGAAATTTTGTATTTGTTACTGCTTTTATTTTTGGTATGTTAACATTAATATTATATTTTTTATTATTACATTTATTGAATTGTATATATACAGATTTGTCAAGATTTATTTATAAATTGTTTTTATTGTTTTTATTAAATTGTTTATATTACAGTCAGCTGTGTCCCTATTTTCTAAGCCCATAAATTATTAACTTTTCCGTGCCTGTATATTCCAGAAATAGCGTTATTTGTCAAAATTAATCATCATTTATTTCCTACCTTAAACGAAACTCGAGTACGAACTATATCTACGAGAACGCAATATAAAGACTTATTGTACACAGGAAGATTTCAAACAGCTTTATCAAAAAAACTATTATGGACATGGCACCTGTTATTTATAACAAAATCCCAAATTATGTAAAAAAAATCAACCTATAAGAATATTTAAAAAGAGTCTTACTTCTTTAATATTGGAGATATAATATCGGACTTTTTAAATGATACCCAGACTTAAATAAAGTTAATTAATAGTTTATATTATGCTATTTGTTTAATAATACAATACTTTTATTTTTTTACTATTTATAATTAATTACTAGTATTGTTAAGAAATAAATTTTAATTTAATATTTGCATGCCAAAATGGTAGAATGTACGGATCTTTTAGGTACTCTGTAAACATCTTATTATAAATACCAGACAAATAAATTATTATTATTGTCTCATAGGGGGATATTGCCATAGTTACCACGCTTCTGGCAAGTCGGGACTGTCACTTTCTTTAGTTCATAAGGATAGTGTAATATACGTTGCTATAATTTGATTACACAGACATGTATATAATCAAAGTTGCAAAACTAAGGGCGTTTAGAAAAAGTGAGTGTTACAGGTTATTATAATTACATGTTGTTTTGTTTTTCGACACGTGGAATGTCTTTTTCTAAACTCAAAATTTTAAAACAAAGGGTAAATAAGTTACTTAGGTAAGGAACCTATTCTGACTATGATCGATTGAACTTATTTTCGCTAGTATGTTAGTTCCGTGACGCCCAACGTATGCAACTTGCAAGGCCATTCGTCGCGAATCGCGATGCTTAGATCGGAAGAGATAGGTAGGTAGTGTAAACAACAAATAAACCCGAAATACGATTCCTAAATGAAATTTTATGGTATTCTACTTAGTTAAAAATCTTGTTAAGAAAGTAGTATATTGTGTTTATTACTACTACTATTATAACTGTGTTACTATAACCAACTAATTATGCAGGTTTGTAAGTAGGTACTTGGATAGTGAAGTAAACATCTAAGTTTTGTAAAAAAATACTTACTTAGGTATTACTGCTGCAGCTACATTATTACTTAATTCTTTTTTCGTTTAAAAACTAAATATATAAATTTTAAAAAATTGTAAAATTAAATATATAAATTCACCTTTCATTATCCTTCGGTAACTTAACAAATGATATATCTGAATCACTTTGCTTACTAAGTATCTATCCACGCAATCGTATATTATAGTAGGAACGAAATCAAAAGAGACATGGAAAGCATCGAAGATCAGACCCCCCCCCAAGAGGTTCAGTCACTGCATCGGCCGATAAAATCATGGGCACTGTTTTGGGATTCCAAAGGAATACTATTGATCGAATACACAAAGGTGTAACTATCAACTATCACTATTCTATATACTATCACTTTACGCCATTTGAGATAAGCAATAAAAGAAAAAAGAAGAGGAAAGAAGCTGACCAAAGGAGTGCTGCTTCTTCATGATAACGCAACGGTTCACACGGCGCGGCTCTACAAGGCTGCTGTAGGAGACTGCAGGTTTGAGAAAATTAACCACCCACCATACAGCTCAGCTCTAGCCCCCCGTGACTATTTTTAAATACCAAACTTTAAAAAAGACCTTTGAGGACAGCTATTTGCTGACGATAATGAGCTGAATTCCGCTGTAAATGAACATTTTTCAGGCCAAGACGAAAAATAGTTTTTCAAGGAAATAGAAAATCTTTTTTCACGAACAAATAAATGTAAATATTTCATACCGAAAATACATTAAACACCCCTCGTAGCTAATACGCGGCTACTTTTTCCATCTCTAACCGTTCAAGTAAAAAGTTACGTACACAACAATAAAACATGCCATGAAACGACAATCTGCTAAAATCGTTCTCGACTTTTTACCAATATTGATACGATAATACTGACCGTACTATGGTAGAGTGTAGAGTGTGTAGAGTGGTAATGTTTAAATTCTTTAGCTAACTGGCTCATTGATCTAGTGGTCGCAAACGTTAGATTACCGATCATGTGGTTACGGTTTCGAGTCACGTTTGGAGCTAAAATCAGTTATTAGGTTTTTATGACAAAATATGCTTGTTGTTTGCAGTTTACAAGCTAATGTGACAATGGTCATTAGCTTGTAAATACATTTGCCACGTCTGTAATAAATGTTGTGAACATTTTTTATAGAATAAGGGTGACAAACGAGCATACATTCCACCTGATGGGTAAGTGGATGCTCTGGCCCATAGACATGCATATTTGACCTTGATTAAGAATCAAAATGCAGATGCGTTGTCACCCCTGAGGACCAAGATCAAATGCCTCGATTCCAGTAAAACGGGTTTCCGGTTCTCTACACTCACCATACGAAACACAGTAGCTTTAAGCCGTATTCTGTAAGATTGTGGTCCTTCCCCGGTCGAGCGGACCCATTCGTGCTACAACTATAATATAGGGTGAAATTATCGCAGAAATGGCAACCGTAAAAGTAAGCGTATTCAGAATGGACACTGTGCTTAGATAATGTAACATGAGAAGACCTGTGACTAAATGGAACAAAATCAGCGGATGTTCCCTAATAACAAGTGAATGCGTGCAGCCGATAATTCGCCTTATCACCTCGTGGGAGAAACTGAAAACCAAAAGCTTTTTTATATAAAAACTTTACCCCTACTTATTACATTTTCCTTTATCGTGGAGGCGTTTTTTATAAATAAATTACACAAAGAAAAATATACAGACACGGAAGAACTATTTATGGGCCATATATTGTCCTTTACGGGATTTGAAACCGTAGCCCCACACCTCTTATTAGCCACTGTGCTAACGAGCCATCAAATTTTGTTTGAAAAAATTTAATAGAAACGTCATATAAAGTTTGTTTTTTATACTTTCAGCAAACCTAGAACATTTGTTATTATGTTAAAATGGATTTTGATACATACATCCACGTAAAAAAACTAAGAACAAATATGCATTTATTTATTTATTTATTTTATGTTATACAGAAAGGTCACTAAATAAATTATTTTCGCCTGAATATAACTTTTGATCAGTCAGCTTTATTAAGAAGAAGAATTGGTATAACATATTATTTCTAAGGGGTAGAGGATTATTTAAAGACCACTATTATTCGCAAGTCTAGCTAGCATTGTTGATATTTCTTTCCTTTTGCTTAAATAATTAATTATGAAAACCTCTTAGTGTGCGATCACCCTAATTCGTATTAGGTTACCTGGATAGCTCAAACTTAATTCTTTAACCTCTGTAAGACAAAGAAAAAAGCTTCAGCTTCAACCACATTACAAGGAATCATTCCCGAGTGTCCATCTTCAATTTCAATAATAAGGAGCTATGTTGTTTTTGGTTTAAATCTAAAACACGCCAAGAATACACCTAATATACTGCTCTAACATGATCTAACTGTTAAACATTTGTAAAAAAGAAATCATCATCATCATCATTACAGCCCTTCACAAATCCACTGCTGAACATAGGCCACCCCCAAGGTATGCCACAAAGCACGGTCCTGAGCGACCAGCATCCTTCGACTTCCTGCATGTCTTACCAGGTCGTCACTCCATCTAGTGGGAGGTCGCCCTACACCTCGCCTACCGGTACGAGGCTGCCACTCGAGAACCTTTTTTCCCCAACGGTTGTCGGTTCTTCGAGCTATATGGCCGGCCCATTGCCACTTCAGCTTACTAATCCGTTGGGCTATGTCGGTCACTCTGGTTCTACTGCGGATATCCTCATTTCTAAGTTTATCCCGCAGAGAAACACTGAATATCATTCACATGGAGAGGGCCCATAGCTCGCTGAGCGACTTTGAGCGTCCTCATACGGCCAACGTCGAAGGACCACGTCTCGTTCAAAAAAGAAATGTACATTAATTACTATAGTTTTTAGAGGTCAATGTAGAATATGCTTGAAGTATGTTCACCAACAAAATTACCCCATAATTGTCCAGAAAAATCCCAAAACATATGTAGTATCATAACATATACAAAAACACTCACGCCTGTCACCCAGAGGGGTAGGCAGAGACTACAGACTTCCATTTGGCACGATCCTGACACACCTCTCTAGCCTCCTTCACATCCATACACCTACGCATACATGCTCGTCAGTTAAGGGTACTCCTAATTTGGCCCGTTTTCAATAAATCGCCAATTTGGTCGATACATTTTCGCCTATGACGTCCCTTTCCGACTCTGCCATTCACTTCTGCAACATAAATTTTCTTTGTCACTCTTTCCTCATTCATTCTTTCCACATGACCAAACCACCGAAGCATTCCTTTCTTAATCCTGGTCACAACATCATCTTGCAAACCACACTCTTCTCTTATTACACAATTTCTTACCCTGTCATTCAGATTCAGCCCTAACATACTCCTTAACGACCGCATTTCTACTGCGTTCATTCTACTCTCGTGCTTCTTCTGCCACACCCAACTTTCAATACCATACGTTAAAGTAGGGACCAACACAGCATTGTGAATTGCCATACGCGCCTTTTTCGACACATTTTGACTCTTCACAATAGAGTGTAGGGCCCCATTTATTCTAGTTCCTGCATTCACTCGTCGTTCTATGTCCTTATCACATCTCCCATCCCTGCTAAATACGCAACCCAGATATACAAACTCGTCTACTTGCTCGATCAACTCCCCTTCTATTCTTATTTCACATATCGTCTTACTTTCTTCTCTTTCAAAAACCATAACTTTCGTCTTACTAGCGTTCACTTTCATACCCCTTTCTTTTAATGATCTGTTCATTAATTTATACATCATTTGCAGCTCGGCCGCCGACGACGCAAGAATAACTTGATCATCGGCGTACAAAAGGCATTTGACGGTTAACTCACCCATTCTTAATCCGCATTCTTCAACTTTCAAATTTTGCAAACAACTGTCCATAAATAGGTTGAACAGCCACGGGGAAGCCACACAGCCCTGTCTGACACCTTTATGGATGCCAAACCAGTCCGAGTAGACCCCGTTGATCCTAACACAAGCACTGGAGTCCCTATAAAGAGACTCCAATGCCTGTATCAAGCCAGCGTTCAACCCAAATGAATTCCGTGTTTGCCATAGCACATCCCTATCTACTCTGTCATAGGCCTTTTCCAAGTCCATGAACGCACAAAAAACCTTTTGGTTTTTGGCCAAAAACTTTTCCGCTATCATGCGCATGGAAAAGACTTAATCTGTACACCACCCATTCCCTTTTTAAATCCCGCTTGCACATCCCAAATTTTTTCATCAGTTTCTTTCATGACCCTTTCAATCATACATGCTACATGCTCGTCGCTTAAGGGTACTCATAATTTGGCCCCTTTTCAGTAGATCGCCAATTTGGTCGACAAACTTTCGCCTAGGGCGTCCCTTACCGACTCTGCCGTTCACTTCTGCAACATAAATTTGCTTTGTCACTCTTTCCTCATTCATTCTTTCTACATGACCAAACCACCGAAGCATTCCTTTTTTAATCCTGGTCGCAGCATCATCTTGCAAACCACACTCTTCCGTTATTACGCAATTTCTCACCCTGTCACTCAGATTCAGCCCTAACACACTCCTTAAAGACCGTTTTTCTACTGCGTTTATTCTACTCTTGTGCTTCTTCTGACATACCGAAATTTCACTACCATACGTTAAAGTAGGGACTAACACAGCATTGGGAATTGCCATATGTGTCATTCTTGATACATCTGACTTCCCATAATAGAGTGTAGAGCCCTATTTACTCTATTTCCTGCGTTTACGTTTGTCGTTCTATATCATTATCATATCTTCCATCCCTGCTAAATTTATCATAAAGATATATAGTTCCGTCATTATCATTCCCATAGATGCGTCGTCAACTCTGCAGGTAGAACGTAAAATGCGCTATGTAAACAGGCACAGCCCAACGGATCAGTTGGCCCACTGGCTAAACCATATAGCAGGAAGAGCAGACAACCGATGAGGAAGAAAGATTCTCGAAAAAAGTCACTCGTGTACCTATCATCCCCATCGGTTATCGGTTCTTCGAGCTAAGCGACAATTGGCCGGTAATATAGCCCATTGCCACTTTAACTTAGTGATGCGTTTGCCTGTTACTCTGGTACTATTATGGATATCCTAGTTTTAAAATTTTATCAAACTCCATATCTCGCTAAACGACCCTGTGCTTCCTCATATGGCCAGCGGTAAATAACCACTTCTAAGACCCATATGCACTGGCTGTGCATTCTAATGAAGTATTTATTAGAATGCATTATAATGAAGTATTGAGGAATATTAGTGTCGCTATCTCTCGAGCGCTGCCCATTAACGTGGCAGAGACATGCTGCAGTTATATTATGGTTGCAGCACGAATGGGTTGGCTCAACCGGAGAAGGACGAAGCCATAACAAAATACCAGCGTAAAATAGCAGCTCAATGCTGCAGTGTTTCGTATGGTGACTGGAAACGAGGCATTCCATCGTAGTTCTTAGGGGTCGCATAGTCGCATCTGCATTTTTACTCTTAAACGAGGATTTATGTATATGTCTATGGGCCACAGCATCCACTTACCATCAGGTAGACTGTGTGCTCGTTTGTCACACTTTTTCTATATAAATAAATCCCAAGATAAATGGTCCGACTATGTAAGCCGGGCTTCGATCAAGAGATTAATCGACAGAACCGACAGACTGAACGGATCCAACCCGGCTGGGCAACGCAACTGTTCAACGCGTAGTTGATCGGTTATCTACACATATAAATAAAATTGAAGTATATGGTGGAAATGGTTGTTATATGTATGATTCTTTTAAATGTAAATAACGCCACATTACTAAATCATACCCAAGCGAAGCCGGGGTGAGTTTATGGGTTTTTTAGTATTTTGTACTGTGGTTTTAAAAAAAAATTGTTTTTATTTACGTTTTCACGTATTTTACTAACAAAACGTAAAGTAACGAAGCAAGTGATATCCATGGTCAAATAACTTGTAACATTTAATTTATTATTTGATTGAAACTACTAACTATAAAAAAATCGTCAACTCAAAAGAGGAAACTGACCATTTTTTACAAAATACATGTTATAATATACTTAAATTAATATTACATACTTTAGTTAAATTTTATTTCATTATGATATAACAACATAAAAATATACTTAGAAAATGTGCCTTTGAACTCAACTTCTTTGAACACGGTCGGAGTTAAGATAAGAAATGAAGCGATATTTACCCAAATTATAGTAACATTTTATATCCCGAAACACTCGCCAAGCTGAGAACCCATTTATTCGAAAATTTTAGCGTTACCCGTACAATTCGAGTTATTCAGGTTACACTGTATATATGTATTTAAATAATAGTATCCCCTATACTAAGGACAATTTTATAAATGTATTGAAAACATTAACATCTATATTTTTGTATTATACAGGTATTTTATGTATAGTATAATAAATCAATTCAAAGTTTGCAACAGAAAACTACCAAGATTAACTTTAGTCCCCTTATACCACAGGAATATGATTTTCAACATCCGGAATGGATTTTCTAGATCAGGGATCACATCAAATGGCGGACCGCGGTCTGCATCCGGACAGTCGACCAATTTTGAGCGGACCCAGAAGTATCTAAAAATATAAATGTAAAAATGTGTGCTAATTAAATTTTGTGCTGTTTTAAAACACAACAATTTGGAAGTTCTTTGCCAAGAGTTTTGGATAAAATTAATATGTGGTAATAAATACCTAGAACTAAAAAAATTGGCTTCTAAATTTTGTACAATATTTGGAACAACATATACTCGTATTTGTAAAGCAACGTTTTCCAAGATGAACTTCATTATAAATAAATTTCGATCCCGTTTTACCGATGTCCATCTACAAGGTTTAATGGCAATAACTTGCACCAAATTCATTTCAAAATTTTACAGATCGTTCAGATTACGAATTATATTAATTATATTGAAATAAAATGCCAGTTTCGCCTGTATATTGGGTACTTACTATAATATTTTTAACTAGATGTATCCTTATTAAAATCTTCTGATTTCTTTTAGTTTTATT
Source organism: Parnassius apollo (assembly GCA_907164705.1). Lineage (NCBI taxonomy): Eukaryota > Metazoa > Arthropoda > Insecta > Lepidoptera > Papilionidae > Parnassius > Parnassius apollo. The sequence goes on from CAJQZP010000693.1 coordinate 14,492,151, forward strand.
TGTTAATTGACATTTTAAACATCGGTTGCTATTGCTAGTCATCATCTAGCAAACGGACCGCGATAGATTTATATTTTTTAAACGGACCCGCTATTAAACTAATTGGTAATCCCTGTTCTGGAGCGTTCTACAAAATTTTATTTACTAAGAGCTGAATTTTCAATCGTCGAATGAAAGTTATCACTCTTGCCTTGAAGACGCCAGATTGTATAGGGGGAGGGGAGGCAGACGCCGCACCGGAAGATTATTCCACTTATTTGCTGTATGCTTTCTTAGTTCTAATGAGTAGAATATTGACAACAAAGGGATGAAGACTAGCGATGGTTGGCGGACACTTACTTGCCCTAAAACCCGCTCAGAGATGAGAGGTGGCCTGTGCTCAGACTGACTGTGGGATGTATTAAGGCTGTAACTTTACTTTTATTCGAGTTTTGAACTATAGAAACCCATGTAAGCTTCAGCGGTTGTATGTTGTAATAAATAATAGCGCTCGGAATAATCAAAAGTCCGTCTATGATGATTAAAGAATACGGCACAATGAGTAAGTCTTGTACTAAACCAGAAACAAATTTCGTCAACAGTTGAAGCTTATAAAATATTGGTTCGAACTCATGAATGTTGAACTCGTTACTGCATCTGACTAATTATTCTTATTTTAAGCAACTTGTTTAGACTCTATACAAAATAGTGCGACAAGTAATGTCTATAAAAAACTATGTCAATGTTGACTTAGAACTGATATACCAAATTTATATAGGTTTTACCAATCTAATTTTTTTTTAATAATTTGTCAAAAAAGGCAAATGACATCTTACTTTGATATGCCCTTTTTGTACGTTTAAGTCCCAAAGGATCATAGTCTGAGTAACTTCCATAAAAAAGCTTTCAACCCAATAAATAACAGGGTAATATCAGTTGGGCTACGTATGTATGTCGACTGGATTAGGATGTTGGCAGTAATAAAAACGCATGGAAACGTGACGGCGCCGTCGGCGCGGAGCACATAAAATGTAGCGGCATTGGCAACACACGTTAACATTGTATAATGTTTAGAAATTATACAAACTAGAAGCCATTACAAACTTTAATGAAGTACGAGCTACGAGCCATTTAATCTTTCCGCTTCTACTTAAACAAACTAAACAAAAATTACTTAAATGTGCTATATCAATTAAGATTTATTTATTAAAATAATTTAATCATCACAGAACTGCATTAGTCTTCGAATAATTCAATACACTTGGTGACCCTCCTAATAGACTGGGTAGCACTTCGAAGAAAACATGGAAGGATAACGATATTCCAAATATATTTTATGTCCTCAATAAAAGATCTTCTTTATGCAACCTAATAAATATAATGAGGAGATATAATACTTGTAAATATTAAGGAATAAAAACATTTTAAGTTTCACTGCGTGAATTATATATATACAGGATATCCCAGTAATAGTGGATAATCTGGTACGTGCGTGTTCGGGCGGGGGGAGGGGGGGGGGGATATGGCCTCGGTTCCCTAAAAAAAAAGTTCTATCACGTATGGTTCGCACTCTACACCATTTTTATAAAATTCCGAAAATTCGTACTTCAGCTCACATTTGTGGACATCACGTGCTCAGTTTAATGCCCATTAATGCTAATGATCGGATTTTTTTCTTTTAATGTGTTCCCTAATAATGATGCTTCTAAATTACCCTTAAAAGTTTTCAACTACTATGGGTGTTTTTTTTTAGGGAACCGAGGCCACCTCCCTCCTTCCCCCGCCCGAACACGCACGTACCAAATTATCCACCATTACTGGGATACCCTGTATATCAGCACTTAGAAATAGAAATTACGTTGTAAATTTAGTTTTAATAATCATAATAGAAATAGCTTGATATGGAGCAATTCATTCTAAGTGTAATTACATTTTGCATTAAATAAGAGGTTAGATAGCAAAGAAACGAGAACGCAGCGCTTCGTTGTGAATCAGTCAACCACATTGATTGTTTCTCGTTCGCCTATTGTTTGTTTTGAAATGGAATATGATGAAATTCTTCATTTTAATATTTACATATTCACCAATTATATATAATGCTAACTGTAACTGTGACTAATGTCCGTTAATTTTTAAAAGACAAAAAATAAAGTCATAAACCAATACAGACTAGGTATTTAGAACTAGTATGTAGAAACTTTTTTATATAGGGTAAGTTTTACAAACGAGCACACAGTCCATCTGATAGGAAATGGATGCTGTGGGCTATAGATATCTACATTTATCCTCTATTAAGAATCAAAATGCAGGTGCGTCACCCCTGAGGACTAAGATGGAATGCCTCGTATCCAGTACTAGGTATCTCCGGTTCTCTACACTCATCCTACAAAACACAGCAGCATTAAGGTGCTATTTTACGCTTGCATTCTATGAGAGCGTGGTCCTTCCATAGTCGAAGCGACCCAATCGTGCTACAACAATAATACAGATGCAGCGTGGCTCTACACGTAAAAACTAAATTGATCGTGTTCAAAGAACTCACGTGCCTTTTAAAACACAAACAAGGACCCATTTGGAACAAATTGTTCTGGTTGGATAAGAGAAATTGTATGATTACAGGCTGGTATATAAATCATAATAATCTTCAGGAGCAACCTTTTTTGTTTGAACTTAGTAGTAGCTGTCGATGAACTCCAGCTGTTACTTACCATTAGGTGAACTCTGAGCACGTATCTTTCCTCTAAGATAATAAAAATATATTAATTTAGGTAAATATTATAGAAAGTACCTAATTCCGAATGATACTGGATATTTACGTATAATGTTACATGCATATATGATTCATTAAACTATGAAACATTAATTTTCCTGTAAATATTAAACAGAGTCGATTTTGCTTCATGAAATTTGTAAAATAAATGGAATTACATTACTTTTGTTTTTTTATACATAGAAAAATAAATGAATTTAAATTAACGACCTAAAAAGGTTTTATTTTTCAAATAAATAATAAAAATAAACCGTTATTATATAATAATAGGTGCGTCAGTTAGTGACCGTGTAACTTCTGATGCTCCAAGATTCGATAGGTAACGCTGTAGTCAAGGTAACATGAAATTCATGGACCAAAATAACCCATATTCACAATTCATGTTAGTTTAATGCCAAAAATAATCAAACCTGGACCCGATAGTTGACGGTATGGTCGAGTTTAATATTATTCTCTTTTTTTATAGCTTTACACGGTAAGATATTCGTAGGAAATTGATCGAGCCACTTACTGGAAACCACAGAGTTCGTGTGCCATATCCTATTTGGTCGTTATCCAGAGAAAATCTTGAGTTTAAAATCAAACTTCATAATGTCAAAATTTGTGTAAATAGATTATGTAATTAAGAAGTCAATTTTAATACGCCACCTACCGGAAATTGCAGAACAACATCTGCCGGACTAGCTTGTACTTATAAAAACCTTCCATTAAAACTCACCGGGATCTGCAACAACAGGCCCAAGAGGATCAAATCGAACGCGATGCTCTACGGCTGCTCGAGCAGCGCAAACAAGGTCTGAAAAGAACCTGTGCCTCCTTAAAGCCAGTTCGTCACGACCCACAGGCGTAGCCGGGGGCTCTCGCGGCCCTTCATTCTCACCAAGTTTTTCTACACTTTTTTCAAACACCTCATCGTCGTCTGAACATAACTCCTGCACATTCGTCGGACGTTGTTCAGCTATGTCGTTGTTACTGGTCGCGGTAAATTTCAAGATGCCGGTAGATTTCCGTCTACCTGTTGGACGTACGTCAACGTTTGTTCGAGCTAATTCCTTTTCAAGATTAACCAGTTCTTCCAGTGTAGCAACATTGCGACTACAGTCTATTGAAAAACGTTTAAAATCCATTCGAGACGTTTTATAATCAACGGAATATCGTTTTTTCATTATATTACTTTTCAGTACCATATCATCGACTTCTGTATCACAATTAGCCGATCCCTCAAGAACATTATTTCCCTCAGCATTAGCGATGGTATACGAAGGAACCTTAATTATAATCTCTTTATCGTCAGCATGTTCCTTTGACTCGGGTTCTGTGTTCGTTGAGTTATCGCTCTTTTTATTGTCGTCATTTTCTGTATTCGTTGCGCTATCGCTCTTTTTATTGTTGTCATTTTCACTATTTTCATTCACATTTTGCTTATTTTGCACATTCGATTCAGACAAAGAAGCCATGTCTTCTGGTTTGGATTTGCTCTTGCCCAATTTCTTAGTCGGTCGAGCACAACAACTTTTAAACATAATTATTAAAATAATGCAAAGTTAAAAATGTTCAATCCTTGAACAGAATGAAAGACTTTTGAATTGAACGAACACCAACTAACATTAAACTATTTAATTTATACTAGCAATCAATATATTCTTAATAATGCATTGATGAGAGAGGTACTCGATAAACATGATAAATGTTTTGGTGAGTGCGTGCGTGTCGCAGCCGGCCGGGCGCACGGCGGCGGGCGACTGACGGCACTGACGCAGGGCGGATGCGCCGCCCGCCCGGGGCTGCTACCTCCCGCGCCCTATTCCAGCGCAAACCCAGCATCTTTTGGCCTTCCTAATACTGCATAAAATAATCCGATTTCCGATCCGAGTATTAAAATATCAAAATGTATAATGTATCTTGTTTATATCGCCAATGAATTTTTAATTTTATATTAGATAACAAAAACACAAAAGGGTAAAAAACGCATTTGTTATAGGCCGACCTAACGAAACGAAATGCTGAAATGACGGCTCACTAGCACAGTAGCTAAACATTTGGTTACAAAGCTGCGAGCCCGTGGTTTCGAATTCAGAAAAGTCAAAGGTGAAATACGCATTCACCACAAGACGCTGATGCCGTTGGTATCACTTCCAGTACAGAAGTTACAGTATAGCTTACAACACAGTGAATGATAGTTATAACAAAACAACATAGCCACAGCTTTCTACAGTTGGAGAAGTTGCGTTCTATGGTTCATTACATGGAACTCGGCTAGAAATCACAATTTGTAGAAACAAACCATCAGCCTCATATACCGACAGTCAATCTAACAAGCGGATGCTATTAAGCATCAATAAAAATGAGTTTTGGACAATGAAAACCATTAAAAATCAATTAACGGCCAAAATTAATTTAACTAAGATTTTTAATTTAGATTCCTCTATACCTCTTACAACTAATGTTAATCTACTTACGAGTATGTCTATGAACTAATGTCGACGGTAAAATTCTTGGCTGTTAAATAAAATTCATAACAGACAGCACTAAAACTTTCAGTAGACAGGAATCCATGGATGTCGTAAAAGGGCACAGGGTCGTAAGAAGTAGTATAAGAGATCTTGTGACTTCCGACAGTGGAATGAATAAGCTGATATATGCTACTGTTAAATTACACAGACATGATGAAATTTCTTCAACATTATGTGAAACGCCCTTGTTCGCGAGTATTAATGGGCTAATATAATCTGGTTGTATGTCAATAAGCTTACTGCTAAAATAATCAACATGTTGATTTTATCAAATAAAGTAACCGGAGAAAAATATGTTTAATCTTTGCGAGGCCTTTTTATTTTGAAATTACATAAAGGCGTGGTTAGCGGTAATTGACTTGGGTAGAATAGACCAAAGAGGCCGTCAACAGTCATCTGCAGCTAATGACTCGATGCTGGGTGCAAGTGTAATATTCGCTTTCGTTTCCCGACAAATTGTTTAGCTATTGTATTTACTACATCGAGAGAAATATTCATCAAACCATTAAAATTAATGCTACTACTACATTAAACTACGAGAATATACATTTTTTGTTGATTAAATATCAAATATAAATGTAATAGAGTCGGTGATAACTGATAAGAAAACTAAATTAAACCTGGACCAGGCCCTGATTATAATGGCGAGAACTGTGCTAGTCGTCACTAGGATGTTTTTTAGGACTTTTTAGTTACAATTCCTCAGAGAATGAGAGTCGTGTATACGGAACGATGGAGCTATAGGATATAGGATAATCTCAGATCTTATCTGAAACATCTTCAGTAAATTTTGTTACTTGACCATATTAATATACTGGTAATAACGCAGAATTTTTTTAATCGTAATGAGTTAAAGATAGTGCTTAAAGACTTTGTTCAAATTAAGAACAATGAGAGTCGTATATACGGAAGATGGAGCTATGGGGGTGGCATATCTCTAAAGATAAAAGCCCCAGAACAAAACAGACAATCTCAGATCTTATTTGAAACATCTTCAGTAAATTTTGTTACTTGATCATATTAAGAGAGCCGTGGTATCTCAGTGGTTAACGCTCGCTGTAAATATAACAGAACGCGAGTAACCCGGGTTCGATCCCCGCCGGCACCAATGAAGTTGTTAATTGCAATTTTAAGTGCTGATTTACCACGTGCTCGGCGGTGAAGGAAAACATCGTGAGGAAACCTGCATGTCTGAGGAATAAGAAAAAAAATATTTCGAAGACATGTGAAGTTCGTCAACACGCATTTGGGCAGCGCGGCGGACACTTCCTTGCCCTAAACCCTCTCAGAAATGAGGGGAGGCCTGAGCCCAGCAGTGGGACGTATATAGGCTGTAACTTTACTTACTTTACTTTGATCATATTAATATACTGGTATAATATAAACTGGTCTAAAAACGTAGAACATTTTTTTAATAGTAATGAGTTAAAAATAGTGCTTACAGACTTTATTCAAATTAAGAACAATGAGGCTACCGTATAGAAATATAGGTGATAAGTGTAAAAATATCCACTACCCTTAACATCCCGTGAACGCGTAAGAGGCGACAGAGAGAAACAAAGCGGGACATGGGCAGCAGCATCTTCCTAATAACGACTAAAAATAAAAAACTGCAGTTTCCAACCCGCTTGCCAAGCGTGGCAATTATGGCAAATATTGCCCTTATGAAGCAATGTATTGGGGAGGCTTATGTTCAGCAGTGAACTTTTTTAATAGGCTGTAACGGTAATGTTTGATTGTATGTGGCTAGGGTTTTTTGTCCGTTTACTTTGTTGCACTATATTTCATCTACAAATTATTCAAGCAAATTTATTCAATTATTTGCAGTTAGTAAATTTAGATTTTAGTCCGAAGTTGTTGCCAAACTCTACATTGGTGCTACAGGTGGGTTGTAGAGCATGCCTATGCTCCTCTTATTTCTGAAAAGGGTAACAGAGCAGTTGATCCAATGAGTTGCACAAGTGCATGTTGGACCACTTCATATTCAACATGCAGGTTTTGACCTAAACAATCTGTAGTTATAATATGGTTAACAAGTTCATCATTCAATGTACAGGTGGGAAACTTTACAAAAATAGGTGTTGATAGGATATGTACAAATAATTAATGGAATTTTACAATGCAAATAACTGCAAAGTATTAACTACAGTTCTCAAAGTTTGTATTAAACAAAGTAAATAACAAATTTCAACCTAACAGTGCCAAGACATAGTGTATAGAAGAATTAAAGCCCTTCAGAATGTAAAAGTAAAGTTAATTTTTTTTTACTTCATGAGTTGATTAAGGAATATCTAAATAATGACTAAATATGACATGGCTTTAAAAACTTCATCTGCTATTTAGTCACTTGTACATTTATATGGGACCATCCTTAAGCTTGACTATTTAATAAAAAAAGACTCATGTAAATCAGTTCACAATTAACGTAACACATACAAAAAAAAATTGAATATCAAATTACACCATGTAAAATATAAATCAAAAAATATATATTTTTGAGAGATTTTGTAAAAAGTAATTGAGAAATATTGATTTCTGTTTATAAAATTGCATTATAAATTTTATACTTCAATTTTAAGAATATTTTTTGTCTGTGCCTCAAATCCGCAAAATGCTGTCCGCCATATTAGATCATGTTGTGACATCACTGATCCAGTCTAAGGGTATTAGTGTTCTGTGCTACTGAGCAAAAGAACTAGCTAACGTGCTGTTATTTCAAAAATTTTCAAGGTATCATTACGGTTATTGAGTTTTATTCCGAATTTTATTGAAAAGGCATCACAGAAGACAAATTCATAAAAGCAGAAAGTACTAATCTACCAAGAATGAATAAATTGATTGTGGCAAAATTTTTTGCATGCAATCCCAATTTTTGTTCCCCTGAGTTGAAAAATGTTGAAAACAATGTAAGTACCTATTATCAACTTTTGTTTATACAAAAACACAATACCAGATCAGAGTGTATTTTGATAAAACATAGTTTAGTAGCTATCATAGTTTAGTTTATCTATAATTATAATCACCAGCAATCATTAGTTATAATATCTAAGTTAATGTAATTTATAACAAAATTTGACTTGTGATACCTTTCACCTCATGATGTTTTGTTTTGTATTAAACAATAGTTAATATAAGTCATACTTACATCAAAATGATCGTCACAGAAGAATAATCTGATTTTTGTCGACAATATATTCAAGTATCTTCTTGTCAGTTTTAACCAACTATTTCTTATATTTAAATACTTGGCACTTGAATCCATAACTTTCACGGCGTTTTTATGCTCGTATTTTAGCATTCAGGCACAACACAACAATGATTTAGATGTAAACTCATTATTAAACATTAAACAGTATCTTATTCCTTTGCAAAATGTGTGATGTCATGAGTTGAACATCGTAGCGGCTAGCGTTCTCACGCGAAAATTTAAAACAATAGATTAAAAGTCATTTTACGGCTATTCGGTTTAAAAAAAATTATAGTCATTTATTATCACTTTAGGATTCATTTAAAACAATTTTTTAAAATGGGTGTAATGCGCTATTGTAAACCTCCTCCTTTTTTTGAAAATGGCTAAAAATAATCTATTCCATCCTCCTTAACTGTGGGGATTCCTAGTGAATTCTGGAGATTTTGATTAAATGTCGCAATTTCAGTAACTTGGCTGCATACCAACCTCTTACAACATTGTGCATGTGCTTGTTCCTATTCTCTTCATGTTGATTTTCTTACTTACTATATACATATATATATTAACGGCAGCGTAAAAGCATCTAGTTGACTAGCAGAGAACATATTTAGTACCTATATGCCAACCACACCTTTCGGGTGTCATTGAAGGGTCAATATTGAACTAGTGTGATAGTAGAATTCCATTATGTGTATGTGCATATGCTTATCAAGCTATTGTTGTCGGGACTGCTGCTTGTTTTGTAAGAATCATAAAACTGCAAATCTTGAAAAATGGTGGCAAATATAGATTTATGTTTCGAACAGTTATCAGTTATTCAAAATATATAGCACATATTTAGCTTACTAACCCAATGGTTTGTGTCAGTGAACTCTAGTTCTACTACGGATATCTTAATAACAGATCCTATTATGTAAAGGAATTGAGCATACCGGTAGCTGTTGGTAACCTTACGCATTGAGTCCCAAACAATTTATCAATTATACTGAAAGCTGACTGTGCTTAAAAAACGTGATGCAGCTCCATTATGGCCAACTCTATCAAGTACCAAAAGATCATCATATATGTGGATAATGAGTTTAATAGCTAGCCAGCCAATAGTTTATCAAATAGCCTTGGTATTTGATAAACTAGCTGGAAGTATCAGTAATCTTTAATGTGTTGAAGTGAGATCACTTTATAGGAACTCTTAATTAAGCAATGTTCTGTCTTATTTAACACATAGTTAAATGTAACTTGTACCAACCTAATATAAAACTTGTCTTTATCATACATTATAAATGATAATATTATGATTTATGGCCTAAGTTTATTTTTTACTAATAATATTATAAACTCCGTTTTGTTTTAAAATTTATAAATAAACACTTCTAAAGAATTATAAGTGAACACACATTGTTTTCTAATTTGATAAAAAAATTATACTATCACTTATCTAGGACTCCCTAGCTGCCTCTCACATCATCTACTAGATGAAATGTGGTAATGGCCACCTCAAAAACACAAACTGATCATATTAGAGGGTAGACAAAAGTAAAAATAGGATTGATTCCTGGTTCGATTATGAATAGATAAAAATTGACAAACCAATAATAGTTGCAATAAGAAATATGGTTCAGAATTAGCACACATTGCAATGTGAGCTCAGAGAAAAAAGAGCTTCCATCAGGAATACAATTTGCAGGACACATCATCATCATCAGTCATAATTTTAATTTAAACTGCAATTAAAACAGTTGTGAAAAAAATCAACCTGATTGGAGAGTTAAGCTAATAAATATTTATTCAAGGTTAGAAAATAAAAAAACCTCAGAGCATATAAAAATAGCTTGTTAAAAACAAGCCTTTGCATACTAGTAAATTTAAACATAGATCAAAACAGATATTCAGATAATATGACAATCCACTACCCAATATCATTCAATGGGTTAGCTGGACACAGAGAAAAATGAAATGCGAGATGGGCAGCTGCTTCTTCCTGATATAAATTTAAAAAAATAAAAAATTTTAATATTTACAACATTTTAGTTAGGTTGCGTTCATTATTATCTTAAAATAGTATTCGTTTACCATTATTTATTGATAATATAAAAAAACAGTCATAAAAACAGAAAACGTTTCTAGGAATAAAAGCAATATTTATAAATAATTGTGCAAAACTTACGGACTGTCCAAATATTTTGCAATTTCTTCTGTAAAATACAGGCCCATAAGATATTCCTTATATATGCTAATAAAATTACATTCTATGTAAAAATTTGATAAAAAATTCAGTCTTTTAAGGTTAATTACCTACTTGCAGTCACTTGTCATGCTCATGACCATAGATTACTGTTAGGGATGTTCGATGATCATCGATATTAAAAATTAAAACATCGATGTTTTAACATCGTTATTGCCAAATATCAAACATCGAAACATCGATGCCAATGAATCCATAATCGATTAATAGGAACTTGTGAACAATGCGAACCCGCAAAATCAATATCAACTACATCTTGCATCTCCTATTAAAGATTTAAATTTTTGAATAATTCAAAATTCCTAAACGCATCGATTACCTAAAAATATATCATTATTGTGCCTAAAACTTAATTGTAAAGCGTGAACTGTAATGTCACTATTGTCACGGCTTTCGTTTTGTTATTCTGTGGTGTCGTTGTTGGATGTCGCCTAATAACTATTCTATGTAAAATGATATTAAAATAAATTGTTTTTACCATCGCTGTCTAGACTCACATAATTTTAGAAAAGACAATATGTAAGTATTTACACACTTCAATTATATTTAGCCGTTTCGCTTTTGAGCTTGTCATAACGAGTTTTGTTTGCTTGAAGGTTATGAACATGGAGTGTGGAGGTAAGGAAAACCGTCTCACATAGAGAGAATAGTTGAAAAAGTGTCCATCTGTAAGCAGTAAAAAACCGTTCAACTCTTAACAACAGCGCTAGAGTAGCTAGAGGATATGAAATGAATTTAGCAGTTGTCGACGGAGTGAAGTGTGCTGAGTTGAGTATTTAAAACGTCATCTACTCACGTTGTCTAAAATAATTTAGTAAATATAACCTAGAAAGTCACCGTGAAAATCATTATTTTGAAAAAAGAATTTTGAAAGCTGTCAAATAATCGTTTTTTTTTTGTAGTTTGTTAATTTTTTCTCTATGATTATATTTTTTATTTTGCGATAGGAGTAGTTGATAAAAAATCACGTCTAAATTGTAAATAAGGTCGCAAGGTAAATTTTTTCATAAGGGATTTGTGAGTGTACAATATCATTCAACAGCATCATCATCGCTAAAAAATTAGAATATATAACAAATGAACTACAAATTTGTTAACTTCTTCCCATTTTTTTAATGACCGTTTGACACTAAATTTATATTAATTTCTTTTATATCATTGATAATAAACCATAAACAACATGAATAATTTTTTATTCAACTAATTCTAAAGTACATGTGTAAAAAATAACAACGATAATGGCTTAAATCGATGTTTTGAATAGGATACACATCAAACATCGATGTTAAGCTATCGATATCAACATCGATGATTCTGAAACATTGACTATCCCTAATTACTGTATATAATAGCTCACGACCAAAGACTACAACACAGATAAATAAGTATGTCGCAAGCTAGACCACAATATAGCAATGGGCGATTATCGCTAAAACTAATCGAATTAGTCAATTGTTCAGTTTAGTCGATAAAATTCGACAACAGTACATATTAGTTGATTGTAAGCGAATAACGCCGTGCGGCGGGCGACAATGACTGACACAATTACTCGTGAATTAGAATAATCTCGGTGAGTAACAACTAAATCGATAATCGAATGTACAGTACAATTTTCGATTTAGTCGATTGTTTTCTTTTTTTTTTGCAACAATCGCCCATCGCTACCACAATATTATACATACATAAATAAAAATGTAACAAGATATAATACTTAGAGTAATTACATTCATACGTTTGCATAGAGAGAACCTACAATTCTACATAAATTGAGTCAATATACTAGTCTCGCTTTTTCTAATTTAATTTTCAAACAAGGCAAAAAGTGACAAATTTTTTGAAAGATAATGCGTGTAATACATACGTGGAAATATAAATGTCAAGTGGTCTTTGGTCTCTTTATACTATGCCAAATATGAGAGTAAGTACACTCGTATCTACTACTTTACTAGATAAATTACATCCCTATTGTAGTAGTATTATATTTGACATCATTTTACAGGACATGATGTCTTTAATCTATAGTGATTTCGTTCGCAATGTTAGCAACAATCAATATACTCGTTATTGTATAGTTTTTTTATTACTTTATTATATGTCAAAAAATATAAAAAAGTAGAACTAGACTTATTAGTATTCAAACGATGAATTAAAGTGTTTTTAAACCAAGTGATTATGATCATTATACTACATTGCAAATATTCGTTTGGCAAACTTTAAAAACTAATAGTTAGGTAGGTATGAATACTAAGTCTCAAGACTTAACAGACACGGTATATAAGCAAGTTGGATCCCATTTGAAATCCTAATTTTATACGCTGACTAACGATCCGGCTCGGCTTCGCACGATTGTTTCTAGATTTTGACAGCAGCGATACTTACCGGGTTCTATTGTGAGTGTGAGTGTTCATCAAAATCGATCCAGCCGTTTTTATGTGATAGTCTTTCATACATGCGACAATTTATTTTCATTTATATAGATTTACCGCCTGCTTAACGGAAAACCATCGATTATATTCAACAAAACTTTACCTGCTAGGATGAAAATATACCAAAATCATGAAGTTACGGCAGGATCTTAATAATGCCGTGCAGCGGTGGCTAAAAAGATTTCAGTGCCTCCTACAAAATAATATATATTATTACTTAGAAGCTCTAAGACCCCATATCATTCCGTAAGTGCCGTAAAAGACGACACAAAGAAATGAAACAGTAGATATGCAACAGTATCTTCCTGATAACAACTCAATATAATAAAAATTGAGTTTGCCACTTTAACACTTGCTAAGAGCGGGAACTATAGCAAATATTGCCCTACATTCAGCAGTGCCCTTTGATAGGCTGAAATTAATGAATTAATGATGGATAAAATCTTGGAGAGAGCGAAAAGGAAAACAAGTAATAAATTCGTAATCGATTTATTGGTAGTTGTGATCTAGCGAAAAAAGACAAAGCAGGCTGTTATTGTATCGTAGCAGTACCTGGTCTCAAACTCAGTGTCGATTAAACAAATACAAATACTAATCCCTGTGAAACCCATAGTAAGTCTAAGAATAATTTGACGGAAATATACCGGCTGAATTTAAGTAGATTTCGTAGCGATCTATTGACGATATATTTTTAATTATACGACAATAGTATGAAATTTCTCATTATTCGACTGTTGTAAGATGTCAGATGAAGCTTCCATAAACTTTCATTGATATAAATAAGTATTACAAAACCGGACTAATAAAAATCCCTAATTTTACTAACTCAAAAACTAAATTAATTTATCGAGAACGTTTTTTGTTTCGCTAATGGCACATCAATAGAGGTGTCTATGGAATAGAAAAACGGCAACAACCCTATACGAAGTATATTATAATTTCTTTGGAACAACCTTGTAAAAGAAAGTAGGTGAATATGATATAGCTATCTTTTATCATACCTAGTTAAACGTCATAATAGGTATGTACAAAGAGTTTAAGGGTGTTTCGCGTATTTGGTGCAAATTCCACGACATTTGTAATTGTCAAATTTATTGCCGAATAACTTCGTTTTTTCCCCCAATATCTTTAATATCCATAAAATCCTTCAAACTTCTAGGTTTCTACCTTCCTTGTATAGATAACAATAAAATTACTATCATATCAAAAATCGTAATGAAACGGTAATGAGAACGTCAAGGAAGGGAATGATATTGAGTAGTTAAGTTAAACGATAGGGATGATGAGGGATTTTCATCGTAGACGTTACAACTTAAGATTTCTAAAACACCCGTCCTGTTAGATTGTTTTAGTATTTTATTTGTATTAAGACATTTTATCAACAAAGCGACATTAATATGAACTTTGCAAGCAAACGTATTTCTACTGGACTCCTTTGGGTACAAAACCCATAATGGGCGATATTTACAAAATCTTTGATACGTTATCATTCGAATTATGCGTATATTTTTGTACAAATTAGTCAATGTGTCCGTTAAGTATCTTTTCTGCTTCCTTATTTGGTTTTTAATTATATATATATATTTTATCAGCTGCAATTCTAGTCATCTCCTAATCGTCAAAAAACTCCAAAATTAGTTGCTCTTTCAAGTTTTCATTTTAGCTGTCTTATTTTCTTTTTTATCTCTTACTGTAAATATTTTTGTTTGTGTCAAGAGTTTATATTTTTTATACATTTCTTTTCCGTCATAACCACATTAGAGGATTCTTTCTTATCCTTTTTCCACTCAAGCACTTGTACCCTTCTCCAACACTTCTTGAAAGTATTTCACCAAACATTAGTCGCTTTTTAATTTCTTCACGCCTTTGTGTATTAACATTTTCTACTAGTTGTTCTACTTTTTCTTCAGTCGATATATTTTCATTTTTCTTCTTATTTTTCATTATTCTATACAACATTTTTTTATGTAGGTAGCGAACCTTTCTCTGAAAAATATTTTCTTTAGGCACCCTTAACAAGAATTACTATTACCGTAATCCAAACGATTTAGATATGAATTAGGTATGAGGCTTAGCTGATTGATTGAGAGGATCTTGTTCAGCTGGATGTATTTCATTGTCACTATTTGGTGGAGAATTATCTATTAACAACTGTTGAATAGCTTTTTCTTTCTTTTTTCTTTCATAATGACGTTTTGAATTAACTCTTCACTTCTTCCTCTGAACTCTCAATTGTCTAGGTGTCATGTCTTTTGCGCTACTTATTTTTTTTCTGTTCTTTTCTTTTAAGGTATGTTGCTCTTTTGCCTTCAGATCTGCATACTTTTCAGGATCTTCCTTAGTTTCTGAATACTTTCCTTGTTTTTGTAATCGATCGCACACTCGTTTCTGCTCTAATGTTTGTCTGGCTTTCTTTGGCATTATTAGTTCTTAATAATCCGTAACAACACATTATATGATATTGCTTGTATTCATCATATCAAGCTCATCCTTAATAGCTAAAGTAATAAAAAGTACACTCACAAGGTTAGCTTGTGAGTTTACTATTTGTAAGCAAACTTAAAGCTACATCATGAAACAAAGTAAAAACTATTAATTCTTTATTTTACTATGAATTAAACTATTATTATAACTATATCGTAGTAGTATTATTGTGGAAAAAAAATCTTAACTACGGGTTGGACTACAACTCGCGACCACACGGTTTGTAATGTAATAATGCACTGTAATAAATAATAATAAATTGACGTAAAATTGATTCTAATTGTCATCGTTATGACCTCATCACCATCGCTAAAAAAACGACGGTAAACGAAGGTAGTGAGGACGTAGGTAATGAGGTTTTTATTCTTATCTAATTGTTTCGTAAAATATATCAAAATTACGAATGTCGTGCTTACTTTAAATTACGGCGGTAATCACTAGAATGGATAATTAACTACATATTAAAAAAATCATTAATACTCACTTAATAATATGGACGAGAGGAAAGAGGACGATTTCAGAATAATCACCTCCCGCGAAATAAAGTTTCACGTAAATATTTTTTTCCAAGAACAGGCGTGAACCTTCTACGACGTCTTTTGGCTGGCTGAGACTTGTGTGGAGCGCGGCATGGTGGTATAGTGACATTCACGCCAATACGCGGACTATAATTTAGATTTTCACTGAAACCGATGGTAATCAGATTTTTTTTTTTTTGATAAACATTTATGAAATAAAATTTCTTTACATTGTGAGGTTTTCGTTATTTATTTTAAGAGTAAACGTTGTGTTTTTTAATAAAGTTTCATAATATGGTTATTTTTTATATTTATGTTTATATTTTTGTTTAAAAATACAATTTTTTTTTTTAGGAGAGTAGTAAATGGACCCCGAAGATAATGAGAATTATTGAAGTTTTTTATTTATCATTAATTTATTACGTTATTTTTATCTGTAAATATTACATGCATGTAAGCATAACCACTTTACATTTGATTTCCTTTGTAAGAAATGTAGATATTTAATAAAAAAAATGAATACTTTTCTCCTGGACGTGTAATGTGCACGAAAAATCAGAAACACCCTTAACTATAAGAAATTTGTTCTTATTTGAGTACTCTCTATAGTAGTAGTAGTAGTAGTAGTATTTACTCTGAGACATAATATCTTATGGTCCCCACACACGGTCAGTTAAAATAATCAGTTGAGCTGACGTACATCCAAAAACTGAAATCCAAAGTGTGAAATTTTAAGTTGAAATTTTTAACTGATGGCACTCCACGGAGTTTTCCGGGCTCACCGTAATCCGCTGGCTTCAATTCGTTTTGATTACTCGTAAGTACTTACTTTCTTAGTAGCTACTTACATTATTTCTATACTTTTTCGATTTTTTATTATTTTATATATTTAGAGAATTTCGTTTGACAGATTTGAAGATCTAGATGACTGTGTGTAATAATAAAACTTTAGGCAATCGCACTAAGCAATCTAATTTAACATAATATGTATTACTTGTGAGATACATTGTGTTTTCATGCGATGGCCAAGTCAATCTAAATATTTAAAACATAAAACATTTTAACATTGATATGGTCACTATAAAATGTTGTTAGGGTAGCTAATTACGTAATAACTTAAAACAGAAGGACCGCTAAGTAGGAACTGAATAAATTAATTGATTTAGTATTACATGGATCTCACAACTTTTTACGGTAGAAGAACAAAATTGCGAGACTTTTTGACCACTGTTTTTCTTGGTATTATTATTGAAGCAAAGCTTCAATGCGGCCCCCATATATCTAAATTAGCAGGCAGACTAAGTTCTGCAGCATATGATGTAAAAAAAGATTGGAAGTCGAACATGTTAAGGCAGCTAGATTAGTTTATATTAGTAACTTTCACAGCATAATGTCTTATGGAATTAAGGAAATAAACATATTAACTTTGGCATCGCAATATATTTATGAAAATGTATGTACATAAAAACATAAATAGCTTTAATAAGAATAAAGATGTTCATACTTTAAACCCTTGGGAAAAAAATAAGCTTGTAAAACAAGTTATTAGACTCCACAGAGTTAGTAAT
Organism: Parnassius apollo; assembly: GCA_907164705.1. NCBI lineage: Eukaryota > Metazoa > Arthropoda > Insecta > Lepidoptera > Papilionidae > Parnassius > Parnassius apollo. The sequence goes on from CAJQZP010000693.1 coordinate 14,509,841, forward strand.
ACATTTATGGGGCAATGTATACGCTTTTACAATAAAATCCCAGAAAATGTACAAAATTTGTCATTAAACAAGTTTAAATGTTTTATTAAATAAAAATTGTACAAAAAGGGTTATTATGAAATAAAAAAATACATAAAACAAAATAACCCCTGGGAATGAGGTGATCGCCACCATGCCGGTTTTTTAAAATTCATTGTAAATTGAAATATGTTTAAAAAAAGTCCCGCTGGGTTTCTTGCTGGTTTTTCCCAGAACAGAGGTTTTTTTTCGCGAACCAGTGGTAAGTGGTAAATAAAAAATGACGTTCAAGTATTTTTCAATAACCAATATTGAATAGAAATCATTTATTTCATTTCATTTCTAAAAGAAGGGGGGCTTAGTATCTCAGTGACGTCACTCCATAAAACCATTGTGTATCGACTTCTTTGAAAGGTACTCATAAAGAATACACCTAAGTCAGCAATTAAAGACAATAAAGTTAACTTTTATAAATTCTTTCGTTTTGACGAAGAAATTGACACCAATCAATCAATATTGGCATCCGATCAATCAGCCATTAAATAATAACAAATATTGATAAATTTCTTAACAAAATATTCTTCTACTCTAATTACTTATTACTGATAGGTAGACTTTACTTAAATAATATAACTTAGTAATAAAACACAATTAAATTGAAATATTTTGCATTATGTTTTTATTATATATATTATTCATTTATTAAAATTACGAAATATTGCTAATTAATGTATTTACCTGGTCCCACATGCATTATTCAAACTATAATAGGTTTTTCCCCCAAAATCCTCACTTCAGCGCACTTCAGCGAGAGGAATGACACTGTACATCGGAAGAGGAAGTACTATCTACTGACTTTTATCTGACGGTTTAGTAAAGAGACAAAAGCATCGAGAAACTAAGAAAGTATCGATAGTTAGTAAAATACTCTAATAAAAGTATCGAACACATAAATACTAGGTATCGAACTAAAAGTAACGATACTAGTCAGATATCAATACTTTTTGCGGATCCCTAATTATTACATTTATATTCTGTGGTGCGAGTTTACAAAACACAAGTTGTTCAAATAAAATCAAATTTACATATCGGATTTTTCAGATATTATGTAATTATTAATAGTTCAATAGCGGTTACCCTATCTGTATTGGAATAAATTATTACTTTAATTATATTCATAGTTTAATTTGTTTGACCTTTATATATGACCTTAAGTTGAGTCAATAGGATCATAAATGCGCATGCATATATTTTCTAGTCAAATTTGGCGCGCTGATAAGCACGATTTGCTGATCACAATGAAATTATTTCTTTTAGTCGTTCGACAGTTAACAGACATTCCTAACGTTCCTATTTGCTTCTGTTGTGCTCATCAGTTTTCTTGCAAAGAAAATGTCTAACAACGAATTATCTACAAATAGAATAATGGCTCGTCAGAATGGAATAGTCCAGCCCTTACTTACTGGTATGTAGCCGAATAACTTATTTATTTTTGGAGCGAATTTCAAAACGCAAAGATAGATTTTGATGAACTTTGTAATTCTAATAAATACGTGTAACTCTCTGTACTTTTCTAATTTCTTCATTAGAGGTTTGTATTTTCTATTATTAAAGAATAAATATTAATATTTTTACAGACTTGTACCAGATAACAATGGCATATGCATATTGGAAATCTGGAAAAGTAAATGATGTGGCTGTATTTGACTTATTCTTCCGTACTAATCCATTTCAAGGAGAGTTTACTATATTTGCTGGTCTGGAAGAGTGCCTTAAATTTCTACAAAATTTTCATTATTCAGATAGTGGTATGTATTGTTAATATTAAAACTTGTAAACATATATGAAACAATGTTAAGCTATTTTGTTACCTAGTAAAACTCATTTGCAGATATTGAATATTTAATGCACATACTACCTGATAATATTGAACCTGAGTTTTTTGCCTATTTAAAAGATTTAACATGTAAGGATATTAAACTGAGTGCTATAGAAGAAGGATCTGTTGTATTTCCAAGGTTTGTATTGTGTTATTTATTTTTGTATTACTTAAAAATTCTGTAGTTTTTCTATAAAATATTTCTTATATCATTGCTATTTAAGGTTTTTGTTAAAATCTGAAGGTAAAACTATAGACATCCGGTACTCACATATGAGAATGGGAATGGGTGGGGGGAGAGGGAGGCTTCAGTGGAAGCCATCATTCCCCCCTTGCAGAAATGTATAGTACATTCCGCAAGGGGGGAATGACCTCATTTTTTACACAGGAATATTGACCCAAAGTTACTTCTGCAACAGCTTCGGCGCTGCGGGAAGTGCAGCCCCTTCGCCCTTGCAAAGCTAATTGGTGCCTGCTATTTGCTATAGCAGGCAGGGACTGCTCCCGTCCATGCCTATGGTTTTACAAAAACACTAGGAGTAAGGTTGTGCTTGTTTGTCATCCTATCTTATAAAAAAAGGCAGACAAGTCTATGTGCAGTCGGAGTGTGTGGTTTCGGTTTTAGAACAGATTCGACCAATATATAAAGTCAGGTTGTCCTAACCTTTGCTATGATAGTGGTAAATTAAAAATGTTATGTGAATCGTTATCATTTTGTTTTCTGAAGAACCTCTTGACTGCTCTCCACTGTGACTCAATTTGTTGTATATATTCCCGTCTTCAGCTACAAATGGATTGCCTGGGATCAAGTGAACAACTTTTGTATGAGTGTATCTGTCTTAAGAAAAAAAAATTGACATTTTTGCGTTTTGTTATAAGAATTTTTTTTGTGAAATTTATTTAATCGTAATTAATTCAAAAGGCATTTCTGAAATCCAAAAACAGTGTAAATGGTTTGAGCTTAACCCTGACAAACCTCCTAAATTGAAAACGGTATTAAAAAATCAAGTACAGGTACTTCATAATACTAGACCAAATTTACATATTTGCGTTTTGTTATAACCAACTTATATTTATATTATATTAAAAATAAATTTCACTAAAATTTATTTTTAAAGTAATTAATTCGAAATGCATTTCGACATCTAAAAATTGTGTAATAGGTCCAAACTTAACCCTAACAAGCCTCCTGGACTAAAAACATTTATTAAAATCAAGTATCGGATGTCTATAGCCAACCCAATCTGAATAGTGCAAGAATTCTGAAATATATTTAAACTTGAGCTGTTTTTGAAAATTAGTGGTGTTAATATGAACATTATATATGTGCATAAATAGGATTAGTACAGTTATCCATACCTGATCTGTACATATCAGGCCTTTTCTATGTATGTGTTTACGGAGAGGTTTTCAGCAAATGACCAGAGGTTTTTGTACATTTATGGACTTAGAAAAGGCTTACGACAGAGTGGACAGGGTTGCTTTATGGTAATCACTTGACTTGTTAAGGTTGAGCACTGGGCTGACAAAGGCATTTGTAAAACTCTAGTGTTTGTGTCAGGAACAATGGAGCCTACTTAAGATGGTTTCACATCCATAAAGGTGTCAAATTAGGTTGTAAATGTGCCTCATAGCTGTTCAATCTATTTATGGACAGTTGTTTGGAAACTCTGAAAGTTGAAGAATGTGGGTTAAGAATGGATGAGTTAACTGTCAATTGCCTTTGTATGTCCTACAGTCAACTCATATTTGCATTGTGAATTACAAGTGATGGCTTTGGAATGAACAAATCATAAAAAAGGAGCAATGAAAGTAAATGCAAGAGGACATTGATGTTTTTTGAAAAAGAAAGTGAAAGAATATGTGAAATAAGACTAGAAGGGGAGTTGATTAACAAGTGCGTGAGTTTGTGTACTTAGGATTTGTGATTAGAAGGGATGGTAAACATGATACTTTTACTATACTTTCAAATAACTACAGCTAGAAAGAATTACTTTTTAATTTAAGCATACAAACTTTCAGCATTTGGAAACACATTGGTTTTGAGAAATATATGAACAAAATTTTATTTCCTTCAATAATCTTTCTCGTTTGACATAAGTGGTGTGCATAAGTTGTAAGAAGCAACAATAATTATCTTGTTTTCCTATCAGGTATTATATACCCGAATGGCAGCTTCAAAAGTGCAAAACATCTGGCATTGCAATTGTCAATATACCTACCACCATGCGTGTTTGATTCAGGCAAATCCTTCCTACAAGGGAAGGGCCTCTTGTTTAAAAATGAACTTTTATGGCATCATTTTCAGTTTATACATCTCTGGGCAGCATAACCCATGATTTTCCACTTACCAATGTTGTACATATTTGCAGTTAATCTGGTCACTATCCTAAGACATCGTTTCATGCCATAATAAAGACCCTTATCTAACAAGCACAATTGTAAAACAATGATTTTGATTATATAATAGACATGGAACGAGTAGTATTCGGCCACCGAGTACTAAACCTAAATTTGGCCCAGTACTCGGCCGAATATTCAGCTTTAATAAAACGCGACAGCGGGCGGCGCGCGGTTATTTCCCTTACACAGAGTTAGGAATGAAATTATGCGAATAAATACAAGTACTTACTCAATACTTATCTTTTCGTACAATGTACAAATGAGGAAGCAAAAAGTAGCAAGCTAGACCCAAATAGGCTGAAAAGCAAGTGTTTTTGCATCACAATCTTCCTCTCTTAAATTTTAAATATTAGCAATAATAATTTCTATTAAAGATTCTTATGTATGTTCTCAATAGGTCTGCTGTTTCTCATGTTCCTGATGTTTTAATGTGTCTAATATAATAATAGTAATAAAAACTGGCTTGTTGTCTTTATTTTTATCTGGAATATAATTAAGGCTGAGTACTTGGTACTTTTTAATACTAATACTTTAATACTTGGTGCTTGGCCGAACCCTAAAAAAAGGCCGAATCCGCCGAGTACCGAATCCAAACCGAGTACTCATCCCATGTCTATTATATACAAGTAGCATTATGAGCTCAAATAAGGAAAACACTCAAATATATATGTATATATAATGTATGTGGGAGTGCCACCCTGCAGTTTTTTAATAATAATAATAATAATAATCTTTATTGCATCTTTAAGTTAAAGTACACTCGATAACAACAGTATAACAAAATTAAGCTTACAGTTAAGTACTTCTACAATTAATATGAAGCTACTGACATCTAAACTAGGCAAAGCCTGTATCTTAAATGTCAGGGTCTTCTCCCAAAACATAGTACAAGGATTTAAGTACAGAGCAGTATTCAATAATTTTAACTGATAAAGATAACAGTTTACTATCAAGTTTACAAAATATATATATTTTACAAATATGAAATACACAAGTAAAAATACACGCGTGTGTGTGTGTGTGTGTGTGTGTGTGTGTGTGTGTGTGTGTGTGTGTGTGTGTGTGTGTGTGTGTGCGTGTGTGCGTGCGTGCGTGCGTGCGTGCGTGCGTGCGTGCGTGCGTGCGCGTGCGCGCGTGCGTGCGTGCGCGTGCGCGTGCGTGTGTGTGTGTGTGTGTGTGTGTTGAGTGATTATGAGGTAATGATTTTGACATACACAATAATAATTTATGTATGTTTATTGTATATGTGTGGTGCCTATTTTGTGACGAGATTTTCCGTATCTTCGTATGTTAGAGACTTTAACCAAATAGTTATATTATAGTTGAAGCATGAATGGGTCGGCTCGACCGGGGTGGAACCATGTACTCACAGAATAGCAGCTTAATGGTAAGTGTATGGAACCTGAGACCTTTATTACTAAAAACCGTCTTAGTCCTCAGGGGTAATAATGCATCTGCATTTTGATTCTAATATATGCAGCTGCAGGATAGATGTAGATGTCTATGGGCCACAGCATCTTAACCATCAGGTTGCCTGTGAAAACAAATGATTTTTTAAAATTCCGTTTTAAAACATTTAAAATACCACTTTTTTTTCATATTCCTACATTCTTATCCGATTCTGAGCTATGATCAAAATTTCAAGTCTAGCTCTCTAGTTCATTGTGCTCGAAATTTGAGTTGCAAGATTCCACCCGGAACGACAGACAAACTATAAACGTGATAAACGTCAGTCACGTTATTCATGCGACCTTGTAATGTAAATTATTGACAATCTCTGGTTGACAAATTATACTCATAATGACAAGTAAATTTATTACTTTAGCTGTTTATGATTTTGTTTTTAAAGTTGCACATAGTTTTTTTATTCTTTTTTTTCTAAGCGTATGGCGTCCATGTGTTCTAATCCAGCACGAAACATGTATTTGTATGACCTAAAAACAATTTTACTGGGTCAGGATGTTTGCTGATGGCACATCAGTCATTTATGTGTGTAAAATCGCCCGCATGATATAGCAGATAAAAGTTAATGAGACACTCAAAGCAATTGCAATTTCATAGGAGTTTGTATGTAATGTACTACACTATTAATGATGGGTCGCCGTGTAATGGCGGGGTATAAGAACCCACTATAACATGTCATCCCGTAACAACTTAAGAGGCGACGGAGGAAACTGAGACAGAAGATGGGCAGCTGCTCTTCATAATAACAACTCAAAATCATAAAAACAGCTATATATAACATATATCAAGCTACTAACAGTACCACCCTATGAGGCAATTTATCAAGGAACACTGTTGAACTTTGAATGTAATGATGATGACTAATGATAGAAATAAGATAATTCTTCGAACTGTTGAAGAAGAAATCAGTGTGAAAATAAAAACTTGATGCTGCTAATTAGTTATATTTTCTGTAGGGGAGTGAAAGTTGACACTTACATTTAATTATAATTTCAGAGTACCCCTGTTGCGAATTGAAGGTCCGCTTATAATAGCACAACTATTAGAGACAACTTTACTGACCCTAGTTAATTTCGCAAGGTGAGCTACTTCGGACAAGCATTACTTATATTTACATGTTGTGGTACCTGCAACTTATACGTGCATGACTCTGTTAAGTTCATTGACGTTATGTACTGTCTTGCATTTCCATATAAAATGTGAAATTAAGTGGCCACTCTTTTGGCTCGTGTAGCGAAGCGTTCGGCTTACATGACAAATAATCTTATTACATAATTTAGCCGAGAGTATAATAGAATATTCATCTTCACTTTTTTGTTGTATTTTTTTAGTAATGTATCAAATCGCAAAACATGTCGCCAATGTTGTACATGCCTATGTCTGGCGTACATATCAGGATGTTTTTCTTTTTATATTTTAAGCCATGTAACAATGCCTTGTACCTTTCTAATGCTGTTGACGAGTCCAAATAAATTAATTTAAAAAGATAAATGCATAATTATGGACAACACACACAGTCAGTTCAACTAATCAGTTCAAACTAAAACTGTTGATATTTTTATAAATATATTGGATTTTCGATGTATCAATAAATTAACTATATATATATATATATATATATATATATATATATATATATATATATATATATATATATATATATATATATAAAAACTTCGATATTGATATATTTATAATTATCGATATAACGAAAATTCGATATTTAAAAAACATCAATAGTCCTAGTTTGAACTGATCAGTTGAACTGACCGTGTGTGTCGTCCATTAAATTACAGTCTATCGATGTCGATGCTGCTAGGTTGTTAATGTTTACCTCACGCCCGCCCCGCCGAACGCTTGTGACTCCGGCCTTGACTCTTATTCAGCCGTTCCATAATAGATTAAACGCCGCTGTACACTTTATCTTCCAACAGTGCTTATCGTTCGGTATCTATTAGTTCTAATCAGTACAAGGCATGACTAAACAACTTAATTACAATATTACTTTTCAGAATTCCCTACATGAAGATAATAAAAATCAATATGTGTGTTAAATACTACACATCTTAGTTTTGGCTCGATATATTGCAAGATTAAACTTTTGCACGGTAAAAACTTAAAATTAGTTTAACGGTATCTAAATTAGACATATATATTATATAAATATAAAATGGAAATAAATTTAATTAATGCGTACTATAACAAAGTTATGCCATTTAATATCATTAAAAGTTATTTTATACCTTACCTACCATATTATTGGTATTGATGAGATAAATAATAATAGCTTTCAATATTACTGTTGCATATATAATATTAATTATTCATGTAAGGTGTATTACGAATACTAAGTTCCGGTTTCGTTTTATTCTTTACTGGGTTTTTTTCACGTTGTTTTCAACTTGCTTTAACTTTTGCCATTTCTTCTACCGCTTTGTTATGATATCAATGTAACAAATGTTTATTATTTTGTATTTATTGGTAGAATAGAATAGAATGAATAGTAATTGGGTGATTTATGTTTCAGTTTAATGGCTACAAACGCAGCGCGTTACAGAATGGTCGCCGGCAAGAATGTGTCTTTGCTCGAGTTCGGATTGCGTAGAGCGCAGGGCCCAGATGGTGGACTATCTGCGTCGAAATATGCCTACGTCGGTTAGTTTATTTCGGCAATTTTATGACTACGATCAAGCAAAAATTATCTTGCCAAAACTTATTGATTACGTTAGCGTGTTCCTGCAGATAGTGTTGCCGGTGTAACCGAGCCCGTCGTGCCTGGCACCGGCCCTGCCTTCTTGTATAATATAACGCGGCCGCCGCGTCATTGACACACAAGAACTACCGATCTTTTTAATCATGCTAACTTCGGTCCTTGACATTGAAAAGTTTTTCATTGCTAGCACCGAAGTATTAATTCAAAAGTTTTGATAGATTACCCATGTTCTAGACCTTGTGTATACAAGGTTAATTAAATTCAAGATAAACCGCATTGGATTTTGTATACTTGTATACCTAAATATTTGACTTTATACCAAGCTATTTCTAATTTGTCTTGTGTTGATAATTGTAAATATGATTGTAAGCTATTATTTGAAAAAAAAAAATAGTCCCGCTGGGTTTCTTGCTGGTTCTTCCCAGAGCCGTGGTTGCTTAGATGGTTAACGCTTGGTGTAAATATAACAGAACGCGAGTAATACCCGGGTTCGATCCCCACCGGCACCAATGAAATTGTTAATTGCAATTTTAAATGCTGATTTACCACGTGCTCGGCGGTGAAAGAAAACATCGTGAGGAAACCTGCATGTCTGAGGAATAAGAAATGTGGAAAAAATAATATTTCGAAGACATTTGAAGTTCGCCAACACGCATTGGGGCGGCGCGGCAGGCGGACACTTCCTTGCCTTAAAACCCTCTCAGAAATGAGGGGAGGCCTGTGCCCAGCAGTGGGACGTATATAGGCTGTAACTTTACTTTACTTCCCAGGACAGAAGTTTTTTTGCGAAGTGGTAAATGAAAAAAAGTGACTTTCAATAAGTATTGTTTATAATCTACATTGAATAAAAAGTTTCTGTTTCTGTTACTAAATGAATAAAGTTCCCTTACATTAAGAATTCAGTAGTTCATTTGGAAATTTAGTTGTTTATTTGGCACCTTGTCTGGATACCACCCAATTCTACCGAACTTACGTCGGTAGGAGATGATGATGCGGTGGTCGATATATCTTTCGTATAAGTACTGAAAGATATGGTTACTATATGGAAATATAAATAAATTTCTATTTCACGATCGTTCGCTTTAGGTGAGCTAATTATTGCTATTTTTTTAAGAACTAACTTCGTCTTATTACAAAACGTGGTTTATAGATAATCTCGGACTTTTTTATTATAGGATAGGGTGACAAACGAGCACACAGTCCACCTGATGGTAAGTGGTTGCTGCGGCCCATAGACATCTACATCTATCCTCGGTTACGAATCAAATTTCAGATGCGTTGTCACCCGTGAGGACTAAGATGGAATGCCTTGTTTCCAGTAAAAGGGGTCTCTGGTTCTCTACATTCACCTTACGATACACAGCAGCATTAAGTTGCTATTTCACGCTGTTATTCTGTGAGAGCGTGGTCCCTCCCTGGTCGAGCCGACCCATTCGTGCTACAACTATAATATATATATATATATATATATATATATATATAAAAAAAAAAAAATATAAAAAACTACGTATAATATAATACGGTTTGAAAAGAGTCTTACTAATTAAAGAAATCCCTTAGCAGTGGCACCACAGTCTTTGGTAATTTGACATTTACTGTCGGCACTTGTTTATTGAAACACGCTCTAAGAATGAGACTAAACTACTTTATGTAAAATGAACTGTGTTTACGACTTTGTGTATACATACATTTAAAGCAATATTAACCTAGAAATTATTTAAGAAATGAGGACATATTTACGGATAAGGTTTTCCTATCATTTATATCAGCTTTCCGCAACCTTTTTGATATTGCGACCCCGAAATTCAAAAAAGAGTTATGAGCGACCCCAGAAAAAAATCACTAAATTAACAAGTGCAAAGGTTGGATCAGGTAACGAAGTTAGCTGTTTTTATTTCGTAAATTATTTATATTGAAGAGTTTATTTATTTTGGAAAGTAATATTAGAGCAAACTAGAAAATATGCATTTAACATACGAGTAATATTTATGATGGCATTAAATGAGACAAGCAATTATTTTAATATTTTATTTAAAAAAAGAAGGTATATACGTAACCTTACAATCTAATGTGAACCTTGTGCTTGCACACTTGCAGTCAGTATATTAATTCTTGGTGATATATTATCAGAAACAGTCACCCTCAAATCAGGTTCTACGTTAACTCTGGAGCGATATTTTGTTTTTCTAGCAGTTAATGTGGAGAAAGCTGTCTCGCAAAGGTATGTAGATGCGAATGGCAGCAATTTCAGCAGAGATGTTTTGAATAACAGTGGATATTCCTTTTCCGTCATTATCCAGAACTTGGATAGATCCGTAGTTTTGAAAATAGATCGAAGGCTTTCATCGGACATTAAATCGACCAGCTGCTCCTTTTCAGTGTTAAGATCACAAGTGAATGGATTAATTATCCATTGGTCGCCGTGTGACGTATCTGGGAATCTTATGTCCAAGTCTTGCTTAAGATTTGTAAGATGCATCATGATTTTGGTTTTAATTTCTTCTTCGAGCTTTATATTGTTTTCTTCAGAAAATTTTTCCAAACATGCAAACATCTCGTAGTTTTCAGCTCTGATTTCGTCTATCCACAAACTTATTTTCCTTCAAAAAGCTTTTATTTTGTTAGCTAAAATCAATACATTTGTACTCTTCCCTTGCAACGATTGATTTAAATCGTTAAGTTTTTCAAAAATATCCGAAAGATAGCCAACTGTTGCCAAGCAATTTTCATTCAAAAAGTATTCCGCTAGCTTTGGTTCCCGTTCAAGCAGAAATATACTGATTTCAACTTTGAGATCAAATACACGTCGGAGTGTTTTTCCTCGCGATAACCACCTGACCTCCGTATGTAACAGTAGATTTTCGTATTCTGATCCCATTTCACGACACATTATTTTGAAAAGGCGACTGTTTAATGCGCGAGCTTTAATAAAATTTATTATTGTTACGACTTGTTCCAACACTTTATTTACATCTGGTTGCAAATGTTTTGCTGCAAGGGCTTTACGGTGAATCATACAGTGAACAAAGCCTACGTGAAGTGCAATCTCAGTTACTTTTGCTTTGAATCCTGTTTTGGAGCTGGTCAATGCAAGCTGCGCCGTCTGTACACATCATCATTCTCTAAACCATTTCCCATTATCTGGGGTCGGCGCAGTAAATCTTCTTGTTCCATTCCTCTCTATCAGCCGTCATTTCCATACTTACTCCTTTCATTCTCATATCACTCTTCACACAATCGATCCATCTTTTATTCGGCCTTCCTCTGCCCGTGTGTCCCTCCACATTCATATTCAACACTCGTTTTGTGACATGACTTTCATCCCTCCGCATCACATGCCCAAACCAATCTGCTTCCTCTCACCTTTTCTACCACTGGCGCTACTTTCAGGCTTCCTCTTATATACTCATTCCTTATCTTATCCATCCTTGTCACACCACACATCCATCGTAACATTCTCATTTCATTCGCATGCAGTCTATTTTCATCCTTCTTCTTGACGGCCCAGCATTCACTTCCATACATGACGACAGGTCGGATGATCGATTTGTAAATTTTCCCCGTCAGCCTTATTGGCATTCGGGGATCGCACGTTGTGGCTGTGACCTGTCGCCATTTCATCCACCCTGCGTTAATCCTATGCTGCACAGCTCTATCTATTCCGCCGTCGCCTTGAATGAGGGAACCGAGGTACTTGAATTCTGAACAGGTAGGCAGTATAGCGCCATCCAACGACATGGGTACAGGACTGGAAAGACCGCCGAAATCACAGCACAGATATTCGGTTTTGGATCTGCTGATCTTCAAGCCATCACTTTCCAGCCTCTGTTGCCACCCCGTCAGTCTGCTCTGTACCTCGATGCCTTCTTCCCCGACAAGCACGATGTCATCGGCAAAGAGCATGCACCAGGGTGCCTCATCCTGCAGGTCCGACGTCAAAGCGTCCATAATCAGTAAGAAGAGGTAAGGGCTCAATGCCGACCCTTGGTGCAGCCCTACCGCCACATCGATACTGCCCGTAGTTCCCGCGGCAGATCGTACACATGTACGGGATGCTCTGTACATAGCACGGACTAACCTCACATACTTCCCAGGCATACCTTTCATCTTTAACGCCCACCACAAAACCTCACGGGGAACCCGATCGTACGCCTTTTCAAGGTCGACAAAAACCATGTGCAGATTTTTATGCACGCGCTTGTACTTTTCGCACAATTGGCGTAATGCAAAAATGGCATCTGTCGTACCTCGACCGGGCATGAATCCGAACTGGTTTTGTGTTATCTCACACTCTTCTCTCATTCTTTTCTCTATTATTCTTTCCCAGACTTTCATCGTATGTGACATGAGTTTTATTCCCCGGTAACTGCTGCAGTTTTGAAGGTATCCTTTGTTTTTAAAAATGGGGACAAGTATACTACTGCACCATTCCTCAGGTATTTGTTCTTCCTGCAACAATTTACCGAAAAATAAACTCAACCACTTCCATCCATCCGCACTCAGCAACTTCCACACTTCTACTGGTATTCCATCTGGGCCGACCGCCTTCCCATTCTTCATATTCCTAACAGCCATTTTTACTTCTTCCACACTAATTTCTCTCACTAAGCCCATATTCACTGGTGGGTTTTCAAGCATACCATTCCATTCATTCTCCTCATTCATCAATTTCTCAAAATACTCCTTCCATCGCTTCTTTATACTTTCATCGTCAGTCAAAATCCTTCCAGAATCATCTTTTATACATTTTACATGTGAAACATCTCTTCCATTCCTTTCTCTCTTTTGCAATTTGAAAAAGTCGTTTTTGACCTTCGGGGCTTTCAAGGGACCTATATAATTTATCTTGCGCCTCTGCCCTACAAATAGCAACTTCCTTCTTTGCTCTCTTCTTACATTCTTTATACGCCCCTCTCTTACTTTCTTTTATGGAATCATTCTGGTCTTCTACGCTCTGCCATTCTTTAAAGGCATTTTTCTTTTCTCTCAAAACTTCTCTAATACTTTCACTCCACCACCACCCATCCTTATCTATCATACGCTTCCCTTTTGTTTCTCCTAATACCTTCCTTGCCACACTTCGGATACAATCAGCCATTTCCTTCCAGCACTCATTCACACTCATTCCTTCCATATCACCCATCTCTATCATCTTGTTTACAACTAGCTCTCTAAATTCACTTGCATACTCCTCCTTATGCAACAAATGCCACTTTATTTTGGGTGGGGGACGATCCTTATGTTTGTTGAGGCGAACAGTTAAGCAGATGTCAGCCAGCAGAATTCGGTGCTGGGATACTAAGTCTTCACCTGGAAGCACTTTGCAGTTTTTTACACTCTTGATTTGGTTCCGTCTTATCAGAAGATAGTCGATCTGTGTCGCGTGGTGGCCACTTTTATAAGTAACAAGATGCTGATCTCGTTTTTGGAACCACGTGTTTACTACAGCCAGGTCGAAAGCACATGCTGCTTGCAGAAGAACTTCCTCCTCACGGTTCCGCACTCCGTACCCCCATCCACCGTGTACTCTTTCATACCCGTCATTCACTCTCCCTACATGTCCATTAAAATCTCCTCCCATATAAACATCCTCACTCTCAGGTATTCCCATCATCATACAATCAAATTCCTCCCAAAACTTCTCTTTCACACTCTCTTCACAGCCTGTTTGCGGAGCATACACACTTACAACATTCACTACTTTGTTTTCAATCATTAATTTAACAACTATCATTCTGTCATTTACTCTTTTCACATCTGTCACTCGTTCTTTCATTCCACTATCTAACACAACTCCTACTCCATTTCGCTTCCCATCACTTCCACAATAATAAAACTTGTATCCTTCCCCAATCTCTCTTGCTTTATTGCCCTTCCATTTTGTTTCCTACAAACAGGCAACATTCACTCTTCGTCGTTTCAAAACATCTGCTAACTCTCTTCCTCTTCCAGTCATCGTACCTACATTCCAGCTTGCAAACCTCACTCTGACATTCTTCTCTCTCCGGGCTCGCCTCTTACGTCGCACCCGCTCCGTAAGGTGCGACAACCCTTGCCCACTTCCCACAGGAGCCGGGTGCTGCCCCTGCGCGTCGCCTGCGGGGTACGCCCTAGCCCTGTCATATATCCCACAACTCGTAATATTCATAGGTTTACTGCATGGGATTTGGCAAAAGTTTTACAGTCGGCCGCCTGCCTGACACCAACCCTCTTTGGGTATGCTATTGTTGGTAGAGGAAGCTACCATTTTGGGAAAAGGAAAAAGAAGGTTGGGGGTAGAAGCGCAGGTGTAAGGATACTGTTATCTCGGCAGGAAAGGTATGAGAATAACAGTAGCTCGGGGAGCCGGGGTCGCGTACCCGTATTCCGTAACAGGATCACCGGAAAGGTAGACCAGCATGAAAACCCCCTGACTTGCTGCGCCGTCTGTACACACAGATATACAATATTCCCACTTTATGTCATGGAGTTCAAAAAAGGTATTAACTGCATTAAAAATTGCTTCACCGGTTGTTCTTCCTTCTAATCTCTGACAAAATAACAAATCTTCGCATATGTCGTTTTCATATCGGTATCGGATAAATATTAGAAGTTGAGCTACATCAATGCTTTCATCCGGCTGAATAGCATAATAGGGACTCCCTTCCACGCGATCTATAAGTTGTATTTTGATATCATCAGCAAGTAGATTGATACGACGATGAACAGTGTCACTTGATAGTGGAATTGTTTTCAGTAAATTGGCATACTT
The DNA here is from genome assembly GCA_907164705.1 of Parnassius apollo. Classification (NCBI taxonomy): domain Eukaryota; kingdom Metazoa; phylum Arthropoda; class Insecta; order Lepidoptera; family Papilionidae; genus Parnassius; species Parnassius apollo. The sequence continues at coordinate 14,525,069 of CAJQZP010000693.1, forward strand.
TTGTCCTTGCATGATCGAAACCATTTTCATTGCAGCTGGCAAAATCAAAAAATGAGCGTCTCGCCAATGTTGTGAGGTTTTTTAGTTTTGGAAATCAAAAAGGAAACCTCGGAAGATGCTTGTAAGGCTTTTTGGTTAACTGTTGTGTATTTTTGGAAATCAACCTGCTGTGACTTTAGTTTGGTGGCAAGTCGTTTAAAATAAGATTCATCTTTATTTTTTAACTGTGGATGCTTAGTTTCTAGGTGCCTTTTCAATTTGGCCGGCTTCATGCTCTCATTTGCCAAAACCTCCCAACAAACAACGCACTGTGGACGTTGTTCAAAATTCAACACTGTACATTTAAAACCAAACTGGATGTACGATTCTTTAAAGATGCGTTGACGCTTCCCAGTTGTCTCCGATGTAGCTGTGGCTTGTTTAGTTGAAGTTGAAGCGTCACTCTCTGTATCGATGTGTAAGGTAGATGTGGCTGTTGAACTACAATCATAGCTGTTATGACTAATATTTATAGTAGTGGAACTAGATGTTTTTAGATGCTTTCATCGATAGTAATAACACTACTAGTACTTGAAGTGGTGGCATTGGTCTCACGACTTATATTACTCGTAACAGTAGTTGTCATTGTAGAATCTGAGGCGACATTGCTGTCAAGAACTACGTGTTTAATTCTTTTGATTTGTGATTCGTTATTAGGACTTCCGCCACTTGCATCTGTAGATGTGCGTTTTATTAGCCACTTATCCATTGTTAACTGCAATAATAAATACGTATTAATAAATAAAAAATGTATTCCAAACGATTAATATTAGATTTTTCGTCATATGCTCGCGTGGTAACAGGATTTACTTCAAATTTATTTTCAACGAAGCACAAATAGACAAGCAAAAAAAGTGGCCAAGTGCGAGTCGTACTCGCCCATGAAGGGTTCCGTGGTAGCAAGTAATGATATGACTGGATGTTAGTTGTAACTTTGTTTTTCATAGTGTTTGTATGAATGACAAACATGACCTGACGAAACTATAAGGGTTCCTTTTTTCTCAAACGGAACCCTAAAAATACATAAGTGAAGCGTAAAAAATATTTCGCGCTGGTTTTGTTATTGAACCCACGCGTCCAACATGGCAGCGCTGCGATGACGCCTCACTTTATTTTCTAAGTATGAGTGCACAGTTACTTAAACTTTTCAAGCTCTTTTGACATCAATTTAGTATGTATTTGCATCGACAAAGCGCACCCTGCGTAGACTATTGAACCGATTCTCTCCGTTTTAAGGACATTGTGTAATTGTGTATGTAAAGAGAGGTTATATTTTATGCATAAACCTTAATAAAATTCGATAAACCCTTTTTGACTTTTTTGGCGACCCCATAAATATCTTTCGCGACCCCATGTGGGGTCGCGACCCCAGGGTTGAGGACCGCTGATTTATATATTAGTACACACATTTCGTAATAGCATAAATGGTTGATAAAAATCCATAAAAATGAGGTTATCACTACCAAGAAGTTTCTAAAAAGATCTTTATTATGTAGTATTACTTTTTTAACTGTAATAAAAGAAGTAGGTAAACAAAAAATCGTAATTTTGATCATTGTATTTGTCTTATTTCGATTGAATGTATTTAGTATAAAAAATTGTAATAACAGTTTCTCTGTTTGCGAAATAGACAAAATAGTTTAACAATCGAAATGTTCATATAATATGATTCACATGGTAAGGAAAAAGTATATTAAAATATATTTTTTCAACTCTATTATATTCTTCGTTCAATTCTAATCCATATGTTATTGTTTATCTATCATTCTAGGAAACTTTTTCGAAACATGTTTAAAATATTTGTAATTATTTACAGGTGGGTTTGATGGAACTAGTAACGTACTAGCCGGCAAGATGTTCAATATACCCGTTAAAGGGACGCACGCACATTCGTTTGTGACGTCGTTTAGCACACTCGATGACATCACCTCTGTCGTGCTAAGACACGCGGATACGCATGAACAGTGTAATATATTGGAGTTGTCGTTAGAGTGGCGGAGACGCATTTCGTCTATAATAGACGTGTCACCAGAAGAAGCAAGCGATGGCGAACTTGCCGCTTTGATGTCGTATGCCATAGCTTTTCCCACCGGTTTTTTGGCTCTTGTGGACACATATGATGTGAAGAGGTATAATATTCAAGGCTTACGACACGGGCAACGTATGAATGGGCATTCCGGCTACAATAGCAACTGTGGAACCAATGTCAATAGAATAAGCAACTCCACAGCTATACGTAGTACATATGGATATACGGTCGAACGCACACTGAGGTAAACATGCAAATAGACCACACATTGCCATTGGTGTAAAATTATCTATTATTATTGTTTAGCGTTCTTTGTCTCATTGTTTATTTGTAAGTTTGTGGAGTTCTTATAAACAATGGCTGGCATGCGATCGGTACAGCCACCGTCATTCAACATTCATATTAATGGTGGACATGAATAATTCGCATCATTGGTTTAAATATTAACGGCACACTTCTAACACATTTAGACATTTCGTCTACGAAATTCCCTATGAGCGTAGTTTACAGATCTGACATCATTTTATTTTGCTTTTTAAGTGAAGTGCGAATGGACTGCACTTCATGTTTTAACTTAATGTATATAAAGAGAATGGGTTCCTATAGGAAGACTTATTACATTTTGCTTCAGTGTGACGTATTGTCCTGGTCCTGAGAACGAAAAATGTGGACAATTTTGTCATTGGGCACAGTTGCATTGTATAGGGATATGCACACATACACGCTCACATTGCTCAATATATTTGCACGTATTGGTTAATCATCATCATCAATTGATTCAAACACTGAAACAGGACAATTGTGTATGGTGTTCATTTAGATAATGCAGTTGTGTAGTACTTACGTTTGTATTTAATAAGTTGTTATCCTTGGCCGGGTCTTGGCGTAACTTTATTACTTTTTAAACACTTTGTAGTGAATTGTTTGATGAGTTGTATTTATATAATTATTGATTATATCACGAAGCTTGTATTATCTTAAAGAATTCTAATTGTTTTGATTTGTATTATCTTTTTCTTTTTATAGACTATCAATGTATTGCGTATGTTTAATATTTTTTCTTGGGAGTTTTTCTTTGTTAACGCCTGTAAACTCCAATAGACCTATATTGTTAGGTCTGTATACACTATGTGATCATCATTATCATCATTGCTTAGTATTAAGTCCACAAAACTGTTAGACAGGCGGATTTAAGAATCGCAGTGCCGGTTCTCTCCCAATTTGCTTTCTTCTAGGCCTGACTATTTTACATATTAATTATTAAAAGACATTATTTTACCATATCATATACATTAATGTGTCGTATATAAGTTTCAAGCATCAATGACTGCCAGTGATGAGGGTAGTTACAATAATTATGATATTAATAAAGTTTCACTTTATCCGAATTTTAGTTAATCGGGACCTACCAACACATTCGAAAATTAATTCAATTACAACTAGTTTGTTTGTTGTTTACTAACGACTCTCTCGAAAATAAGTCGCAGCATGGTTAAGTTCATGACCCGAGTTTAAGAACTGCTGCTTTAGAAAATGATAAGCTAAACGTAATGATTAAATGTTAAGTTAATTATCTCAAGATAAAGAACTAAACAAAAAAAAATCTGTTGACCCTGCAGGCCATCCCTGAAGCTTCCTGCTAATTTCAAATGCGAAGCGCTGTAGAAAAAAGTTGGATATGAAATATTGGAGTAATTTAAAAAAATCAATTTATTCAAAATTTTTCAATTGTCAGGGGGTGTCTTGTGACTTCAAAACATCAAGGTTTGAGGAAAACTCAATTTTTGAAAAACAGGGTAAAAACAATAACTTCCCGATTTTTGAAAATGTTCACTTTTTTAGTGGGAAGATAAAAATAACTGATAAAAAAAAGCTTCCACGATGATGGCCATTTGCTAACATAGGTTATAGTTGAAAATATTATCCATAAAAAACATCAGTTTTTTATACATTGTAACGAAATATATACTCATTTTAAAACTAATTAACTGTTAGGACTTAGGTGGCCAAACATCTACATTTTTGTAACAATTACCGTAAAGGCAATTGTAATCCCGGATTGTAATAAGTAAAAGTGCTATGCACCATTCCGTTACGTCAATTTGATAAATGTACCTTATGAAATTTGGAATAATTATCACTTTAAGCAGTACTTGCACAGTAGGCGGGCGGTACCAGTATGAGACCAGGAAATTCATTGATGCAGGTGGCTCAGGACCATGCTTTGTAGCTTTCCTTATATGATGATGATGATAATGGTGATGATTAAAGCAGTTGAAAAATAACATTCTAATTATGCGGAATCCTTATTGTATCCGACTGCCCCAGAAGTAATTAACAATAGGGTAATGCTTTTCGAGAGTATGTATGTATGTGTCTTATTTCTTTGGTACGCTCAGTAGCTTAAATGGCTTAGGGGATTTTAATTTTAACATATGAGGTATTTTAGATCCCTCTTAATTATGGGAGTGACATAGGGTATAAAATTTTCCTCCGGTGCTTTACGCAATCGGTTTCTTTTAAAAAGTGTTTTAACCTTTAGGCTTGTAAAATTTAATACCATGATCTTACACCCTTCATGTTGTAGCAAATATTTTGTCTTTTTTGGCAGGAGTGGTTTACTGAACTTCTGTGCAGTTGCTCTGGCATTAAACGATTGTGGGTACAGAGCTGTGGGCATTCGTATCGACAGCGGCGACTTGGCTTACCTGTCGGTGTTAGCAAGGAGTACCTTCGAACAAATCGCCGAAGAGTTCAAGCTCCCGTGGTTCTCCAAGTTGACCATTGTCGCTTCCAATGATATAAACGAGGAGACAATACTTAGTTTGAACGAGCAAGGGCATAAAATCGATTGCTTCGGAATTGGAACGCATTTGGGTAAGTTTCATAATTATGTTTTTTTTTATATTATAACGACTTGCCCTTGTTTTACTTCGGCGTAATTATTTTCAACTTTCGAAAGTTGTTCACGCGTTGCAGTTGGTTCTTATCTAGCTAATAGAGTTAGTTTGATTTTACAAAACATAATAAAATAATACATAATATTATGTGGAGATGGGCCGAATATTCGTTTCATGTTGAGTATTTTTACCGAATATTCGTATTCCGCCGTTAAATTGGTACTGAAGGTGTCCACTGTATTGAAATGTGCGAATTAAGTAATGCAATGTTTTTCATAATTTTACTGTTGAAAGTATATTTTAAGTATGGGTTAAATCTACCTTTATAGCGTTATGTTTTTGAAGCACTGTAGATTTTTTCCCATTATAGCAGTTAGATAGCTTGATAAAATGTTTTTTGGAATCAAACAAAGAAACATTACATTACATTATAGTCCACCAAATCTAAGAAATGCCTTTTGACGTTTCACATTAATCATTCCGCAATAACTTTGCACCAGCGTACTCACAGAATTTAAAATAACCTTTTACGTAAATCCGAAGAATTATGAAGTTATCTATATTTCATTACAACGTATATAGTTTTTTATCACTAATTTAAATTTGAAATTTTCAAACAAAGCAAAATATTAAAAAATAACCAGTATTAACTTTTTTTACTTGACGTCGTTTCAATGAAATGTCGCTATGTATATTACCGTAGTGCTTGGATGATTAAAATTCGTTTATATTCGAATGATCGGCAAAATATTCAAATAATCGGTAAAAATTTTCAAATAATCGAATCATTAATTTTTAATGTATTATTTGTTTAATTTAATTTTTATTTTCAAAATTCCTCAAATTACATGAATCATGAATAAAACAAGTTTTTTTTACTTTGTCAAAGTAAATTTGTGTAGGCAAAAACATCATATACAAGGCTGTGCTAAAATAACCACTATAGTTCGGCCGTTCAGAGAATGCGTTCCTGACACGTCGCGATTGAACTGACGACGTAACTTTGTATTGGCGTTGCAGTTACGATAAAAATATTTTTGCTGGTTGTTTACCATTTTAACAATTGATGAGCATTAAAACAACATTATTATATCAATAATCAATGAATGTTATAATTTTGTGCCAAACTGAGTGTCAAATAACTTGGTAAACAATATTTTTCTAAATCTATACTGCGCTATTACAAGGTTATGTCAGCGCTTTATATTTGTAGTGCTGTGCTAACAATAACAGGAAATAACAGTATCGTAATCTGTTCTTATACAGTTATACTTTATAAAATAATACATTTTGTTTTTCTTTTTAAGAATTTGAAAATAATGGACTATAAGATAACTTTTATTAAATATAAAAATAAAACCGAACGCGCGAAAGAAAGTAGCATTTTTATATTTAGGTTGAAAATGGTAACCGCAAATGGCGTTATGGGCCGCCATTTTGTGACGCTAAAACAGTCGTCTGTTGTCGTTTCGTGCGCATAGACCACCTTCTTCAAGTGTTTTCGATCTGTTTTTATTTGATTACCCGGATTTCGTTTAATGGACTGTTTCTGCTTTTCAAACTGACATCGACGCTAAATCGGACTTCGATTGTGTTTTGTATTGCGTTCTTTTTACTTTTGGTGCATAATAATGCCTAAACGTGTACAAACATTGAAAAGTGGAGCCCGTAAGTTAATCATCAAGCTGCAAGATTACTTTGAGCGGGAACGAACGAACGCAAGTACGCGTCTGTCGAACAAGTACAAGAACGCGTCTCTCAGGCGCTTGGAGTTAGCAAACGTACGAAAACAAATATTAATAAAGAAAAGTTTGGCTCTACTGGCACGGAAGATAATATTTTACGTACTCCGAAGAAGAAACGTAGAACTAAACCCGTGACAGATATTGACACCTTTGACGCCGATGCAATCAGAAATCATATATATGTTTACTATTCCAGAAATGAATATCTCAACAGGAAGAAGCTTTTGGCGTCGTTAAGAGAAGGTGGACTGTTTAGCGGGGGTAAAACTGCTTTAACCAAAATCTTAAAAGATATTGGTTTTTCGTATAAAAAAAAGACAAAAGAAAAATTTTATTAGAACGATACGACATAATTTTAAAACGGATAAGTTTTTTGAGAGAAGCAAAAAATATTGATAACTGGGATAATGTCGTGTTCATTGACGAGACATGGCTAAACGCCAATCACACGGTTTCCCGTTCTTGGACGGATGATACACAAGCGTCGACGTCGAAAGTACCAATGGGTAGGGGGGCCCGTCTGATAATATGCCACGCAGGTTCTGCAAAATACGGCTTTGTGGAGAACGCGTTACTGGCATTTCAATCAAAAACCACAAATGACTACCACGAGGAAATGAATGCCACTACATTTAAAGAGTGGTTCCAGAACGTGCTTTTGTCCAGCCTACCAGAGCCTTCTGTAATATTCATGGATAATGCCTCCTATCAATCGAAAAGACATATATTATATATCGACAGAAACCACCTACCCAAGCTAATAAAAAAAGAAGAAATGCTGGCTTGGTTACAAGCAAAAGGCATTGACGCAAATATGCAGATGCTAAAACCAGAGCTAATTAAATTAGTTAAAGAAAATAAAGCGGCAAATGTGCGTCATCGCGTTCTAAGAATTCCACAGTATCATTGCCAATATAACGCGATTGAGCTAATCTGGGCTCAAATAAAAGGTTACGCCGCCCGTCACAATACTTCCCCGCCATTCAGCACGAAAAAGATGTTGACCCTATTAAAAGAAGCCTGCGGGGGAAGTCACAAGAGGTGATTAGGCAAAGGTTGTTGAGAAGACTAAAAACCTGATTGTGGAACATTTTGACCGAGATATCAGGATTGATTCTGTTATTGACAATAATATAATTATACATGTAGGCGAAGATGATGATGAAGACACCACCTCCTCAAGCGAATCGGAGTCTGATTAATATTCTGTACGCACATTCAATTCAATGTACTTTATTGCATAGAAATACAGATTGTAACTTTGTAACAAAGAATAAATAAAACAATTTTATTATATTAATATTACCTTTTTTTGGTTTCCACTTAAATTGCTAAAATATAAATTTTAAATGATTCCGCCAATTTAAAACGAAAATAATCTTAAAAATAACGCGGCGGTTCATTTTGGAGGAACGGTAACGAACTCAGTGTTATGTTGTGCCCATCACTAGTCGTGACTAACTGATAGGTGTCAGGAACGCATTCTCTGAACGGCCGAACCATACATAATTTCAATATCCCGCCATTTTGGTACCAGTTACTCGACTTCACAGTGTCAGTAATTCATTCTTGGGGCGATGTATACGCTTTTACAACAAAATCCCAGAAAATATACAAAATTTGACGTAAGTACACATAGTTTAAAAACTTTATTAAACTAAGTTTGTATAAAAATTTATTTGTATTTTAATATTAAGGAATTTATGGATGATAATAACTCCTGGGAAGGGTGATCGCTACCAAGCTATTTCTAATTTGTTTTGTGTTGTTAATTGTAACACGCATGATTGTAAGCTCTTATTTTTTTAAACTAGTCCCGTTGGGTTTCTTGCTGGTTCTTCCCAGGACAAAGGTTTTTTTGCGAACCAGTGGTAAATGAAAAATTTGACTTTTAATAAGTATTATTTATAATCTATATTAAATAAAAAAAGTTTCTGTTTACAGAGCTTACTGTGCGTAATTTTGTGATTTTTTGTTTGTCTTCTTATTTTGTTACTCGGTTTTAACTTTTTGGACTGTTTCTTCTATAATAACTTTTTGTACATGGTAGAGCCACGCTACATCTATATTATAGTTGTAGCACAAATGGGTCGGCTCAAACGGGGCAGGACCACGCTCTCACAGAATACCAGCGTAAAATAGTAGCGTAATGCTGCTGTGTTTCGTATGGTGAGTGTAGAGAACCGGAGACCCTTTTTACTGGAATCGAGGCGTTCCATCTTAAGCCTCTGGGGTGACAACGCATTTGCATTTTGATTTTGAATTGTGAATAAATATGTATGTCTATGGGCCATAGCATCCACTTCACATCAGGTGGACTGTGTTCTCGTTTGTCACCCAATGCTATAAAAAGTATTCGTTGAAGGCTGTGCCCTTGTCACAAAGGATGATTGGGCAAAAATGATAAAAAAAAAACAAAAAAAATATTATGGATGACTTTGAAAGAGACATTAATTTTGTCTGCATTATTGAAAATCTAATAATTATTAATATAAACAACGACATATCTACTGTTCTATAGTTTTACTGAAAATGATTGAATAAATTTATTTTTAATCTAGTTTCAATCTTAAATTTTTATAACTGTGCATCTAGAAATAAGCAGTAACAACAAATACGAAGAAACTGATAAATCTTGTGTTTTATATTATCCGTTTTAAATTTATTATGGTATTATTCAAACCAAACTAAATGATTACCAACTCTAAATAATCGATATCGATTTTTTAAAGAATCGAATATTGTACGTTCCCATTTTTTGATGGACATGCTTGGTGCAATAAATCTGACAGCTGTCAAAATATATTTCTTAGATTTGGTTGACTATAGTACATTTCACTTTACTTTGGTCGTCAATTTCTCTAAAAAAAGTCCAAATAGTAGATCAATTTTCATAAAGAATAACACAACGAAATACTTTTTCTCATAAAATTTGTCGAAACATAAGCATGTGCCGGCAAAATTCTCAGTACTTGATGATTCAATAACATGTCAGGTGTGGCGGAGGAGCGAGGAGCAGGGTCCGGCGCTAATCCCGCTCGTTTTACGGCATCAAGTTTCGATATAAATTGGTTAGGTACCGAGGTGATCCTGCCAAATAGTGTTCGGCCGAATATTCAGTTCGCTAAAAGTTTTACCGAACTTTCGGCCGAATATTTGTATTCGGTGAAATCCACATTCGGTCCATCTCTAATATTATGTACGCAAGAAAAATGTAGCAAACTGATATTGATCCCTTACCGGCAAATGTAATTATGAAGTAGATTTTGTATGTTGGTTGTAGTTGTTGTAATTAAAAATTTAATCCCCCATTTTTGCCAATGAAATTGTGGCCTTTCTTTCAAGTAAATACGGGTCTTTCCCTGAAGTATAACCCATTTAATTAAAAAAAGAATCAAATCCGTTCACAATTGACGAAGGTATTGCGTCGGATCGAGAACATCTTCTTTTTGTTTGTAGTCGGCTAATAAAATGATTTGAATTACCCCAGTCATTTGATTACATATACGCCTAGTAGTAACACAAGTTACTCATGCATCGCTTTATTTACAGTGACGTGTCAACGTCAACCTGCGCTAGGATGCGTTTACAAGTTGGTAGAAATAAACGGGCAGCCTCGCATTAAACTGAGCCAGGACGTCGGCAAAGTCACGATACCTGGTCATAAGGAGGTATTTATTTTCGTTTTATTATGTATTTTATACAACACTGTTAAGTTTTAGTGCGGCAAAAGTTTATAGTATGTGCCAAATCGATTGAGAAAAATGGACAATGACCTACTGAGAAAAACGGATAATGATCTTTCGGTCGTTTAATCAGGGGTAACAAACCTTCAATATATAGGCACATTTTATATGTAATACTTTCTTTATTTATAATGATTTTTTATTTTATAATGATTGTTATAATATGTATTTATTAACTATTATTAAAAAGTGATGTAAAAGATCGCTGTAGAAGAAAAATCAACTATTGTTATAAAGTACTTTATTAATTTAACAACAAAAAGCATTAATTTGTAACACGTATAAAGTCGAGTGACGACACCGAATAAATACCTACTTATTCAAAAGTTAAAACTTTATTTTCAATATCATATAAGAACTTTATTTTTATTCGGTGCAATCATCACTCGTATCTCGGACCGGCCCAAAAAAGGTGACGCATCTCTAGCTGCCATTGTCACGTTTCTTTTAGAACGAATTGACGTAACGCGCGTTTTGTTTATTTTAAAGGGATGTATTTGCAAAAGCTCAATATGGTGATTATATTGCTTCAAATATTTTTTTAATATGAAACTGTTATTAAATGAATTGCTGCGTTACTTACCATAAATTGAAATATAAAATATAACACATTTTTCGCGATGTACCGTAAGATTTTATGATGTTTATAGGAACCACAGACAATATTATTTAAGAAACAAAAAAAAATATATTTGCTGACCTAGAAGTGTGAATAATATCAATATTTAAATTTGTTATCACATCTGAATTGAGATTTTGTAAGTTACGCCTTTCGACACTCGGCTCATATCTAAGGTCATTGTCCATTTTTCTCAATCGATTTGGCACATATTATAGATTACTTATTCAACACTCATTAAAAATGGAATGTTTGTCTTTGTACAATTTATGTATGTAAACTGACACCACGTTATAGGAAAAAATCCTAGCGACTAGTTACGTTTAAAAATTTGTTTTATGGAAATAACCTTGTGTTTTCTAAAACATTAACTTTAACAGCGAACCTGAGACCAACAGTCGTGTTTACAACCACTAGACCAGACAGTCATATTATTACGCTTACATATTCATACTCAAAATCGTACCAACATTCCAGAATAATTACAATTCTCTTTTTTATAAAAAATTATTAGTTGACCAGTCCAAAAAAACTTAGTACTTGAGTTACAAATGGTTTAAGATTCAAATCGAATTGTGGATTCGAATTCGCGACTTTCCGAGTTTGCGCTTCGCACCCTTAAATGTTTGACTGGCGTAACTTAGTTTAGTTTAGTTTACGACGGGCTGTTTTCCGCAACTAGTGTAACTTTAATGCTTGTCAATCGACAAGTTTAAATTATTAAAAACTTAAACTTTATAAAGTTATTCTTATATTAAGGAATACATTAATGGAAATAACCCATAGGAATAACGTGAGCTACCAAACGGTTTCTATAATAATTCATATAAATATTCATCTCCACTAAGTATACCGATGAATGAAAACTTCCCTCATAGATTTCCTCTTGGTGAAGAATATTTTTCATATTTGCTCTCTTACCAGGCTGTGGGTTAGCCGCTGCAGTTTTTTTTATTAATTTGGTCTGTTATCAGGAAGGTGCTGCAGTCTACCTCTTGTTACAATTTCATTTGCTGCCTTTTACATATTATGGGGTTATTGTATTGTCTTATGCTGCCAATATGAATATTGTAACTGTACTGTGTAACTTTAATATTAAAAAAATGTTGCTAGGTTTCTTGGTAATTTCTCCCAAGCGTAGAGGTGTTTTCCCAACGATTGGTATTACGGATGAATTTACATACATACATAAACACTCACGCCTGTCACCCAGAGGGGTAGGCAGAGACTACAGACTTCCATTTGGCACGATCCTGACACACCTCTCTCGCCTCCTTCACATCCATACACCTACGCACATGCTCGTCGGTTAAGGGTACTCCTAATTTGGCCCATTTTCAATAAATCAATAATGAATTTAATAAGGATTATATAACTCTTCGGAGCGTCAGTACACCCACGGTGGGTGGATTTTCAATTTACGTAGCGCATCCGTCCCACCAGAAAGTGAAGTTGAAGTGTTTCATATTTCGACTTTTATCTAATTTTAACTCTATGCCCATAGAATAGTTTCCCAACAATTTAAGAACAGAAGTAGCTAGCTAATGGCATCGTTCTTTTTCCTTTTCATACATTTGCCTATCTCAGTTTAAACTATTGCAAACACCTTTGGACACAGATCTATACCACTCGGTTTTGTAGTGACAAAGATGAACAATTTCTCATCATAAGTACAGTTGTTTTAATGTATTTGTTTATATCAGGGGGCTTTTTCGGTGTGAGTATAATGCGACGCGCATCATATTTATATTAAATAAAACCTATTTTAATTTATGTCAACCAACACATTCTTTATTTTCTCACCTCTAAGAAGCCTACATAGTTTAAATAATTCCTATAATAAATCATATTGTAAAGTTGAGAAATTACAACAGGAATTCAAAAATATTTATTTGATAATGGGTCTGATAGAAAAATCAGCGTATTAACCCCTTTTTCACACGCAAAGGTCTTTTAGAGCATGGCCGCCGTAGCACACGCGTGGTCACGTAGTCGCGAAGTCTCGATCTTGGCGCTCTAAGACATCTAAATAGAATAAAAACAAGTCGTGGGGTACGTTCCGAAATGTTCCCAGTATACTGGCGAATGCAAATGACGTCGTGATATTGTGTCGGATATCCCGCCATATTAACACAATTTTTAATTGTGTACGCTGAATGAAGCATGCCAGAATTTGTTTTTAATTATTCATATACGAAAAAATTATAGAATTATTGTTGGTATCTCCATTCTTCACAAATTAATTGAAACAGGATATAATAACTTTTGGAGCCCAAAATGACATAAAATAATCGCCAATTCTTTTCCAATATGGCGCGCAAATGTATGATGTCATACTGGCCAATGTTTTGAAACGAATCACCAGTATGGTGTCGATTTATGACGTCATTTGCATTGGCCCGTACACTGGATTCTATTTCGGAAAATACCCGTGAAAACTCAGGGCGAAATACGTGTGTGTGGGGGGGGGGGGGATAACCGCTCGTCGTATATGTTAGCTCACCATAAGCCTCTTAAAAACGGTAGAAGTGTGCCCAGCCGTAAGAAGTATATGTAGATTGGACTGGAATATACTATTTTGTATAAGAATATTCTCTTAAAGCAGAGGCAATCATTTTATTGAACATTAACTTATCGAAAAAATAGAGTGGGATATATTGCTAACATTAATAGGACAATCATAACACAATGTATCTAGAGTAGGTTACTCTAGATAGAATCTACTTACAGGTTGATGACCGCTAAAACACGTGCTTACGATAAAAATACATACATCATGTATCACGATTATGTTATATCATGATATCCTCATGAAAATAATATTGTGATATTAAAATAATATGAATTTGATTCAATCAAAAATCATGTTTTGGTTATGAATATATTTTGAGTGAATGATGTTAAATTAGAACCATTATGAATACAGGCAAACCTCTAACAAAAATTTATAAATATTTATTTAGTATCTATTATGAACTTTGAACATATTACTACTGCTACATCAGTTATTCAATAAGTTATGGAGTTTTTCGGTCACGAAATTCTCAGTAGCAGCCTAGAGTCAGGAAATTGGCGATGCCCTCCCCTCCTCCATGACCCCCATGCCTCGGAAAGCACGTGCTCTACGTGCTGCATCTGATCTCTCCGGTCGTTGTCGGCTTGCCGTTTCATCGGGCAATGAGAATGAGCTCGAGCAGTATAATCCTGACCTGCGCAGACTGCTCTCTGTTAAGACTGGCCGCTGTGACCGAAATTCGGTTTGAAAGACGTTATTGTTTCATTATATGTATATGTAAATAACAATCATATTATACATCATTTAGTAATGATGTTCTCTGGGCCGATTTCGGTTTTACATCCATAACTCCGTTAGATGTAATATTTGTGAAACTCATTCCAATTAACTATGTAGTATTAAAAACAGAAGGGAAATCACGTAACGCACGGATTTTATTCTCCGACTCCGGCCTCCTCTTTACTTTACTTCAATTAAGCGATACTAGCTTTTTGTAACGGTGATTGTTAAATATTTCATCGTTATGTTTTAGCAAAGTCTCTTGTCTAGCCTAATAAATTTGTAGCTTTTGTTTCTTACAGTAAAATCTACAAGTTACCGCGCTGTTAATAAGAAACGTTTCAGTACTTTACGAATGATATTTAAATATGTATAATTTTAATCGATCGGCCTTGAAGTATCGAGCGATAAACAAGCACATATTTCGTACTGTTCCATAAAATTACGCGCTCTCAATATAAAAAAAACTGGCACAAGGTCTAGCCTTAATGCTAATTGGTATAAAATAGTCGTAAATATAATCGCTAATGATTCTTACACTTGATATTATCTTATGTTTACAATATATAATATTTAGAGAAATGCTTTTATAACAAAGTAATCGTTCGACAACTTATGATGACCTAAAATATATATAAAACAACTTTAAGCTTTTACACCTAGTTAAAACCATAGGTTTAGTATTAACTGACATTAGAATAGATTGGCAATGCAAAAGAGAAAGAGCATAGTGTACGTGTACTAATTAGAGCGAGAAAGATAGGCTAGCCACTAGATAATTCACGTACACGCTATCGGCTTGTATATCGGCCTGGCGACATTCGTAAACAAAATAAATCCCGCTTGCATTTGTAAAACCTAGGGTTTTTTAAGTGATAATTAGTGTTTAATAAACGTAATTAATTATGACTAGGTACGTGGTACCTAAATTTACGTCATCTCTGAAAGGAATCTCACATTATCATCTAACTCGTAGGTACGATTGATATGTTTAGCTGTCTAAATGCTGTGTATTTTAGAGTAGGTACAAACAGTTTGTACTTATATGAATAAGAAAAATTCATCACATTTTATTAGATTAATCATCTGAATGTAAATCAATTGAATTTAAAATAATTACGGATTTAATAAAAATGAGAAATTCTGCTAATTTTAACCGAATTTTTGTAGATTGACATTATTGATCTCTTATCTTATAGAAATGTCCTTAACAGGCAAAGGTGCGCCTTGCATATAGCCTTATTCAACTTAGTATTTTTTTATTCTAAAGTTCCGTAGCTAAATATTCTTCTAATCAATTGAAAAAAAAATTATTTATTAATTAATAGAACTAGGGTGACAAACAAGTCTACAGACTGTATGTGGTATAGCTGATGGTAAGTGAATGCTATGGTAGATTTTCACAAAATATTGATGTTCGACGAAAATAGTTGGAAATAATAAAAAGAGAAGAATAGGCTTCCAATAGAAAATATTCAACTATATGTGCAGCAAGTACTTTTTAATGAAAGCGTGGCAACTATGACAAATATCCCCCTATGAAGCAATCTATGGGGGAGGCCTATATCAGTAGTAGACTTTTTTAGGCTGTAACAGTAACATAGAGGTGCATAAAGGAAAAAACAACAACACATCAATCCATAAACACTTATTAACAAAATTAAATAATGAAATTTATTTTATTATTGGAATAAAGTATGTAGCAAAATTGCAAAATATTTTTAAGGAGAGCTCACAACATTTTTACAATAATTTAATTCCCTTTGAAGCATGAAGGATTCTAAAATATTGACATTGTAATCTTGTTTAATACCTTTTTAGTACACGTTTCCTATCGCAGTTTGGTTTTAGTTATTAATATTTAATTTATATACACATTGTAAAAATATCATTTTAAGCAAAGTTTCTTTGAGCGAATTTATATTAACAATTCTTGCAGTTTAAGTAGGGACCCATTTCCGTTTGGGAGATCAATGGATAGGTGTCATCTTAACCGAGTACCGGTATAAATAAAGACTGTGAAGCATTCCATCCACCTTCTTTGTTTGAAGTTAGCTGCGAGTTTCCATGGGCTGCAGTCAGTGGCGAAGCCTCCATAGAAGCCGAAAAGCCGGGCTTGCCTTATTAAAACTGAAACAATCAATAATATCTCGTAAACTGTTTTTCAAACTATTTCAAATTTCCCGCGCACCCACTGTTCGACACATGTCGACCGATGACCTCGTATTGCCTTAGCGATACTGGTGCTGTCATAAAAATGAGTTTTAATAGAGCGATTAGTTTTCTCTCTCGCTCGCGTGGGCTTTTTGCGAGGCTTTCGAGAAGACGATCGCTCTCTTTCTAACATATGGCAAAATATTGTATTAAGAAATATAACTGCGATTGTATATATAGCAATTAGTATAGAGATTTAAAGCCAGGCTTTAGGAATGAAGTTGTCAAAAGCGAAAGCGAAATATGTTTGCAAGTTCATTTCACACTTCAATATTTGTTTAGCTTAAGCGACTTATAAAATATATAAAATTTATGCTTTTTTAAAATTTTTTAGCGAAAATAGTAAAATGTCCTTTGATAAATTGAAGTGTGTTAAAGTGCTAATCGGATAAAAGTAAGGTAGGTATTTTAGACTTATCAATATCGCAATTAAAAAACAGTTATTTATAATTAAAAGTTCACCAACATTTTACGTGGACGTAATTAAATCTTTCCAGAAAGAGAGACGATTCCATTTAGAATGTAAATAATTTGTTTTATTTTTAATTTTGTACATTATTTGTACTTTGTTCATGTTTTACTTTTGTTCATGTGTTGTATTGTATTTAAATTTTCTTTCGCTCAAACAAACCCAAACGGCTTTCTTCAAAGCCACCGAAGCTATGTAATTGCTGATATGTAATACAATCTATCTAGCAGTAGTATGCCTTCTGTGTGATTTGTTAAACACGTCCTTGACAGCACGGAATATGAAACTGAAAAGTGGAGACAGATCAAGATTGGTGTATTTTTATAAAACTGCTAAAAACAAGAATCTATATTTTTATCAATTTATATCTTGGTCTTGCCCTAGTTTAGATCTCTAGCTTTGCCACTGGCTGCAGTAGTTACTTACCATCGTCAGGTGGACTGTAAGTTCGTTGGATAAAAAAAAAACTAATATACTGGATGACTATTTTAAATGTCTGGAAAAAAATTGGGTGTAACAGATGAAGGGAGTAAAAGCCTATATAAAATAGAATCGAAATATAAAAACGAAAATTTTGAATTAAATAAATAAATCAATTAAAATCCACCGAAATTCAAATCATATCCACCCTACATCACGAACGGCGATAAAACTTGACCTATATCGTAAAATGGTACCAATACTCTTATATCGAGTATCTAAAAATGACGAGATTTTGTGTCTTGTCTGGTGAAAACTTAGACGGTGCGACAAATCGATATTTAATAATGTCCTCCAGACCGAATTTCGGTCACGGCGGCCAGTCTCGACGGAGGCTAGCGCCATCTGCGCATGACAAGATTATAGTGCCCAGGTGTGCGCAGTCACCGGTGCACTCTATTCCCTCACTCTCATAATCCGATGAGACGTTAAACTGACACGACCGGAAAGAGATCAGACGCGCGACCAACGGCTTTACGTGATTTCCGATGCACTGGGGTGAGACACCGCCAACTTCCTGACTCCGGGCAGCTTCTGAAAACTTCTTGACGGAAAAATTCAATAACTAATTTTTTTGACCTGACCTGGGATTCGAACCCACGAACTCATGCTCAACAGTCGCACTACTAAAACCACTAGACCAACGTGGCAATTGATATTTACCTCAGTACTATCAGTATCTGCAAATGATACGTTCCGTCATCGATACAGTGTTGAAAAACGTTTCTCTGAGCCATCTGCAAGGAATGTACTTCCAGCACGACGGATGTGCAGCTCATTACGTACGATCTGTACCCGCATATCTGGACAGCCAATCCGGTGATAGGTGGCCAGGTAGCGGTGGACCTGTGAACTGGCCGGCAAGATCATCAGACCTAAAACCTTTTATTTTTGGACCGAACTAAAACGATTACTGTACACAGAAAAAGCACAAAGTGTTAGTGAAAGTTAAACAAACAATTTTAAAAGACTTGCTAATTTGTGTTTAGAAAGAATCTGTAGACGTTTTGAATAATTACTGCGATACCGCTAAAAAGGGTAATTTTTATTTGTAAATAACAATAATGTATGTAGTATAATTTTGTAAATATCATGTAGTTTGTAAATAAGTTTATTTCGATCTTTTAAATATGCCAAGATATTGCAGTATAATTAAGGTAGGCATAAAAATTATTATTAGAAACTGTTTATCAATTCATTATAATGCAAGATATTAAGATG
This sequence comes from Parnassius apollo, assembly GCA_907164705.1. Lineage (NCBI taxonomy): Eukaryota > Metazoa > Arthropoda > Insecta > Lepidoptera > Papilionidae > Parnassius > Parnassius apollo. The sequence goes on from CAJQZP010000693.1 coordinate 14,543,826, forward strand.
GTCCTAAACCCGTAAAAGTATGAAGGAAAGATTGAAATCACAAGAATAATAATCCGAAAGGAAAGGTAATTCACCTACTTACCATTTTCTGTTTCACTTTTTTATTTGCAAACATGCGAAACCCGACAGCATTATTAACGAAAGAGTGGCAATAAGAAGTACTGCTATTTTAAATTTTTTTTTACCGACAAGTATTTACCCAGCTGATATGCATTAGCAGACAGTAACTAGTACTGGAAGTTACACTGAACGATTTAAGGTCATTGACATTATGCGCGTAAAAACCACTACCAACCAATGGCTTTACGTGCTTTTCGATGTACAGGGGTGAGGCACCGCCAACTTCCTGACTCCGTGTAGCTACTGAAAATTTCTTGACGGAAAAACTCAATAAATTGATGTTTTTTGTCCCGACTCGGGATTTGAACCCGAGGACTTCACTATCAGCTGTCACAGTGCTACAACCACTAGACCAACGAGGCAGTCAAAATCGAAAATAAATATCAAAAGTGCCTAAATACTCATAAGACAAAAATAATTTCGGTCTTCTCTGAATTACTGTCTGAGTAGTCATCATTAACATCACTGCTGCTTTCCCTTATAAAAATAGAACATTGATTTATTTAGTTATTTAAAATATTAATTGATAGGACATTATACACATTTCTATTTTTTCACTATATATTTCGTTATGTATTTTTAACTATAATAGACATCTGGTGAGACATCGCGTCCTATATAGAGCTTGTCGTTGAAAAAGTTAAATATCACAAACTAGTTTCGTTTCGTTACTATTGTTTTCAATTTCAACTATTTTCCGCATTTTATTCGACAATCTTCTAATACAATTTCTTGAATTTTTCTATTATTTTTAATCGTTTCTCGACCGTAATGTAAGAATAATTGCCTCACACATTTTATTTTGGAAAGTGAAGGACAAGGTTCTCCCTATGTATCGTAGATACCACTTAAAATATCTTAAGCCGGCTTCTCACTGCGTGTGTTATTATCGTGCTTGCGCATACAAATGATCTTGGGCGCGCCGCGCCGCGCCTTTGAAGTTACCGCGCCTGCCCGCGCCGCGCCGCGCCGCGCCAAACTCTTCACACTGCGCGTAGCGCGTGCGAACGCGGCTCGGCGCGTGATAACACACGCAGTGAGAAGTCACCATTATACGTGTCGATGCGGTAGACATGGCGATGTTTCTCAGCTTAATAAGTTCATAACATTCTAATTTGAAAACTCATACCTCTACACTTAATTCTTTTGGATTCTTTCAGGCATACAGGTTGTTTGGAGCTGATGGACATGCATTAATTGATCTTCTTCAAAGGTCTTCTGAACCTGCTCCGATTATTGGACAGAAAGTGTTATGTCGACATCCTTTCCAGGAGTCTAAAAGAGCTTACGTCATTCCAAGTAAAGTGGAACATCTTTATAAGGTAAATTGTTTATCAAAATTTATTTTACTTTAGGGTAGATTGAATGAAATTTGTGTTCTATGATTTTGTAGACCAAACAAGATTGTGTATTTCTATTTCGTATGTTGGTTTAAAATTATAGTGTTAAAAACGAATATAAGAATTATAACTACATCACCCAAAATTCTGTTCTGTATTATAATTAATTATAAAGCAAAATAGGAAGCACCTAAAAATTGCTCTCCGTTACTGTTACTACAGGTATACTGGAGTGATGGAGGCGTTTGTATTTCGCCTAAGCCGTTATCTCAAGTGCGAGAACGGGTTCAGTCGTCTCTACGCACGCTCCGGCAAGACATCAAGCGGAACTTGAATCCCACGCCGTACAAGGTTCGCTCATTTTATGTTGTATGCTGCTGGTTTGACATTTTAGTTATAAACGCTGGCCAGTATTCAGAAACAACCTCGAACTTATAATCAAACTGCAAAATGTCAACATTTTTATGTAACAAATAATATGGTCTATATAGGTTCAAATTTTGACATTGTCGAGTTTGAGTTTAAACTCGAGATTGTCTCCGAATATGAGTATTTTTGTTGCTGCTTGAAAATAAAAGATTAATTTTCTTATAGAGTTGGGCCGATTAGTACTTTGGCTGATTGGCCGATTATCCGATTAATCGGTTAAGAAATGGCCGATAAGAATGGCCATTAACAATCTTTTTTCAAGAATTGTTTTATTTTTGTTATGCAAAGGGAGGGAATTTTTAATTTAAATTTTTTTTATTAAGTTTTACCGACTAATCGGTGAATAGATACAAATAGGCAAATCGGTGAAGCCGATTAATCGGCGGCTAATCGGCCCAACTCTAATTTTTTAAATTCCAAATAATTAAAATAGTATTAAAACACGGGAAGAATGTACTATCAAAAATGACCACATTTAAGATTTTAAAATTTTAATAAACAATAGAATTTTTTAAATAATATGTAAATCGAAGTGTATATATAAAGATGAAACATCCAACCAGACAAAAAAAAAACCCCCCCAAAAAAAAGGAAAGCCCCCCGCTACGCCCCAACCAACAAATAAGTGTGATGGAACCAGTCCACAGTTCATCTGATGGTAAGCACTCCTACATCAATCATCCATTTAGAATCAAAATGCAGAAGTGTTGTCATCCCAGAGGATTAAGCGTACACACTGGACGAGTACGTACGGCGTCGGCAGCGGCTACATCTTTTCGCGCTATCCTACGTCAGAACTAACCTACTGTCCTAAGCGTCATTAACGCATATTTTTATACACTGAATTTCAAAAAGCCACTATTTATTTTATACTATAATAATTAATGAGATTAAGCTATCAAATAAGGACAGTCTGTAGTCCAGCTCACTACACTTAAGTAAGAAACAGCAGCATCGTGCAGCTATTTTATGCTGGAATCCTGTAAGTGTTAAAGCAGGCAAGGTGCTCGCTGTAAATTTTACGTACGCCAGTAGCTTCGGTTCGATTACTATCGATTTACTATGAGCACATAGTAAATCGGCTCTTAAAATTGTGGTGAAATGATGGTGAAAGAAACCTGCATGTCTGAAAAACAAGAAAAAATATTTGGAAGACATGTTATAAAGTTCCCCAACAATACTAGAGCAGCGCGGCGGACATTTCCTTACCCTAAAATCCTCTCATTTACTTATCTTAAAGGAAGCCTGTGCTCAGCCGCGGGCCGTATATACAGCCAATTATTTAATAAACAAGCACGCAGTCCACACGGTAGTAATTGTGACTCATAGACACCACAGTTTGTCCTTGATTAAAAATTTAAATATAACACCGAAAAGGACTAAGATTGAATGCTTTGTTACCAATATAAAGGTTACCAGTTCAAAAAAAAATTATGGTCCTAGTTTATAAAATATGTTGTTACTTTAAAGTAAGAAAAATGTTAATAATTATTTTAGTTAAACGTAACACTTAACCGTAACATCAAAATACGTGTATGGTAATTTTTAATATTGTATAAAGTATTGGTATGTTGGTTTTCAGGTGGCAGTTAGTGATGATCTTTACAACTTTATTCACGATCTGTGGCTTCAAAATGCGCCTATTGGAGAATTATCATGAAGTTTATAGAGTAGAATTTTATGGAGATATTATATAGTCGTTGATTCCTTGAAAAAATTGACGCGTTCTCAAACGCAAAGAATAATAACTAGTTTAATAGTTTTGGGGCTGTGTTATATTATTTATTCATATTGCGCATGTTCAATTGGTAATGTAATTATTATTGAAGCTTTTCATTATTACAATATTAGTTTGGTATGTTTTAGATAGGATTTGTTGTTTAAGATAACAGTTTTATTATAAGAAGTACAATGGCAGTAGAAAAATCCTTTGAATAATGTATTTTTTATTGATTTTCTATTATAGTTTACGTTTTTTTACATTCTTTATGGATACGTCAGCATTTTTATCTTAGTGTTTAGTTATTACAAACTAGTTATCATAAAAGACTATTAAGTTAAAAAGTTAAATAATAAGCAAATAAATATTAGCTTTATGTCATAAAAATAAATAAATTATTGGCTTGTTCGTCATGATTAAACGGTTATGCACTTTTCACGTTTATATTTAGGCCACGCTAGTAGTAATTAATACGAAACTATAAAGATAGAATTGTCTATTTATTTTAAAATTATGTTTTTAAAATTCACTAACGAGATGACAGCAATTTTAATACATAAAAATGTCTATATATTCCATCACTTCGTATTTATTTTACGTGTATCATATAGTATACATATACAAAAATACGTAAATGTGTTAAATTTTTTTATATTATATTTATATGCTATATATTATATAATATATACAACGTCCCTAGTCAAACAAACTCAGAAAACATTGCCTTATTACCAAAGCAGTTAAAAAGAAAATATTTTTGTGGAAATGTATATTTTATTTTAAAAAAAAAATCCACTGAAGATTTAAGAAAGAAAATAGAGAATATAAAACTATTTTAAGACAAGTAGCAAAAATAATTTAACAAATTAGGCTAATGTAGTTATTAACATACTAACAAACTATTTCTACAACCGAAATTGACATTCACTATTATGGAAAGTACTTTTTTCTTTGTATAATGTTGAAGCAGCTCTAGAATTTTGGATAATATTAATTCATTCGTGTTTAAAATATTAAAACTTTTGTTCAGCTATATATTTATATTTAACAACATTATTTAGAATTATAATTACAGTTTTAATCAATTTTGTCTACACATACGAATATTTAGCGAAAAATTAAAATTGCAAATTAATGAAAACATAACGTTAGATATTGTTGTTTAGAGCTAATTTACACATAATATTTTTGTTAAAAATATTTGAAAAAGTGTTTACTTTTTTTAAATATTACAGGAAATCTGATTAGAACATATGTTCTATATGAGAACATATTGTAAGTATACTTAGTTATTTAACATATTGTAGGTATAGTTCAAGAGCATTTTGCATATTTACTTCTAGCTGGTGAGAAATGTACGGTCAATATAATATGTAAACATGCAACTCTAAATTACGCCTATTTATTGAATAATGTATTTAAAAACTCAACTGTAATATTATATCATTGTTAGGAGTAGTGATGCAACGAATACAAATACGAATATTCGTATTCGCCGAATAGTAGACATTTACCAAATATTCGTATTCGGCGAATACTAATCACGAATATTTAAAAACTAATATTTTTGTACGCAAATTTAATTACTGGCAAACTTGGAAAATGCGCATCGTCGGCGCGAAAAAATACGTGTGAATACGCCGTTAGCTGCAACAACGGGGCTCCCATCCAAGGTGTCCATTTTCCAGAGCTGAAAAAAACCCACCCAAAAATATTTTTCACTGAAACCATGTACAGTTGCCTCGGAAAGGCTTTTTTCAACGGCTGGGAACATCCAGACTGAAAAAAGGAATAGCCTAATATCAGAAAATCTACAAAGTTTATGTTTTTTAAATAAAAACTTGCCTATTGTAAATTCTAATTTTTAGAACAATAGAAAATCATCAAATGAATTAGTTATTACCATGGCGAGATATTCGTATTCGAAATCAATAGTTAGGCGGTTCATATTGATTGTGTACCAAATTTATTAGTATTACGTCACACGCTGTTCAGCGTGCGGACACCACCGAACGGTTACGGGAATCTTACGCATACATCCGCAGTCCCACCTGCGCCGGCCACCCCTTGGCGGCTCCCTTGGTAGTTCAGTTCCACCCCTTTTCTTCTGAGGCATAACGTGCAGGATTATAGGCGTACACGGCCTCGATCTCAACTGTGCAACTGAATTGCATTTTAAAATTAATATTTATGTGTATGTTTATAGTGGCCGTAATGATTATGCAATATGCCTTTCTTTTTTATTATATTCTTTTGCATTACGTAGAAGCGCCTAAAATTGTATATCACTTAGCAAATAACAAACTTTTTAACGTGTAACATTTACTAGGTGTAAAAATTTTTCTAAATAGGATAAGGCCGGCTCCACACGTTGGTCCCAACGCTCGAACCAACGTTGGACTGCGAGTTCGGTGAGGCGTACACACGTTGGCTAATAAACTAGTTCTGTCAAGTCCGGGCCAATGTGAAGATGTCCGATACAGAAATCGAAACTGCTCTGAGTGCTATTATAGTACTGAGTGCACATTTATGTTAATAGTAACTGTATCTCATTTATCATAAATCGGAGCAAGAAACCTATCCATGAGCTCATAAGCGAACCAATTTGGTTTAAAAATATCATCTGTTGTTGATCCAGATCGAGTAGTCACTAATTTTCTTTCTGTAAAGGCGATAGTGCTCATTAATGAGTCTCGCTTTTTTTTAAATCTTCAATTGAGAAATTCATTCCCATATTCTGTTGAATGGTGCGCCATGCATCAGCTAATAATTTTTTATTCTTATGATCCTTTCGAGTTGCGTCCCATATTATTGGATGTGCTTGATAAAGTTCAATAAATTCTATGACTTTTTCAATCGTCCATGCCGGTGGCGATTTTGTGGATGAGGAAGCCATTCTCGCTCGACGTACGCACTTGCTGCGTGTTGCAACAGAACTGAGCAAAGTGCCAACGTGTGGACAGATCGCGAGCGTTGGCGCAGATTTCTTTGATGAAACCGACACGAGTCGGCCAACTACCAACGCTCGCCCCAACGTTGGGACCAATGCCACTTTCTAGATCCACACTTTGGACGAGTAGCGTTGGAACCTATATTGAGGCCAACGTGTGGAGCCGGCGTAAGGGTGACAAACGAGCACACTGTCGACCTGATGATAATTGGTTGCTGTGACCCATATACCCATAAGGACTAAAATGAAATACCTCGTTTCCAGTAAAAAGGGTATCTATACTTATCAAACGAAACGCAGCAGCGTTAAGCTGATAGTCTGTGAGAGCGTGGTCCGTCCCCGGTCGGGCTTCGTGCTGTAATTATACTACTAATATAGCTTCAGCATGACTACTACGGAAATTAATCGCTACTAGAAAATTCTATTGTCATTAAATACTATTAGCAATGTTTTAATACCAAAGCGCCATTTTACCACTGCAGTCTATCTAAAGTCCATTGCTGAACATAGGGAGAGCTGTTTTTTTAACTGTATTTAGGAAGACCGCAGCCTATTTTTTTTTAATTTGTCCCGTCTTACGATACCTCCGTAACGTACATTTGGAAATTCTTACACCACCACTATATCATCAGTTTATATTGAAATTACTTTTATTTGCAATGGTTTCGATTAGTGAGTTTTCAGTTCATTATCTTTTTACTTATCCATTTGTTTAATAATGGATAAGATCAAATTGAAAAAGTATGTGAGCCTATTTTTGCAATACATTTTTTGAACTTTTATAAAATACTAAGTAAATACAGAAAGCACAATTTGCATGTATTAATATGTCACAAAAATAACTTTAAATCTGCTTGTAATATTATAAATTAGGGGAAAATATTTGATTAATATAAAATCTTTTTTTACATGTTTGTTTTATTTAAGTGTCATCTACAAACTTTGTTATGTAAAAAGTATAAAAATCATTAACTCCAGTCATCATCATCAACATTATTTCACTTTTGAGCATAGCTACACAACACAATTCTACACCATATTCATCGATCGACTCCCATCATTTCTTTCTGTCGCATCACTAATTATTCGCTTTAGGATATTGATTCTCTTACAATTATCTTTCTTCTACGAATAGCCCTATTTACAGAGTTTATTGTACAGAAAGTAACCCTGAGCGTCAAGTTTTGTCTTACCGTTGACCGCGGTAACTGATCACTATCTTCCCAGACGGTTCCCTAAAGATCGGACTGGAACTCGACCCTTTGGAAGATTCACAGGTATTATATAATATAGCTGTGATATATTTTTTAATACTAGCAATGCTATTAACATTAGTAACATTCCCTTAAACCACTCCTGGTAAGCTTAAAATGCGTGTTTTAGGAGTGGTTCACAAATTCAAACCTTTAGTTAGCAAAAGTTAGCAGTCTGCAACACGCCAATAATACTACTAGTACTAGTTTTTACTAACTTTTGCTTTGTATATATTAGATTAGAGCACTATTGTAAAGATCAAGCTTAAAAACGAGGTAGGATTGTTGCTATTTCTTTGAGAGTTAAAAATCCTGTATTAAATCATTCTAGTTTCACAATCAGTTCAGTCTTTTTTTATAGAATAAGGGTGACAAACGAGCACACAGTCCACACGATGGTAAATGGATTCTGTGGCCCATAGGCACAACAAAACAAGATACAAAGACCAAAACACATTTATCTTCAATTAAGAATCAAAACGCAGATGCGTTGACAGCCCTGAGGACTGAGATGGAATGCCTCGTTTACAGTAAAAAGGGTCTCCGGTTCTCTACACTTACAATACGAAAAACAGCAGCATCAAGCTACTATTTTACGCTGGTATTCTGTGAGAATGTGGTCCTACCTCGGTCGAGGGAATTTTATTCTCTGCATTCGTGCTGCAACCACAATATTTTAATCCTTGAAATTGATTATTAAGGTTGTGTTAGGTAATTCTAGGGTTCTATTATACTAACTCATGTTAGTAGTAACAATTTTAAAAGCATTCCATGACCCTACTATTTCATCATGTACAGAGGTGGAAGAACCATTGTAGATCCTGACCATAGAGAATATAACCACTAGAGCGCATATAGGCAGATTTCTTTTAAGCACACGGCTCACTACTGCGGGCCGGGGGGACGAGGAAGAACGCGCGGCTGCAAATGGTGAAGTTACGTAATTATTAATAACGTTAGGGTTGCTCTTCTTAATAAAGGGAAAATAGTCAATATTGATAAAATGGATTTTAACATTATGAAAAATACTAAATTAAAATCATAGAAATAATAGTTAATCAAAATCAATTAATTACAAGGAAAACATGTATCCTGTAATTATTGATTTTTAAAATTAATTAATCCGGTATATGTTTTTCGAATTAAAGTTTTAGGGTCCTGATTATTCTTTGTAAAAAATGATAAACGAGTGTCTACATATTTCTGAATTATGCATCTTGCTTAATTCAATTAAATGATTTGTTGATTCTATTTCGAATTGATGAAAATTAATATCCGGGAATAAATTATACCCAATCAGAGATTTTAATACCGATCTTATAAAATAATCGGTATTATATTTCGAAGACAGCACTTTCGAACCATTCTCATTGATCGCCCTCTTAATAAAAATTTCACACAGACGACAAATGTCTAGTACTGTGTTGGATCCGTACAATAACTTGTCTTTAGTGTCCTTTTGAAATTGTAAGGCGTTCTGATTTGGTACACCAATCAGCGCCCCAATACAAGTTTGGCATTTTATTTGCTTTATTAAAGCATGAACAATGTAGCCGGCCATATATTCTACTTTTTCACCGAATTCAGAATAAGGTAACTGACTTTGAAGGTCTGAAAAATACAAGCTCTCAGTTTCAAGATCTATGTTTTGAACTTTGCATCTTGTAGTAATATTGATGCGGTTAACTGCAGAAGTGCATTGCAAAATTGAAATTTGACGATAAGCGCTGCAATTGCCACTATCACTATTTTTTATTTGCGCATAGGTGAGGAGCGTCTTGTATAAGCTTTCAAATACCCTAGCACTTGGATTGTTGTTTGATCCACCGTGGCATCTTATAAGCCTCATTTACATTCAGCCCCTGCCACTGCTCCTCGCGCTGCCGGAGTAATTCGCTAAATACTGCCGTAGCCGGATCGCGGGAAGTGTGTATTTACACTCTGCCCTACCACTCACATCACTTTCGGCTTTCGACTATGGCAGACGTCGAAATAATTACAGCGTCCGCGCTGTCTTCTTGCAATACATAATTATGTTAATAATTTAAAAAGATATCAAGTTCAAAAGAAGATATATAGAACATTTATTTGCTTAAAAACATGGTACATAAGATGATCAATGACGTGGAACTGACATGTTTTGCCATAAGGGTAAGGTCGTAAAAAAGTGTAAATAACGCACTGGAAGATACACACGATAACACAATAACGTACTGGAATAATATAAAGGTCAATGTTCACTTGAAAATAGGTTCAAGTAAAATCCATTTTAAAATATTATCAAGTACTTATTTTCATGGAATTATGATTAAATAAACAAAAATGAATCTTAGACTATCTATAGACTATGCATAGTTTGCATGTTTGCGAAACTAAACACCAAAATAACACAACACAGTAGAATTAAAGCCTTTAAAAAAATAATGTGCTTACAAAAAACAGTAATACAACAGTATAACGAATTTAACAAATATGTGTTTACAGTTTACAATTAGTACAGATACCGTAATTATTACCATTTATCACAGAATTTTGATTTACTGTTTTTTTTTAATTATAAGGGCTAAGTATCCCATTTGACACTATTTGCGTTCGCACAGAACTATATTTAAGAAGAAATTGAAATTTAAAAATGCGTTCTTTTAATGTAATCAATAGGCGAACTATAATAACTAGTATTAATTTAATAAGTAATTTTTTTAAAAAAACTTTTAAAAATGTGTTTTTAATAATAACTTATTTATACTTTGCCAATTTATAAAATTTTAAAAAATGTTTCTTATCATTTAAACATTTTTTATAATGTGGTCCTGTGCAAGTGGAAAAGTTGAAGAAAGGCGACGACCTCTTAATTAAAAACGGACCTAGTTCGGCTACTGAGGGACCACTAGAAATAGTAAATCAGAATAGTATAACACTCCACTCTTATGTAGGTACGTCAGAATAACATAACACCTTTTTCATTTCACCGTAGTCGGGTTAGTTATGTGAACAGCCTCCTTTATAGCATTCCGGTGTGTGACATAACAAACACCATAACACACGTAACGAACTGGAACAAACACACTCGAAAATTCAAAATTCAACAATGAATACCGGTCATAAATCATGCGCGATTTACTTAATAAAACTTGACATACACTGGTTTGACTATAAATTTCGAATCAGGAACCTTGTAAACGATATCTTTGTACTTCTCACGTAGAATTCACATTATACGCTGCCCGAAATTTGTGCTCAAAATTATGGAATTTACAATTGTTTACGGTCACGACTACAAATGAAAAAAATATGTTAAAACTGACATTTGACAGTAAGCCTACGGCATTGCCTCATCGAAATTAGGTAAATAAGTAATATTGTTTAATGTTGAAAACAAAAAATCTACCCCATATCGAATCTGAGTAACACACTGGGTAACTTTTGGAGACACAAATTAGAACAAGATTTTTTCCACTAGCATTGTATTATTGCAATAATTTATACATTATCACACGTCATCTTTATTGTGTTCAAAGTAAACTACAATTTTAAAACCATAATGCTATATTATTTTACTGTGTTGCATTTTTTCGTCCCGTAAGTTGATAGGAGACAAATAAATTTTGTATTTTATTTTGTTGATTCAAAAATATTTTTTATGTTTAAGCCTCTTCAATATTACGGTTATTTCTACATTATTCTAAACATGATTATCAATGTTTTATTAATTAATAATATTATCATACTTTTTGTTAGCGTATGGTATTCACAATCAAACATGGGCTCACTCAAAACTTAAAAAGTACATGTTTTTACGACCTTACCCATAATTGGCATGCAAAAATGATAAATACAGCTAATTACACAAACCCAATGTTACATTTTAAAATTATTGCATTGCTTAAAAGTGAGGTACAAACATTCTTTTTGAATTGAAATATTATGTACAATTAAATACTTATACAGATCCACTCTATTTTAATTCTTATACAGTAAATTGTTCATAAATTATTAATTTTATTATTACATTATTGTTACATTAACAATATTAAATATTATATGAGATTAGTTAAGCTATCATTATTTTAATAATTACACTACAGTATAAATTAATTCATAATTTTAATTACAATAAAATTATAATTTAAAAATCTCAGGTTATTATGCAAATGTTACCATTTAACTTATTTTACATTTTAATAAATAAATAATCAATATGAGTATGAATACTAATCGTTTTTAGAAATAAAATGTCAATGTTCATTGATTCCTTCAACTAAATTTTATATTAATATAATAAATTTGACGAATTTATAATTAATTATGTACATAGGTACTATGTTATCTCAAAAAGAAAATTCGTATTCGTAGAAGATGATGAATTGTGGTTTTTATCGTTGAAATCCCATATAGTTTTTCTGATTCCAGCAGTTCTAAAAACTTTATTGTATTTTCATTATTCCACTCGAAAGGCATTTTGGTAGATCGTACTTATTTAATAACAAGACGTCCGTTCATCTAGGTGCTTGGCGCGTAGTGAGCGATGGAGCTGAATGTGAACACTCACTGCCGCTCGCGCTGCCCGTCCTTTGACTTCCGCACGAAAAACCGACATTTGAGGGATCGTCGGGCAGAGGCAGCGGCAGCGGCAGTGTCAGCGCGAGTAGCCTGTTTACATACTGCCCTGTTCACTTCCCTGCCCAACAGGGCTGAATGTAAATGGGGCAATACTTCCAAACAGGTGTTCCAGGTGGTTATGTAAAGGAAGATATTTTAAGACGCACTCTGAGTTCAGGACCAAGTCTTGAATGAGAGCAATGGCACTTTCTATACACACACAAAATCCTATGAATCCGGTATATCGAGGTGATTTTCCTGTTTCATTTTTCTTACACTTATGTCTGCGGATAAATTTAGAATAGCATCTCTTGCTGTCTTTAATTTAAATGTAACATTCGCAGCATTGTCTGCATTGACTGCTCGTTTTAAATCATATCCATGTGTCTAGAGATCTAGAATATCAAAAAGGTCATTCATCATATCCAGAAACTGAGTTGTGGGTGTGACTTCTTGAAACTGACGTAAATTAAGCTTTTCTTTGCAAAATGTCAGTGCATCTGATACACTCTTACTAAAAATTTGGGTTGCTAAGCTTACCTTAGTCGATTACCCAGATGAAAATTTTCTGCTGTTTGTAAATTATGTAATTTAACGAGATATTTCCACGAAATAATATTGCCCCGTTCGTCCTTCAAATTCCTATAAAACTCGAAAGCATTTCGCACTAACTTGATCATGTGTGCCGGATCTAAAAAGACGACTATTTTTGAAGTATTGCAGGGATTTTTAAAGGTTGGGTTTATTTTATCAACTTCAAACGAACAGCCTAACTTTTTAGCCAAAGTAATATTTGTTGGGCAGCCATCAAATGTAATGGCTTTGACATTTACATCAGCTTCTTCTACCAAATGGATCGCCTCTGTTAGAAGAGCGGCTTTTTGTTCTGCATTAATGCCATTTATTAAAAAATATCCTATTGGAATTTTCCAGGATGCATTTATTGGCACCAGCATGAAAACAAGGGCTTCTTTAGCTTCGTTTTGACAATCCGTTTGTAAACTGGCGCCAAAACTCACGTAGCCATAGTACCTCCTGCTTTGGGGTTGATATTCGACACCGCTTCTAATTGCCATTTCGTTGAATATGATAGTGGCGTAAATTTTGCTCTTGGATTCTCTGGCTTTCATTTTGATAGTATCTATTGCCTCCTTTGTAAATCCTGGTTTACCGTCAATGGATTGATACCACCTTCTCAGATTACTAGTAGCAGGTAAGCATGTGCTGAAAGTTTGTCTAATGAAATTGTACGCTTTTGGGGAATACAAATGCAATGTTAAGGAGAATGCTCGTAACTCCGGCGAGTATTTGATTTTAGGTATATGTCCCTTTTTTGATTTTAATATTTGGCGTTTAACAATTTCTTTTGTAAACCTATGCGACTTAAAATATCTTCATTTTCTTGAGTTATATAAGATTTTTTGTCAAAGTATTCAAAATTTCTTTTAGATTTGCATTTTTTTTAACCAATAACCTATTTTTATCTTGAAGCCTCTTAACATCTTTCTTTTTTTTACTAAGAGAATATATAAGATGGTCTATATGTCGTTTCATTTTGCGTTTACGTGGAGTCAGGACTTCAATTACTGGGTTCACTATTTCTTTGTTACTCATTGTTGAACTCTAAAATAATAAGATATGAAAAAATAATAAGTATGAAAAGAAAAAGGTAATAAATATTAATATTGAATGTTGCAGAAATATTTAGTTGAGAAGAATGTAAAAATGCAGCTTACGGGAATTTCATAATCATGGGAAGGCTTAAAATGTGTCATTATCATGTAATCTAAAACACTGCAAAGGATTACGGTCTTCAGTTGGTGCATTAGCTTCAGCACGCACTTGTTTATTTGATAATGAACTCTGTAATTAAACATGTCGGGTATCAATAAACGCAGTTACATAAAATTTTACCCGTGGACTTATTATCGAAACAAATTAACTTACAGGGGTGATATTCTGATAAGAAGGCCCAGGTAAATTAGTACTCGACTCAGTTATACTATTTGGTGAAGCCTGTAAATTGTTTCTTATGTTCATGATTTCACTTTTCCAACATTATCATTATTTCAATAAAAAAAAGTTACCAAAATAGGCAAAAACAAGGTTGGTATCGCTGAACTAAATAGACGGCGACGTTGTTTTAAATATTCAAAACAGTCAGGGGTGAAGTACTTTGAATAAACAGCGCTGTATTTAGTTGGAAACCAATTTTCCCTATTAACCTTATTTATCCACTCTTCTTTTAGTTCCGGAATCTTCGGAAATCTAAAATAAAAAACATGTATGTATGCTAAAAACACACAGATGAAAACATTTTTTTACATCAAAGACCACCGCCGTTAAAAACTACAAAGTGAAAAATAATTACTATACAAAACAACAAATAGAACGTTATCAAATACATAGTGTAATATCAAATTCACTATGATTGATTTTATGATCGTATTTCACGAAATTGTAGCGAATCCAAGTAAAAGTTTTACTTATTTGTTGTTATCTATGGCTTCGTAATAATTGCGTGTGAAATCGCCCGACCGCACTGGGGCCAATCGGTCTCAGTGGTGTCTAACGACATAGAAATTATCGGTCGGGGACAGAGAAAAACAAAAAAATTCCCGAACATAAAAAAAATACCGACGAACTGAGAACCTCCACCTTTTTTTGAAGACGGTTAAAAGTAGATAGGTAGTTTATCACAGTATGTGATTTGAATAATTTTTTTATTAATTTAAATTTTATTATTTTCTATATCGACTTTAGCTATTAAAACACATACATAACAACACTAAACAACAACATAACAGCACTAATTTTTATGAGCAGAAACAAAAAAAACCCTGCCCCCCAGGGAAAACCCACAAAGATAAACATACAAATGGAAAGAAAGGGATAGAAGCATTAGAATTGTCTAATAAAAGAACGAGACTTTTCCAAAAGACATCAACGTGAGACTCAACTCTCCGCTAGGAGTAATAGTGTTATGTGGACTCAACCGAGTCGTTATTTTACCCAGCCACCATTTTAAATTGAACCCTGTAATGGCTCATAATCTGATTTAATCAAAAATAATTTTTGTTTTTTTTTTACTTACCGATTAAAAGTTATTCCATCCTTTTTGTAACTAGATGTCTTGGAATGCTTCCCACACCATTTCACCGCGCATTTTGATAAGTTATAATTGCGTAAAAAGTTATAAAATTTAGCGTGCACACAGGTCTAACACTTGGACAGTAATAAAATAGTTACTAGTACCGTAGCCTATACATAGGCGATAAACAAAGAGATTTAAATATATAATAACTATATAGCGGACATTGGGAACATTTGCATACAAAAACTGTGAGCACGCGCGTGTGTTAAGCCCTCTAGCGAAAAATAGCAATACTACGCTGAATATTTATTTGGAAAACATTTTAGCTATTTCCCATTAGGTGATGCTTCTAAATACAAGGTTAAAATCGGTTTTAGGCACGTTGTCAATTACTTACATATTTGTAAATAAATAGTGACGTTACTGGATAACAGAGGGCACTTATATTTTTCCTTTCTTCTAGAACAATTCACCAGAAATAATAAAATTTAAAGATTATTTTGTAAATATACATTATTCTTAGGATAATAAACGAAAATCATGTAAAATTTTTGCTCCATATCGTGATTTACTATACCTTAATTCACAACCAGGCATATTTTCTTTAAAAATATTTTTCAAATTTATGAAACGAATGCGTCTTGACCTTTCGGTGATGTCACTTAGACTAAATGACAAAAATCGGAGATATATCCTATAGGACAAAAGTTACAGACGACAATTTTGTTTGAGTCCGTATTCTTAAAGGATAGCAATAAACGCTGAGCGAAATCGTCGTTAATTTTTTGCTCCATATCGTGATTTACTATACCTTAATGCACACACCAGGCATATTTTCTTTAAAAATATTTTTCAAAAGTACATTTATGAAACGAATGTGTCTTGACCTACTGCAATTCGGTGATGTCACTTAGACTATCCAATGACAAACGAAAATCGGAGATATATCCTATAGGAACAAAAGTTATTATCAGACGACAATTTTGTAAAGGTGCTGATGTCCGGAAAATCTATTACTACTTCTGTACATGAAACTTAAATATCTTTGGCGACAAAATACTAATAGTTTTCGAGCGTCGGGGCATTGTATGCGCAGTCAAGTGGTTATATAGGTCTTTGGTCCTGAACCAAGACGAAGCGCTCGCTTTAAATTACACAGTACGCGAGCAACTCGGGTTCGATCGCCGCCGGCACCAACGAAATTATTATCCAGTCCCAAATGTAGAAAACTAAGATTTTACAGGTTGGCAATGGCTAAGCTGAACGGTCTTCTATCTGGAACAGTTAAATATATTGTCAATTTTTAAGTTTTATTAGGTATGGCAAGTTACAGAAATTATTATATGGCTATATAAACAGTTTACTGTGGGCAGATTGAATATGAATGAGCAGTCTTACTGGAATTTAACACAAGTTTAGCATTGTGAAAGGAGATCAAAATCTATCCAAATGAAATATCTTGGTACTGCAATAGCATCACAAAATCTTTTGATTAGGTTAGGGGGGTATGTGAATAACTGTTATTTTATTGCGAGACAAGAAAAAAATGTATATGAGGCCACCCTCAACTTTAACATCCAAGATATGGAGTGTAGAAGTAAGGAGTACCAACTCCCATAGTATAATAGTTGAAAAAGTGGCCATCTGTAAGCAGTAAATAACAGTTCAAAAACTCTCCACAACAGCGCTGGAGTAGCTACTGGGATGAAATGAACTTAGCAGTTGTCGACGGTTTAAGTGTGCTGCTAAACTACTCAGTAGCTCTAAAATCTAAAATAATTTTATTTAGTGTTGACTTTGATTTTATTTATAGGAATTTAGAGAAATCAAACCACACTCGTTGTACCATAGAATAATAGAGAGAGTTTTTTATTTTATAGAGCTGTCAGACTACATTGACCATTGATTGTCGTATGTCAGTTAAACATCGGCTAAAAAAAGGCGACAAATTTAAAATTAGTTTAACACTCCTGCCAAATTTAAGCCTTCTATGTACTAAATTATTACAGCAGAAATAAAGTAAACAAACATAGGTACATACTTGTTTAGAAGATTACATAACATATATTTGGATAACATTCCAATTTGGTCTCTCATATATTGAAATTTATCTCTAGGTAAAGCCTTAGTTAGAAAGTCAGCAAGTTGATTGCATGTTGAAACATATTTTAAATCAATAACTTTAGCATAATACTTTTCCTTTATAAAATGATACTTAGTCTATATGTTTGCACCTCTTGTGAAAGTTAACAATTTTAATAACACTTATTGCACTTTGATTTTCTATATTTCTCACTATTGTTTGTTGCTCAAATTCACCAAGATCACATAATAACTGTTTGATCCAAATAGCCTCTTTGGTGGCACCACATGCGGCCATAAATTCCGCTTCTGTAGTCGATAAAGCGACAGTGTGTTGCCTTTGACTACACCATGTTACAGCAGCTCCACATTTGAAGAAAATGTATCCAGTTGTTGACCTTCTAGTAGTGAGGTCATTAGCATAGTCAGCATCACTATTACCAACTAATTCAGAAGATTTTGCTGAATGATAGCATAGGCCAAAGTTGATAGTGTCTTTGAGATACTTTAGAATCTTCTTGACGGCTGTCCAGTGAGACTCATCATAGCAATTCAAAAATCTTCTCACCAAGCTCACAACGAACATTATGTCTGGTCGGCTTACTATGGCAACATGCATTAGAGAACCAACAGCTTCTCTATAAGGAAGATTCTTGTCAGGCTGGTGCTCACTCTTCTCCAGCTTTGAGTGAGGGTCAACTGGAACACTGTTGGGGTTGGCATTATCCATATTAAATTTATTTAGCAACTGTTTGATATATTTGGATTGATGTATAAAGATATATTTGTCTGAAACTTGGATATCCATTCCAACAAAGTTTCCAGGTGGGCATATTGTCATATCAAATATTGTTTTCAAATCATTTGTTACAGACTGCAGAGCAGATTTTGATTTAGAAAATAGGAGCCCGTCGTCCACATAAATATAAAGATAACACTTAGTTTCTTTTATATTTGCAACATAAACACATTGGTCTGCTTCGCTATTTATGAAGCCAAATTTCTGAAGTACAGAGTTGAATTTGGTGTTCCAGCACCGTGGTGCTTGTTTAAGACCATACAGTGACTTTATCAATTTACATATTTTATTGGGTCCATGTATTAGACCTTCAGGTGGATACATGTATAATTATGTTTTCTTCTAGTTCTCCATACAGGAAAGCTGTCTTAATGTCAAGTTGAAGAATTTCATAGCCGTTTTTAGCAGCTAGAGATAATAACGTATTGAATCATACCTTACTGTCGGTGAGTATGTTTCCTTATAGTCAATACCTTCTGCCTGTGCACAACCCTTTGCACACAGCCTGGACTTGAAGCGAGGACCCGTTGGTTGGTCTTTAACTCTAAAAACCCATTTACAGCCGATTATGTTTGTATTTGCAGGCTTGTTTACCAATATCCACGTGCCATTTCTTTCATGGTCTTCAAGTTCTTCTTCAATTGACTTTTTCCATTTTTCAGCATTCATACAATTGATAGCTTTTTTGTATGATTCAGGGACTTGCTCAGGCTTTAAGGATTCATCATAGCAAAGGTAAGTTTGTTCTTTATTCTTATTTCTAGGTCTCAAAGTTATGTTACTTCGCGGCGGAGTATCAATCTTCATTTCTGGTAAGTATTCTTCTAAATCCAAGTTATTTTTAACAGTATCATATGAGCTATCTGAGTTATAAGATTTTTCCTTGCTTTCTTCATTGGACTCATTTGACATTAAGCTTTCATTATTACTTTTACTATGTGTATCTAATGTTTTGTTTTCTGTTTCAGATAATTCCAGAGCTGCATAGTTCCTCTTAACGGTGGATTCAAGAAATACAGCATCCCTGCTCTTGATAATAGTTCTTATGTTTGGTAATATGAATCTGTACCCTTTTGTGTTCTCGCAATAGCCAATGAAGATCATTTTCTGTGATTTTGGGTCCCACTTCTTGCGTTTTTCTTTTGGTAAGTGGACCATGGCCTCACACCCGAACACCTTCATATTACTGATATTTGGCTTATGTCTTGTCCAAACCTCTTCAGGTGTTTTAAACTAATCCAACTCCAAATCCAAAAAACTAATCCAAGATATTACGACACGCTGGAACAGTAAATTTCATATGATGACCAGAATGCTAAAATTGTCCGATGAACTGGCACTAGTATGCCGAAAAGTAAATTAGTCGTCAGAATTCCTCAATTCTTCTGAAGAAAAAATTGTCAAAGACGTGGTAAATGTTTTAGGTATATTCGAAGACGCAACTACATTAGTGAGTGTTGACAAAAACCCAACGAGTTCTTTAGTGATTCCCGTAATTTACGGATTATTTGAAAACCTCAACACCATCGAAATATCACTGGAGACAGATGTAGGCAAGATGTTCTGCTCAGCAGTACGGCGTAACATGAGCAGCAGATTGTTGGCCTACGAAACAAGAACTGTGTCACAAATTTCTACATATTTGCATCCGACCTTAAGGACCGGCTTTCGTCAACCTGAAAATATGTTATCTGCTAAAGACCAGGTGAGGCGGGAGTTGGGGAGTCTGATACTGGACTCCAATAATAAAACTGATGCCACATACTCTGATTCAATACCTACGACTGAGCAGGTGGCAATAAAGAAGCCGGGAATTTTGGACTTCTTAAAACAAAGAAGGACTGAGACTGGTGTTCTAAATGCGACTGCTTCTGCAGTAAACATACTGCGCATATATGTGGAAACCGAGATTGACCCTAGGCGAGAAGACAAACATACAGAAGTCGCTGGCACTTACTGGAAAACAAAAAATATATTTGGCGCCGCTTAATAACATGGCTTTAAAATATCTGTCAGTGCCAGCGACTTCAATACCTTCGGAACGAATGTTTTCAACTTCCGGCTATTTCTTATCATCACAAAGGAACAGGTTGCTAGGTGATGCAGTAGATCAACTTTGTTTCGTCCACCAAAATTATGATTTAATTATTTAACTAAAAATAAAAATAAGTTTTTTTATTGAATAAAGTTTAATAAGTTTCAAAAATCTCAATTTTTTCATTGTCTTATGGATCCTAAAAACCTAAGAAAACCGGTTTTTTAAAATTACTAATCGGTTTATACCGGTGCTGAAAGTTGTAATCGGTTGACATCGCTAGTCTGTACTCTGTTTTAAAAAAAATAAGCAACAAGGATATAATTATCAGAAAGAGATAACAATAGTATAGTTTGTATGATCTATTAATCTATTTATAGTGCTATCCTACTCTAACATACGATGTTAAACCACGTATTGTTTTTAAGTCACCATCCATTCCACTTTCGCCTTCGGACTTTGAATGTTTTGCGCTCATTTTTTGCTCCTAATTCTTGACCCTTGCTCGATTATCGGACCTCCGTTTACCGCCTGCTCTATTTTCGACCTCTGCTTGTTTCTTGGACCTGTGATTTGCCTTGACGAAGACCCGTGCTCGAATACCGGACCACCGATTTGCCCTACGAAGACCCCTGCACGTTTTCTTGGACTTTGCCTACCTGTCTGTCTACCTGAGAGACCCAAGATGGCCGACGACTCTACGCCGTCAACTAGTTCGGCCGGTCCGTCGAACGCAAGCGACGCCGCCGCAACGGATGTAGTACCCTTCGCGGAGCTTTATGGTGATTTTGTGCGCAGGCGTTTATATGTGGAAGAAGGAGCTAAATTTTTTAATTTACCCCGAATCGTGCGAGAACTCGGTACCAGAGTACAGTGTGTGGAGTTTGCCATTGAAAATGGCTTAATCCCTGCCACTAAGGAGTGCCGCACCCATAGAGTGCCAATGAAAGTGGTATATGGGCAAAATAAAAATGTGGGCTCTTTTGTTTGCAATAAAGGAAATTGCAGAGCCCGATCCAGGGTAGCTCGTGGCAAGGGCACCTGGTTTGAAAATATTAAAATGTCATTGCCACGGGTATTCTATCTGATGTATTGTTATGCGCATCGCTGGAGCTATGAAGATGCAATCCACGAAGACCCAGAAAAAGATATAGAGGGAGGCTGCTTATCTATGGCGACTGTCTGCGATTGGTACAATTACTGCCGGGAGACAGTCGTCATTTACCAAATAGAGCAACAAGAGGCCATCGGCAAGATTGGTGGCCCAGGAAAAGTAGTCCAAATAGACGAGTCAAAATTTGGAAAACGGAAATATAATAAAGGTAATTTGATTTTCTTATATTACAGACTGAAACAATATATGTATTTATAATAATAATATAATGATAATTAAATTTATTTCAGACCTACATATAGTCCATAATATGTTAGTAAATTAGCTTAACCTATGTTAGTCTTAAATTATTACACATTATTTATTTTAAAGTTTACTTTTGAACCCAAATTATCTTTTAATACCTTTTATTAAATATATTTGAATACCTTTTAAAGCCAAAATATCTGGAAGAAATCAGTTTCAGAGTGATAAGACAGCCTGTTGTACATATTCTGCTATAAAATTTTGTACTTTTGTATTTTTTTTTTTTTGTAATTTTGTACTATTGGGTTTTGGTGTACACTGTACAATATAGAGTAAATAAATATCTTGAATATTTACTGACTCTAAATTGTTTATTGTTGATTTTAGGAAGGCAGATTGAGGGCCACTGGATCCTCGGCCTCATTGAGGATGGAAGTGAGGATTTACGACTAGAGGTGTGCCCTGAAAACAACAGGTCAGCGGACATACTAGTGCCCCTAATTAAAAAACATGTGGTTGAGGGCACCACAATCCATACCGACTTCTGGAGGGCTTATGATTGTTTGGGGCAACATGGGTACATTCACAAGAAGGTGAACCATTCAGATCCTGAGAACCCATTTGTTGCCCCTGATGGCACTCATACTCAAAGAATCGAATCGCATTGGCGGGTAGTTAAAAGATTTTTCAGTAAATACAATTATAACCACCCGGAAAACTTTTCAGACATTATTATAGAATATTTGTGGAGAAGGTCAGTGCAAAGAAAAAAAAAAGGATCCTTTTATGGAACTAATTAAAGTAATTAAACCATGTATATAAATAAATGTTTTTATAATATTATATTTGGTCATTTTTTTTGATCAAACCCTAGTACCAGAAGGTATAAATCACAACCGAATCTGACAACCCCAACTTCCACGTGGTCTTTCCGCTCTTACCCCTAGAGTGTATATGAAAATCCGGAAGCGCGGAGGGAATGCAGCCCTCGCCCGCTGTAACTAAGCGCAGGCAGCGTACGAGCCGTAGCGGCTGAGGCTGGTCGCCGAAGGCGACCAAACAGCCGAAGCTGCGCAGGTGAGCTAGGTGCCTGTGCTTAGTTACGCAAGGGCGAAAGGGTTGCACTTCCCGCAGCGCTGGAGCAGAAGCAGAGTCAAAATAGTGTTAATTCCCACCGTTTTTCCCATCCTAAATACTGCCACATTCCCACCGCGGGACCCGAATGTGAGTTTTTCGTCGCCGGACGCCCTTTTTTTATTAAACGAAAGCGAATTTTCCTTAAATGTAACAAAACTTTAAAAATTCATAAAAAAAAGGGGGGGTTTCCGGCACTTTTTCCTTTCAGGGGGAGGTTCCTCCCCCTCCCCCCTCTACCCCACCCACTCGGCGACCATATATTCATGCAGCAGATTACTAAAGAAAACCCTATTCCAGAGCTCTCAATGGCAAGGATCATTGGTTTGTAATGGTCAGGTAGCCCGGAGAGTAAAAGTGTCCCGAGCCACTCATCATCAACTTGGAATCCTATATTTCTGAGCTTATGTGCTGTAGACATTATCTTGCTCACGTATTCATCTATGTTTTGGCAATCAGAGAGTGTAGTAGTGCAGAGATCACGTAGTAGGCCAACTCTGCGTGTAAGCCCAGAGTCGTCGAAAGCGTGGGATAAGTTTTCCCACACTTCTTTCGCCGTTTCTGCCTCTTGGATGTGTACGTAACTGATACTATCGACAAGTAAAATTATCTTAGATTTGGCTTTTGTGTCCTTCTTTGCGTCGAATGGTTCATTGTTGGGATTTTCTATACATTCCCAAAGTTCTTCATGTTGAAGGTATGTTTTCACAGTAAACCGCCAGGTTTATATTTGTAGTTTTCAGTTTTCAGAGGATTGCTGCTAGCCATGATCACTGGGATTTGGAAAACTGAACCGCGAAGCTTGGAGGTTATGTCGACGACACAATGTCGCTTCACAGGTACAAGTTATTTTTAACTTTTACTTGTTATTCCAATGAACTTCACAATCGCTTTTCTTTATAACTTTGGCTTTACTGGGCCCATAACCTGTTGACTTTGATTTTATTTATAGGATTTTAGAGAAATCAAACCACACTCGTTGTACCATAGATAAATAAATATGTAGCAAGCGTTGTACCATAGAATAATAGTTTTTTATTTTATAGAGCTGTCATAGACTACATTGACCATTGATTGTCATAGGTCAGTTAAACATCGGCTAAGAAAAGGCGGCAAACCCTTTACTTTACTTTTACCCCGTAGCTATAGTGACGCCACCCTTATTTAACGGTTTTCTATGGACACTTTTTAATACACAGTTTGTCCTCCTTACCTCTACACTCCATAACCCAAGAGTTTTTATATCACAATGAATAGCAAGAAAATAGAATATTTTATATTCAATATAGATTACAAGTGTACTTACCAGTGGTAAAAGCATTAGTGATGCGACGGAAGTGTCATATCGGAAACAGACACGGATGCGGAAACGGAAATACTACTTATTAAAAAAATTACAAATAAAACCTTTAATTAACGTACAAAATTGAGTAGCGGCATGGTATATTTTATGAAAAGTAGTACGGCTGCTTTTACACGTAACAAACTGTTCCAGTGTTCTTCATATGTAAGTCCAGCTCCGCTAAATAATTGCTCACTGGCGATGCTGCGTATACACCAAAGCTAAATGGCACTGCAATATGGGCAGACCCTTTAAAGAGTCGCATTTACGTTAAGCGAGTAGGTAACTTAGTACAACCCTAGCACGAAATTACGACGTAAACGAACTTTGAATCCAAAATAGTGTCTTTAAAATAATAAATATAAACTACAAGTAAAAAATAAATAATATAAACTTCACGTAAAAAATAATTAATATAAACTTTACGTTAACCTTAACTGCTGCCTAATAAATTTTACAAATCTTCGTAGAAAACACTTTTTAACGAAAAACGGGGTTTAACTATAACATGGGAATACATTTTACAAATAAATAGGTATGCAATTGACCAATTGAAAAACCTTGACTGACCGTTTGTTTTTAATTTGCGATGAAAGTTTTACAGTTTCAACTAATTTTTCAAACTGGAAACTCTTCGGTGTGTATCGCTTTAAGATGGCTTTTTAAAGCGGTAGTTGTGCGTTCTTTTCGCGAGTGTAATATTTTGTCACATAATTTACATCTGGCTGCTAAATCATCAATCTCAACATAATAGTTCCAAACATAACTCTTTCTTTTTTGGCTTCATGATTGCATTTTAACACACACGACCAAATACAAACAAAACAAAATACGCACTTACACTCATGTCACTCCGTATAATAAAGTTAAAAAAGTATGTAAACTCGTTGGTACCAGTGCGGAAAACGTACTCGTTGGTACCAGTGCCGAAAGCACGTGCCCAGCTCACTTGTGATTGGCTGAAACGACCCCCCCCCCCTCCTCCTCCGCCCCTCCTCTACTAATGTGGCTGCTGTGTCACTGAGTTCCGTTCAAACTTCCGTTATAAAACTTGCGGAAACGGAAGCAGAAACGGATTTCAAAAACCATGCAGAACTTCCGCAGTTGCGGAAACAGAATTCTATTGCATCACTAACAAGCATAGATTACTTTCAATTTATTCTTTTACAGATTGTTTGAGGAAGAAGATTATGGTATTCTGAATGAACTGCATCATGCGAGGTTTACTCGCATACAAAAGTTAACTGAAGTTCAGAAAGGATTGACAAGTTATAAATAAAATCACATGTTCATTCGCTCAAACCAAAGTTAAAGGTTCATATTCGAATGATTTTTGTTTGAACAAATGAAAGCATTCTTAAAAGGAAAGTACAATAAGTAGATATGTTATTCCTCTAAGTTTTATCTTTTATTTACAAATGTTAAATAATGTCAGATTTCATAGATGTTTTTTATCTCAATTTAAGCTAAGAATACCATATTTAAGCATAGTTCACATAATTTGAATTATCAATAGTCGGGTAAAGTTATTATTAAAAATTATAAAACTTTATTTCAACACAACTGGACACTCAATGTTGCCTTATGATGTAACTGTTACAGGTTATTATGACTACAGTTGTGTTACAGGTTATTATTGACCTTAAATTACTTATTCAATAGTTTTAATTCCTACATTTTTTCTACAATTTGGTGCAAATGTAGCTCGAGTTACATACAATTTGGGAAAAGTTATGAGTTTTTGGTGACCTTTTCCACTTTAATAAATCAGTTTCAAACATATTATCTAAGAATTTATTAAAACCAAAATATTTGAAACTCTGATAAAGTTCATGGTGTTGCTATTGTTGTTTTATTAACAGTACTGTATAAACTTTCTAGAGCTTGAAGGTCACGAGAATGTTTCACCATCCTGTGTGCCATAGGTAATTTTAGTTTCAATATGAAGGGCAGTTAATTTTATATTTACTCACCTAAATTTAAACGAGAATTTGTTATTTTAATAGCAAGTTTTTTATGATTTTAGTTAATCTATATCATAATAATCTGTGTAGTCTAGCACAAAGAATATCTTATTTTTATCATACCTTGATCGAAAGTTCGTATTTCGACCCTACTTTCAAGGACGATAGTATTATTATTAATTTATTATGCATGCGTCAAATTTTTAGTTCTATTGTATTTAAACGTCAAAAGTATATGCTATGATACATTTTATGGTACATTCATTTCAATCAAGGTATGATAAAAATAGTACACGCACAACAGGAGGAAAGTATGACATCACAACCCGCGTTCTTACTCAGCTCGGGTAACAATTCAACACGGTGCGTATTATACTATTAAGTACGTAGTCAACAACTGAATAAAAAAAACTAATATGTAGTATGAAAAATTAAATATATTAACATAATCATTTACTTACTATGTATATTGATAATTTAGTATTTCATTTGATTTTAGGATAGAAAATTATTTTTGATTACAATCTGACAGATTAACTTCTTTGGTTTACACTACTACCATTGCTCTAAGAGCTGGCTACATAAAAAATGTCCGCATGAGGTACACGGTTGATTTCCATACTCAAATATCAAGCACGTCCAGAGCAATTAAAAATGTTGAATTAACAAGTTTTTCCAAGTCGTCACAGCTTTAGCCCCCACTTCTCTGTCTGCCATTTGGTAAATTGTTTTCCTTATTTTTAAATGTAAAACAAAATAATTTAAATTCATGTACCTCGTGATTTTTTTTATTAACACCCCTTTATCGCTCTCTGGCAGCACATAAGCTCCTAGCAAACTGACCGCCAACATTTTTCTTCGTTTCTTCAATACAAATAAAAGATTTTTCTATAATTAGCACGCACGCCCCCACTTTATGCCCCAGCTTCGAGATGGTGCAGATAGGGAAATTTATGATTGGCTACACCAAATGTTTCTTTTCATATACAAATCAACCATGTACCAACATTTTGTATGTAGCTCACTCTGCGTCTGTATCTGCACACCTGTAATATCTATCATTATCTGTGCAAAACAAATGCAAGCTCTGTAACATTTATCTTATTTAAGTAATGCATTTCTTGAGAGTAGTGCGAGTGGACGATCATTTCCTGGATGTTCTTTATCATGATGAAGGAGTAAACCTCTTCTAGTTACAAATTTTTCAGTACAGAATGTGCAATGGAATGGCTTTTCCCCAGTGTGTTGATACATATGATACTGAAAAAATAAAAAGCGAGAATAACATAACCACATTATGTTACAAGAGCCAAGTTTTTGGTTGGTTTAAAGGTGTTTTGCCAGACCTGATAATATATGGATGAATATGTGGTCATTCACTAATGGCAATCAGCAATGCTATGGAGAGACTATGCTAGGATTTCTCGGCTTGATACTCTTTATAATAAGGATATCTGCACTAGTAAAAAAACCGACATAGGCCAACAGATCACTAAACTAATGTGGTAATGAGACGGCCTTTAAAAGGTTCTCAAGTGGCAGCCTCATTTTTTTATAGAAGAGGGGACAAACGAGCATGCGGCTAACCTGATGTTAAGTGACGACCGCCGCCCATGATCAACCGCAACTCAAGGGGAATTGCAGGAGCGTTGCCGGCCCTTTAGAAAGGAGTAAGCTCTTTTCTTGAAGGTCCCCAGGTCGTATCGGTCCGGAAAAATCGCCGGTGATGAACTATTTCACAGAGAGGTCGTACACCGGAAGAAAACTCCTTGTGAAACGTACAGTGGTGGACCGCCAAGCATCCAGATGGTGTGGATGGTTATCGGGACGTTTGCCGCGTAGTGCGTTCACGAAATTTGGCGGCTGGGAGGATTAATCCAAGCAATTCCTCAGAGCACTCCCCATGGTATATGCGAAAGAAAATGCAAAGAGATGCAACATCTCTTCGTAGCGCCAGTGAATCAAGCCGATCGGAAAGCACTCGGTCGTCGACGATTCGAGCCGCTCTGCGCTGGATGCGGTCAAGTGGAAGGAGCTGACACTGGGGAGCCCCAGCCCAGAGATGGGAACAGTATTCCATGTGCGGCCGAACCTGCGCCTTACAAAGTTGCAAGCGGTGTGCCGGAATGAAATACTGTCCAGCTCTGCTGAGCACGCCAAGCTTTTTAGAGGCCAATTTGACCTTCTCTTCCAAGTGACCACGAAACTGCACGTCACTCGATATGTCGACGCCGAGGATTCCGATACTGGCTGAGGCAACAAGGGGGGTGCCTTAAGACTGAGGAGATACGTCAAAGGGGTTCATTTTAGCGGTTAACGCGCAAACTTGTGTCTTCTGAGGGTTAAACTGGACTAGATTTAGTCGCCCCCAATCCGAGACTCTGTTCAGCAAAGACTCTACTTCAGACACAAGTTTGTCCCGGTATTCGGAGACGTTTTCCCGAGAAATATTAGCACGACCGGTGTACAGAGCATCACCAGCGCTGTCATCTGCATAGCAATGAATGTTACGGGTTAGCAACATATCATTGATATGCAGAAGAAACAGCGTTGGCGATAGCATGCAGCCTTGTGGAACACCAGCATTAATGGCTTATAATCGGAGCTTGCACCGTCTACAACGACTTTGATGCTCCGATCTGCAAGAAAGCTGGTGATCTAATCGCACAATTTCTCGGGAAGCCCATAGGAAGAGAGCTTCGAAAGAAGCGCTTTGTGCCAAACCCGATCGAAGGCCTTCGCAATGTCCAAACTAACGGCCAATGCCTCCTTCTTGGACTCTACTGCCTCCGCCCATCTATGAGTTAGGTAGACCAGAAGATCACCAGCTGATCGACCACGACGAAAACCGTATTGGCGATCACTAATAAGCTGGTGATCCTCAAGGTACCGCATGAGCTGGCAGTTTAACAATGGACTCCATTGTTTTGGAGAACAAGGAGGTGATGGCGACAGGCCGGTAGTTGGACGGGTCTGAGCGGTCGCCTTTTTTTAGGGATCGGGTGGACGAAAGCCGTCTTCCATGATTTTGGGACTACGCCTAGGGAGTAGGAGTACCGAAAAAGACGCGTTAAAACCGGTGCCAACTCTGGAGCACACGTCCTCAGCACAATTGGGCGGATTCCATCAGGCCCACTCGACTTGTGGATATCCAGGGAGAGGAGTACTTTGCAAACCGAGCGCTGAGTGAACTGCACTTCCGGCATGGAGCACTCACACCGCGGGATGCTCGGCGGCGTACTCCCCCCGTCATCGAGAGTCGAGTTGGACGCAAAGAAAGAGCCTAGAACATCGGCTTTCTCCTTTGCGGTATGGGCCAGTGAGTCGTCCTCCCTGTGCAGAGATAAAAGAGATGGCTGACAGAAATTCCCCTGGACAGCCTTGGCGAGAGACCAGAATGCACGGGTTCCAGAAGGAAGACCAACTAGTCTCTCGCCAATTCTGCCTATGTGCTCTGACTTTGCCTTGGCAATGACTCTTTTGAAGGACCTAGAAGCGGAATTGTACTTCTTTTTTAGAGCGCTGGTGTTTACATCCCTGGACGCTGATGCGTCAGCCCAGGCTCGGTAGCACTCCTGCTTATAGCATGATGCTATTTTACAGGAGCGACCAAACCATGGCTGAGATTTGCCTCCAATGGGCACCACAGAGGATGGAATAAAAAGTTCCATACCTTGAAGTACCACATCAGCGACAGAATCCGCAACAACGTTGGGATCATCCGGCGAGAAGCAAACCCGCCCCCAAGGGTAGGATGCAAAGAAAGACCGCATCCCATCCCAATCGGCTGACCTATAGTGCCAAACACGGCGGCAGCCTGCAGAATGCAACTGCGATTTCAGCGTGAGTGGCAACACACTCCGGACAAGACAATGGTCCGATGAGCCTAAAGGGGCGTCGACGGAAATCTGATATCCGTGCGGGTGAGAGGTCAGCAGAAGGTCCAACAGGGAAGGTGCATGATCCTCCACATCTGGAATCCTTGAAGCGAAGTAACCAAGGCAAAATCATGAACAGATCTCCCCGCATGATCGGTTAAACGTGAACCAAGCCATTCGGCGTGATGGGCGTTAAAGTCGCCGAGGATCACGATCTCTGCGGAGGGGATCCGCTGTAGCAACAAAATCTGTAGCCACTTGGACGAGTCAGTCCGTTTCGGCATTACCGCTATGGGATCTATAGAGGCACCCGTAGACGCGCGGATGGTCATCGCTGTCTACGCGTAGCCAAAGGATGGACAGGTCCGAAGCTTTAAGGCTGCCGAGGCGTCGAGAACAGATGTCCTCTCTGACGTAAACGCAAACTCCAACCCGAGGCACAAAGGAGTGTTTCAGTTTGTACCCCGGGTAGGAGAGATACGAAACATCGGCCGGAGAGGACACCTGCGTCTCGGTCAATAAGAGCAGAGCCGGCCTCGCCGTCTCGAGACGGTAGTGGACGGCGTTTAGGTTAGAGTGAAGTCCCGTGATATTGCAGAAATTCACGGATAGGGTGGCAGGGGTCGCCTTGATCTTGTTGCTCCGTTTACCCCGAGCAGTTGTAGTCTTGAGCGGAATTTTGGGCCCCCCCCCCCCGAATACGCGGGACAGCCTAAGCACCCACGCTCAGGAGTGGAGTAACTTGGTCGTGGATGCTCAGCGAGGGATTCTCCAGGGGTGCTGGTATCCTCCTGGGGTAGTTTGAGATTTAATTCCGCTACCATGTTGATGGGGGGAGTTGATTTGGGCCTCCGGCTACCTACACTCACCAGACGAAACGCGGAAGCAGAGCTTTCACTTCATGCCGGTATTCTGTGAGGTCGTGGTACTACCCCGGTTTGAGCCCGGCCCATACGTGCAACAGCAAAGCTGCCACGTGGTTCTACCACTGTTAATGTATGTCATACCATACCAATGCAAATGTAAAAGATATATAGGACATACAGGAAGTTGATATATGCTGGCTCAGGACTGTGCTTTATGGCATTCCTTTGGGGAGGCCTATATTCAGCTTGAACTATAATGATGATGATGATGATGATGATCAGGAATCTTTTTTATAGAATAAGAGTGAAAAACATTCACACAGCCCACCTGATGGTAAGTGGATGCATTGGTCCATAGATATCTCTGTCCATCCTCAATTAATTTTGCAGATGTATTGTCACCCCTGAAGACTAGGATAGAATGTCTCTTTACCAATAGAAGAGGTCTCTGGTTCTCTACACTTACCATATAAAACACAGCAGCATTAAGCAGCTATTTCACACCGGTATTCCCTGTGTGGTCCTTACCCAATCTAGCCGACCCATTCGTATTACAACCGCAGTGTGAGTCTTTATAAAGTGCACATATCAAAACCAGGGAAACTACACATAATTTCATCCACGGAAAAATTATAAAAAATTATTTATTTTTTATGAATATTTTAAAACTTGAAATTGCAGCTGCTAACCCTATTTAAATAAATTATTATAACTTTACTAAACTGAATGAACAACTTATTTAAACTGAATGTCCTATCAAAATGGAATAAATTTTTAAATGACTGTTAATAATAAGCCGTGCCAGTAAAAATTTCCAAAAAAATTAACGCCATAAAATTAGAATAGAGGTTTTTGATGAAAATCTATTTTTTTTCCATCATTTTTACAATAACTTTAAAATTTCTCGAAAAATCGTCGCCTTAATCCTACTTTTTTTTAATCTTATGTTATTCTACATCATATTAGCTTTCTAATAGCAAAAAATGCACGTTTATTACTCAGATACAACTTTAATAATTAGCATTTAAAAAAAAGCACATAACTCAGTTAAGCACCGTAGCAGGTAGAGAGAACTACATTTTTAGGAATAAAACTAGTATTCTTCAGTTAACTTCTACATAAATCATTTATTATTTATTAAAACAACGACTCACCCAAAAAAAGGGTCTCTACCTGCCTGATAAAAAATGGCGGGTGCCGAGCTAAACGATGCGCAAACGGCTTTTTCAAACACTCCTGAAAATGGTTGCATTTGAGTAATAAAGGTGCATTTTTTACCATTAGAAAGCTAATAAATTACTGCCTGCAACAGGAAGCACGGGCAACGAACTTTGTCAATGCTTTTTGTTGCTTCCGGTCCCAAGCCCGGAAAAGAGGAGGGAACGGTTCCGCCGGAGAGAGTGGGTGTATCCGGTGGACTAACACACCCACCTGCGCTAGGACCTGCGCAGTTGAGCGCCGTATGCGGGGAGAGTCCTGGAGGGTTGAGCCGATCGTCACTGGGGTATATAGTTTCGAGAGGCAACACGCCCTCTTTGGTCCGGATTTCAAGCTAAACGGTGGCCTTATCTGCTAGCCACAGATAAGGAAATGGCCAAGCGTCCCGTCAGAGGGTCGCAGGCGAGAGATGTGGGGGCTGCCTAGTCTCCCTGAAAAGGGCTAGGTGGTGGTAAAGGCCATGCTGACGGGGCAAGTGAAAGTCAACTCGGGCAGTGGGGATAGACCTTTTCAGCCCTATCTGCCAGCTGAACCGAGCTCCCGATGGCGCGCTGTGAGCCAACTCTGCGTCTCTATATTCCCCCGGTAATCCTAACGCCTGAAATTCTTTTAATAAAGTAGGGCGTTCCCAAAGGTGCGGGCTCCATGGAGGGTGGGAAGCCGGGGGGGGGGACGAATTATTACACATATCAAAAACTATGGACAACACAAGGCCCATTAGTAGAGAGGGAGAAGTGTCAGAGGTGTTTACCTTAGACACTGATAAACCAGAAGGAAGCGCCGTTAAACCGGCCGTTCCACTGACTGTACCACCCAGCGTACCCCAAGGGGGCAATTTCCGCGCTAGATGTCTCTAAATCCAGTTCCAAATCCAAGGAGCTGGGAGAGAAAAATGAGCAAGGGACCGCGAGTAGCAAAACTCCTGCGGAGCCGCAAAGGACCGAAGACGTTTTCTCCGCTGCCTGGCAAGTGGTGAGCCGTAAGGGGAAGCGCAAGGCACCCCAAATGGTCACTTGCCGACCCGACGCACAATCAGGTAGATCTATCCCAGCAGGCAGTAGCGCAAAGGTCAAAAAGAAGAATAAGAAGCAGCGAGAAAAAGGCCGCAGAGAAAGAGCCGCGCTCGCTGCTTCCAAGAGCAAGACTCAGGGAGCTGTGCAAGCTACTGCTACTGCGGTGCTTGGGGCTGGAACCAGTAGTCACGCTGAAACTAGGAAGGCAGAAAATTCAGCCCGAGCAGTAGGCACGGCCGCCGGAACCAGCTCTAAGAAATCCGCTAGGAACCAGAGAGCAGCCAAACAAGCGTCTTGGAAAGACGAAAAGAGCAACCAAAAGATTGCTGGAGGAGTCCACCTCGCCGAGAGGAGAGCACAAAAATGCGACTTGAACAGCAAACAAAGGCTGCAAGAACAAGCTACGCTTCTGCTGCTAAAGCACATTTGGGTGTGGCCTTAACGTGTGCGCGTTCAGGTCACATAACAAAGGAGGTAGCTGATGACATCCTCGTGGCCATACAGAGGAAGATGATCAGCGAGGCCTGGAGTAACCAGGACCCTGATGCGTCGGGCCCGGTTTTTAGAGGCAAACCCGTTTAGACGGAGGGTGTCCTAAAGCTGTGGTGCGACGACCAGAAGGCTCTGGACTGGTTAAAGGGGAATATTAATACCCTCGACCTCAAATCCAACACCTCGCTGACTATTAAGAAATAGTCAGAAATACCACAAAGAATCAAATGTGGTATCCTTATCCCTGATGCCCAAGGTGCCTGGAAGGACTCACGCGACATTGGTCGTGTGCTCGCATACCAGAACCGCTGGGTAAACATCAAGGACTGGTTACTACTCAAAGCGGACAAACAGACGGACGGGTGGTTCCTCGTTGTTTCGGTGCCGGAGAATCATATCCCGACCCTGATGAAAGCCGGGCGCCGCCTCACATGTGTATGTGGGGCGGTATACGTTAAATCCAGGGTCGTGGAGGAAAATTCGTTGATTCCCCACCTAGCAAAGAGGCAGAAAAGAACCCGGAAGTCATGGATACCGTTGCCATGGTTGCCGGTACATCGAAATCACTGAATGTTAAGTCCAGTGAAAAATCTGCCTGCACAACCGAGCCGAAGCCCCCAGTGGAAACTGAGCTCAGCGGCAGCTCACTGAGCGACGAAGAGGACTGCATTTTGCCGTCCAATTCCGACTCGGTGGCTGACGATGAGACCCGAGATCTGCTGGTAGGCTTATTTTTAAGCGGGGACGAGGATGATGCAATCGATGATGGCGTGCCCTTCGTCCAAAACTAGCCTAGTGCAGGCCAACCTCCACCACAGTGAGACAGCGTCGGCTCAATTACGCAAGTGGTTGGAGGCACAAAGGACGGCCATAGCCCTAATCCAAGAGCCATGTTGGGGTCGGTAAAATTAAAGGCCTAAACAACCTAAGAGGTAAGTTATTTTACAACTCTGAGCACGACGAGCCTAGAGCGTGTATATCTGTGCAAAACCACTAACAGATTTCTGTTCCAGAGACATGTATGCCGTAGCATTACAAAACACACAGGATGTCTCATGCCTGCCTACATGCCTGAGGAAGACACCCCTCCCCCTCACCACCTCGTCAGGCTGGTGAATGGGGGAATGGGGAGTAAAGTCCTAATAGTCAGACTTGTTGTCATAATGAGAGCATGTCTGGCTCTTAAATATGTTTCTAGGGGATGGAAGGAAGTGAAAGTCACGTTCATACCCAAACCAGGTAAGAACAACTATACAGACCCTAAATCCTACAGACCTATAAGCCTCACATCCTTTGTCCTAAAGACGATGGAGAGGATGTGTGAACGAGAGTTGAGAGGGTCGGCGATAATTAACTTACCGCTACACGAAAAACAACACGCCTGTAGCTTAGGTAAATCAACAGAATCGGCACTTCACCAGGTAATAACAAAGATTGAAGAGGCTATCCAAAACAAAGCAATATGTCTAGGCTCCTTCACAGACATAGAAGGTGCTTTTGACAGAACAAATTTCTCCAGCATAAAAGGTGCTCTAAGTAGACATAATGTTGAACCGGTACTGATTGACTGGATAGTAAACATGCTCAGTACACGAACAATAAAGATTGCTGGTGAGTGTCAGCCAATTCAGATCATGTAAGGATGCCCGCAGGGTGGGGTTCCTTCACCTCTCCTGTGGAATATGGTCATAAATGAACTCATCAGCAAATTAAACGCTAACCATTTCTACACAGTCGGTTATGCAGATGATATGACAATACTGGTCTCTGGTAAGACAGCAAGCATTGTGTGCGACCTGACCCAAACGGCTCTCCGTATTGTGGAGAGATGGTGCAGGGAATATGACCTAACCGTTAATCCAAATAAAACGGTTATAGTAATGTTCACACAAAAACGAATGCTGAATAACCATCATCTTCCAAGTCTTTTCAGCACAAAACTCCAACTTTCTTCCGAGGTAAAATACCTAGGTCTTACCTTGGACAGTAAACTTAACTGGAACAAACACATAGAAAACAAAATCAGCAAAGCTAGTTTAACTTTCTGGCAATGCAGAAACATGATTGGCAAACGATGGGGCTTAACGCCAAAAATTATACTGTGGCTGTACAAAATTGTAATTCGGCCCATGATCACATACTGCTCTCTGGTATGGTGGACCAAAACCAATGAAGCCACCACTATACAAAAGCTTCAGCGTTACCAGAGATTAGCTTGTATGGCTGCCACGGGCTGCATAAGGACTACACCAACAGCAGCTTTGGAGGCTATGCTGGAGCTAACACCGCTTCATCTACATATACAACAAGAAGCAACTTTAGCTGCCATTAGACTCAAGACCCTAAATCTTTTAAGTAAGAGTAGAGTCCCCCATACAGATATAATCGATAGAATTTACTCAAAAATTCCTATCTTACAAGCCAAGTATGATAGGATCCCAAAACAATTTGTATTCGATAAGAAGTACAGGATACAATTGAAGGAAACTGACCATCTGGAAGGATTGGGTCCAAGAGAGCTCAAAGTCAAAGTTTTCACAGATGGCTCTAAGACAAATGAAGGTGGGGGTCTGGGGCTTTCTCTGAAGACCTTAATATCCACATATGCACACTGCTGGGTACCCACAACACAGTCTTCCAGGCTGAATGCATGGGTATCATCCAAGCGGCCATAGCAATAGATGCTAGGAAGGTGAAATATTTCTCCATCAGAATACTGACCGACAGTATGGTGGTACTACAAGCTCTGCATTGCAATGTGACGAACTCGGGACTGATATACGAGTGCCATCAACGATTGAATGAGGTATGTAAGCACAACAATGTGACTCTGCAATGGATCAAGGGACACAGTGGATCTAGAGGCAACGATGCAGCAGATGAACTGGCCAGAAGGGGATCGGCCCTAGCAACTATAGGGCCGGAACCAATAACACCAATCCCCTTTGGCTACATTCGTTCACTGGTACGTAGATACTTCAATAATTTACACGCTCAGCTTTGGAAAAATTTTGTAGACTGTAGACAAGCTAGGGAGGCCCTACCTGAAATAAACAGTCGTCAACCCAAGGTTCTAATGAGACTGAACAAGCCACAGATCAGGATAGTAACAAGTGCTATCACAGGACATGGCTCTTTTAACAAACATTTATTCACCATAGGTGTTACTGACAGCCCCCTGTGCAGGGCATGCATGGATGAGGAAGAAACGGCTCACGTGTTGCTGACATGTCCAGAAGTCGCTTCATACAGGGCTAAACATCTCGGCACGCCGGGATCGCTCCCCGAAGTTGCTTGCAACATCAAGGGACTGCTGAGCTTCTTCGGGGAGATATCATGGCTCGAATAAGCATATTATTCCTGCCCACACGCAAAATACGCGCTTAGACGTGGAGATGCGGAAAACAGCCCGTCGTAAACTAAACTAAACTAAGCACCGTAGCAGGTAGAGAGAACTACATTTTTAGGAATAAAACTAGATTTTATCTACATAAATCATATATTATTTATTAAAACAATGACTCACCCAAAAAAAGGGTCTCTGCCTGATAAAAAATGGCGGGTGCCGAGCTAAACGATGCGCAAACGCAACGGCTTTTTCAAACACTCATGGAAATGGTTCCATTTGAGTAATAAACGTGCATTTTTTACCATTAGAAAGCTAATAAATAACATAAGATTTAAAAAGTAAAGTTATTGTAAAAATGATGAAAAAAATACCAGATTTTCATCAAAAACCTCTTTATTCTAATTGACGTTCATTTTTTTGGAAATTTTTACTTTATTGGCGCGGCTTATTATCATTTAAAAATTTATTCCATTTTGATAGGACATTCAGTTTAAAAGTTATAACAATTTATTTAAATAGGGTTAGCAGCTGCAATTTCAAATTTTAAAATATTCATAAAAAAAATTATAATTTTTCTTTCGATGAAATTATATGTAGTTTCCCTGGTTTTGATATGTGCACTTTATAAAGACTCACACTGTATAGCTGCAGCATGGTTGTATTGTGTATTTTTATTTCCCTATTTCATACATCAGGTTTCCTATTTTTTTGTCATTTCCTATTGGGAAAATTGTAATATGGTATAATATACTGGGATGTACCAATTTCTTTTTCTACTTTCTTTAAAAGTTACGGACTCCACATGTTCTCAAAATATTTTATTTCTGAGATTTCCTCAAGAAATTTTTAAACCACCGAGCACATAAATCAGTATTTAAAATTACAATTAAGAATAACTTCAAATACAATGTTACAATATAACTACTAACCGTGAAATTATCTCTTTTCATAAAACTGTGTTCACATAACTGGCACTGGTACTTGAAAATCCCATTAACTGCTGTGAGAGAACTTTTAGGTGGAATGAAACGTGCCTTTAGAGCTGAGCTCTCTCTAGACGGGGTTAACTGTGCTTGCTCTTTTCCTTCAACTTGTTTACCTGGATGCATTCGACTTCTATGTGAATAGCAATTACCAGAACTTGCAAATGACTTATCACAAAAAGGACATTTGTAAGGTTTGGCCCCAGTGTGTTGATTGATATGAAACTGAAAAATGATATTTATAAAAAAGGTAAATGAAACATGTTCACTTGAATCAATGTCATAAATGGCTGTGAATGAAGTGATTTTAGATTGAATATTATATTACTTATATTATCATAAAAATTTGTCAAGTGCAATCTTCGATCATCAAGTGCAATCGATACCTGTACGATTGGTGTCCAGTGCATCCTAAAGTAAAAGTAAAGGCACTTGATTATTTTTGATTCTAATTATTTTGGCTTATGAATATCGCCGTTATACAGCGAAAACCAATTAATAAGTCAAAATCAGCTTTGAAATAAATGCAATTGAAATTTTAGCGACAAAATTTCTTACAAGAACCAAGATTATGTAAATAATTAAGGTTATTTACGATTGTATAATTTATCCTTTTATGACTGTAATGTTAATTATTGTAATCTACTTAGTAGTTAAAAGCAAAAAGTATGTTAACGTTCATAGAGTACCCTATTTAATTGGTTTTCCCTGAAAATGTAGAAATTTTATTTATTGTAATTTACCGAGGAACAGCTTGGATAACACTACCGTTAATGTTATAAACAAATTGTATTATGGTTGTTTACAAAAATACATTGACTTCAATGTTGTATTTGTCCATAGAATTCAAAATAAAACCAAAAATTCGAAAATATACTTGGTTTTACCTGAACTGAAAACTGTTTTGAATGAATGTATTCCCAATGAAATAACCAAAATTATTTTGTTATGTTTAATTTTGGTTTATTCTTAGTTTCGGTGGTTTAAGGATATTGATAATTATTAAATGAAAAGTATAATGTTAATAAAAATGAAGTTTTAATACTGAAAAAATTAATCAACACAAAAAATAAAAAAATAGTTTAATCCTCATCAGATGTTGCAGGATCTTCGTCCGATACAGTGCAATCAGGTAGCATGTCTTTACATGCAACATTGCTATTCAACCCTTGAAACCAAGCATGCAACTCTTCTGGAATAACTCCTTTGTCACATAGTTGTAACAAGTCTTTTTTTTTTGGCAGCACTGATGCTTAAAGGAGTTTTGTAAAGCTGCAGAAGTTCGTCAGGAAAATATTTTGTTGCACTGGTTTCAGGTGTTACGGACAAATTATTATCGAGTCTTTTTCTTTTTCGTTCTTGTACCATAACTATGCTCTCTTTGTGTTTCCGGATCTAAATTTGCCCAACCCGTATTTTCTTTCTGTCCAAATTTTTTACAAACGTCAATGGTTGAAAAAGACTCAGACATGTTGTAGTTATAAAATATCTTCGCCTCTCCTTTAATATACCTCAATCGCTTTATCTTTAACCATTTTACTACTTTTCCGTCTGTATCTCTGGTTGTATTTTTGAGAATTTGGTCCGATAATGCTTTCAAATCTTTGAATTCAAAATATTTCAATTCTTTGACTTTGTATGGTTCCTTCACAACTTTTTTGTTGTCTTTTTTATATTTGTTTTTAGACCTCGCTCTTTTGAATACGTTAATCCAATCCAACATAGAATAGATTGCTGTATTTTTCTGTGACGCTTCGATGCTGCTATGCATCGAATCTGCCTCCATATACGAATGTCCGCTTTCTAAGAACTTTTGTTCAATAATATTTAAATAATAATAAATAAATAAAATAAATAAAAAGTTTTATTCATAACCACGGTCTGACAAATACATATATCATGGTAGACTTCTTCTATTGAGCGCATAATGCGCCCGTATCAGAAGTAAGCCCCTCTTCCATATCATAAAATTTACTAAAGCAAGAACCGCTTGTACAAATTAAAGAAAGTAAAAATAATATATATGTAGTGTGTGTGTATGTAGTGAAAGTGTAGTGTGTGTGTAGTATGTGTGTAGTGTATGTGAATGTAATGTGTTGTGTGAAAGTTTACATACGTTTCCCCTATGCACAGCCCTACGACATAAAATGTCTTGGGATCAGCGTTAAACCACTGAGCAGAGGTGGTAGTTACATATACAAGTACATAAATGTGGTATTTTTTGTACTGCCCATAGTAAAATTGCTGCCACGTTTTTATTGCGATTTTGTCCGCCGCACGTGTCCGAGAACATGCTCACTTCAGTTACATAATTCGGTATGCATTCCGATAAATAGTTGTACAAGATCGTCCCTATCTCACAACTTCCCTTTTTTCCATTAATTTAGGACCATGTGAGGCAATGAGCATTGTTAGGTAAAGCACTTTCATAAATTGTTAAATTATACACCGTCAATTTTCTTGTATAATATAAAAGACCATTGTCATCACTAGGAATCTGCAGAATTGCTTGTAAATCGAATGATACTGACACAAACTCTCTTAGCATATTAGCTCTTTCTTTATCTTTAGCTTTTTCATTGTTACAAGCTTCTTTTCTAGCCATGTGCTCTCGATATTCCACTTCCAGATTTGGATTACTATTTGCATCTCCACGAGCATACTTAGTGCACGCATTGGTCTTTTTTTGGTTTAAAGAATCCTAAGTTGAAATCGTTTCCGAAAATTCGTCGATATGTTATCTCAGACACAGGTTTGCTATTACGTTTTTCACACTCTTCAACATAAAGAGAGTACATCTTACCGATGGACAGTTTACAATCTAAGTACATGCGCTTGGAATCTTTCCTTATGTAATGACTTTCCATTGATGGAAACGACCTAATGTGATTACGAACTTCTCCTACTTTTTCAGAGGGTGTTTTTATTAGTTGGCGCACGACGTCCACGAGGATCGTTGTCTTGTTTAAAGTGGCCGATGAGATCCATATTCTTGATAGCATTATGTATCACACTTTGGGAAATGCAAAGAGTTTTGCAGAAAAACTTTTGACAGACATTAATTTTATCTTCTATTTTAAAAAAGCATTGCGTGGAGTAAGCTCTTTTAGTAGTTCGTTTTCTTTCTAACAATAACGTTTTGGTAGTTTTGACTTCCATGTTAGCTAGTAGGAAATTTTTCTGTCCAACGTAGTCTAAGCTCCAAAACCTTCTGCATATGAATATTCTAGGCTATTCGTTGATTTTATCAGAGCATTCGAACGTGCACTTCGAGCAGTCTATTGCTTTTGGTCTTTTTGCAGGTCTTATTTTGTTTTTTATGAGATAAACCGAGCCTTCTGCGCGTCTTTTCTTCGCGACATTAACTTTCCATAAAGAAGGATTAGCTTTTTCTCCAGCGTTTAACTTGTTTTGCTCTTTTGCATGCCTCATCAAAAATGTCCATTAAAATAATTGTAGCAATCGTAGAAGAATCGTTCAGATCATTATCCTATTATTTATTTCCTATCAGCTTCGCCTAAAGCGTCCAAAGCAAGTTCTTTTAATGTTTTTGCAGAAATAGAACAACGCCCAAGCAAATCATCAAGCGTGATTAAATGGCTGGCAGAGTCTTCATTATGGGTTAAAACTGTGGAAAAAAAGCGGCCGTTAGTTAAAACATCTATATTATTCTAATTATTAATTGCGAAATCACAGACAGACAATAAACTTTTTTTTTATATCAAATAAATTTACGATTAAAGCTTCTTTTTCTTAAGTTACAGAGAAAAATCTTTAAAAAACCAGCCAAGTGCGAGTCGGACTCTCACTCGAAGGGTTATGTACCATAAAACGAAAAAAAAAACATAGTTTTATTTTATTTTTATTATTTTTTGTTATAGTGGCAATAGGCTACAGTTGAAATTTTGTTGAAAATGTGTAGCCACATTCTATGAAAATTTCTACTGTCTACCTATTACGGTTCTTGTGATACAGCTCGCTGACAGACGGACGGGCGGACGGACAACGGAGGCTTAATATTAGGGCCCCGTTGGTTACCCTTCGGGTACGGAACCCTAAAAACCGGCCAGGTGTGTTTGACCACGCACAATGAAGGGTTTCT
The DNA here is from genome assembly GCA_907164705.1 of Parnassius apollo. Classification (NCBI taxonomy): domain Eukaryota; kingdom Metazoa; phylum Arthropoda; class Insecta; order Lepidoptera; family Papilionidae; genus Parnassius; species Parnassius apollo. The sequence goes on from CAJQZP010000693.1 coordinate 14,585,948, forward strand.
TAGTTAGTAGGAACGAAGTTAGGCATCCCAAGTACAAACCTAACCGCTTTTTCCTTTTGAGGTACGGAACCCTCATAGATAAACATACTTCAATATTCTTTGGGATTAATTTATATGGGACCCTCAAAGTATAAATTTTAATAATCATTAAAACTGGTTCACAATCGGCAAAGATTATAACATGACAAACTTAAGTATAGTAGAAAAATTAGGAACCTCCTTCTTATTTGAAGTTGGTTAAAACTTAATAAAAAGCGTAAAGACCTGAAGTATCAGTTTCATTATCATCTACAAATGCTTGAGAAATAAGCTGATCATATGCTCGAGCGATAAGTTGATCGTCGCCATCGTCGTCGATTAAACATTCTGTAAAATATAAAGTAAATATTTAAAAACTCGCCAAACAGTACCAATGGAATAAGATTAGTGGTAGGTAATGAATTTAATATATCATGTCACCGATTCCCGCAAAGTAATGTTCAAACCATGCAAAGAAACTTACGGTCCTGCGTCCGTACAAACAAGGCATTCGCCAAAAAAACATAATTTATGCATTTTCTCTACAGTAAAATTATAGGTACCTACTACTTAAAGCTTAAAGTAGTAGTAAAGTAGTTTCTTTCTCAACTCGACACATTAATCATAGCTATTACAGGCTTTTATTCACCTATCAACCACTTTGTAATTGTCTGTAATATAACCTCACATTATCGGTATTAAATGAATTATTGTTTATTAAAATTATTGTTTCTTACCTATCTCGTTTCCATGCTTTGCAAAATCGATATCGACCTTATTGGAACACATCACAATAATAATATTATTATCACTTACACAAGTTACACAACGTATCTAATAAAAAAACTTCAATTAATTGTCTGCCGCCGAAATGCAAGTGCACAAATGACAAACAAGTATAAACAACACAGACGCTAGCGCCACCGCGCGTAAACTGGTTTAATCGTTTTTCGCTGTAGTGATTTCAAGTGGCACTGCCGCCATTACCCTCAGAGAATACCAATTAATTAGTTATAAATATTTTTCATACAAGCATCATTGCGCAGTACACATTATTTAACTGATTTAAACTTTTATAATTGTTTTTACCCGTGGAAAAAAAATCTTTAATGTCGTTAGTTTCTGCAAGAAAAAAAATATATTTAGATCTACGCCTCTTTCGTAGATGAAGGGATTTGTTTAACACTGTTTAAGTCCGTCGGGTAAAAAAAAATAAAACAATGTAATAGTTTGTATCTGCAGTGTGCATATAATCTAACTAAATTAAGTCTTCATAAATGGTTGTTTCTGAGAAATAAAAAAACTAAATTGTGGAACTGCTCTTGAGGTAAAGCCGCCTCAATCGTGGTAAATGAATGTTATTGGAGGAAAATCTTTAGTAGTCATAATTATGTCTGGTTACTTTTTTGTGCATGAGAAATATTCTCGGAAGTGTTCGCAATAATTGATCTTCCAATTGACTATCTCAAAGATTATGCGACTTAGCATTTAATGGGTTTTCGCAGATGAAAGAGCACCAAAAATAGAGTAGGATACTACTGTTAAGTCATTTTTCTCAAAATTTCGAGATAACTGGTTTTCGCTGTATAACGGCGATATGGTGAAGCTGTCAATTTTAATACAAAAATCGATAACGTTTTTCCTTTCAGTAAACTAATTTTCATAATTTTTGGAATATATATATATATATAACATTAAAAACATAACTTGTAAAAAACCAAGTCTCGCAACTCAGTTCTTCTACTGTAAAAAGTTGTGAGATCAATGTAATACCAAGTCAGTTGATTTTTCAGTTCCTACTTATAGGTCCTTCTGTTTTAAGTTATTACATAATTAGCTAACCTAACAACATTTTATAGTGACAAAGGAAATGCAGGCAATAGCTTCCAAGACTTTTATAAAATTTATAAAAATACCTATTTTTTATAGAATAAGGGTAACAAACAAGCACACAATCAGCAAAAAGATCTCTGGTCCTCTACACTCACCATATGGAACACAGCAGCATTAAGCTGCTATTTTACGCTGGTATTCTGTGAGAAGTGTGGTCCTACCCCGGTCAAGTTGACCCATTCATACTCCAACCACAATATAGTTGCAGCATGGCTCTATCACATAAACTATTGTTATTGTCAAGTTATGATTTTAATAAACATCATCAACTTTTTAATGTCCACTACTGGGCAGAGCTTTTATTGGTAATGCGGCTTTTTATTACCAGTCTATGAAGTTTGAGGCATTATTAGATGAAATGGATTACAGATCATTTAATTTCAGAAGGTTGTTCATCAATCAGCAGGGTACACTGCATCAGGTGTGGTTGGCATTTGAATATTTATCTTTATTAATATTGGTTATTCTCTACTACTTTTATGACAACTTATATAACTAATCTCCGTATTATATGTACAAAGCAATAGGTATATAACATGTGTAATCCATGCTTACCTTTAAGTCTTGATTTCTCTTAAAACTTTTTTTACACAAATGACATTTATAAGGTCTTTCATTACTGTGTGTAATACTGTGAGTTTTTAAATTGCTTCTTGTATTATATGACCGTTGACAAATTTTGCATGTATATGATTTGCTTTTTGACATGTGTCCAGACATGTGAATTGCCAAATTTTTTTCACTCCTGAAACTGCAATTTGATTTTTGAGCATTATTTAATTTTTCAACAGTTTTTGAAAGTATTTATATATCAAAATTAAAACAATACCCTACGTTTCGAGAACAATAGTGGTGGTGGACAAGTTATAACTTGTTCAATCATGCATTAGCGAAGATTGTCCAAAAAATATTCAATAATAAATAATAGACCATGTCAGATAGTGGGTGCCGGATTACCGGGGTTCCATTGTAGTGCCAATATCAACAGATTCTTCACTTACCTAAATTAATGACTTTGTTAGGCAGATTTGGGTTTCACAATAAAACTACTATCAAAATGCAGATGCATTGTCACCCGTGAGGACTAGATGGAATGCCTTGTTTCCAGTAAAAAGGGTCTTCGGTTTTCTACACTCATCATACAAAACACAGCAGCATTAAGCTACTATTTTATACTGGTATTCTGTGAGAGCGTGGTCCTTTCCCCGGTCGAGCCGACCCACTTGTGCTACAACTATACTACTTATACAATTGCAGCATGACTCTACCACATATAAAATATCGGAGCTCCCACGCCGACACCCCGCTACCGGGGCGCCGACTGCCGCCGTAATTATTTTGTCGAACGACTTTTTATATATAAAAATGGTTGCTGTCAGTTAACCTTAGAAGATAGATATATGCTTTTTTTAAAACTTTTCAATAGGAACAATTCAACTATATGTTGTGGAAGATCTCTAGAGGCACTACTTTTTTATACATAACTGATGAACATCATCATAAATTTTATATACACATAATATACAGTCTATGTTCATCTGGAGTAATGTATCCTTTGAATAGTTAAAGAATTTTTCAAATAACACAAAATTTGCATTCTCTCTTTATAATACTCTTATATCTCTATATATTTAATATACATATAAAAAATAAATGTAACTTTTATATATTAAATAAAAAGAACTATAAATGTATACAGCTGATTTATACACTTAAAAAAAAGAAGCACTATACTGAGGCTACCCTGAGAAGGGAGTTTGTTGTGGGGAGGAGAGAGCGATCTCCCTTGGGAATTAAATGCAACAAAAGTATAATTTTGGTGGCAAAAAATACTAGAGGTTAAATTAAAAAAAGCTCTTAAATCAAAGCAGAATTTGCAGAGTCGGGAAGAAGACAATGGAGAGGAATCAAAGCTTAAGAGGTGACAAAGCAGTAGTTGTATATTATACTATTGGTCAGTTAGAAAATGCAAAATGAATATTCATTAACAAGTTGGCAGTGGAAAGATATTAAGAAGTAAAATAAAATAATAAGGTAACAAATATTCAACAAGTTATTAAATAAATACCATAAACCAGAAAAATTGCAGTTGGCTTTGATAATTTGATAAATTACTATAAATAATACAAATGTTTGTGGCTTGAACAGTGGCACCTTAATCCACTGATATTACTTGAAATATAATAGGTAATACATTTATTACTTTATATAATTATTTGACGAACCATAACTTATAAAACATTATTGATCAAATTTTATATAATTAGATGATTGTTTTTAATTACGATTTTTTGATATAATTACATTTTTGTAATATTAACCCAAAAATTACAGATATCCATGTAAAACTACAGATACTTATCGGTGTAAAACTATAGACATCCGGTACTTGCGTACGGGGTTAGGAGCGAGAGTGAGAGGACAGGATGGGTGCAGGAGAAGCCCCTCTACCCTTCCCCTCTTGCGGAAATGTAGTTTATGACTAATGATTTTTTTTGTAAAATCATAACCTCACTTTTTACACACAGAATATTGACCAAAGTTACTTCTGCAACAGCTTCGGCGCTGCGGGAAGTGCAAACCTGTCGCTTTCATAGCAAATCGCAGACACCCATGCTCACCTCCGCAGCTTTGACTTATTGGTCATCTTCGGTGGAGGCTGCTCTCTTTCGGCACCTACTGCTTTACAAAAACACTCTAGGGGTAGGGCAGACAAGACTATGATGGCGTCGGGTCGTGCTGATTTTGTTTTAGAACAGATTCAACCAATGTTATCTATAAAGTCATGTTGCCCTAAATTCTGCTTTGATAGTGGTAAATGTAACAATGTTATGTGAATTGTTATAATGTTGTTTTCTGAAAAACCTTTTGGCTGCTCTCCACTGCGACACAATTTGTTATATGTGAGTCCCTTCTTCAGGGACAAATGGATTGTCTGGGTCTAAATGATTAACTTTTTTATGGGAGTATTCATGTAAAAAAAAAAACAAATTACATATTTGGGTTTCATTATATGCAATTTTTAGTGATATTTAATTTTATCCTAATTAATTCAAAAGGCACAATTCTGAAATCCAAAAACAATGTACAAGGTTCAAGCTTAACCCTGACAAACCTCCTAAATTGAAAACAAAATAAAAATCAAGTACCAGATATCTACTTCAAATTGACATATTTGCGTTTCGTTACAAGCTTATAAGCAATTTTTAGTGAAATTTATTTTTATCATAATTAATTCAAAACATATTTTCGACATCTAAAAATAGTGTAATAAGTTCAAGCTTAACCCTAACAAGCCTTCTAGACTAAAAATATTATTAAAATTAAGTACTGGATGTCTATAGCCAACCCGATGTCTGCACTAGACTAGACTTTAGTATTTGATAAATCTACTAACCCCTTTTAACATAAAAATATTAAACCAATAATCAAAGTTGCCTATTCTAAAACTGATACTTTTATATTAGCCATATCTTTTAAATAATATAATTAACAAGGCAACTAAAACATACTTTTACAACTACAACTCAGTACCCAATGCAATTAAATATATTATATACTTACTATCTTCCACATATTTGACACATTCCAGAAGTACGATGTTTTTTAAAATGTGCAATTAAGTCACATTTAAAATCAAACCCTTCAAGACAAGTGCTACAGTTATACTTTCTAGCAACTTTGTCTTCATTAAAATGCACCCATGAGTGGTTTTTCAAAGCTAGTTCTGTAAAAAAGCTTCTATTGCATGTTATACAAGGGAATGGTTTTATTGCTGAATCCCGCTTTTCATTACTTGAGTCTGAGCTTATTTCTGTTTTCTTTATTAATTTGATTGTAACATTTTCACCATCAACACCATTTAAATAAACAACATCCTCTATATTTGATTCTATACTACCATCAACATTTGGTGAAAGCACATCATCCGAATTCTGTAAGACCATCATTGGATCTACACTGACTTCCATAGGTGTAACTTTAGAGGAGCTTTCACTGTCAGCAAGAGAATCACATTCTGTTCCTGGCTCTTTTTTTATTTTTGGTATAATATCATTTTCTGTAGTAACATGATCTTGTATTATTAGGCTATGATTAAGTAATATTTCTTGTGCTTTTTTAACTTTATCTATAAATTCACATACACTTTGTAATTTCGTGCAACATTGAATACAAATATTTTTAGGCAATTTGTCATCTTCATCAATCTGCAATAATAATATTGTTCACATGTCAATAAATGTACATATGTAAAAATGTTTATTGCAAAAAAGAAAAAATACTTTTAATAAAATGTAAAAGACAACTTCAAAAAAACAGAAATTAAGGAAATAATTTCAACTCTTAGAGTTGGTGCTAAGACATTGATTAAAAGAATTAAAGCACATTCTAGAATATGAAATTATTTTAATCATTTCTGTACTTTGAAATTGACTTTCAAATTTTATTAATATCTAATTTTGTACTCTTTTGTGTGGACTAAGGAATATCAAAATCTCAGTCACAGTTACATAAACTTCATCCCTTATTTAGTTATGGGACTACCCCTGAAATAAGCCCTATTTTAATAAAACAAGAATCATGAAAATTGATTCACAATTGACAAAGATCACATAACATACAGTCAAATTGTAAACCACCCCCCTTTTTTAAGTCTACTAGAACAATATGATACATAGTTCACGAAGGAAAGAAAATTATTCTGAGCACATCTTTACACAACAAAATACGTATAACTAAATCCTAATATATTTAAATAATACATTGGCAAATACGTTATAAAATTATCTAACAATATGTAGGTATAAATGTAGAATTACCTCAATCAATAAATATTTATTTAGTTTGTTATGTAGCAGCATTGCTTCTGCTTCAGCACTAAATATCATTATTGTCACTTCCTGCTCCTCCGCGCATAGGCGGCACCATCGTTCAAAGTTTTCTTTCGAGTTAGGATTCATTGCGTATATCAATTTTAATCATGTTATGTGAAATATGTATTTTTCAAATGCAACTCTCCATTCTGCATTTACGTGAGATTCGCTTAACGATTTTTCTAATTCGTTTTCCATGGTAAATACGCATGCGCCTAGCGAGATAGCGATGAGATTTGTATACTTCATAGCTTCACTTCATACTTCACAGCACAGAACTCTCGTTAGAGAGTAGTATGTTCCTTGGCACAGAACACCTTCACAGACTAGAGACTTCTGTCTTTTTTTTCTTTGGTATGTACATGCATTTTACTTAAAATTATTTTTCATTCTAATTTTTTCATCACTACTTTGATGCATCACATGACAGCTTGAGCCAGCAAACCTTAGAAGAATTTCACAAAATTTCACATTCACAGAGTACTTTCTAATATACTGAAAAAGAATTTAGTTGCTCAATGCGCATACGGTGGCATCATTCATCACATCCGTATATGTTACTATACTCTTTGGGTGGCATACTGCTATCTTTGGGTGGCATATGCTAACTAAATAACTTGAAGTTTACATCAATATCGGAACACTTGTTTCACTCTCCACTATTAGTTTACACGTATTATTATTATGTTACATGCATTAATTCACAAAATTTCCTCAAAACACGTTTTAAACCATTATAAATATCAACATATACAGAAACAATAATCCGTAAGCAACCAAACTCCCGCCAAAACCCCATAGATTACTGACTATATACTAGAGACAAAACCCAAACCTCTTGTCCATAGATTACTGTATATATACTAGAGTACGTGAGTACTCTTATTAGTTTGTGATACATTTTTTTAGAGACTCTTGTCCATAGTCCATATCCATAGATATTAGACTTTAAATTAAATATGTATTTTGTAGCAAGTTAGTATACTCCATAGATACCGGCAAATTGAGGTGAAAAGGGACAAAACTGAACTTCATGAAGAAAGTTAAGGCGTTTTTTTAAAGAAAATTTGCTGTAAGGCAATCGTAATAATAGAGTCGTTATGGTATCTTTGTGACCTAATATAAATTATGCAATTAGCATTTCAGTTTATGCATAAAAAAGCTAAAGCTATAGCCTATCCCTATTCACCCAGAAATTGGGGTCCATCGGGACGAAAGTAGGGTCAATGAGAAATCCTAAGCTGCCACTTGTGAATAAATTAAATTTCTCTTAACCTATTTTTTTGTTTATCTATTTATTTAATTTATTCAACATTATTACTTACTTATACATCTATGTAATTCTACAAACATAATACTAGTTTCTGTTACTAAGTACTGAAATAAAATCCACTTTTACTTCCATATTTTTTTAATTTTTTATTAAACAAACCGCAAATTATTATAATAACCTGTATAACCAAAATCAACAAACATAGTAAACGTAGGTATCAAGTTATTATAAAATAGCTTTTAGCAAGTAAAGTATTAAAAGTCATTAATTAACAACTCACTCTTAAAATACAAGTCAATTCAAATAAAAACATTATCTTATAAAACCACTGTAGACATAGGGTAAGGCCAAACGAACGTAATATTGTGAATCGTGAGTCGCAAAATTTCGTGTTCTGGTACGGTGCAGACCTATCATTTTGCGTCGCAAAAGACTTTTTCTGTGAAAGCGAGCTAAATTCTGTGACTCACGGCTCACAAAATTACGCTTGTTTGACCTATAGACTTAACAAATCAGTTTTACTTAACATAAAAAATAATTCTAAATCCTACGGGTATACAGGTACCGCAAATGAGATCATACATGGTTTGGTATAAAAGAAAACATAAAACTCTCGAAAAAAAAGCGTAGCAGCCAGGCTAATCGGCAATAAATAATATATACCCTGCTGCTACCATAACACAGAAGGCGAAGAAAACATTTATTTCTTAACTATCCCAGGCTACTGACATACTGCGGGCTGCATATTGATGCGAGATAATTTGACGTATATATTTACGTTCTAATAAAGAAACAGCCGCAAATATCATTCAGCGCCACTTTGTCTTCACACGCGCTATCGTTATGTATCCGTCGACCATTTTGAAGCCGTTTCTACAACGCCGCAGCTCGCTTCATCTTGCTGTTCCGGAGCTGTGTCCCACGCCGCCGCCGCTCGCTGACTACTCGCGCGCGCTTCTTTTTTTTGCACCCGAAGCAAATATGGGCAACCCCCCGGAAAGCGGGGGAGGGAGGTTGAGAATGCTCATAGCATACCACGCAGCCGGCTGCGTGGTTATGTGGTGACTTTTACCCACTAAACTCAACCTTTTAGGAATTGGCTTAACGATCTGACTAGAGATCTCTAAGCCGTATACGAACGCGACCCTCCTTGGCAGAAAGGAAGGCGCAGGGCGCGCGCGCCGGCCTACACAACTTTTATAGCCCAGTCCAGCGACCTAGATACGAGAAGATAACATGAGTCTCATGCCGACAAATGGAACGTACATAATAGTTGTATTTTAAATAATCTTTTGTTACTGATGTCTGGCTTTGAGCCCTACCGCTCTGGCCGTTCTTAATCTTTACTTAAGTCATAGCGACTAAAGCTTGCATAAGATTAATTTCTTTATCTTTATCTTCACTTGGGAGCGGCTGACTACTCCCTTAATAAAATTGTTTTTTTTTTCCACGCAGGAGCGGATGACAACTCCTTAAATAAGCCTGAATGTCCTTTCGAAAACACACTTTTAGAGTGGTAGTCATTGAATCTGAACTCCACTCTTACTTGAAAGCAGATGATGAATGTAAGAGATAGTATATCTGATTTTGCCTGGTGATGTCTGTTTCAGCAAAGCTGTGTTTTTATGGTTTATTTTAAAATGTACATATCAAAATTTTTGCTGAGTCAAAAATTTTCCAGGGTCGGGGGGAAAATGTAGTGTTATGCTATTTACATATCATTTTACACTATTTTAAATTTATTTTTCCATCCTGTTTTTGATTTTCTGCATTCACCTCAAAACTGGATATTTTGCATCACCTTTATTTCCATAGGATCCTGTAAAGTTTTTAAACCATAAGAACACAATAAAAAATCATTTTCACTTCGTATTTTCACGCTATCAGCACTTTTTAAATCGGTGTCAATAGAGTCTACCTTTTTCGATCTTTTATTTAGTTCTCCGTAACTCTGCAATTTCGGGCTTCGTGCGCGCTGTTGCGCTACCTTTTTTCCTATATCAATAATATCTCATTTTTCACTTAAATCTTTTCTTCCGTTTCTCTATTACGAGCCTGAAACCAAAATTTGACATGTTTTGACATCGTTGTTTATCCGATTGTCATGGCAATTTTTATTCAAATTCGTTACCGGTCTGATGTTTTTACTTCAAAACTTCCACAAAAATACTCTTTTCTTCTTGGCCATTTACAAAAATTTGATTTTAATTTAAATAATTTCCCGTTCTTTTCACAAATCCGTCGTCGAGCGCTGAGCTCTCTAAAAAAGTATAAAAGCCGAACAATCGGCCAATAAAGTGAGTCTCGCTTCAGCTTTCATACTAGAAGCATCTCCTAAAGGCCTTATCCACATTGCCCCGATTTTCCAGTGTCAGGGTTAATACAAAGTGAAAATGATTTGTGGAATATGGAAATAAAAGTGATGCAAAATATCCAGTTTTGAGGTGAATGCAGAAAATCAAAAACAGAATGGAAAAATAAATTTAAAATAGTGTAAAATGATATGTAAGTAGCATAACACTACATTTTCCCCCCGACCATGGAAAATTTTTGACTCAGCAAAAATTTTGATATGTACATTTTAAAATAAACCATAAAAACACAGCTTTGCAGAAACAGACATTACCAGGTAAAATCAGATATACTATCTCTTACATTCATCATCTGCGTTCAAGTAAGGGTGGAGTTCACATTCAATGACTACCACTCTAAAAGTGTGTTTTCGAAAGGACATTCAGGCTTATTTAAGGAGTTGTCATCCGCTCCTGCGTGGAAAAAAAACAATTTTATTAAGGGAGTAGTCAGCCGCTCCCAAGTGAAGATAAAGATAAAGAAATTAATCTTATGCAAGCTTTAGTCGCTATGACTTAAGTAAAGATTAAGAACGGCCAGAGCGGTAGGGCTCAAAGCCAGAGATCAGTAACATCACTAACGAGATGTGTCTGAAATAAAAATAAAAAGTGAAGATTAACCAACGAAAATTCGAGGCCCTAAAAAAGGCAAGATGTGTTGAAGAACACTGGATCACCAAACAAACAAACAAATTAAAAGAAATAAAAATAATAAGGTGAAAATGATGGAATGTGGTTTCAAACTAGAAGCATCACGGAGTATGCACAGGCTATGCCTGTGGTAGGTGCGCAGCGCCTGATCTAGGCACACGCAGCGCTTGAAGTAGGCACACACAGCGCCCGTACTAGGCACCCACAGCGCCCGGAGTAGGCACACGCAGTGTCTGGAGTAGATACACGCAGCGCTTGAAGTAGGCACACACAGCGCTTGAAGCAAGCACGCACAGCGGCTAAAGATAGCGCGGGCATTAGTAGGTGGAGGCGTAGGCGTGGCTAGGCGACGACTTCAGGTGAAGGCAGAGGCTTGCAGGATCCCGGGGCAGTGCGGCCCCGGGATAAGGCCTTTAGGAGATGCTTCTAGTATGAAAGCTGAAGCGAGACTCACTTTATTGGCCGATTGTTCGGCTTTTATACTTTTTTAGAGAGCTCCGCGCTCGACGACGGATTTGTGAAAAGAACGGGAAATTATTTAAATTAAAAGCAAATTTTTGTAAATGGCCAAGAAGAAAAGAGTATTTTTGTGGAAGTTTTGAAGTAAAAACATCAGACCGGTAACGAATTTGAATAAAAATTGCCATGACAATCAGATAAACAACGATGTCAAAACATGTCAAATTTTGGTTTCAGGCTCGTAATAGAGAAACGGAAGAAAAGATTTAAGTGGAAAATGAGATATTATTGATATAGGAAAAAAAGTAGCGCAACAGCGCGCACGAAGCCCGGAATTGCAGAGTTACGGAGAACTAAATAAAAGATCGAAAAAGGTAGACTCCATTGACACCGATTTAAAAAGTGCTGATAGCGTGAAAATACGAAAAAATGATTTGTTATTGTGTTCTTACGCTTTAAAAACGTTACAGGATCCTATGGAAATAAAGGTGATGCAAAATATCCAGTTTTGAGGTGAATGCAGAAAATCAAAAACAGAATGGAAAAATAAATTTAAAATAGTGTAAAATGATATGTAAGTAGCATAACACTACACTTTATTGGTCATAATGTATGTAGTGTAATTGGCTAGGCAAATAAAAATGGTTACTATTGGTTAACTAACGACGTAGCCGAACATATAAATATAGGCTGGGTCGACATAAAATTCATTCCATATTCCATATTCCGTATTCCATATTCAACACTTGATACACCAGTCGTTTGCACATAAATAGTAGTTTCATTTCTCCGCCACTAGACCACTCGGAGTCTGTTAATAGTGGACCGCTTATCCCCACCATTACAAAAGAAAACAATTCCTCATCATCTGAGTCCATCAGATTTCGAAGAATTTCCATGTCATCCTTATAGTAACCAGGTCTTCTGAGACCACTTGTACTACGCTTAGGTTTTAAAGAAGGTTCCGAGTTATTCTCATAATAATTAGATTTTTTGAGGTGATTAGCACTAGGTTTAAGTTCAATAGGTTTTTTCATATTTCCTTTGTATATAACATCAGATAAAATGCGTATTTTTGGTTGTGTGTCTTTTTGGCGTTGGTCTTCTGTTACGGTTAAATTGTCTTCTAGTAAAGCAGAATATTCTTCCGTTACAATACAATTATTTTCTGTTACAGTAAAATTGTCGTCAAGTAATAAAACAGGTATATTGTCAATGTCAGTAAGGTCAATAATAAAATTTTGTTGTTGTTGTTCTTCTAAAATTTGTTTCTCTTGTAATACTTCACATTCTTTATTTAAATTATTATTACATATTTGTGGTTTACATTTGTTGCCAATCCCTTTACCTTTTAGTCTTGGTACTTCCGCAATTACATTTTCTTTTCCTGTAGGTATTAGATTTTTCTTTTTATTGTTTGTTTGACTTAAGTTTCTTTTTGATTTTCACTAGACAACGTACGACAAAGTGGGTGACTATTCATTACGCACTCAATTTGAGCGAGCACAGTACTTAGCTCTTCGAAGGACAAAATTTGATCTCCTATTACTCGGTATAAGTGACTCTTTAGACTCTTAATATTAGTCTCCCAATTGCCCCCAAAATGACTCGCGGCTGGGACGTTCAGAGACCACTCGATGCGTTTCTCGGCTAGAATGTGAGCGAACTCCGAATTATAATACTTGCTAGCTAAGAGCTCATGTAGTTCTGATAAAATACGTTTTGCACCGACGTAGTTCGTACCGTTATCCGAATACAATTTACTTACGGGGCCACGGCGGGAAAGAAATCTTTTAAATGCACCCATAAAGCCTGCTGTGCTTAGATCACCAACGAGTTCTATATGCACCGCCCTTGTAGTTAGACATACGAAAATGCAGACGTAAGCCTTTGTAGATCTTATACCACGCCCGCGAGTGAGCGTGACCTTAAACGGACCAGCGAAATCAGACCCGGTGTGCGGTGGGCTTTACTGATTATATTACTCGACAAGATCTAAGTTCCGCCATTTCCGGAAATGACGGCTTGGGGCGTGCCCGAAGGCAAGCTATACATCTGTGCACCCGATTGCGGATTAAACTACGTGCAGAAAGAATCCAATAATTCTGACGCAAGATCGACATCAGCAAGTCGGGACCAGCGTGCGAATTCAATTTATTATGGTAATCGACTAATAAATTCATGATATGGTCTTTACGCGGTAAAACTATAGGGTGCCGTTGGTCGAAACTCAACTGCGAGTTAGACAATCGTCCACCTACCCTTACAATCCCATCCTGTAAAAATGGCTTAAGGCGTTGAAAGGCGCGACTACAAGCTCTATTCGATTGTAATCTTGTAATTTCTTCCGAGAAATGCGCACGTTGAAGTTCACGCAATACTAGCGACTCGGCATAGTCGTAATCGGACGCTAAGACATACGAACGTCGCGGTAAAAGCTTCGCGAATCTACAAACGTAAATTACGCTACGCAATAATTTCGACCAAGAGGACAAGCAGTTCGCCAAAGCAATGATTGGAGAAACATCGCTCGAAACGTTCGCCACTAGAGCGTGTCTCTTCTCTTCCGGCGGTTGTGACACTGACGAAGGTTCGAAATCGGTTATTGGCCATTGCGAGGGATCCAAGTGAACCCAAGAAGGTCCGTGGAACCTAAGCGGGTGGTCCATTATTTGCATCGGGGTGAGTCCACGGGATAGAAAATCGGCAGGGTTTTCCGTACCGGCCACGTGATAAAAGTTCTGCGTTTCTAATTCGTCTTGGATCTTGGCCACTCGGTTCGCGACAAACGTATCCCAACGGTGGGGTGAATAATGAACCCAGCATAAGGCGACGGTGGAGTCGGAAAAGGCAAATATCCTTTCTATGTGGACTCTATCTCTACATGCGCTGATAACTGCGGTAATAAGCTTGGTGAGTACCAATATTGCGTAAAGCTCCAAGCGCGCCAGAGAGACAACCTTACGGGGAGAGACTCTCGACTTAGAACTAATGAGGCTAATCAAATTTCTACCATTATTCTGGACGTGGAAATATACGACGCCCCCGTAAGCCTTCTCACTGGCGTCTGCAAACCCAACGACCGTGATGACGCTATTTCTATCAACGTTTATATGACGTGGTATTTTAATTTCTCTTAATAAAGGAAGTTCCTCTCTAAAACGCTGCCACAACCGAACAATGCTGTCAGGCGGCGAGTCATCCCAAACGCATTCAAATAACCAAAGTTGTTTAATCAAAAGCTTAGCGTATAGTACCACCAAAGCTAAGAAACCCATGACATCCCATAATCTAGCAACGCATGACAGTATTGTGCGCTATGTGCACTTCTCTACGGGCGGATTTACCTTAAGGCTAAACACGTCGGACTCTGGTGACCAACACAGACCGAGCACCTTGTGTGTATCCGAATCGTCAAATTCCTTTATCGCCGAAAGACGGTGTGATAGTGGGATTGTGTCTAAAACCGGACGCGAATTACTAGTCCACTTGACAAGATCGAATTGACCCGTTTTCATGAGCTTTATAACCTCGGCGGTGGTTAGAGTGGCCTCCTCCACGCTATCAACCGAGTATACAAAATCATCGATATATAAACCGCTCCCAATTGCCCTCTTAGCTTTAGGGTAAGAGGGACCTTCATCGTGAGCGAGCTGTCTCACCGTGCGTAACGCATGAAATGGGCTCGACTTTAAACCAAAACAAACGCGGTTCAATTCAAACACCAATTAGAGGTTCCTTTGGGTTGAAACGATATAAAATGCGTTGGAATCTACGGTCGCATTCACGGACCCCTATGCAAAGAAACATTTGGCGAATATCGGCGGACAGTGCTATACTAAACAAACGAAAATTGGCTATTATATTAAATAAACTGCCTTGCAAATTTTGCCCACTATAGAGGATATCGTTAAGCGATAGGTGAGTGCTAGTTTTAGCACTAGCGTCGAGCACTAAACGTAACTTAGATGTAAGTTTGTCCTCCCTAATGACCCCGTGGTGTGGTATGAAATACGACGGTGTGTCTTCGTAGTTATCTAATTTCGAAGCCACAAGTGATATGTAACCTTCCCTTATATATTCGTTAATGACGCTGTCATAAGCTTCTTTTAACTGGGGTGAAGCGAGCATCCTACGCTCCAAGCTGTAGAAACGTTTTTCCGCCATTTGAAGCGAATCGCCGAGAGGTAAAACATCTCCTATAAAGGTTAGCGCTACACTATATCTACCGTCGCGATCACGAACGGTCGTGCGGACGTAAATTTCCTCGCATAATCTGTCATCTGAGCTAGCTATGGGTGGGACGTTCACCTCCTCCATCTCCCAAAATTTGCGGACTAACGACTCGAGCAGTTCGACAGCCATACCACAATAAGAGGTTGCCGAAATACTATCCATGATGGGGGCGGAGCCAACGATGACATAACCCAAGACGGTTTCCAATGCGTAAGGCGCGGTATGCGAGGAGTTGCCCCTGACTTTATTGTTTAACAAAAGATGAGAGAAAAGCGATGCTCCAATGAGCATGTCTATGTTTCCAGGAACGGCGTAAGTGTCGTCTGCTAGAGTCAAATTTATAAATTCAATCGTTGCCGAGGTGTCAACCGTAACGGTTGGCAGCCGTTCAGTGACCCTATCTAATACTAGTGCATTTATATCAAAGTTAACATTACGATCTATCCGAGAATAAAATTTTAAATTTATATATCCCTGGGTAACTTTACTAGTACCTCCGATGCCTTTGACTACGGGATATGAAAGTGACCAATTTATTACTAAGCCTAAGCGCTGACAACATTGTCGCGTTATAAAGCTATTTTGGGCTCCACTGTCCAGCAGTGCACGGACGCTTTGTTCGTTTCCACGCGAATCCCTTACCAAAATACGTGCCGTACCCAGTAACACGGTCGAAGGAAGTTGTGTTCCCATATTTGCCAATGAGCACAGAGCGACATCACCAGGTCGACCGCTAGAATCGTTGACTTTAGTAGGGGTGAATTCCTTGTCCGCTTTACTTGACGCCGATATGTTGCTATTTTCAAAATGTAATAACGTGTGATGTTTCCTGGCGCACTTGCTACATACGGAACTAGAATTGCATTTTGCAACTAAATGCTTATCGCTTAAGCAGTTCAGACATAGGTTGTTTGTCTTTACTAATTTATAACGTTCGCTTGGTGAATATTTACGAAAAGTCGCACAATTGTATAAATTACCGTGTTTATCTTTACATATGATACAGGCATGCTGAAGTGGTGCCGACGTAGCGGTTACGTACGTTAACGACCCTGCTGTTTTAGGTGGTTGAGTCTGTCTACGTTCGACGCATTTTTTAATTTCTTGTTTAACGTTCGGGGAGCGCTGCATCACCTTAATTTGATCTCGAACAAACGATGCTAATGAATGAAAGGAAGGCATCTCCGAACTACGATGCTCCATTTCAAACGCACGCACGGTGCCAGGGTCTAATTTCTTTAGTGCAATATGGAGAAACACCACGTCATTAAATTTCAATTTCTTAAGTGCAGCCACCGATGCCACAAATTTATCTAAAAACTGCTCTAAGCCGTTGATGTTCGCGGATGATATAGGTTTAAGATCGAATATCTGGTTCAAGTATTCGGAAGCTAACATTCTCCTATCTTCATATTTAGTTTTAAGCGTTGCGAATATTAACAAGTAATTGTTTGCTGTAGATGTAAAACCCAAGCAAATTGACTGTGCTCTGCCACTAAGTTTACTAATTAAATAATATAATTTTTCAGCGTCCGATAACGATGGGTTATTATGTATATTGTATTGAAATCTACTGAAGAAGAAGGGCCATGTCTAAATATCACCATTGAATACCGGAATATCTATTGGCGGCAACCTAATTGAGTCACGTGGGCGTACCTGGATTTCCGGCTTTGCTTCGTTTTGAGATGGAGACTGTAAGAGTTTCGCCGTTCTTTTCACGCGACACAACATATCTTCAAATGCTAGAAGCGGTCGGTAGTTCACTATATATTTCGGGTCGATTTGTAATTCCAAATGATTAATTTGGTCTAATATCCTTTCGTAATCCGTCCGCAAAGAATCCACCGTTTCAATTTCATTCAAAAAAGTTTCCCGCTCTGCTTCTACATTAATGTTCTTTATGTGATCACTAATACCTTGTATACGTGAAAAAAGTATGTCCCTCTTGGCATAAAGCGTTTTAATTTTAATTTCATTTCCACTAACTGCCATTTTAAATTATTGTAATTAATATTATATTAATCACAATTAATTGCACAACGCTGGAGGATGGACACGAGTACCGTATTACGTCGTTAAATTAAACACCTGTTACAGCGAGCCGAGGTGACGCGCGTCGCTCGCTAAACTCAATATATATTTATCAAAATTGTCGGGTAAGCGTACAAAACGCGTGTGATTACACTGTTTCAATTACTTAAGTGACTAATAAGCTTTAAATTTAAACCAAATACAAACACTATTTAAATGAATAATTCTATTTGCGAGTAACTAACCAAAATTTAAATTTTAAACGAACACTATTTAAGTCTATTCCATAAATTAAAGTGCATTGTCTAAGTAATTAATCTAATAATTCGACCAGAAAATGGTTGAACGACTACTAAACACCAGTCCAAATCCGGCTCGAAGGACCATAAAATGGTGGAGCGACGAGCCTAAGGTTAGCGAAGTCTAATTCCCCGGTCGAACCTTAAACCTATTACGCGAGATATTAACTAAAATGGACTGTATATGCGAAATGATTCTATGTTTACATAAAATGGCGACTATAGCACGCGGTTTCCCATACAATGCACTCGCTCTTCCCTAAAATGAACTATTATTTGCCAAATCTATGACAGGAATCCTGCTTGATTAGGAGAAAATGAAAATTGGAGTGGATTAACTATTAAACACAATTATATCAAGCAGGAACTAGTAGGAATGTTCACTCACCGGGGTGTTGCTTCTATGCGGCTTGGGCACTATGTTATGTTGCTGCGCTGCGACTTCTGGAAGACACTCTGGGTAGACTCTCTGGGGCCCCAGAGATGCGTCGGGAGAGAGGCGGTGTGGTTCCAACGACGAGCGCGGCGGGAAGAGAGTGCGCGTCGGCCGCGCGTGCCTTTTTATTACTTCGGTTGCGATGATCGCGTAATATTCTAGAATCATCTTCTTTTCCCTCCTACCCCACCACCCCGATGTGTCGATAGGAGGGTATGAATGATATCGTTTGGAAAGGGATAAACGATTTGGCAAGCCTACCGTCAAATATAAATAAAATACGAATTGTTTTCCGCGCAACCAAATAGTTCTAGTATTTTCTGGCCCATGTGGCATTTCCTTTAATAATGACAACACTGATTCAACAATTGCTTCTTTTTCTTTTAAACAAAATTTGTGTCTTAATTAATTTCAGGCAATCTATTAAGTACTTTGTCTTTATACAGAGGGCTTATTCCTGATTTCATAAATCCGGCTAAAATATTTTGTTTTGTATTTGGTTCCATTTTATTTAGTAACTGCTTGAGTAATTTCGGAAAAACATTCTTTGGTATTGTGGGCCTTCAGATTTTTTCCACGTAAAAAGAATGTTACGCCACGCAATTTTCACAGGCCTAAAGAAGGCTACAACAAGTGGCTGCGTCAGGTGCGTTGAATTCGATGGCAGAAATACAAAATATACTTCTTGTTCTTGACATTTTTTAATTAAATCAAAAGACAGTTGTGAAGACAGATTGTCTCCTATCAATATTTTTTCCCAGTTTTATTATTGAAGTATGGAAAGGCTACGGTTTCCACCCAATCTTCAAACGTATTGCTGTCAAACCAGTCTGAGTTAGTGCGATTATATCTACAGTTAGGAGGGCCATTTGTAGTCCAGATATTGTAAAGATTGCCTGCTTTATATACTACATAGCAGGGCAACAGTGTTCCATCGGCGGATACAGCCATCATCAACAATGTCGATGACTTTGTGTGGTTCATAACCCTTTCAGGGTATTTGACGCCTCATTTAGTCAAAACCTTCTTTGTTCCAGGGTCGTCAGCTAAATGTCAGCTAATTCACGATGTTACATAAAGGTACATCCTTTAAGGAATTTTCAAGTTGCCTAAATTCTTCTATAATTTGTGGAGATACTGTAGCCCTTTTGATGTTCTGGCTTAATCTTTCTGAAATTTCCTTTTTGTGACGCTTTAAGATACATTCTATATAATCCACGCATCTATTTCAACTAGAGATTTATTTCCAGTTTCATTCGTTTCTATTGCAGTTTTTAATATTAAAGGATCATACCTCTTATAAGGTTTTGTACTTTTTGAGATATACCCGCGAGGCATATCTGAAAAAATAAACTTGCATTTTTGTAGGTATATAAATATTTCCACTCAAAATATCTACACTAAAATAAACTTTCGGCTCCGCCCAGAGCAGGAGGTGTCATTTAATAATTTCCCATCCCAAAAAACTGAGACACGTGTTAAATGTGTCAGTTCCACACACACTGTTCGTCAGTAATGTTCTCAGTTCCAACAAATAGGGGGCAAGCCCATTAAACCGGACACAATTTCGAACTCTGTACAATATTTCG
Organism: Parnassius apollo; assembly: GCA_907164705.1. NCBI lineage: Eukaryota > Metazoa > Arthropoda > Insecta > Lepidoptera > Papilionidae > Parnassius > Parnassius apollo. The sequence continues at coordinate 14,606,061 of CAJQZP010000693.1, forward strand.
AAATTCCAACAAAAGTTGGCCAAACCCGGGAATGGATCCCGAGACTGCCTGCTCGGCAATCGCACTTGCTATTGCTAGTAGACTAACGACGCAGTGTAATACTCGCTAATTTATGAAATAAAAAAATCGATATAAAATATAAAGAAATAAACCTAATTATTACCTAGATTACATAACATAAAAATTGTTAAGTCTGATTATTACCTAGATTACATAACATAAAAATTGTTAAGTCTGCTTAGTGACAACCCTATAAAGCTGTTCCTATTCATACATAAGTCGTTCCCATTCATCCCATCCTCATCCCGATTAACCCCGCTTTCGTTGTGATTCATACCTGAGACGTCCCTATCCACCCCAAAAAATACATATTTCTCATGTCATTCTAAAAATCTAAATAATAGTAATATTAATTAGACTGATACACTAAATAACGTATAAAACAAACACTCGTATTCGCTAAATACAAAATAACTTTTACACAGCAAAGTTTTAAACACTGTAACATTCGGCGTCTCGTTTAAACTATTTTCAACTGACATTTTTGACAGTTTGCAGCTAATGTCACGCTTGTTCAATGTTGCCATAGAAAAGTTTCAATAATCTACTATTATCCCTTAAAAAATGGTAAAAGTTGGAACGATTTGCAAACTAATATTTAGCGTCAAAAATGTTTCCTGGTTTTTTCCCTATTCACCTCTGGATCCCTATTCCCCCCATTTTACTACTGGAGTTTATACTAAGTCTATGCTCTCTACGACATACGACCTATAAGGCTATTGCATGGAGGTTAGAGAATTAGGGAACTAATGATTAGCGTGGCCTCGAGTGATTTTTTATATTTAACTGGCTTTACGGCTCTGGGTACTAGCCCTTCTGAAACCATAATTTCTTTCAGAATCTTCATTTCATATATTTTTCCTTCACAATATGCTGATGCGTCATATTGCGAAGTTTTTGGGAGATTTTGACGACAGCTCAACTCAGCGGACTGTTGATCGAGAAGCGATCAAATTAACTTGAGGTTATCAAAGAGTATATCAACATCAAAGCACTTGTTTTGTTGTTTTCTCTAATAGTTCACAGGCGCAGCCACTTAATTCACAAAATCAAATCACTTTTTTTAATTTAAAATCCACTTCAAACCATTATTCAAGTGACAAAACAGGAGCGACAGTCCGTCGTCGGCCAAGTTCCCGCCAAAACTTCCGGCCTCGAGTGAGAAAGAACGATAACGTAGACAGATAAAGAAAAGAAACCTATAGACAAATTGACGCCTTCTTTCGCATTCGCACACGAAAAAGATAGATTTATGCATACGTCTTGCACAGAAATGAGACAGAGCGGTGTGATTGTTTGTCCCTTATTCCGTGCCGGTTTTTTTTTTGCAATTTTTGCACAACAACTTTGACAGTTCGAAGTGATCTAAGGGGTTTGAGTGAGAAAAAAGTTGTGAGCTTAAGATTGGTGAATCTTGTTCAGTTCAGTTCTTAGAACAATTAAAAATTTTATCTAAATATGTTTAAAGTCATAAAGATTATTGTATAACCTATAACTACGTTATCGTCCTTACTCACTCGGGGCCACGCTAATCATTAGTCTATTGGTTTCTCTGTCTACTGTCTACGACATATAATTTTTTAAATTTAACTGGCTTTACGGCTCTGGGTTCTAGCACTTCTGAGCCTATCATTTCTTTCAGCTCAACCCAGCGACTGTTGATGACGACAGCCACTCAAGTTCATAAGGCGCCCAAGCGATCAAATTAACTTGAGGTTTATATCAACATCAAAGCACATGTTTCGTCGTTTTCTCTAATATTTCTCACGTGCAGACACTTAATTCATAAAATCGCATCACTTTTACGAATTGAAACCCACTGCAAACCATTATTCAAGCGACAAAACAGGAGAGACAATACGTCGACGACCAAGTTCCCGCCAAAACCTACGACATACATACGATACGATATATATCATGGAGTATAGAAGTAAGGAGGACAATCTCCCATAGAATAGTTAAAAATATGTGCATCTGTAAGTAGTAAATAACAGTTCAAAAACTCTTCACTACAGCGCTCGCTACAGGGTATGATAAATCGCCGTAAAATACGTTTAGAGTGATTTTGAAAATAAAAACTATGAAATCAATAAAATAATTATTGTAAAAAGAATTATGGTGAGTATATGCAATAAAAAATTTGACAAGACTGTGGTGCCGCGGTCCCTTAGTCCCTTAGACTTCTTTCGTGAAACGGACTGTATATGAGTTTATGAGTCGACTAATATCAAAGGCGGCAATCTGTGCTTTTTGACAAAAAATAATTATTGATATGGCAACTTAGATTGATTTAACCCGTTAACCAAGCCATGCGCACTTTTGATCGTACAATACCTACCTTATGCTCGCTCCAAAAGAGCACTAATTAGATCAGAATTACTGACCTATGAAAAAACTATTTTTTCGTTTTAAACAAAACCAAAGACACTATGCAATAGATAATAGTATCAAAGACAAATATATGCTCTTTTATTTTAAAACGTAACCTGGCAATGTTTCTTAGAACAAAAGAAAAAGAAATCACTTTGGATTTCCGCCATTACGCGTCGCGCGTCGTACACGGGTGCTCTCATTGTTATAAAGTAATTTATCATTTTGTCTGCAAGAAAAACGTAAGTATTAAACATTTTTGTAATCCTTGTGATATAACGAACCCGTAGATATATAATTTGTGGCATAAAGTGAAAAGTGAATGCTAAAAATAGTTTGAAATCGAAATGACGTAGAAAAGTTCAAAAGAAATAGTAAATGTAAATGTCTATATTTTACGGATAAATCTAATTGAATACGGTAAAATCCTAATGAAATTACGAGATAATTTCATATTCTTCAAGATTTGGTTAATTTTTCCTATCAAAATTGTATCATAACCTATACAATTGTTCATAAAACGGTCCAATACCTATATAACAATTCAAATATTTCGCCATATTTAGCATATTTGCAAGGATTGCGCGAGTTTTATCGATAAGGCGATCGATATGGAGATATTTATAAAAAAAAGTGATAAATTTTACGTATTTTTATTGTACAGACATGTGCTTCACTTTTTTTTCATTTGGATGAATTCAGTATGTATATAGCAAATTCTGCTGATATAATAACATAATAAGACCCTATTGTCTATATATTCTCTGCTGAATATATATATATTTATCCCTATATATCATATATATATATATAATATAACATGAATGTATATATAATATGATAGGCATAACTATGTACTATGGTATGTAACAATTATTATTTTCTTTTTTAGCATGTGGAACCCCGGAAACATCCCAGTTCCCCAGGTCTTCATCGATGTCCTTCTAGATGAGGAGGAAGCCGAAGAAGCGGTCATCAATGAAGAGGTTGGGGAACAAGGTGACTGTGATGTATCTGTAAGTAATATTTATATGTAACATCACACACAAGTATAGATAAATAGACACTTATAGATATTAACGGGTTCATTTTTCAACAGAGCATGCCAATTTACTATATGCGGTCCGATGGGTCATGGGGGGACCTGTCGGAGTTGGTGGTAGAGCCTGCGGAGGTGTCTGTAAGTCATTTATTTATATTTATAGCATCAGTCATTTATTTATGTTTATTATATATAAATGTTTGCAGCCCAATTAAAATGTGTGTATTATTTCAACAGGGGTCACCTGCTCCGGCTCCGGCTGCAGCTCCAGTGGCTGCTCCGGAGGCTGTACCAGGCCCCGCACCCCGCAGAGTGGAAGTAAGTAAAACAAAACATCAGTAATGAAACGTTTCTATGTAAATTTTTATATTTCAGCTAGTATTTATATAAATATTTATTTATATTTATTATATATAAATGTTTGCAGCCAAATAAAAATGTGTTTATTATTTCAACAGGGGTCACTTGCTCCGGCTCCGGCTGCAGCTCCAGTGGCTGCTCCGGAGGCTTTACCAGGCCCCGCACCCCGCAGAGTGGAAGTAAGTAATAAATATATATATATATATATATAAATATATATATATATATATATATATATATACAATATGTAACGTAATTAACGCACACCCTCAGACACCCCAATTAGTATATTATGGTAAAGTCATAATACATACACTGAATTTTTAGTTAAACATTTTTATGCACTGATTATTTATCAAATTAGTTATACTAATTCCGGAAGAATGTTGTGGTCACAGTACAAATCCACGAAGGCAAAGACTTTAACGTGATTGAAATAAAGTTCATTTTTCTTTATTTTTACTGAATGACAGAATTAGTAATAATACAAATAAAACTACACTCTTAAAAGTCTTATTGCCTTAAGTTACGGTCCATTTCAGTTTGTTTTGACTGTACAGATTTAGTGTGACTGTAATTTACGTAGTTTTAATTATTTTTGGGATAAAAAATTACCTATATTAAAAATGATAGGAATCGATTCAGTAAACGATTCTGAACAAACTACTTTCTCAAAGTGCGTTAATTATGCTACATGTTGTATATATATATATTAATATATATATATATATATATATATATATATAAATTATATACATAAGTAAATATTTATATAAATATATATAAATTTATATATATTTAAGTTATAATAATTAAGTTATATTTATATATATATAATAATATAATAATTAAGTTATAGTTATAATAATTAAGATATTGTTACGCGCTCAAATCGACAATACACTAGCGCCATCTAGTGTCAGGAACGAGAGCGAGGGGAGCATTGAGAAAATGACATCACAAATCACTCAACCGACAGCGCCTAGTCGAAACTCGAACGCTCGGTACCTTGCGCGTGTTTACTTGAACATTCTGGATATTTCTTTGCTAATTTAAATATATAGGCGCTGCAAGATGCGATCGAGGTAGTGTTGATTCGGCGACACAAGCGAAGCTTCGGAGCGGAATTAAGTGAATTAGTGTGTTTAAATATTAGTGTTTTTAGTTTTAATTTGTGTAAAGTAAATTAAAATGTTAATTTAGGTAATTTTATCGGCAATTTTTATCACTCAAGCTCGTAACAATATATATATATATATATATATATATATATATATAAAAAATATATATATATATTTACTTATGTATATAAATTTATATAAATTGTATATATATATATATATATATATATATATATATATATATATATATATATATATGTGTGTGTGTGTTTGCAGTACAATAACAACGTGTTCATTTTTCAACAGGATTTACCTGCTCTAGAGGGTGCTCCAGGCCCCGCACCCCGCTTCATGGTGGAGGTGTTGGACACGGCGGCGGCACGTCAGCGGCGAGGGACCGCGTCTGTACGCGGGTGGACGTGGCCGTGGCCGTGACCGAAGCGTGGGTTGGTTGCGTGGAGCACCCTTCGTGCAAGTCTTCCCGAATGACACGGATTTGCCCTTGGATATTCAGGGGCAAATCCATGATCATTCCATTAGAAGGGAGAGGTACGAAAGAAGAAGGATAACTGCAAATCAGGAAGAGGAGAATGTGAGAGAGGATGAATGGGATTGGGATGAAGATAATAGTTTTGAGTGGCGAGGGATGAACGAGTGGAATGGCAGGCAATGCCATTTTGTGTCAGAACAGACTGGGCCTACCGTTTTGTTTCACGATCCATATGAGGCCATGCATGCCATCTGGACAGATGACATCATGGCCCATATTGCTGACGAAACGAACCGGTATGCCGAGACGGTTTTGGCACAGCAGCGTCCAGGTTTCAGGAAAGATTGGTTTCAGACCAATCTACATGAAATCTGGGCGCTAATGGCATTTTGGATCATGCTTGGCATTATTAGAATGCCAAGCATTAAATCATGTTTCTGCAAGCACCCACTACTGAGGACTGACGTATTTCGCGCATTATTCACGGAAGGCCGCTACTGGAACCTCAATGCGGCATTTCATTTGACCGAGGGGACAGACCCTAATAATCTGCTGCACCCAATGGGTCCCATTATCGACCATTTGAATGCCAAGTTCCAGGAGTTATACCAGCTGGACCAGAACATATGTATTGATGAATCGCTAACTCTTTGGAAAGGGCCAGTTAGGTTTCAACAATACATAAAGTCCAAGGCAGCCCAGTTTGGTATAAAAACCTTGCAACTGTGCGAGTCGGCCACAGGATACCTTTGGTCGTTCTTCGTGTATGCGGGCCGCGAGACAGGGAGTAGGGTACCGGTCAGCGTGTCCTCTGTGTTGAGGCTCATACGACCTATCCTCAACCGGGGGCACACGCTGTACATGGACAATTGGTTCAATTCCCCCTCCCTGGCTCGTTGGCTAAAACGCCGCAACACGGACTGCTTCGGTACCCTGCGGCCGACTCGCAAAGGGGTTCCAGAAGCCATCAAACGTGCACCCTTACAGGAAGGGCAATTTATTGCCCGTGCGTCCGACGACGTCATGGTTGTTGCGCTACAAGATCGCAAGCGAGTGACTTGTATCTCAACATACCATGGCGTCTCGCAACAACTATTTGCCGGACGTTCGGGCCACACTGCACAATACAAGCTCGATTTGATAAACGATTATAATCGGTACATGGGGGGAGTTGACCGCCTTGACTCGATGCTGGAGGCCTATCTAGTCGAGCGGAAACGATGTTTGAAATGGAACCGGAAAGTTTTCAAACGCCTTTTGAATGTTTCCATTCAAAACGCAAGGGTCATTGTTGAGAAATCAACCAACACCAAACTCGATTCCGTAGCGTTTCGGTTGGCGTTGGTTGACGGCATTATAAACCGCCATCTCAAAATGGTACCTCGCCAGCCAATCCCTGCTCAACACAATAGACACCCTACCTTTCCATTACAGAGGCTGACAGAGCGCCACTACATTCGCCGCATACCCATGCCAAGTCGAGAGACAACGGCAGATGCGGCGGAGAGACCGCCAAAGATATACAAACGACGTGCGTGTGTGTGGTGCACGAAACAGGAGCACCGCAGAACACTCACGTCGTTTGAGTGTAAGCAGTGTGGGGTGGCGCTCTGTATGAATAACTGCTTTGAAGAATTTCATGAAACTCCGTAAAGGTATTTACGTAGTTTTGTGAAATTCGCGGAGGGTGATTGTAATGGAAGGGTTACAAAGGAGCAAACAGTCCACCTGATGGTAAGTGGTTGGTGTGGCCCATTGACCTGTGAGGAATGCCTCGTTTCCAGTAAAAAGGGTCAAAGGCTCTCCGGTTTCTTTAGGGTGATAAACGAGCACACAGTCTACCTGATGGTAGGTGATTGCTGTGGCCCATAGACATCTACATCTACTCCCCCGTGATCTGTGAGGACTAAGATGGAAGACCTCGTTTCCAGTAAAAAGGGTTTCTGGTCTCCTCTACCTCACCAGTATCGAGCTAGTATTCTGTGAGAGCATGGTCCTTCCCTTTTTCTTCCTTCCTTTCATTTTTTTTATAGTTTACGGTGGAAAACGAGCACACAGTCCACCTGATGGTAAGCGGTTGCAGCGGCCCTTAGACATCTACGTCTATCCCCCCGTGACCTGTGAGGAATAAGATGGAATGCCTCGTTTCCAGTAAAAAGGGATCTCCGGTCTCCTCCTCTTTGTCTTTTTTTATAGGTAAGGGTGACAAACGAGCACACAGTCCACCTGATGGTAAGTGGTTGAGCACACAGTCCAACTGATGGTAAGTGTTTGCACTGGCCCTTTGACATCTACATCTTTCCGTGACCTATGAGGACTAAGATGGAATGCCTCGTTTCCAGTAATAAGGGTCTCCGGTCTCCTCCTCGTCCTCAGTAGTGGGTTCAAGAAGGATATGAATGGGTATGAATGTTGACTGAAAGAATGTGGACTGAAAGTATGTTTAATTTGAAAAGAAAAATTGTACAAAAAGGGTTATTATAATAACCCCGGTGAATGAGGTGATCGCCACCATGCTGGTTCTATAAAAATTCATTCAGAAATTGTAAAAGAATAAATTTATTGTAAATTCAATATAAAATCATTACAAAAAGTCAAACAACCGAATTTGATTATTGCCGGTTACATTGCAAAAATTTATCGATAAATATACCAGCGACGCCACATCACTATTTGCTCCATACATTTGTTCAAATATATTTTATTTCTTGTGTTTTGTATTTTGTGCATTGAATTGTATATGTTTATTGTAAATAATAATAAAAATGTACTTTTCTAAACATATTTCATTTGTGTCGAAACATATTTGAGTGTGTTATATGTGAATTTATGTTGAAAAACTTCCGTTTTCGTGGTTGAGTAAGAAATGTGTTATTTTTCCATTTTCATTTATTTTTACTGTATAATGTAAATAAAAAATAATTATATTACATATTTCAAATAATTTGGTGTTGTATTTATTTCAAAATCACAAAAAAATATTAGAGAAATAGTGTTTCAAAGTTCATATAATAAAATAGAATTTCGGAAAACAAGGGTTATGTTTGATTCCTATTTATTTGTTTTTTTTTTTTTTTGTATGGGTTACGAATAAAAACACATAAAAACATAAAACTATATTTATTTCCAAACATTTTCATATAGATTTCTTGAAAAAAAACTTGTGGAAATTATTTTATTAATGCATAGTAGTAGTAAATACTCCACTTTTAGCCACGAAAATATTAACCGCTCTACCTCCAAGCGGTCACATGTATCTACGTTCATTTCCATGCGTAGTATCCTCTTAGTAGTCTGTGTTCATTTCGTACGCCATTTTCGCGTGAATGTTATTGAGGCTAATTTTTATATCTAGTGTTTTATTAGTGTTTTATCATGAAATTGTAATGAAAGTTTTTGTGTAAATATAATTTATCTTTTTACGTAAATAATTTCGAGCAATATATATTGAAATAATTGTGATTTTCACACTGCCGACATTCGCTTGGTATTTTTTTTTTGTTATCAAAATACAATAAAATCTTTTTGTAATGAAGTAAAACCTGACTTTTGTTTAGACCACAAGTAGAGAATTTTGTATAGATTTTATAACGTTAAATTTCTTCGTAGAAAATTAGTCTGTAAATATAAGTATTAATGGTTTTAAGTGCTGTGGGTGGGTGAGGTCGCATTCGACCGCTCGGGATCTGCCAGGCGCATGCGATTGCATGGGATTTTTATGGCGCTTCAGGGGTTAAATAAAAACGTTTTCCTTAGAGTATACGATTCAAAACTGGCAATAAACCATAGTAAAAACAGGCCAAAACCTGACATCAGCATCAAATCCGGCTATCTGTAAAACTTTCAATACAAACCCGGCCATCTTACGCTGCCGACCAATCATACATACATAGATCTAGTATAAACTCTATAGATTGGCCTTATGAGTAAAAGAGAGCTACCGCGCCTTACTGTACTTTCCTGTGTTAAAAAGAGAAAGGGAGTGAAGCTGTCATCGAGACTAAACACATTTAGCTACCGGTACATAACAGCCCAGCAGACTGTGCGCGAATACATTTTAGCAATTTCATAAGTGAACTTAAGTGATAACTAGTTAATATACGTGCATAATACTATAGTTTTTTGTTCTGTACCATAAAGTATAATCCTCAGGATTACTCATTTCACTAGTGGTTCACAAATTAGCCCGTTTTGGAGAAAATTTAATGAAAAATTAATTTTATATAGTATTGAGATATACCAACACACAATCAGCCATATTTGGAAAATTACAAATAGAGAAATATGAGGGCATTAATAACCTCATATAATAGTGATGCGCTCGATTTGTTTTTGATGTCGATTTCATTAAAGCAAAGTGAAGGTTACCTAGTAAATTATATTTGTACAGTGAATAGTTAACTTCGTTGATAATAATGGTTAATACATACATATACATAAACACTCACCCCTGTCACCCAGAGGGGTAGGCAGAGACTACGGACTTCCATTTGGCACGATCCTGACATACCTCTTTCGCTTCCTTTACATCCATATATCTACGCATACATGCTCGTCGGTTAAGGGTACTTCTAACGTGGCCCATTTTCAAAATATCGCCAATTTGGTCGATAAACTTTTTCCTAGGGCGTCCCTTCCCGACTCGGCCATTCACATCTGCCATATAAATTTGCTTTGTCACTCTTTCCTCATTCATTCTTTCTACGTGACCAAACCACCGAAGCATTCCTTTCATAATCCTGGTCACAACATCATCTTGCATACCACATTTATCTCTTATCACGCAATTTCTCACCCTGTCATTCAGATTACACCCTAGCATATTCCTTAAAGACCGCATTTCTACAGCATTTATTCTACTTTCGTGCTTCTTCTGCCACACCCAGCTTTCACTACCATACATTAAAGTAGGGACTAACACAGCATTATGTATTACCATACGTGCCTGTTTTGACAAATTCTGGTTCTTCATAATAGAGTGTAGTGCCCCATTCACTCTATTCCCTGCATTTACTCGTCGTTCTATATCCCTATCATATCTACCATCCCTGCTAAATACACATCCCAAATACACAAACTCATCCACTTGCTCAATCAACTCTCCTTCTATTCTTATTTCACATACCGTTTTGCTTTCTTCTCTGGTTAATGTAAACGTAATAGAGCTATTATTTACTATAAAATTTTTCTCACGTTCAGTTTCTGAGGTCCTTAAATAAAGAAACTTATAATACTATTGATTCAATAAGATTATCTATTTAAGTGAATTTCTACTTAAAATTAGTATAATTTACAAACGTTTCGAAAAATTTCGGTTTAGATTAACACAGAAACCAATATTCAATTATGACAAAGGGACACTTAACCGCTAAAAAGAACCCCTTTGTCGTATCTCCTCAATTTTCAAGGTACTCCCCTTGTTGCCTCAGCCAGTATCGGAATCCTTGGCATTAACATATCGAGTGACGTGCAGTTTCGTGGTCTTGGAAGTGAAGGCCAAATTGGCCTCTAAAAAGCTTGGCGTGCTCAGCAGAACGGGACAGTATTTCATGCCGGCACACCGCCTGCAACTTTAAAAGGTGCAGGTTCGGCCGCACATGGAATACTGTTCCCATCTCTGGGCTGGGGCTCCCCGGTACTAGCTCCTTCCACTTGACCGCATCCAATGCAGAGTGGCTCGAATCGTCAACGAACGAGTGCTTTCCGATCGGCTCGATTCACAGGCACTGCGAAGAGATGTTACATCTCTTTGCATTTTCTTTCGCATACATAACGGAGAGTGCACTGAGGAATTGTTCAGATTAATCCCAGCCATCCACATCCACACCATCTGGATGCTTGGCGGTCCACCACTGTACGGTGGAATAGTTTACCTCTGGCGATTTTTCCGGACCGATACGACCTAGGGATCTTCAAGAAAAGAACTTACTCCTTTCTAAAGGGCTGGCAACGCACCTGCAATTCCTTAGTGTTGCGGTTGATCATTGGCGGCGATAGTCACTTAACATCAGGTGACCCGTACACTCGTTTGCCCACTCTTCTATAAAACTTACTACACTGAATAAACTTCTCTTGAATTTAATACCTTTAAACGAGCAATTTTTGTATATATATATATATATATATATATATATATATATATATATATATATATATCTGTTGTATATATATATATATATATATATATATGAATCTGCAAATAGTATGTTGTTCAATTTAAATAAATTGACAATACATATATTGTGATAACCATGTAAGCTTATGTCAGTGGTCAGTATAGTCCCGTTCTGCTGAGCACGCCAAGCTTTTTAGAGGCCAATTTGGCCTTCACTTCCAAGACCACGAAACTGCACGTCACTCGATATGTTAACGCCAAGGATTCCGATACTGGCTGAGGCAACAAGGGGAATACCTTGAAACTTGAGGAGATACGACAAAGGGGTTCTTTTTAGCGGTTAAGTGTCCCTTTGTCATAATTGAATATTGGTTTCTGTGTTAATCTAAACCGAAATTTTTCGAAACGTTTGTAAATTATACTAATTTTAAGTAGAAATTCACTTAAATAGATAATCTTATTGAATCAATAGCATTATAAGTTTCTTTATCTAAGGACCTCAGAAACTGAACGTGAGAAAAATTTTATAGTAAATAATAGCTCTATTACGTTTACATTAACCATTATTATCAACGAAGTTAACTATTCACTGTACAAATATAATTTACTAGGTATCCTTCACTTTGCTTTAATGAAATCGACATCAAAAACAAATCGAGCGCATCACCAAATCGAGCGCATCACTATTATATGAGGTTATTAATGCCCTCATATTTCTCTATTTGTAATTTTCCAAATATGGCTGATTGTGTGTTGGTTTATCTCAATACTATATAAAATTAATTTTTCATTAAATTTTCTCCAAAACGGGCTAATTTGTGAACCACTATTAAGAAAAAACGATAGATATGATGTTATCAACTTATGAAAATTATGAAAACTAATTTGATGTATCTAAGGCTACTCAGAGTATGACAATTGAAATTATCTGACGTTCCTCTATGAAAGCTAGTGAAAAATAATGAAAGCTATAAGTTATTCTACTGAAAATAGGTGTTTCAAAATATATAGTTCTTAAATTTTGTATTACATTAATAATAATAAAACGGTATTCGTAATATCTTACTACATATATTATGAATTGTCTAGATGAAATAGTAGTATGGAAGTTGAATTATTCTTCTATCCTATACCTTTAAACGAGCAATTTTTGTATATATATGTATATATATAATCAGAATCTCGGAAACGGCTCCAACGATTTTCATAAAAATTAGTGTCCAGGGAGTTTCGGGGGCAATAAATCGATCTAGCTAGGAAATATTTTTACAAAATGCATTTTTGGCCGTGTTTTCAGGCAATGAAAAACTGCTATAATATAAGAAGGTAAATTTCGACATTGTCGATGATCGTAATAGCTCAAGTGGATATCGAACGGTTGCGAAATCGTAGTGCCTTGGTTCGCGTCCAGTCTTCGGTCCGATTTTTTTCCTTCTTTTTCAAGTGCCCTTCTTTTGTGAGAAAATTTAATATTTCGAGCCCTTTTTTTATTAAACTAAAATTTTAATTAAACTAATTGCACTCAGGATTTTTTATTCAAATAACCAGTTCAGTTTTTTCCATTATGTCAATAAGATAAAAAATATTATTTATGTTTCATAAGTATGTAATTTGTATCTAAATGGAATTTCAAAAAAAAAAACCGAGCAAAGCTCGGTCATCCGGTTACTGTTATATTATGGTTAAATTAGATTATATATTAGATTGCCCTTGCATCACATAAGTCACATAAGTTATGTGAAATAAGTCTGCCTTGTCTATTTAATTTGTTTGAATTCCAGGTTGAACTGCATCTTCAATATACATCATCTAAATGTCAGTGGTTCATCAGGTAAATGTTAAAAATAATATTCTAATTAAAGAGAAGAAAAATAGTTAAAAAAATTACATGCTGAAAAAAGTAATAGATTCTATACTTAAATAACTCAACATAATATACCTATATTACATATTATAATACAAATTCTTTGCCACTTCAAAATATATTAGCATTAAGTGATTTTCTTTGGCATTTATATACATATATATTATTTTTTCTCAGCTCTGGATGATCAGGATTCGAAAAACTATCAAAAGTACTTATAAGTAAAATTGGTAATTGAGAAGTTTTTTTAAACAAAAGAATTAAGTATGAACACAAATTCTATAATGTAAATAAAGAATGCATTTGACAATTTAAAAAAATATCTTTATTCATTATTTTTAATGGTACTTGAATAATAAAATTTGTACGTCTGTATTTTATTTAAACTTTTTTCCTGAAGATGTTACCATAAATGTACTTAATACAACAACTAGGTATATGTATTCCTATAGTAAAATTATCTTGTCCGTGCAGTTGGGGTCATAAATCATAGCTCAGCCTCAGCCCGGCTAGGGCGGTGAGCGTGTTGCGCGGGCGCAACCTCATTATTGATAACAACAAATGAATCATAGAGGGTAGGTACACAGCGGCGGTGCGGTCTTTATATTTATATTTATATTAAGTTTTAATATAACTTGTTACATTCAAACATATGTAGGTACTTATAGTTTTTTTAATATATAGATACCTAATTAATAATTTATTTTAAGTCATTATTATTCTTATTTTAATAAATACGTTGTTTTATCTTATTTTTTTAATTTTTACCACTTACCCACATAATGACAAAACTAAATATACTATCAATAACGCTTATCGACAACAATAATGCGCATCACTATGCTCGCCCCTAAGGCCCGTGAGAGAGAGCTAAATAATCCGATGATTTATGACCCAAACTACACGGACAAAATAATTCTAGAATAGTCATTTTCAATTGTTAACTTTAAGAATACAAATATAATTGTTGGCAAATTTGGTTACGGCTCCTGACCGTAACCGAATTTACCAACACCCCGAAACCTACCCCAGTTGGCTCAACCAGGGTAGGTTTCGTATGGTGAGTATAGAGAACAAGAGATCCTTTTTACTGGAACTAAGGCATTCCATCTTAGTCCTCATGGATGACAACGCATCTGCATTTGATGCTTAACAAGGGATAAATGAAGATTTCTATGAGCCATAGTGCCCACTTACCATCAGGTGGACGATTGTGTGCACTTTTGTCAACGTAGATTTATTAAATAACTAAAAAACAGTCCCATGTCGACACAAACATGGGAGGATTTTCAGTGGCAGAGACCGGTCGCAGATTGTCAGGGTTGAGTATCTGTACCGTCACATTTTAGTCTGATACGGATCGCCGTATGCGAATGCATCAAATTGGTTTGATAAAAAATTATCCCCTGGTGGTGGAACATCCGCTACATATAAGAGCGTGTATAGGCTACTGTAGTTCGAGCTTACAAATGTTATCATTGCATTAGACGGTAGAATTCTTTTATTTTCCTAGAAATATTGTGATATTTAAAAATATATTATTCGTCTAACATTTCCTTTATAAGGTTTGCATTACTTTGCGTGCAGTAAATTGTGCTTGCAATTCTATAATAATCGAGTCAGAAATTTCACCCAAAAGTTACTTGTTACCAAAAAGTAGCTTATTGGCCGAGCATCTGGTAGTGTGAGCTAAAAGATTGCGCGTTAATATTCTGCCCGTAGCGAAATATCACTTCGTATATTTCATATGATCATACGATTCATACGATTTCATACGATTCCAACCTAAAGGTGTTTTAAAGTACGAGGAGTAAAAGGCTGCGTTACGCGAATAAAATTATTAGAAAAGACCGAAAACTCAAACAAATCCCTATGCCAACTCAACTCGTCTGGCTTATAGTTAGATAGCTATAGGCGTACCAGAAGTGGAATATGAATACGTTATGTTATTCAACAAAAAATATATTAGCTTTAAAACAAACCCGGTTGAATACATTTTCTAGAAATGTTGTACATCTTGTACTGGGCTCTCTCTTTGCGTCCAACTCGACTCTTGATGACGGGGGGAACATACCGCTGACCATCCCGCAGTGTGAGTGCTCCATGCAGGATGAGCTGTTTACCCAACGCTCGGACATCAACAGGTCAAGTGGGCCTGATGGCGTTCCTCCTATTGTGCTGAAGACGTTGGCACCGGTCTTAACGTCTCTTTTCCGGTACTCATACACCCTAGGCGTAGTGCCGAAATCATGGAAGACAGCCTTCGTGCACCCTATCCCTAAAAAATTTAACCGCTCTGATCCGTCCAATAATAAAATCTATTATTAATGATACTCATGCGGTACCTTCAGGATCACCAGCTGATTAGTGACCGCCAGTACGGTTTCCGTCGCGGTCGCTCGGCTGGTGATCTTCTAGGTTACCTAACTCATAAATGGGCGGAAGCAGTAGAGTCCAAGAAGGCGGCGTTGGCCGTTAGTTTGGACATAGCGAAGGCCTTCGATCGGGATTGGCACAAAGCGATTCTTACGAGGCTTCCCGAGAAATTGTGCAATTGGATCACCAGTTTTCTTGCTGATCGGAGCATCAAGGCTGTAGTAGACTGTCCATGCTCCGATTACAAGCCCATTAACGCTAGTGTTCTACAAGGCTACGTACTATCACCAACGCTGTTTCTTCTGCATATCAATGACATATTGCAAGTCGGTAGCATTCATTGCTATGCAGACGACAGCACTTGTGATGCTTTATACACCGGCCGTGACAATATTTCTCGGGAAAACGTCACCGAGTACCGACTGGGACAAACTTGTGTCTGAAGTCGAGACTTGCGTGACTAAATCTAGTTCAGTTTAATCCCCAGAAGACACAAGTTTGCGCGTTTACTGCTAAAAAGAACCCCTTTGTCGTATCTCCTCAGTCTCAAGGCAATCCCCTTGTTGCCTCAACCAGTATTAGAATCCTCGGCGTCGACATATCGAGTGACTTGCATTTTCGTGGTCACTTGGAGGAGAAGGTCAAATAGGCCTCTAAAAAGCTTGGCGTGCTCAGCAGAGCGGGACAGCATTTCATGCGGGCTCACCGCCTGCAACTTTACAAGGCGCAGGTTCGGCCGCACATGGAATACTGTTCCCATCTAGGCTGGGGCCCCCAGTACCAGCTCCTTCCATATGATCGTATCCAGCGCAGAGCAGTTAGAATCGTCGGGGACCGAGCTCTTTCCGATCGGCTTGACTCACTGGTACTGCCAAGAGATGTTGCATCTCTTTGCGTATTTTATCGCATCTACCACGGGGAGTCCTCTGAGGAATTGTTCGGACTAATTCCAGCCGCACAGTTTTACCATTGCACATGGCGACAAAACTCGCGATACCATCCACACCACCTGGATGACTGGCAGTTCACCACTAAGCGATTTAAAAGAAGTTTTCTTCCTCGTACAACTTCCTTGTGGAATGAACTACCACCAGAGATTTTTCCGGAACGATACGACTTAGGGAACTTCAAGAAAAGAGCCTAATCCCTTTTTAAAAGTCCGGCAAGGCATCTGCAATCCCCCTAGTGTTGCAGCTGTTCATGGGCAGCGTTTATTACTTACCATCAGGTGAGCCGTATGGTCATTTTCCCCCTCTCCTATAAAAAAATCTTATACAATCAGTTTCCAATCTGAAAACTTATACATAAAATAGGAAAGGAATTATTTGACACATGTACAGTATCTTTCACATTGTCAAATTTTATTTAACGCTCATTTTGATCGATATCAATAAATGATTACGGTACAACAATATTAATGCACACATTGACAATCTACACACACAAAGATAATGAGTTTTTAGACTCGTATGTTGGTTGCAGTGGTCAATCTATGGAATTTATACTAAATCTATGCGGCCGCAGGAACATTTCTATCTGTGAATTATACTGTTTTCTAAGTGTTTTTGTGACTAATACTAATATGTGAAAATAGTATCATGGAAGGCCACCCCACTTTAGTAAATAACAACTTCACACGAAAACGCAGGAATCCAGAAAATTAGGCTAGAAACCGGGCTAAAGAATTGAAGTAAGTTTACACGTAGGGTTGTCATTTCTTGTCACGTAAAAGGCCATATTATTGTAATATATTTTATTATGTTTTTCGTACTCGGCGAAATCATTATCCGATAAAGTGAACATTCATAATTCAAAATCACTAAAATGTGCCACATTAACAATAGCTCAGTTAAAAGAAAAAGAAGAAAATTTTTATACAAGGAGAGCTTTCTAGAAAATTCCATGCTAGAACTTTCCACCACAAGCGCCATCTAGTATCGAATAGAGAAGAACTAAGCTTTCTAGAAAACTCCACATTACCGAACTTTCTACACCTAGTCGGTCGGGACAGGTATTTGCTGGAATATTCTAGATGTTTCAGTGGAAAAGGCCTATATAAAGCCGTTTAGGGCAGCGACCGGGCAATATTGAATTGATGACACAAGCTGAACTAAAGTGTTAAGTGTGATTAATTACTAGTGTGTTTAAAAGTTTTAATTGGTGTTCTTATTTGTTTGTAATTAAAGTGTCAATTTTGTAATGATTTCTTATATTTACGCGAACACTACACATTGAAATAATACTAGTTTTTACGGAATTTATCGCGTATATTTAACTTTTAAATACCCGACGTTTCGAACGCTTTACAGCACTCATGGTCACGGGCAGGACTGAGATGTTCAACGTCCATATGTCATAGTTAACCGCGGTTACCATAGATTAAAATTTAACTTTTGTTCCGATCTATGCAGTAACTTAACTATGACATATGGACGTTGAACATCTAAGTCCTGCCCGTGACCATGAGTGCTGTAAAGCGTTCGAAACGTCGGGTATTTAAAAGTTAAATATACGCGATAAATTCCTAAAAATTAGTATTATTTCAATGTGTAGTGTTCGCGTAAATATAAGAAATCATTATGTAATCCAGTACGGACTGGTAATTGCAAATAAAATACGCCGATTAGAAGATTTAAAGACCAAGCGCGCAAGAATCTAACAGCCTTAAATTTCTTGAAGAGATGCCGTGACCATAATCTCATTCCTACGTGTGTCAAAATATCAACCAAAACGGACATTCGAGGAAGCGCTAAGATCTTAAATCAGGCGAGTAAAAAGTTGTTACGGACGGTAATCCAACAAAAACGCTCCGATCTATATGACATAAACAAATCCATAGACACATCATCCAGTGAATTGAAGAAAGTTTTAACGACGTTTGACTATAATTTTTGCATGGAAACATTAAAAAAACGCGAAATTAGTAAATATAATGAATGCAAAAACAAACATATAGAAAAATATCAAAAATTAACGAACAAGTCAAATGTCAAACATCTGAATCAATGCCAGAACCGAAAGCAACCATTGACAAACACAGATCATAGATTAATCGCGCTCTATAATCTGTCAAAACAAACATTGGATGATGCAACAATTAGGGTTTTATCCAAAGGCCTCAACTTTGCAATTACACCCCGCAAATTACCGTACGAAGAAATTATCTGTAGTGTCGAGGACTGTTTATTTAAAAACAATATGCGGAAAGAAGATTTGGAGGCGATACGTCAAGACATTTCGTCTATGTTACGTCGATGTTCAGTGCCTAAACCGAATCTTCCCACAGACGAATTTATAGCGTTAAAGAACCTACGCAATAAACGCGAACTTACGATTCTCCGCGCAGATAAGGGAAACGCTACGGTAGTCATGGATACGTCAGATTATAATTCTAAAATACAAGAACTTTTGTCGGATGTAAGTACTTATAAAAAGGTTAAAAACGACCCAACAAATATCACACTAAAAACAACTAGTGACCTCATAAAGAAACACTCTGAAAAATTAAATCTGGACGTAAAATGGATAATACCTACGTGCGCCAAATCACCAAAATTGTATGGGTTACCAAAAATACACAAGCCCAATGCTCCATTACGTCCCATAGTGAGCCAAATCGATTCACCAACTTACAGATTGGCTCAACACTTAGCAAAAATACTCTCACCACTCAGGGGACATACAAGAGCACACATAAAGGATTCCTACCATTTTGTCAGCGAGATTAAAGACCTACATCTGGCAGACAATGAAACTATGGTCAGTTTTGATGTGCAGTCATTGTTTACATGCTTACCTGTTGAAGACTGCATCTCAATTGTAACTAGAAGGCTGAAAGAAAACAACATGCCCGTAGAATATGCAGTATTACTCAGACACTGCCTTACATCTGGCTACCTATTGTGGAAGGAGGAGTTCTACAAGCAAGTAGATGGTGTGGCGATGGGCTCACCTGTATCTCCCATTGTCGCCGACATATTCATGGAAGACTTTGAGGAGAAAGCCCTGCTTAGTTCTCCCATAAATCCAAGGTTCTACAAGCGGTACGTAGACGACACTTTCAC
The DNA here is from genome assembly GCA_907164705.1 of Parnassius apollo. Lineage (NCBI taxonomy): Eukaryota > Metazoa > Arthropoda > Insecta > Lepidoptera > Papilionidae > Parnassius > Parnassius apollo. The sequence continues at coordinate 14,625,923 of CAJQZP010000693.1, forward strand.
AATTCTACCTTTAGATAAAGTAACTGCATTTTTAGACCATCTTAACTCTATAAATTCTAAAATTCAGTTCACAATGGAGTTAGAGGAAAACTATTCCTTAGCTTTTCTAGATATGTTAGTAATTCGGAATCCTGATAACACCTTGAGCCATACTGTGTATAGAAAAAAGACCCATACAGATAGATATTTAAACGGTGATTCTCACCACCATCCTTCACAGTTAGCTACCGTGGGTAAATCTTTGTTTTAGAGAGCACGAGGGATCTGTGACAGTAAACACCTGGCTGCAGAGCTCCACCATGTCAAGCAAGTTTTGCATGACAACAAGCTTCGAGTCCCGCGCCTACGTCACAGTGAACGAGTGAAGCCGGCCACAGTCGAGCGTGTACCTGCTGTACTGCCATATGTTAGAGGAGTCACTGACAAGATTGGCTACATCTTGAAGCGCGCTTCCATCAAAACATACTTCAAGCCGCTGAAGAAGATTGGTCAGTTTTTACCATCGGTCAAGTGTAATGTCCCTCTGCAAGATGCAGGAGTGTACAAGCTTGATTGTGAATGTGGTCTCTCCTACATAGGACAAACTAAAAGATCAATAAAAACCCGCGTTAAAGAACATATAGCTGATGTGAAGAATCGACGCTCCGGGAAGTCTGCAGTCTGTGAACACGTACAGGATCGCCCCCGTCCCTACATCAGATTTGATAGACCGCAGATCCTCGCTAAAGAACACCGATTCCTTCCAAGGATGATTTGCGAGGCTATTGAAATCAAAAAACATCCTAATTTCAATAGAGAAGATGGCTGGGTGCTACCATCTGCTTGGGATCCTATAATAAATAAAATTAAATCCCAACCCAAGCATACAACTGCAAGACTTCAAGATACCATAAGTTCATACTGCATAGATCGGAACAAAAGTTAAATTTTAATCTATGGTAACCGCGGTTAACTATGACATATGGACGTTGAACATCTCAGTCCTGCCCGTGACCATGAGTGCTGTAAAGCGTTCGAAACGTCGGGTATTTAAAAGTTAAATATACGCGATAAATTCCGTAAAAACTAGTATTATTTCAATGTGTCAATTTTGGTAATTCAATCGGCAGTTTTTATTGTCACGAACCCTAAGCTCGTAACAATTGTTGTCAGAAGTGGGATAAAATCATGCCGATTTTACCTGAGGACGAAATGGAGGGTTCCCGAATATAGGGACGTACCCGAAGTCAACGCCAGCAGGAGACGGACCAGAGACAATTTGGTGGTGCAAGGCCGCAGACGTCAGAGGGCCAGCCACCGGCCACTTAGGCCGGCCCGTCAGTAGCTCCTGCATCTGCAGCACCCGACTTAGGTGCACTTGCTCCGATTGTGATGTTGCAGGAGCAGGCTCGCCGACAAGAGTAACGAGCCCGTTGGTTGAAAGAGCAACAGGATGAACAGGCCCGCCGACAGGAGAAATAGGCCCGTCGGTTGAAAGAGCAGCTGCAGCAAGGATGAGAGGAACAGGCCCGTCAGTTTAACAGTGGTAGAGCCACGCGGGATCGTTGCTGTTGCACGTATGGGCGGGCTCAAACCGGGGTGGTACCACGACCTCACAGAATACCGTCGTGAAGTGGAAGTTCTACTTCCGCGTTTAGTCTGATGAGCGCAGGTGACCGGATGCCCAAATCCCCCCCACCCTATCAACATGGTCAAACTACCCCAGGAGGGTACCAGCACCCCTGGAGAATCCCTCGCTGAGCATCCACGATCAAGTTACTCCACTCCTGAGCGTGGGTGCTCAGGCTGCCCCGCGTATTCTGGGGGGGGGAAATTCCGCTCAAGAATACAACGCGAAAAGATGGCAAACGGAGCAACAAGACCAAGGCGACCCTTGCCACGCTATCCGTGAATTTCTGCAATATCAGGGGACTTCACTCTAACCTAAACGCCGTTCACTACCATCTCGAGACGGCGAGGCCGGCTCTGCTCTTTCTGACTGAGATGCAGGTGTCCTCTCCGGCGGATGTCTCGTATCTCTCCTACCCGGGGTACAAACTGAAACACTCCTTTGCTGGGCTGGAGTTTACGTTTACGTCAGAGAGGACATCTGTTCTCGATGCGTCGGCAGTCTTGAAGGTTCGGACCTGTCCATCTTTTGGCTACGCGCAGACAGCAACGTCCATCCGCGAGTCTACGGGTGCCTCTATAGGTCCCATAGTGGTAATGCCGAAACAGACACTTCGGACACGTCCAAATACCTACAGATTCGATGCTACAGCAGATCTCCTCCGCAGAGATCGTGATCCTCGGCGACTTTAACGCCCATCACGCCGAATGGCTTGATTCACGTTTAACCGATCATGCGGGGAGATCTGTTCACGATTTTGCCTTGGCATATGGTCTGACACAACTGATTAATTTGCCTACGCGGATTCCAGATGTGGAGGAGGATCATGCACCTTCCCTGTTGGACCTTCTGCTGACCTCTCACCCGGACGGATATCAGATTTCCATCGATGCCCCTTTAGGCTCCTCGGACCATTGCTTGTCCGGAGTGTGGTGCCACTCACGCTGAAATCGCAGTTGCATTCTGCAGGCTGCCGCCGTGTTTGGCACTATAGGTCAGCCGATTGGGGTGGGATGCGGTCTTTCTTTGCATCCTACCCTTGGGGGCGGGTTTGCTTCTCGCCGGATGATCCCAACGTTGTTGCGGATTCTGTCGCTGATGTGGTACTTCAGTGTATGGAACTTTTATTCCTTCCTCTGTGGTGCCCATTGGAGGCAAATCTCAGCCATGGTTAGTTGCTCATGTAAAATAGGATGATGCTATAAGCAGGAGTGCTACCAAGCCTGGGGTGACGCATCAACGTCTCAGGATGTAAACACCAGCGCTCTAAAAAAGAAGCATAATTCTGCCTCAAGGTCCTTCAAAAGAGTCATTGCCAAGGCAAAGTCAGAGCACATAGGCAGAATTGGCGAGAAACTAGTTCGCCTTCCTTCTGGAACCCGTGCATTCTGGTCTCTCGCCAAGGCAGTCCAGGGGAATTTTGACTCACTGGCCCATACCGCAAAGGAAAGCCGATCTGCTAGGCTCTTTCTTTGCGTCCAACTCGACTCTCGATGACGGTGGGAGTACGCCGCCGACCATCCCGCGGTGTGAGTGCTTCATTCCGGAAGTGCAGTTTACGCAGCGCTCTGTTCGCAAAGCACTCCTCTCCCTGGACATCCACAAGTCGACGTCGACTGACGGAATCCCCTCAATTGTGCTGAGGACGTGTGCTCCAGAGTTGACAACAGTTTTAACGCGTCTTTTCCGGTACTCCTACAGGGAGTAAGAGTCACGCCTAGGGGTCTATACTTCGTATATTTTATATGTCTTCATACCATTCCAACCTACAGGTGTTTTAAAGTACGAGGAGTAAAAGGCTGAGTTACGCGAACAAAATTATTAGAAAAGACCGAAAACTCAAACAAATCCCTATGCCTCACCAACTCATCTGGCATAAAGTAAGATAGCTATAGGCGTACCAGAAGTGGAATATGAATACGTTATGTTAGTCAACAAAAAATATGTACCTATAAAACAAACCCGGTTTAACACATTTTCTAGAAATCTTGTACATCTTGTACTGGGCTCTCTCTTTGCGTCCAACTCGACTCGTGATGACGGGGGGAACACACCGCCGACTATCCCGCAATGTGAGTGCTCCACGCAGGATCAGCTGTTTACCCAACGCTCGGTACGCAGAGCACTCCTCTCCCTGGACATCAACAAGTCAAGTGGACCTGATGGCGTTCCTCCTATTGTGCTGAAGACGTTTGCTCCGGAGTTGGCACCGGTCTTAACGTGTTTTTCCGGTACTTCTACTCCCTAGGCGTAGTCCCAAAATCCTGGAAGACGGCTTTCGTCCACCCGATCCCTAAAAAAGGCGACCGCTTAGACCCGTCCAACTACCGGCCTATCGCCATCACCTCCTTGTTCTCCAAAACAATGGAGTCTATTGCTTATTGCCAGCCCATGAGGTACCTTGAGGATCATCAGCTGATTATTGATCGCCAATACGGTTTTCGTCGTGGTCGGTCAGCTGATGATCTTCTGGCCTACCTAACTCACAGATCGGCGGAGGCAGTAGAGTCCAAGGGGGAGGCATCGGCCGTTAGTTTGGACATTGCGAAGGCCTTCGATCGGGTTTGGCACAAAGCGCTTCTTTCGAAGCTCCCTTCCCGAGAAATTGTGCGATTGGATCACCAGCTTTCTTGCAGATCGGAGCATCAAGGTCGTTGCAGGCGGTGTAAGCTCCGATTACAAGCCTATTAATGCTGGTGTTCCACAAGGCTGCGTGCTATCGCCAACGCAGTTTCTTCTGCTTATCAATGATATGTTGCAAACCCGTAACATTCATTGTTATGCAGATGACAGCACTGGTGATGCTCTTTACAGCGGCCGTGCCAATATTTCTCGGGAAAACGTCTCCGAATACCGGGACAAACTTGTGTCTGAAGTGAAGTATTTGCTGAACAGAGTCTCGGATTGGGGGCGACTAAATCTAGTCCAGTTCCAAAAAGAACCCCTTTGTCGTATCTTCTCAGTTTCAAAGCACTCCCCTTGATGCCTCAGCTAGTATCGGAATCCTCGGCGTCAACATATCGAGTGACGTGCAGTTTCGTGGGCACTTGGAAGAAAAGGCCAAATTGGCCTCTAAAAAGCTTGGCGTGCTCAGCAGAGCGGGACAGTATTTTATGCCGGCACACCGCCTGCAACTTTACAAGGTTTGGCCGCACATGGAATACTTTTCCCATCTCTGGGCTGGGGCTCCCCAGTACTAGCTCCTTCCACTTGACCGCATCCAGCGCAGAGCGGCTCGTATCGTCAACGACCGAGTGCTTTCCGATCGGCTCGATTCACTGGCGTTGCGAAGAGATGTTGCATCTCTTTGCATTTTCTTTCGCATATACCATGGGGAGTGCTCTGACTAATTGTTGGAATTAATCCCAGCTGCCAAATTTCGTGAACACACTACGCGGCAAACGTCCCGATACCATCCACACCATCTAGATGCTTGGCGGTCCACCACTGTACGTTTCAAAAGGAGTTTTCTTCCGCGTACGACCTCTCTGTGGAATAGTTTCCGGACCGATACGACCTGGGGACCTTAAAGAAAAGAGCTTACTCCTTTCTAAAGGGCCGGCAACGCTCCTGCAATTCCCCTGGAGTTGCGGTTGATCATGGGCGGCGGTAGTCACTTAACATCAGGTGAGCCGCATGCTCGTTTCCCCCCTCTTCTATAAAAAAAAGTTGAAAGAGCAGCAGCAGGAAGAGGCCCACCAACAGGAAGAGCAGATGCTCCTCTTGAAGGACATTCACGCTACCTTTGAGTAAGAGATAAGAGAGGTAAAGTATAGGGATGCTCAACATGACAACCGCCTGTCGGAAGCTGAAACCCGAACCGACCAAGTGAAAAAAGTGTTGGCTTACATGAAGAAAACGCTGGATGTCCTCAAACTTGGGAATGGAATAACAGCTCCCGTGGTAGCTACAACACCTTCGCTACGTGGGTTCAAAGTGCCGCCGTTCGACGGGCCTTCTTCCTGGTCGGCCTACAAAATCCAGTTCGAAGTTGTTATAAAGGCGAAAGGCTGGAATAAAAGTCAGGACATGACTGCTCTCACACTAGGCCTGCGCGACCAGGCCTTAACTGTTCTAGAAGCTCTCGGTAAGAAGTGACCTACGAGCAGCTCCTTGAGGCATTGGAGGCTAGATATGGCGACGCTCACCTGGAATACGTCTTTCGCGCGCAGCTTAGAGATCGCGTGCAACGCATCAACGAAAACCTGCAGCAGTGGGCCCTTGAGGTGGAGAAGCTGCTCCGAAAAGCGTATCGATCTGTACCTGCGCTCATTGAAGGGCGAATGGCTTATGGAAGCCTTGGCCCATGCATTGGAGGTGGAAGCCGTGTGGCAGATCTTCGTTCCCATCACGTTTGGGAGATTGCGGCAACAACAGATTGCGACCGCAATAAAAGGATACAGCCCAAGGTGGTATGGCTGTGGGGAAAGGGGCCATCCTCGATCCAGCTACCCTAAGCGAACTGTAGTATGGGAAGGTGATCGCTCTCGCGGGGTTAGTGCGGCTAACTTCACCGCCCAGCAGTTGCAGGATCATCGTTCCCCTCATGTTACGTTACGTCACGGTTGCTGCAGCTACAGTTCGCGACCACAATACAAGTTACCGCCCAAGGTGCTACGGCTGTGGGGAAAGGGGCCACCTTCGATCCAACTGCCGTAAGCGAACTGTAAAAACGATCTCGAGAGGGAGTGCGGCTAACAGCACCGCCCAGCAGCAGCAGGAATACGACTTTACTATCGAATACTGCAGCGGGAAATCGCATGGCAACACAGATGCATTGTCAAGAAAACCTTATCCTGATGATTGCAAGAATAGTACTAGCCAAGACGGTAAGGAAGTGGTATCTGTGAGGATTCTCAGGACAGACCACCTCAGCAACGAATGGAAGGGCAGCCTCCGACATGCACAGCTGGAAGATTCGGACATCAAGCCGATTCTGGAATGAAAGAAGGCTTGTGCTCTCAAGCCTAAGTGGAGCGACATCGTAGCGATGAGTTCGGCCACGAAATGCTATTGGGCCCAATGGGACAGCTTGCTAATTCAGGATGGAGTTCTGTGCCGTAAATGGGAAAATTGTCGGGGAGTCAGCTGTCATTTGCAAATGGTCGTCCATAAAGTTCTAGTACCGGATGTTCTACATCTGTACCATAATGATTGTTCGGGAGGCCATCTAGGAGTTAAACGAACTCTACTGAAGATCTGTGAACGGTTCTACTGTGTCCACTGTCGATGTTGAGGATTAGTGTTGCAAATGTACAAGTTGAAGGGACCTCAGACTCGTAGTAGAGGTGCATTGAAATTGTGCAATATTAGTGCACAATGGGAGAGGACAGCCCTTGACGTTGCGGAGCCCTTTCAGAAAGTTGCAAGAGGTACTCCTAAGATCATCCATGTGGAAAAACTGGCGCGTTATTATGGGGCCGATAATGCTCGGGACGAACATGTCTTAGGAGGGGGAAGTATTGCGTGCCACAGTTGATGTCTGGTAATGCCCCTAGCGCCATCTAGTGTCGGCTAGCAGAGTGAGAAGAGTCTATAATACCATCTAACTTTCCACCTCCAGCGCCATCTAGTATCGAATAGAAGAACTAAGCTTTCTAGAAAATTCCACACTACCGAACTTTACACCTAGTCGGTCGGGACAGGTATTTGCTGGAATATTCTAGATGTTTCAGTGGAAAAGGCCTATATAAGACTAAAGCCGTTTAGGGCCGCGACCGGGCAATATTGAATTGGTGACACAAGCGAAGACTTCGGAGCGAAATAAAGTGAACTAAAGTGTTAAGTGTGATTAATTACTAGTGTGTTTAAAGTTTTAATAGCTGTTCTTATTTGTTTGTAATTAAAGTGTCAATTTTGGTAATTCAATCGGCAGTTTTTATTGTCACGAACCCTAAGCTTGTAACAATATTTATGGAGAGGCTTGTTGATAGATAAAACTAGATAACAAATAAGTTTTAATCTGTAATTCGTTGACGAATTTGAAGATTTTTCCAGTCGAAAATGGTCAATTAAACCGCGTCAATTTAGTGCTTGTTCATTATATCTCGTATTTAGTGTTTTTTTGTTTACCATTACTAAAACATCAGATTAACTGGTAGACTGGAAATATAAATTATCTTTAATATTAGAACGTAATTTTGTATGTTTTCATTCACTTCTGTTGCTAAACTAATGTTTTCTTATTTTTTATCATAGAATTATTAGACTTAGACACAATTCATCACATAATCGTAAAAAAAAAAATAAAAAAATCTCATTTTACGGGTAATTACTGCCTAGCATCTTATATTTTTGTAAAAAAAACATTTATCAAAACAAAATAATAAATCTTAAATTTGACAGACGCCGGCATAGTAAAATATTTTACCTCATATTTTCTTATTCTTATAGTTACATGCTGCTAATATGCGACTATTATTGTTGTATTTTTATTTGGCAAATAAAAATACCTACAATACTCAGCCATATGTAGGTATTTTTATTTGCCAAATATTATTAGGGTTCACACTTGCCACGAAAAAAATGTGTTGATGTTATTTTGTTTTGTTAATGTGCAGTTGTTTTTACCTTTTGACGCGTAAGTTATTTATCCTAAAACACATACCATAAGTATGTGTTTTAGGATAAATACCTTACGCGTCGTTTGGTAAGAACTGATAGGGCCTTAGATTACTCATTACTGAACGCTTCATAAATAGGTCAACACCATGTCAGACAAGGGGAGCCCCCCCCCCCCCTCGAGCAAGAAAACCATCGAACCGTCCAGGCGTTTTGGACCGACCAATTGCGTACAGGGACCTCTTCAATCCTGAACGGTCCAGGGTAGTACAGTCGTACTCCCAAATACCTACCCGGAAGCCATCGTCTTCACCTAGAAAGGAGTCCGCACCGAGCGCCGCGCTCACGCCTGCCGTGTCTAAGTATACAGCTGGGCAGGAACCGACGCCCCAACCCCAGCGGACTATGAAAACGGCAAGACGCCATACCCCACCGGAGACCGATGCCTCCCTTCATGAGAAGAGCCAGCGCATTGGGTCTTAAGACCCGGATTCTTCAGCACCACTATCATCATTATCATCATCATCGGATGATGAGGAGCCCCAACGCGTGACAAGGAAGAAAGTTCATACCTCGCCTCCAAAGTCGCCATCGCCACCGCAACCACCCCCCTCCATCTCGCCGGACCGACTCACCCACGACTCGGCCCAGTACAAGCAAGGAGGCAAGGAATCTTACAGCTTACCGCCGGACGACCATCACCGGTGCAGACTACCAATCAATCCGGGTTGTCACAGAATGACGGACAAAGGCCGTCAACGAGCTATGCCCACATGGCAGCAGCTCCGGTAATACTACGACCGCAAGCGGCAGAAGAGCCCAAGAAGTCCGAAAAAGAGATGGCTAGGTACCCACCAATTGTAGCGGAATGTCTCCCGGACTGGACTAAGCATTTTTAGGAGCTCAATAGAAATTTGGGCCACCCTCCTAACGTCCGTCCGTTCGGGAAGGGTGTAAGGTTCACACCCCAGAGCCCGGAAGAGTTCAGAACCATCCAGTGATATATGGTTGAACTCTCCAAGGAACTTCCTACAATGCCGTGGTATTGCTATACCCCGACGGAGGAGAAGCCCACTAAAGTGGGCATCCGGGGACTGCCAGTGGGCACCGATACCAAAAGGATCGAGGAGGCTATCCGGGCAAAAGGCTTCCCATCAACTACGTGAAGGCCATTCCACCACGTAGAGGCAGACCCGGTTGCCTCTACTACGCACAGCTGGACCATCTAAGCCTGGAGCGGCTACAAGAACTGTACCAGAGCGACGAACTGCTCTATATGAGAGGAATCGTCATCGAAGCCTGGCGAAGAAAAACGGGACCGGCACAATGCCACCGTTTCCAGGCTTTCGGACACGCCTCCGCGAATTGCTTCAGGCCAGTGATATGTGTTCGCTGTGCTGGGGAGCATATCGCTAGCCTTTGCCCCAGGGGAAGAGAGGAAGAGCCAAAGTGCCGAAATTGTGCAAAGATCCACACGGCCAACGATAGCCGCTGCCCAGTCCTGAGGAGGATTGCTAGGAAGCGGGAGATCCTTCTGCCGGGGCTACTCCCGGAGAACCCCAAGATGATCCCACAGAGTCGCCCAAAAGCTGTCACCGTACAGGAGGATGGGTGGGCCACTGTCAGAGGGAAGGGTAGGCAATCAGCCCCCCCACCCCCTCCTATAACACCAATGAAAACGGTGGAACCCGTAGAAACAAAGGCAACCACCGGGGCGACTCTCCAGCCTCCCGCTAACGACGCTACAAAGCACCAGTCTTCCAAGAAGAAAAAGCGGAGGAATAGGAGCAGAAAGTCTCAGGCTGTCACCTCTACCTCTACAATATCAGGACCGATAGCCTCACAGGCGCAGGTTACTGAAAGAGCACCACCGAAGATCATGACGAGTAGACGCCAGAAAGGGCTCTATCGGAAAATAGAGCACGTTCTACACATAGTACACGCTCTACACAAAGAAGAGAAGCCATCAATCCCCCAAAACCAGTGCCTTCATATCCACGCAGACCACCCACCACCAACGTCCGGCCTCGAGACAGCTGATACCGTCTAAAGATTGGTAGGCATAGCTATCGAGGTCAGCACTCAAGTCCTGCCCGACATAAGGGCTTTCTTTACTGTAAAGTAGCGTGCGCCTTCTTTACTGAAATCCGGACGGGATTCAACATAGGATCCATGAACTCCGCACGGTCGCCCAGCAACAGGACATCCAGGTGATCTTGCTGGGAGAGACCAAACTAAGACCATCAACGCATCTAAAGCTTCCAAATTACACCATATACAGGCGGGACGAAGTCAACCCTCAAGGGATCGCTTATAGAGGGACGGTGATTCTGGTGAGGAGGGACATCGTTCACCAAGAGCTGGACCTGCCAGATTTCCAGACGATGCGTTCAATCGGCATAAAAATGGAGACGGCGGGCGAGGAACTAAGGATCTTTGCAACATACCGCCCGCCAGGGACTCCATTCTACTCCTCAGACATCCGGACGGTTATGGAAGGTACGACACCCACCATCATCGCAGGGGACCTAAATGCCAATCACCAGGCGTGGGGGTCAAGATTGATCAACCCGCCGGGTCTTGAGCTCTACGATGACGCTGAGAACCATAACTATGATGTTTTAGGTCCCGAGGAACCAACTCACATCCCTACAGACCCTAGGAGACGTCCGGATGTATTGGACAATGTGCTCTCTAGGAACGTCAACTACCCGGTAGTGGTAGAGGTGCTGTACAACCTGCGTCCAAAGCCGTTAAGACCAAGATCGACTGGAGACTCTACCACCAACACCTGCAGGAGAGACTTCCAGTCCATGCACCGATCCACTCAGCGGACGACGTAGAGGCCGTTGCAACCAGAATTTCCAAGAGTATCTAGGAGGCCCTCTACGCGGCCTCTATGATCGTCCCTCTCTCAGAAAAAAAGGATATGCGTGCAGCTGAAACACAAAAGAGCGCTGAGAAAGCTCTGGTCGCGCACTCGCTGCCCCAGACTAAATTCAAACTCGCCCCCCCCCCCCCGTTTGCCCGCTGACCAACAATGCGGGCGAGTAACGTTATGATGCCAAGGGCAGAGCGGCACTTCAAGAAGCAGTTCATGCCGAACCCAGCAAGTGCGGAGTTCATGGAAATCCATACCCGGAAGGAGAGCCGCGTGCAGGAGTTCCTGTCGTCGCCCGCGCCACTGCTTGCAGGAGAGTGTATCTCCCCCGCCGAACTGCGGAGGACAGTAACCTGCCTGCAACCGAGGAAGGCGCCGGGGCATGATGGGGTTACCAACGCTGCACTCCGACAGCTGCCCAACAGAGTCCTTGTAGAGATAGGTCGACTCTACAATGGCATATTGCGGACGTCCCACTTCCCGGAGGACTGGACGAAAGGCAAAATCATCGTCTTGCCGAAACCGGGGAAGGACAGGTGTAGAGCTGCCAATTACATGCCGATCACGCTGCTACCGCACATAGCTAAACTGTTCGAAAGATTGCTGCTAAGACGCCTCCGCCCGTGCATCCAACTTCGGGTGGAGCAGCAAGGATTCAGGAGGGACCACTCAACAGCAACACAGCTGACCAGAGTGCTGCACCTGCTTGCGGTCGAGCACAACCGCGGCCGCACATCGTTGGGCGTCTTTCTCGATATCGAGAAGGCGTACGACAGAGTGTGGCACTCTGGATTACTTTACAAGCTAGAAGACCAGACCAGTGTCCCTCCCGCTATGTTGCTGCTAGTGGCGTCATTCCTCGCAGACAGGTAGTTCTACGTCTGTGTATTGTTCACGGCACAATAACGTGAATGTTATTGCCAATTTAAATGTATTCGTTCTTAGATTTCCGTTTGATCCGATTGTTGTTCCTCGATAGATTGAAAAAATTAGATTTAATCGCAAAGAAAACTAACGAAAACTAACTTATGTTTGTAATGAAGTTTACTCCATTTGTAGTATTGTAGAAAATAATCTGCGAAATTATATAAAGCATAATGCACAGAAAAACAATTCAGAGAAAGAGCGATATCTCAAAATTATGGCCAAACTCATTGTTCGTTCTCTATTTCCTATTGTAGAAGAGCACATCAATTCGCAACATCACGATATAAATCTGGCGCGGCTCATTGTAGAACGTTATGTAATAGTTCGATTCTTTTATGAATCCAAAAAAGATAATATTTCGCGGATAGCGTCATCAAAATGGCAGTTGTTTAAAAAACAGTTGCAGATGCAGGGTTATTAAGTGAGAGATATTTAGTTTAAGTACTTGGGTATTTATTTAATAAATATTTTTAATTTCATGTTTTATTTGAATATAATGAATTCTGAATCTTATTTCGTTTTAATACAAAACGCGTATTCAATAAAGTATATTATATATTTATATAAATATATAATACTGTATATCTTATTAGTTTGTGCTGTATACTTATATATATTCACAAATCTATTATGTCATTATATACAATAATATGACATAATAGATTTGTGAATATATATTATAGCACAAGATATTACGTATATAAATCATTTTAATATGACATTACTTAATAAATATAAATAATTTTACATTTCTCTCTTTGTAAATATTTAATAAACAATTCTAAACGCAACCTAAATATTAATTCTACGATTATGTTTACTATTACACACACTTTGCCTATTTTTTGGGGAAAACGTCATTTACTTGCAAACATTACTCATTTGCTTGTTTGCGTGCGGGCGAACGTAATTACAGACCGCTTATGCACATTCATTGTGTTGTTGCTTCAAGTTTGAACGAAATTTTGAATGACACTATCACTCTAAGTCTAATTACTCTATGTTTTTTATTAATATTTAAACGAGTTCATTACTTCGCTTTTATCACTAATGTTTTTTTTTTTTTTTATAAAACACATTATTATACTCATAGAGTACAAGAAAACACGAATTTAGTAAAATATGAAACTTTTTTGGCCTGGGCAGTATTACCGACGACCGAGTGGCGCAATTCAAGATGCCTACAATGTAACTGCTATTCAAATTGATTCTTAGTTATTGGAAATTAAATATTTTATTCAATGACACTAAAATAACGTAAAAAGTTAATACATTTTTTCGTGTGATGGGAGTCATAATAAATAGATTTAAATAAATCTGTTTATTATGAGTTACCTCATTTCAACTTCAAACTTAGTAACTTTCAATAACATTATCGATACTTTGTCGAAACAGTAATATTCTGAAAACGGGTTTTTACTTTATATTTATTAGTGTCAACCACTGGGGAATAAATATAGCTGAAAAGTTTTCATAATAAATGTTCAGCGTAGTTTCGCTATGTTCAGCTAGAGGGCGTCACACGCGCAGAAGCTCATTTTTTGTGTGCAAGTGTTCCTAATGCCCGCTCTGTGATATATATTTAAATCTCTTAGCTTCTAAAACAAAAACTGCTTCATAATATTTTACCGATTTGAAACTAATAGTCATATCGTGGAGTATTTAAGGCATAACGACAAGGTTCGTTTACCAAATTATAAATATTGTAATAAAATACATTTCAAACAGTTCCATATTTGAGTAAGATCATTCTTCGAAAAACAAAAAGAAAAAATGACATTTTACCTACTACAATATATAATATAATACTTAGAATATGGTTAATAGACATTTTTTAAACCATTATTCAGTTGATAAAACAGGAGTAACAGTCTGCCGTCGGTCAAATTTCCGCCAAAACTCCTGTGACCTGGATATATTTAAAATAACGACGTTTATAAATGACAGTGTTCAGGGTAATCGTCGTTTTGTGAGTGAAGTTGCTAATCAACTTTTAATAGTTTTTAATTAATCAGTTATAGGTAGTAAACATATGATCTTTAAAATCGTACTGTACATATTTTCGAAATTTTGATTCCTATGAATTCTATATTAAAATTTATTTCAATTTTTGTTTCTTATATTTTATTTTATGATCTCCAACTATGGCAACACATTTATTTATATGGCGGGTTATTTTAGAACTGTCTTTTAGTCTCAAAACTTTAATAAAATTTAAATAAGTTTGATAAAGCTTTGGAAGAAGAAAAAAAAAAAAACGAAAAAAAAAAAAAATACAAAAAAAATTAAATATAGGTTGTTATACCAATTTTTCGTTTATTTTACAATGTAATAAAAATAACTATTTAATAGTGGTTATTATGTTATGGTTTTGGAGTATTAAATTATTTGTAAATGTTATCATTACACGGTAGAGAACTACAGGACAGGACATTTTGTAAATTCCGTAAAAGGTAAGAAGTAAGAACATACTGTACTTTTATATACCTACTTAATATGCTTTTCTGCCGTAATGCTTGTAAAAGTTTTAAATTTTTTTAATTTGGTTTAGTTAGATGCATTTACTGGTCGTAAAAAAAGTATAGGTACATGAATGATAAGCATCATGCCTATTAACTTATTCATGTAATTTTGAGTTTATATCTATTGAAAACGATTCTTTTTGGAATGGAGCTTTCGTTTCGGCAATACAGTTTGAGTCTGGGATTACGAGTTTTGTCATGGTAACAGCAAGTGAAGGAATAGCAGTTACGTGGGCAAGTTAAGCAAAGCGGGTTGAGGTTGAGGGGCATCGTTCTCGAAGACCGGTCTGCGCGGGTGGTGCGGCGGGTGCGCGTGGGCAGGGAACACTGTGCGGTGCGGGCGGGGCGTGCGTCAGTCAGTCGCGCAGCGAGCGCTATATTACGAGTACGTCGGGTGGCGACGCGCCAGCCCGTCGCGTGTTAGTGTTGTGTCACTGCGGTGGGCCAGGTCGGTTTCGAGATTTATTTCGTCCGACGTAAACCATGGCTCTCAATTCGGACAGTGAACAGAAATCGAACCTGGTCCTCCGCGTAGACCAGGATTCCGACTCGGTTCTACAGTCTTTATTCGACACAGTGCTTAAGCCGGACTCTAAGCGACCGCTACAGGTGCCTCTGCGTATGCGACAGCTTCCAAAGTCATTCTTTAACCCGCCGTCGACCGGTTCCAAGTCGCCATCTGTGTCTCACTCGCGAGAAAACTCGGCTGATTCGGCGTTCGGATCGTCGTCAGCGACAGGCGCAGCACCGGTGTCTCACTCTAGAGCGCACTCGTCGCCAGCTAGTTTACAACAGACTTATGCAGCAGGACAACCGACTCAGCCGGCGCCTTTACATCATCAGCACGCAAAACAGAGATCGTATGATGTTGGCACACATATTCCAGATGATCTTGGTCCGCTGCCATCCGGCTGGGAACAAGCTCGCACTCCAGAAGGACAGATTTATTATCTCAAGTAAGATTTTTATTTGCATAACTTTATAAAAATTATTATTTGCAGCAACTCGTAGTGCTTTTGGTAAGTAAAAGATGTTAGACTACTGCTCTTAAAATATCTGCCCATGTCGTCGGCCTCTCAGTACCTTGAATGGAGGGAAGTAAAATATGGATACGAATTGCTCTAATAAGGTTTGTTTTTAGTTATTTGTTTCGGCTTATTATTATGAACATAAAGAATTTGGTAATTATTTACAATTTGATTCTTACACTTATTTAATTTGATGAAAATTATGTATAATCCTCCGGCTAGAACCAAGAAGTTCCCATTGCTAAAATACGTATTACTAATTTGTCTGTATGTTGTTGATATTAAGTTGTAAGGAAAAGTGTTTTGCAACTTGATAAAATTCATGAAATCAGTTTTATCATCCAATTTTGTTGAAAATATGTACATATGTCGTGCTCTTTGTTATGTCTATAAATATAACTAAAGTTGTATATTCCAATCACTGTAATCAATAGAAAAACAATTGATATCTGTAAAACATATTATCGATTTGTCGAATATCAGTAAACAATTACACTTAGATTTTTTATAGAAAAAAATGCATTAGCCCATAACTGAGCAGGTGTTTTGCCAACAAGTGCCTGACAGGTGATGCGGCTAGTACTACTTAATTGTTAAGTAGGCAAAAGATGTTATAATATGATATTGTCACTGAAGTTAATACTTTGTTAATATAATATCAAATTATGGGTAATTAATATTCAACTATAATGCAATAAATGTAAAAATATTGAGAAATACATACATACTATATTATACTTATACAATATTGCCTTTGCATATTGCATTATAAATATTAAATACTGTAGTATCAGGTTATTTTTAAATTATATTTTTATACAATTTTCTCTGCTAATTCTGAAGCAAGTAACCTAAACATTAGCATAGTATGGTTTCTGTGAATGAACGGATTTGCGCAGGTTGAATGGGTTCGCGTTGTCTTCATCGAGTGATATTATGGCTTTAATCCATTACTAAAGAGATTTCACTTTTATAATTACTTACTTACCTACATTAAAATAAAATGAAAACTTCGTTATGTTGAAAAAGCTATCTGAAAAGTGATGTCTGTAAATAATGCTAGGCTACGCATAAATCCAAACGTAGCGGTCACAACATTAACTTATCATCAACAACAGACTTAACTACGGTTTAGCAGATATTCTGAATCGTATTGGTGAGGTCATAACCAATACCCTCATTACTAGTAAGGCTGCTACAAAGTAGAGATGCCTCGAATACTCGCTATTATTCGGTATTCTGTATTACTCGATTATTTTTTTTGTTTTGGGCGAATATGGAATAGTAGCTAGTATTATTCGACATTCATTTCGGTGAATAGTTCTATTATTCTTAAATAAACTTTATGAACAAAAAAAACTGTAGACTAAAAAATCGCTTTAATTTTTTTTAAACAAAACACACTTAGCATTAATCACTATCATTAATATGAAAAAAATCAATCATCTCATGTTGAAGTTAATTAGTAAGGCTTTTTAATTAATATTCAAAGCCCAAAAGAGGCAGATTGTGGTGCACAAGAAACTAGTTTTCCTGCACGATTGGGATCAAGAGTCGGTTGCCCTTTTGTTCATAAATTTAAAAAAAAATCACATCACACAATACATTTTGCAACATACAGTTTTACACCTCAAAATAACGCAGAATATGAATTTTTTTCCTGGGGGACTAGTCATAATTTTCTCACACGCGTAGAATTTCTTTTAGATTACAGTAACAAATAAATAATTGGTAACTTCAACACTACCATAAGCGTGCTATTATTATTTGATAACAAATAAATTATTTTTATATGTCGAATAATAATGGCGAGTTATTCGACTATTCGCCATAGGGAATGGTGATTAATCGGTATTCGACTATTCGCTATAACAAATATTCGCGACATCTCTACTACAAAGCTTAAATATCTATAGTAGACTGACATAACCCAATACTTTGGTGAGCTCAAAAGACTGACTGGCCGCTTTCCTCGATGAAAAACGTACGAAAATGTCATTTTTGTACTGGCAAGCGTAGTGTTGAACGATACCCCCCGATGAGGTGAAGATGATAAACGCTAAACCATCAGGAACATAGAATTGAATAAGCTAAAGAGAACAATTCTGGGAAAGTTTGAGCAAAATGTTTATTTGCTGCACTCAAAATTACATGTGAAAGCAGGAAAGTGTTTGATTTATGGCTTTACCATAAAAGAGGCCTCGCTTTACAACAAAGTACGGAAAAAGAGATTTCTTCTTTTTGTGTTTGGAATAAGGACCTCAGAGTCCATGTTTTGGCATGGAACGGATATATATTTTGTTACAATATTTATAATCACGTAAACATATTCTATTGTTAAGTTTACCTTAAGTACTTTACGTTACGATTATTACTGTATAAGACAGCAATATTTTGGGGCAATTTTTGTTTTTGAAGCTTTAAATGGAACACTAATGGGATGTAGTTTAGTCAACATAAAGAGTTTGTGTGCCTGATTAAATCATTTATTTTAACGTGATCATAATCATGATAAAGTGATCAAGTTGGCAATCTTTAATTTTTAATTAAAAAAAAAACATGATTAAACAAGTCTAGCGAAAATATTGGAACTGATATTGAAAAAAGTATTTATTATATTAGCATTAACAAGCATATGCTTATAAAATTTATAATATCTTTATGCTAAAAGCTAAAAGGCTTACTTGACTAAAAGCTTAACGAATTTATAAATTTTGAAAGACAGGAATTTGTTTATTGGTACCGAAATCTACCCTAAACCTTATTTTAATTTACTTGTTCCATCGGTTTACTCCGAAAGCACAATGTCACGGAGAACCTTGTAATAATGTTCTAGGTAGTGAGGTAGGCCGAATTTCGATCAGGGTGTCCAGTCTTGGTGAAAATTAGATGGCTAAATTAGATCAAAATAAAGCGCGGGGCAGGGTCACAGTGTACGAGTGTGTGCGCAAGCACAGGTGTACTCTTAATTCCCTCACTCACATTCCGATGTGACAGAAATTTGACACGACCGGAGTGATTTAGTAAAGCCCACGCGACATAGTATAATATAACAATGTTAATTGTAGAGAATTGAATTACTCTAATTAAATTCCTACTAACAGCAACACGTCTCTCATTCATACCCTCCTATATTACATGGCGACCCCACCAAGCTATGCGCCGTGGCAATATATAAGACCACCGCGGCGGCCTGCAAATATAATTTAAGGTATTAATAATTAAAATATTATAGAGAAAGAAAGTTAAAACCACAGACGGCCATTAATTACATCGCATATGTCAAAAAACTCATAAAGGAAAATTAAAGAGGCTATAATAATAGTTTTATAGAAGCTTGGAAAAACAAAAATAAAGTATAATACTATCAAGAATATACTATAAGAAGACTAAAAATAAAAGGCATATTATTTAAAGACTGTTAACTGAAATGTTAAATCTCTACAACCTACAACTAGCATTATAAATGACTATACTGTTAATTAATGTTAATGACTTATACTATTCTATTATAGAAGAATAAAGGAAATTGTAGCAAAAAGCTATATATTACATCCTACATTATAGAGAGATCTGGCACTGGACTAACGGCTTTATTAGCTATAAATACATATTACTTTGTTAGATGAACAATCAGAGCCAAAGGTGTAAGCCATCAAAGATGCAGCAGTAACTGTGTACCTATAAAGTTTATTAAGAAAATAGTGTTGGAGTAATACTTACTAGCGCAGAGATTATGCAAAGTTGAATTATCATTTTGGTAGAACGAATCTTTCTAGGTGATCATTGTATGCATAAGAGCTTGTATGGGAAGAAAAAATACCAAATTTGCCTCCAAGCAGTTTTGCATCTAACATCGTGTTCCGGTTTGAACGGTACGAAGATCCCTATAATCACAGGTTGTGAAGTTCTTGGTTTGAATTTTTAATACTTTCATGAAAATTTAAAATTAAATATAAAAATTATTTTTTGTAACATAAATAAAGTCATTTTAAAGTTGTTTACTTTTATGATGGCCATTTTGTATCACTTCCCGAGAACAAAAAAGCATAGTGTGTTCGTTAGATCATATCCTCCCCGAACACAACACTGATATTGCAAACAGCCTTTCCTGGCTTAGAACCACGTCGGGACTCGTATTCGAAAGTTACTCAAATTTTTGAGGTCTCTCCTAGAGTAAAACAGTTTTAACTACAAAACCACGTCGAAGCTACGTCGCCAAAGTATTCAAAATAGCTACTCCATTAAAACGGCAATTTTATACTTATTTTAAACCGTGTTATTAAGGCTTTTCAAACAGCTCTCCACCACTATCTATATAAAATTTCATAAGTTTGAACCTTCTAGATCCTACTTGAATGGTGCCAGCGCATCTTCCAGCGATGAAAACTGTATCACTTTTAGCAAAATTTTTATATTAGAGAATAAAAAAATGAAACATTTAAAGTAAAAGCAGAGTTCAAAGAACCAAAAACTAATTTCCACATACCGACTTCAGAAATCGGTGCAAGGTCATGGTGTATAGAAAATTAAACCCTCTACTTGAGATTTTGAAAGATGATAAGAGAGATGCGGAAACTAATTTAATCATTTTAGATTTTTGAAGACGGCGTTTTTAAGTTAATTCTTTGTAACTTGAGTGAACTAAAGAATATCACAAGTTCAAGGTTACAAGTAGAATATCGTCTTAATTGTTTTAAAAATTTCACCCCATTTTTGCTCCCTTATTTCCTTGAACGTGCCACGGCGCCGAATCAGGGCCTTTGTCAGAAGGATGGCCAAAAAGCTTAAACAGATTTTTGTTCAGGAAGTCCCCCGTTTTGTGCTCGCGGACGCGTTGTCATGGCGAAACAGTAACCCGCGAAGCCTCGTTTTCGGTCGCTCGTTGCTCACAGCAGTGTTCACTTCTGGTAGTATTAGTCATTGATGTTTCATCGAATTCGTATACGAATTGTACACCAGATACCATGTCGCAATAAAAAAATAAAAACTTGAGATTAAAACTTAGCTTAACTTTGATGGTTTATTTTGATACAAATTTATGCGCAGTAGAAGTGACACAATTGGCAAGAAAGCCCTAGATGGATATTTATCGAAAAAATTGTCGATATATTAATGGGCCAAATTAAGAAGGAGTGAGAGTTTCTTTTATGTTATTTCATATAACAAAGCATAGCAATCCAGCAAATCCAGATTAGGGTGACAAACGAGCACACAGTCCACCCGATGGTAAATGGATGCTGTGGCCCATAGACATCTACATCTATCCTCGATTACGAATCAAAATGCGGATGCGTTGCCAGTCTTGAGGGCTGAGATGGAGTGCATCGTTTCCAGTAAAAAGGGTCTCCGGTTCTCTACACTCATCATACGAAATATAGCAGTATTAAGCAGCTATTTTACGCTGGTATTTTATGAGAGCGTGGTACTACCCCAGTCGAGCCAACCCATTCGCGCTGCAACCACAATATAGCTGCAGCATGGCTCTATCACGTAATTCATATTCCATTTTTAGTAATTCGCATTCCATCTTAGTCCTCAAAGGTGACAACGCATCAGTAACCAAGTAGCAAACAAAGAATATTTGAAGTTGGCTGCAGGCAAGTGCCCATAATCTACAGTAGCCACTTAACCATCTGCCGGAATTTAGCTTTAAAAAAAAAACAGTTTTATTTATTGTGTTCCTGCATCTGAAATGCATGGTTTAAATAAAACTCTGATTACACAAGAAACGTTTGTAAAAACTACGATATGTGTACAATGCGTTTTCAGAAGATTGTAACACTATGGTTGCGTTTTATCAGTTATCACAAGCTCTACGTTAAAACACATTGTCGTAATGTACTATCTTATCGCCATCGGCTAAGTTACCTTTCGTCAGTGAGTACTAATGATAAGAAATGATAAAGTTTGAAATAATGATTCATTTCTGTGGGTAAAAACTACGGTCTAGTTAATTACATGATCATAGCACTAAAGAAGAAATTTTAACGTTCTCCACATATACTTAATATTTATCAGGCAGATAGTCAAGAATAATTTAAATTATTAAATAAGAACGTCGTGATAGCGCAGGCGATGGGACCCGTGAGCAATTTGAGTTAAATTCGCGCCGGTACCGATGGAATTTTAAGCACTTATTTACTGCGTGTTTGACGGTGAAGAATATTATGAGAAACTTATATGTCTGAAAATTTTAATTATGGTGAGGACATACAAAGCCTGCCTACACGCATTGTGGTACCGTGCGTGTGGTAGACAACTCACGTTAGCCCTAAAATTCTCTCAGAAATGAGAGAAAGCCCTGCGTAAAGTTATACGTGTATATATGCTGTTACTTTTCATATATTGTGTAATAATGCCCTATCATAACAAATAACATTAATTTTAAGCTTACACTTGTCAATGACTTATTATATAGTTACTAGCGATGCGCCGCGGCGACGGCTTCGCACGGGTGATTTCTGGTTCTCGTGAACAGTATCACTCACCGGGTTCAAATGTGAATCTAAACCATTTAGGGACCAATTGAAACGCACACAAAAAATTTCATCAAAATCTATCGAGCTATTTTTGAGTTTGAATAGTTTTGTGAAATTTAAAGTAAGATTTATTATTCTAAACAGGATTACGTGAACAGAATCATATCAAGGTACCTAAAACCTCACGAATCAGACTAGGTATTTTACACGTTGTCGGATACACGTTCGTGAAAATTATCCATTTTTAGGGATGCTGTCGTCCGTCTGAATGACTGTCTCCATCTTCCGACCCATTTTCTTATGGACGGGTAGAGGGATCAAGTTGAAAGTAACATAAAACAAACAAAATTATCTATAGTATAGTGGTGCTTGGTTCTTCCATTTTTTACTATTACTTTTAACTATTATATACATTATCTTTGTTAGTTTACATCATTTCATTACATCAATCCATTGAAGGTATAATAGAAATATATAATTTCTAGCAAACATAAAATGGAAGTATTATTTCTGTTTTTTGGGTAAATAATGTAACCTTAGAATAACTGTCACAAAGTAAGGACCTCCTTAGGAGCTTTACTCATACGGCACTGTGCAGCCTGCGTTTAAGTAAAATAAATAGGAAATTACAGTGGCAAATTTGAGTTTACACAGAAAACTTAAACTTAAACCTGAAACATTCTCGAAACTCCTGGGGCCGATATCAGTACCTGTATAGAGAACAAACTAAAATCGTCAAGACTCGATTACTGTGTTGGACTAACTATTTACATAGGTACATACCTACCATAACTAAGTTTATATTGAATCCTCCGGGCGCGAGTATTACGCGCACTTGTCCGGGTATGTTATCACTGATAACGATTTTGAATAGAAAATACTTTCATTTTTAAACAAGTTTACAAGGATTGTTTTCTATCTTGGTTTAAGTGTATTTGTGTATTTTAACGGATATTCTCGTTTCGAACAATCAAAATCATCCTTCTGATATATTTAATAGTACATACTTGTTTTTTCACAACGATACGGTATTTAAGGTCCTTCAAGGAAAGAGTTATCAGCTCTAAAAGACCGCAATTACTTTGTCATTGCTCATCTCCATGGGCGTCAGCGGTCACTAACCATCAGGTGGGTCTCATAAGCGTTTGCCTCCCACTTCTAAAAAAATATGAGTGTTATCGTTAAAAATATAAATTAAAACCACAAAACTAAATAAATAAAGCCTGTCGTTGACAGCTCCCAATCGTAACACAGTAATTTATAAAAATGTAATTCATCTTCATCATCGTTATATGATCCTATCAAAGTTCGCCATAGGCCTTCTCCATAGATTGTCTCATATGTGCCACGTTTGCCATGCTTGACAAGCGCGTTGAAACATCGTTTTCTATTATTGTATATGTTATCAGGAAGATGCCTGTGTCGCCACTTACGACTTCTTGGGGATGATATGAGGAAGTAGATTCTCTAACGCCACCTTAATTATTAAGGTTAAGGGTCAACATCTTTCCCACCATTTATTTTCAACCCACATTAAAACGCAGTAAGTGAATATATGGTATCTGCCGCTATAACCTCGCCGTCCATACTTGATAGACGACAATCGCTAATTCTAGTATTTCATGATCGCTAAAGGAAAACACGAATGTGTGGGTAGTTACGCAATAATCGTGGCGATTATGGCCCAACCTGTATTCGCCGAACACAGACGAATCTGAAGAAGGGCCTTAAAATGTGCACGAGCTTTATCGATTGTCACAATGTTCGCGCACAACTGCAAAGTGAACTCGTGTGCGCGTACGACACAAGCGATAGAGTCGCGTTGGCTTTACCTATAAGGTCGGACCTCACTCTACAACGCTGTTTTGCTATTCCTTTCATTTTAAGCAGACTGCACGAAAAACAGTACTTATATTTTACTGTCCGTCCATGTTAACGACTAAAGGCAAAGCACTCTAGAGGTGAATATGTTCTTTTTCATATGTGCTGCATTATTACAATAAACGCTTACAAACGTTACATAGAGGCTTTCCAGTGGAAACAGAAACGAACTCATCATCAGTACATTCACTCTTGAAGTTCTGCTCATAATGTTTGTGAACCGTTCGTAGACAAATGTTTTGTATGCAATTTTGGCGGAATCGTGCCTTAACAGTAACTTAAACTAACGATACAGGTTTCAGACTTCAAAATTACGACAATCTACATTACTCGTAAGTACTTGGTTGGCGCCGATGCCATTATAGTTAGGTTACGTTTTGCTTGCGCACAGTCTAGGATAATATCGAATTTGTGTGGGCGTAATGCTGCCGCTGTTCGATACAAGATTTTAAAAGACTTATGAAACTATATTGAAGCTAATAAAGCAATAATATGATTTTTCAAGAACACACATTATGTTATGTAATCAAATATTATTTTGGACATAATATTTTAGCTTGATTATTTCAGCTTGCCTCAAAATTTAACTTTAGAAGAAAGCCTTTAAGAAATTAGAATAAAAACATTTTGATTTCATAAAAAGAAATTACAATAAAAACATTTAAATTATGCGCAAACCAACACCAGGTTAGTCGGTTGGATTATTGGGTAATATAGAACGTAACAGCGTAGCGGTAGATTAGCAAGACAGTCGACGCCACGCCGTTTCCACAGGGCGTGGACCGTGGATGACAGCTAATGCAACATCAAAGCTTTTGTCACCTCGTAAATAAACCCTACCGGCGAAACTAGCATAATATAAGAACAAAAAACTAAGATTCGTCATAATTAAAGAGTCTTGATTAAATATAGGCGATATCAGTAGCATCCAAGAAATACTTTATTCAATAAATATTTAGATTTCTATTAATCCGATATTGTGGTGTGAAAATATTCTATTATTTTTGTTTTCGTTTCCTTTGTAAAGAGTATTTACTATGAAATTGTAATTAATACTCAGTTAACGTTTTATATATACATATGTATATATTTGAAATCACCCAATTTTAACATTAAAGAATAAAAATATTTTTTCTCGAATTAAGTTTAAACTTTTAAATTTTGAGTATATTTTGTGTACGATAACTTTGTAAATTACTTTTTTTGTTAGAATAATATCAATAATAATTAATTATTAAACAAATAGGTAATTGTAAGATGTCTTTCTATATATAAAAATCATTTGCAGTCCGTTAGTAAACTAAGAACTCAAAAACGGCTCG
This sequence comes from Parnassius apollo, assembly GCA_907164705.1. Classification (NCBI taxonomy): domain Eukaryota; kingdom Metazoa; phylum Arthropoda; class Insecta; order Lepidoptera; family Papilionidae; genus Parnassius; species Parnassius apollo. The sequence continues at coordinate 14,651,136 of CAJQZP010000693.1, forward strand.
ACCGATTTTGATGGAAATTTGTGAGTGTTTGGAGGGGTCCCCAGATGCGGAAATCACGCGTGCGAAGCGGGGGCAGATCGCTAGTGTTTAATATTATCTATACTGTCATTGAATAAAACTAAATTTACGGATTTTATCGCGTTTATTTAACTACTTTTACTTATTTTTAATTCCCGACGTTTCGGGTGCTTTACAGCAACCATGGTCACGGGGGGGACTGAGATGTTTGACGTCCCAGTGTCATAGTTAGTCCGGCTACCTTCAGTTTTTGAATATTAATTTTTGGTCCGATTTACGCAAAACGAGCTTATAGTATCATGAAGTCTTGCAGTGGTATGCTTAGGTTTGGGTTTAATTTTGTTAATTATAGGATCCCAAGCAGGTGGCAGCACCCATCCATCTTCTCTATTGAAATTTGGATGTTTTTTAATTTCAATAGCCTCGCGTATCATCCTTGGTAGGAATCGGTGTTCTTTTGCGAGAATTTGTGGTTTATCAAAACGAATCTGGTGGGGACGATCTTGAACATGTTCGCAGACCGCAGACTTCCCGGAGCGTCGGAAACATCTCAGTCCCCCCCGTGACCATGGTTGCTGTAAAGCACCCGAAACGTCGGGAATTAAAAATAAGTAAAAGTAGTTAAATAAACGCGATAAAATCCATAAATTTAGTTTTATTCAATGTGTAGTGTTCGCGTAAATTTAAGAAATCATTATACTGTCATGCTTTTCATTATTAAAAGCAAGTAATTAGAGAATATCAAGACGTATTCCTTGCAAAGTTCATTCAGCTATTGATAATTAGAATATCAAAAGTATTAATTCAGACAGTCGGTCACTTGGCTCTGCTTATGAAAACGCCGGCTGCATGGCGAATGCTGCGATGGACCATTGCAAGCGGTGCGCGCCTTCCGCATCAGCAAATAGACTTGCGCATCACATCTTAATTGCAAGTTGGGTCGATGTTTTATAAGCTCCATAACGGCCAGCGTGCGTCTCGCCTGCGAAATGTTTGCTTTAATTATTATTGGAATGGAGGGTAATTCTCTGTGGTTTTGTTTGGCTAGACTTGGCGATGTTCCGAAACGGGTAGCGATGCAAATTGCCTTGGCGGACGCCCAACGCGGCAACTACCAGGCCCAGTAGCTTTAGCGCGTTGCACCTTAATGCTGACTCTTGACCTGCAACTGCTAGGCGTTTACGTCCTGCTAGACAACTCTTATCTCATGGCTTAAAGTACCTACAACGATTTGATTACAGTACAGGTTGTGTAAATATGAATTTCTATAAATTAATGTGGTCGTATTTTTTTTCATTTAATTTTTTTTTTAAACGTTACCACTACACTAGGATTTTCTCCTGAATCGTGGGGGCAGTTTACAAACATAAATTTCACAAGGACAAACATCCAGACCCGGTACAATTATTTATAGGCCATACAAATACATGTTCCGTGCGGGATTCGAACCCGCGACCCCCACTGCAGATGTCTAGTTACTTCAAGGGTACACTTAATTATCTTTGAATTAAAAAAAATATTTAGGCGCAATTAAAAACGAACAAAAGGAAACTGAAAAAATAATTTATATTTTTAATTTATTAAATATTTCTATTTACTTAGGTATGTAATATAATAAAAAATTGCAAGAAATAAACATCTTGTTTTCAATTCTTAAAAAGAACTGTATGTTGAATTGTCTCGGTGTTCATACAACAAGCACAGTGGTTGACCTACGGGCTAAATTTCCTTTTAAGTGTCGCCCTTAGAATCTTTAATCAGTGGAATTGCATGCACTGAATACAAAAGCTTATGAGCTGCGTACGAAATCTGACAGTGAAGTTCATTCAACTTTTTTTATTAGTTCAGTTTAATGGACAACAATATATACAACGATTTAATTCATTGGTTTTAGAAAAGAAAATCGAAATTTTTATCTACATAACTAAATCAAAAAATATATTTATTAATATGAAATAATTACGATGTTTAAACAATTTAAAAAAAACTTACTAAAGTGGGTAGGACTCGAGCCCTAAGGGTTCCGAATAAAGTTAATTATGTAAGTAATATCTCAACGACTTTTTCTTTATAGGATAGATAGATTTTTTATCTCTGCGTCACCCAAAGTTTGACTGGTGGTAGACAATGCCTGGGCATTAAGTCCACCTATACACTATATTGTATGAAGTTTAAATAAAAACATAATATTAATTTATATACAATAGGTACGTGTTTACTTTCGCCAAAATAAATCACTGAAATTCATAAATTATAGGAAACGAAAAGCTAAGTCTGATTGCAGGACAAACAGCTTTCTAATAGAAAAATCATTCTCTCATACATCGGTTCATAATACGGTCGATGCTCCTACTGTAAATGTAAGTTTGTAACCATTACAACATGATGAACATGACGTGAATTTGCGAGTATCAGAAATAATCCTTTTTATGTGATATTGATACTAATTTAAAGTTTTTGGTTATTTTTCTTTACTTGAGTTCAACTTGGTCAACTGGAAGTACCCTATAGATTTTGTGAGTGAGTTTGCGAGTATCAAAAATGTGATATACAATTAATGGCCGTATGTTTTGCGTTGACAAAAGCTTGAATTTTATATACCTTTATAGATTAATGATCGCCATACACGGTTAGTCCCGTGGTAGCTCAGATGGATAGCGCTCGCTGTAAATTTCACAATACGCGAGCAAACCGGGTTCGATCCCCGCCGGCACCAATGAAATTGTTAATTGCAATTTTAAGTGCTGATTTACCACGTGCTCGGCGGTGAAGGAAAATATCGTGAGGAAACCTGCATGTCTGTGAAATAAGAAAAAAAATATTTCGAAGACATATGAAGTTCGCTAACACGCATTGGGGCAGCGCGGCGGACTATTCCTTGCCCTAAAACCTTCTCAGAAATGAGAGGAGGCCTGTGCTCAGCAGTGGGACGTATATAGGCTGTAACTTTACTTTACGTTATACACGGTCAGTTCAACTGATCAGTTCAACTGATCAGTTCAAACCATTGATTTATATAACACTAGATCAGTAATAACCGCGCCAAAGCGTTGCCACTGCACATATGGCCACAGCCATATACCTAGCTAACGCGAGTTCATTGTTCAATGTGACGCCGACAGAGTTGAGCCGCGACAAAAATGGGTAAATGCGTAGTGAAAGAATGCTATTCAATGTTACAAAAACGTAATAAATCAAGCGGAATCACTTTCAACACATAATTTTTAGTTCTTATTTCCATATAAACGTAAAAAACCTCAAATAATTGAATAAAATTATCGAATATTGCCATTTAGGTTCAATGTTGCCACTTTTCCGCATTTGTGATTATCCTACATTAATGGGAAACTATATAATTAATGGAGTAAGTTAATTTGATACCTCTGATTTTAAATATTTTGGAAATTATAATAAAAACTACGTTTTAACTTTCATACAAAATAATTAATTATGCTTATTTTAGTTTATTCATGAATTATCTATTAAATATATTTTATTACATATTTTTTATTAATAATTTTATATTATTTATAATTTCATATAAATTTTATATTAATTATATTTTACTACCTATTTTATATTGTTTGATTTATTAGTACCATAAAAATACGTTTTATTTCATCATTATGTTTACTTCTATTCATCTGATAAGCTTTGTATCTTTTTTTCTAAGGTGACGTAATAAAGATTTTAAAATAAAATATACCTTTTTAATATAAAAACAATTAACTGCAGCTTAAAAAAAACTCATTTTTTATTGCGTATTTTAGGTAAAATTTCATATAGTAAGCCACACCAACCCGCCATTGCATGTTTGTGTGTCTATCTTTATCTAATCTTAGCGACGATATTGTTTTCGCAACTTGTGTAAGTGAGATAGATATATGTTTACTTAAAATTGTTATTAGTTTCAAAGCTACGTCTTCGCGTTTGGATAGTGGTTACACTTTTTTCGACGCGCGGTAATGTGGTTTGCTCCTCTAGTGCATTGAGTTATACAACACTAGAGGAGCAAGCCACATTACCGCGCGTCGAAAAAAGTGTAACCACTATCCAAACGCGACGACGTAGCTTTGAAACTAATAACAATTTTAAATAAACATATATCTATCTCACTTACACAAGTTGCGAAAACAATGTCGTCGCTAAGATTAGATAAAGATAGACACACAAACGTGCAATGGCGGGTTGGTGTGGCTTACTATATGAAATTTTACCTAAAATACGCAATAAAAATGAGTTTTTTTTAAGCTGCAGTTAATTGTTTTTATATTAAAAAAGTATATTTTATTTTATAATCTTTGTTGCGTCCCCTTAGAAAAAAAGGATACAAAGCTTATCAGATAAATAGAAGTAAACATAATGATGAAATAAAACATATTTTTATAAGTATTTTTATTGTACTAATAAATCAAACAATATAAAAGAGGTAATAAAATGTAATTAATATAAAATTTATATGAAATTATAACTAATATATAATTATTAATATAAAATAAGTAGGTCATAAAATATATTTAATAGATAATTCATAAATAAACTAAAATAAGAATAATTAATTACTTTGTATGAAAGTTAAAACGTGGTTTTTATTATAATTTCCAAAATATTTGAAATCAGAGGTAACAAATTAACTTACTCCATTAATTATATAGTCTCCCATTAATGTAGGATAATCACAAATGCGGAAAAGTGGCAACATTGAACCTAAATGGCAATATTCGATAATTTTATTTAATTATTTGAGGTTTTTTACGTTTATATGAAAACAAGAACTAAAAATTATGTGTTGAAAGTGATTCCGCTTGTTTTGTTACGTTTGTGTGACCTTGAACAGCATTCTTTCACTACGCATTTACCCATTTTTTGTCGCGGCTCAACTCTGTCGGCGTCACATTGAACACTGAACTGACGTTAGCTAGGCATATGGCTGTGGCCATATGTGCAGTGGCAACGCTTTGGCGCGGTTATTACTGATCTAGTGTAATATATAAATCAATGCTCTAGTGTTGTATAACTCAATGGTTCAAACTAAAACTGTTGATATTTTTTAAAAATATGTGATTTTCGATAAATCGATAAATAAACTTATATATATAACTCCGATATTGATATATTTATAATTATCGATATATCGAAAATTCAATATTTTAAAAAATATTTACAGTTTTAGTTTGAACCGAACAGTTGGAATGATCAGTTGAACTGACCGTGTGTGGCGTCCATAAGTGTGACTAACGAGCACGTAGTCCACCTGAATGTAAGTGGCCCATAGACATCTACATCTATACTCGATTAAGAATAAATATGCAGATGCTTTGTCACCCTTGGGGACTAAAAAGATTGCCTTATTTCCAGTAAAAAAGGATCTCCAGTTCTCTACACTGAACATAAGACCACCAAGCATTAAACTGCTGTATTCTGTGAGAGTGTGGTCTTTCCCCGATCGAGCCGACTCAAACGTACTACAATCTTAATAAAGCTGCAGCATGGCTTTACCACGTATAAAAACTCCTCCATCTAGTATTTGATATTAATTTCAATTATATACCCATTCCTGAGAAAAAGGTTCTTGACAGTCGGACAGACGGACGTACGGATAGACCTCAGATCATAGAAACAACAGTACTATGATCTGAGGGATAGACAGTAGAGATATCTTAACCACTCGAAAGTCGGGGTCATTTTGGCAATATGGCGCATCTGTCGAGCACTTTCCGAAGTACTAAGTAAGTATATAACAAGTATACTAAGTATATATAATATATATACTGTAAGTATATTGAAATCATATATCAATGGAAACGTTATTAAATAAGCTATCAGATTATGCAGAACAGATATATTATACGTTAAATATATATATATAAAAAAAAAAAATATATATATGTATGTTTTATATATCATATATATGTTACAAATAGTTTGCTATCACTCGACGCCATATTATGGCGTTTGACAGGTGCGCATCTTATTTGGGACTCCAGAATATGGCGTTTGGACTGACGAGGGGTTAAAAGGGTTCCATTTTTACGTTTTTAGGTACGGAAACCTAAAAAATAACAAAACGATCATTCATTATGAATTTACACGTATTTCGCACCGTGGTTATATGTGTAGGTGCTTAGTTTGGTCGATTTATTGTTATAATTTAAAAAAAAAGATTAACTGAAAGTTTGAAGCCACTTCTAAGAATCACGGTTAAGTAGTGGCATGCACAACAAGTGAACTTATCGTAGTGTGTTCACAACGATAACATTTAAAATACAGCGCGCTATCGCTTTCCAAGAACTCGTCCGTTCGTTTAGTTGGCGCAGGCGACAGGTAGCCAGCCATAGCTAACGGAACTCGTGACGGCTCCACAATTTTGCTTTTTAAACTACCTCAAATTGTGCACCAGAACAAACCTGCCATTTCTCATTATTTATGGATCTGTTATAGAAAATATTTTTCTTACAATCACTAGTAAAGAGAAAGTTAAAGTTTAGTTTCTTAAATCTACAATCAGTAAACTACTAATAGCTTACCACATATGTAACATTTAATATGTATTTACATATTATTGATAAGTAATTAATGATACAAATAAAAGGTTAAACTTAATTGTTATTATATAATTATATTATTTAAAGGCATAATATATATAAGGGATGTAATAAATTGGTAATTTATAGCGGTTTTAAACCATCTTGCCTTGAGAAAAATAATCAATATTCATTGCTTTATGAATTGAAACAAGGTAGGTACTCGCTCAGTTTCCACGCTCTGATTATTGGATGTTGGCTCTAAGAGCTCTAGACAGCGTCTTTATCGGAACCGATCAGAAACGTTCAATGGGATTGTTTGTTGTTTCTGGCGTAGTAAGTTAGAACAAATAATTAATTTCAGTTTTAACTCTGAAAGCAAATATCGAAACTTTAAATGATGAAAAATTTAATATGTGCATTGATTTGAATGTGTTTTCTACATGCACTACTATCTATCTATTAACTCCATTAAAGTTATAGAGAAAAATATATAATTAAAAAGAAGTTGACTTAAATCAATAAATAAATAACATTTTATATTAGATTTAAGAGGATTGTGGAGCTGTAAATGTTCATACAAAAAGCGATAACATTTTCGCCCGTTAACATAATCTAATTTTCATATTTTTGTGGAAATGTTGTAGATATAATGAAAACTAACTCCGTATGTTTTTATTTTAAAGAAATAATGTTAACGATATAAGTTATTAGCATCTAAATATCTATATTTTTGACTTAAAAACTTCCTGTTAAAAATAAACTAAACTGAATTACCTACTAAAAAAAGTACAGACCTAGAATAAGATGTATTGAATCTAATGAGTCCAAAATTGTCTCATTTCGTAAAGGTTTAGGGGGGCGAAAGCTATGTGAAAACGTTATCAGCCGAAATAATATTTCAAAAAGGAAATGTAGACAATTGCTTTCAAAACTTGCAACTCTCTCTATCGCACATTACGACTAGACGGAACGAGCGGTATTAAACAGATAGCATTTATGAAAATAGATACCTACTCGTACCGCGTATCTGCACTTCACAATCTTCTTAGCATCAATAGAAAAGTAAGTTACATCGAAAAACTTATATCAATGTTGTTAAAGACGTGTTTTAACAAACTAAAAACTAAATTTTGAACTCAATCTAATTATAAGTACCACTGCTATCAATAAGTAGGCTACAAGTAATTTAAGCTTTCCAATAATTCTAAAATCTATTCCATTATCAATCATCATCATCATCGTCATTATCATCATTAAATCCCTGCGCAATTCCACTGCTAAACATAGGCCTTCTCCAAAGAACGTCACAAGAACATTCCCATAACTTCCGAAATTTCTTTTTAACTTATCAAACACTTAATATTTCAAGTAAGGTTACAAGCAATGTCGTTGAGTCAATTAAAATTCTTTTGCTGGCCAACAAATGCATATAAGTATAGAGATTTTTTTTAAACTAATAAAACACCACCACATAGTCACAGCGTACCCTCAAGGGTAGGTCTTTGTTCGTTGCACGGCACATTATCAAGTCTTGTGGACACAGATGGTTCTCATTGGATTGTGTCATCGGTATAAATAACACTTTCAATATTACTATCGTCGTCACCTATACTGTCTGTTGTGATAAAGAGCGAGACCGAGTTTTCACTTGGACCACACTAGTCGATAGTTGTATGTACGTAATATTATTGCTATATATTGATAATAATTAATTGCATCAACATAAAGGCTACACACGAACGTTCATTATAAATTTGGCTACATGAATAGATATGTGAAAGGTTTTGTTTGTTTGATACATTTATACGTGGTAGAGCCACGCTTCAGCTATATTATGGTTGTAGCACGAATGGGTCGGCTCGACCGGGGAAGGATCACACTCTCACAGAATACCAGCCTAAAATAGCAGCTTAATACTGCTGTGTTTCGTATGGTGAGTGTAGATGTAGAGATCTGGAGATACATTTTTTACTGGAAACGAGTCATTCCATCTTAGTCCTCGGGGGTGACAACGCATCTGCGTTTTGATTCTTGATCGAGGATGTACTACTTCTATGGGCCACAGCATCCACTTACCACCTGGTGGACTGTGTGCTCGTTTGGCACCCTTATTCTATAAGAAATTTACATAGTATCTAAATAAAAAAAATACAGTGTGTTGGTGTTTCTACTGCTTGATTGCACTATTTGTTTGCCAATGTATCCTATTTGTTTTCTCACTTAAAGCAGGGAAGATAATTATCTTTTGCAATTATTAAATAATGATTATAATTTATAAATATCAATTGGTTCAGTAAGTTAATAGACTTGAATGAGAGCGTTGTATAAAATATATTACTTATGTAATACACATAGTAGTGTATAATCGTCCCGTGGGTTTGTAAGAAGCGACGGAAGGAAATTAACCAAGAGATGGGCAGCAGCATCTACTTGATTACAACACAAAATAATAAAAAAGCTGCGGTTGCAAAGTTAAGCGTGGCAACTATGGTAATCATGGCAAAAGGCAATCTATGGAGGAGGTCTATGTTCGGCAAAGGACTTTTGATAAGCTGTTATAATTTTAATGACTGATTGCCTCGTTGGTCTAGTGTTTGTAGTAGTGCGACTGCTGATCATGAGGTCCTGGGTTCGAATCCCAGGTCGGGCCAAAAATTAATTATTAAGTTTTTCCGTCAAGAAATTCTCAGTAGTTGCCCAGAGTTTGGCGGTGTCTCACCCCCGTGCTTCGAAAAGCACGTAAAGCCGTTGGTCCTGCGCCTGATCCCTCTCCGGTCGTGTCAGATTACCGTCCCATCGGAATATGAGAGTGGGGGAATAGACAGTGCACCTGTGCTCGCGCATACACTTGGGCACTATAATCCTGTCCTGCGCCGATGGCTAGCCTCCGTTGAGGCAGGCCCCCGTGGCCGGAGTTCGATCTGGAGGACATTATTATTGTCATTATAATTTTGATGATATTGCGACTGATAAAAGAACATTTTTGCAATCGGTAATTTAATGCAAGCTTCAAAAAATGTTCAAATTGTTTTATTTGTTCTTAGTTTTGTTTCGAATTATACTAATGGTAACATAGGTTTATAGCGTGTACGCTTCAGAGCATCTCCATGCCTAATTGTGAGATCAAAAGGGGTCAAGTGTGCACATTGACAGGCGCCTTAGGGCTAACGTCATGTCGGGTCCAGATGAGGCTAGCTTTGAACAATAACGAGAGCTCGCCAATTATGTATGTTTTAAAGGTGACGTAAGTTCTTTGATGATCGAGTCTACACTAATAATGATAATTTCTTTTACTGAAAATCGTGTCGTAAAGTGGGACACAACGACATCTTTTGTATAATATAAGGGTTCAAAGTATTATGCCACTTTAGAAGCAGAGGGAATAAAATATAAAAAGATACATAAACTTATCGACTTTTATTCTAACTAAAATTCGACGTATTTGCGGCTCGTCTTAAATGCGACGTTTCCTATTTTTATCTTTTATTTTAGGCACTCAAACTAAAGTGGACTGTATTAATATATACGTGGCACACCAAGTCGTTAATGATTTCGACCGGTTCGTGTGTCAGCGTAACAAATCGGCCTTCAGGTCAGCGAAGAAGACGTAGCCAAAACTACACACGGAATAAGATTGATAATATTATAAATTATTATATGAACGAGACAATATACACTAAGTTAATTTTATTGTTCGCTTTGGAGTATGGTATAAAATACATGTAAAGATACACATGCTTATCATTTGATTCTTTTTTCTGCTTTATCAGTTCACAGTATTCATCTGTTTCACATGGAACTCTACCGTTGCAGGGACTGTTTGCTTTAATCGTCACGTTTAGATGGCGGACAGACGATCGTTCTACCAGAGATCTCGCAGCTATAACGAAGCTGACTTGATCTATCCCCTGATTTACCTTACTAAAGAACAATTTGACATAAGCTCCATACATTTTATGTCAAATTCCTATCTCAAGTAGGGGAATTCGTGGGTAGATAGGATTAATTGTGGCCGTATACCGCCATCTATCGGAATATTTGTGGCATTTCCATAGCCGCCTCTTACTACAGTCGCGGGACGAAATAGAATGATGGATTCTGTTACGCCGCTACTGCAAGAAAAAATTATTTTATTACTCGTTTTGTACGGTATAAAATAGTATTTCTAATACAACTGTTAACTAGTAGTATCAAACCGAACTAGTTTTAAGACTGATTAACTGATTATCTATTGTTAAGCGTAAGTGCAGTGGCGGTGTAAGAATATAATTAATAGAATCAGGCGTTCCTTTGCGGAAATCATATACTCATATACGTGGTAGAGCCATGCTGCAGTTATATTAGTAGTATAGTTGTAGCACGAATGGGTCGGCTCGACCGGGGAACAACCACGCTCTCACAGAATACCAGCGTCAAATTGTAGCTTAATGCTGCTGAAGCTTTACTGGAAACGAGGCATTCCAACATAGTCCTCACGGATGACAACGCACCTGCATTTTGATTCGTAATCGAGGATAGATGTAGATGTCTATGGGCCACAGCAACCACTTACCATCAGGTGGACTGTGTGCTCGTTTGTCACCCTATCCTATAAAAAAAATCCATTATATTAAATTTGGTTAGAATTGCTTCGCACACATTCGCTCAATAAAATAAAATGATGTATCTTACCTAGTTTGTAGAGCAAATCCCGTCCTCCCTGAATTGCGCGCAAAGCGCTAGTAGCGATCAGCCACCGCTGAGTCTATATCAACTGAGGATGCCTCGTGTAGAGGCGAAACATGTCTCGTATTATAGTCAATGGTGTGTCTTTCCTAGTATAGTGGTGTTAGGATTAGTGGTGACGGGATTAGTGCACGCAATTGAGGGAGGGCGGGAGGTACTCTGCAAACTAGGTAAGGTACATCATTTAATTCTTACCAACTCTAATTTGGTGCTAGAATATCCACTACCCCCATATCGTCAGAGAGTCGTAACTGGCGACAGAGAGAAAGTGAAACAAGAGATGGGCTGCAGTATTTTTCAAAATCACTCCATGAGGCAGTCTATGGAGAAGGCCTATGTCAGCAGTGGACTTTTAATAAGCTGTAATGGATAATGGATTATCTATGGTTATATAATTATCTTATAATTTCATTCTGTCCATCTGACCACATCTTGGACCACATGGTGTGTCACACCGTAATAAATGTTTTTTTTTTTACGAATTTATGTAAAACAAACTTAGCAGTATGTTCATTCGTTTTAAGTATCAATTTTAAGATCAGAAAATATAAAAAAACATGTATGTTTTAAGTATTCATCAAATCAAGTGTATCTTGGAAAAAAAACAAGCTTGTAGACTTAGGGAGCGGAGTACCCACTACTAGTTCGAGGTATTGAGATCCAACAACCAAGTAAATGCTCCTCCCTTCAGAAATAATTCCCAGAAACAGGCCTTTTAGTCTTTCAAGTTTTCGCTAAATATCCTAAGAACACGTTTGTTATCATTGATGAATGCATTTAGCATTTATTGGGACACATTGTTTATTTTAAATATTTCGTTACTTTAGGTGGATATCTTGTTGTGCCTTCTGTTACTCATATAAAACGTTGTTGGTAGTACATATTTTGAATACAAATCCTTTTTGGAATATTGATAGGCTTACTCATTGTATTACAACGTGGCATTTTACCATTGCTTGTACGATGGTATTGATTGAAAGAAAAAAAATGTCAAAGTAGCCACCTGATTTTGAATAAACTTTTTGAATTGTATTTATTTCTGTCTGACAAAAATTTTAAAAATATTAACGTAGTGAAGAGAGGCCTTTGCAGGAGGACAATATGGGCTAATATATGTAATAATTAAGGAAATCTAAGTAAACCGCTAGCTATCAGAAAGTGTACAATTTTAATAAAAATTGCATCTATTGAAAGTTAATTTCAGCAATGTAATTATTTAATTGGCACCTACCAACATTTTATTTATTCCGTCTTTCTTAGGGATGACTGGTAGAGAATGCCCAAAGGGCAGACTTAATGCCCTATGCTCCCTAGTTGAAGAAACCCCAGTTAAAGGTGTTTTTCAGTAAAGGATAAAATAAATAAATAAATGTTATAAGGCTGCTATTTTTATTTAAAAAGTGTTTGTCCGCAGTATCATTATTATGCATTAGGAGCAGCAGAAGTTATGGCAAATTGAAAAACCTTAGTAAGAGACCACACGTTTCCAGAATATCTAAACTGATTCGGTTCGTGATCTCTGAGAAATGCACGCCATTACCTATGCAATAATTATTTCAGCGCAAAGCTAAGCATAACGTTTTTCAAGATGATATGATACATTCTCTTACTCTAGTGGCGTCTAAAACAGATATTTTGATAAGATAAGGAACCTCCAGTCAATTTTACAGATATTGTAGCCCTTTTGTTGTAAAGTTTGTTCAGCAAAGCGTTTTCTGACTGTAGGAGTACCTTCATAAGAAGAGAAGAAAGAAGTTATAAAACTATTTCAAACTCGTCACGGAGCCGCTCTGTGAACAGCATTATGATGATGTGTTAGCAAGATGTCGGTTCTGGATGTGTATGATATAGCTTGGGGATTGCATGCTATTGACATCCAACATCAAAAAAAGAATGGCTTATTGAGTACATTTATCTTCTCCCTGACGACACAAAATAGCATTTTTAGTATGTTGCCATGTTTAGCACGATTTAGTGAAAAGTTTTGTGTACTTTTTTCTTTTTATATACGATAGGGTGACATACGAGAATACAGTCCACCTGATGGTAAGCGGTTCCTGTGGCACATAGACATCTACATCTATCCTCGATTACGAATCAAAATGCAGATGCGTTGTCACCCGTGATGACTAAGATGGAATGCCTCATTTCCAGTAAACAGGGTCTCCGTTTCTCTACACTCACTACACGAAACATAGCAGCATTAAGCTACTATTTTACGCTGATATTCTGTGAGAACGTGGTCCTTCCCCGGTCGAGCAGACCCATTCGTGCTACAACTATACTACTAATATAACTGCATCATAGCTCTGCCACATATAAAAAAAGAATATATTAAAGACGAGCTACCAAACTTTATGCTAAAAGACACCATACGATTTTTAATGGTATACCGTTACGTGTGTGGTTATACCGTGTAGTTGCGGTGGTGAAGAATATGCATTACCCCATATCGTCCCGTGGGTATCGTAAGCGGCGCCAGAGGGATAAAAACCAGAAGATGAGTAGCATTATCTTCTTAATAACGACTAAAAACTGCAATTGCCAATCGTGGCAACTCTAGCAAATATTCCCCCTGTGAGTTGACTTTTATTCATTTTTAATCTAATAAGATTAAAAATGAATAAAAGTCAACTCATGTTGTAAACTGAAAATATAACTAATAAGGTACGTGAGAGTATCTAATATGGTCACTTTAAGCTTTGCCGCCCTATAAAACCAAAACTAGGAGTAGGACAGCGACAAAAACACAAAGTCGTATACTATAACTAATGTGTTAAAAAAATTGCAAACAAGCTTTGGCAATAAACAGGAACACATCGAAAGATCTACTTAAAAAAACTACATTACACAATACTAAAATCGACTAAAATATTTACTTTAATATAAGCTGCCAAAATGACGGCGATAAATAAAAAATAAATCATTTATTTCGGACAGCTTGTACATCCATATTGTGTTAGTAAAAAATGGCTTACAAACTATGTTAGTATTTTATTAATTGGGATTAAAAATTATACTTAGTGAGTATCGCTCTTTTCCCGATTTATTATTTGATTGACCGACAAAGACTATCGGACCATAAAATTATGCAAACAAGGCTATAGTTTTTGAGTTATAAGAAAGTGACCATATTAACCGGATGACCATATTACCCTCACGTACTATATTCCAGAATGTAACATTAACCCTTACATTTTCCTAACAAATTCTTCCTCGCTTTGAAATCTGTCAAATGGCAGAAAAAGTCGTGGATGCATTCATTGATTTCTTAACATTAATGTAATAATGTGCCTCGCTGATCTAATTATATTATTAGAAGGTAAGACTAGTCTTCGCTGCTCAGCCCACGTCCTTGCAAGAGTTTTAACATAACTAAGACGATTCAATGTTTTGTTTTCATATTTCATACTCGTGAAATAAAATACTAGAAAACAAGTTTGATAGCTATTTTATCTTTCAAATTTTATTTTCAAGTGAAAATGAAACAAAAGTAAACAAAGTAAAAAATTTTACACAATTTTTTTTCATTATTTTGAAAGTCACTTTTTATATGAAACAGAAACAGATACTTTTTTATTCAATATAGATTATAAATAACTATTGAAAGTATACTTTTTTTTAATTTACAAATTTTATGTTTCGGGAGTCTACAATAAATCAGGATATTTGTTCTTAATTTGACTCATTCTTTTTCTAAAATACTCCATAAATGAGTTGGACATTATTTTCGCACTTATCTCTCCAAATGATCATATATTAATTACTATAATAATTGATCCTATAACAATTCTATCGGGCTCAAATCAGACAGAGCCGTGGTAGCTCAGTGGTTAACGCTCGCTGTAAATATAATAGAACGCGAGTAACCCGGGTTCGATCCCCGCCAGCACCAATGAAATTGTTAATTGCAATTTTAAGTGCTGATTTACCACGTGCTCGGCGGTGAAGGAAAACATCGTGAGGAAACCTGCATGTCTGAGGAATAAGAAAAAAAAAATATTTCGAAGACATGTGAAGTTCGTCAACACGAATTTGGGCAGCGCGGCGGACACTTCCCTGCCCTAAACCCTCTCAGAAATGAGGGGAGGCCTGAGCCCAGCAGTGGGACGTATATAGGCTGTAACTTTACTTTACTTTACTACTTTACAAATCAGACAGACCTTCTCTTCTTTTGCTAGTTATTCATTGTCCTGCTGAAAAATGATTTTTGATTAATTGCTCTCTTCTAGATATAACATAAACTTTTAATCGAAATTATTCCTTTTCTTATTCATCCTGGCAATGTTGTACTGTATGTTTGTGTATCGTACTAAGCTAACTTCAAGATAGAAAATATTAGCACTATCAAGGGTAGACAGACAGAAGTAGAGATTGGGCCAGCTCAACTTAAGTAGCAGTAAGAAGAAAATTATCAAATCTCCGCAGAGATTTTAGATAGAGAGTTTAGAACTTTACTAACCTGCGGATTCCATGAATAAATATATTCCTAGGTTTCTCACTTCATAACTAGGAGAGAAGTGAGCGCCATTGAAAATAATAGATGATAGATAGGTGAGACAAGTGAGCCATAGCAACCATTTTTTTGTTGGACCACTGCATAATCCATACGATTTACATCCAGCAAAGTTTATACTCAGCCTTCCAGTGAAGATTGAGTATAAATTTTGCTTTTAGAACAAACGAAAATTGTAAACAAGTTAGTAGATAACACGTCAACTGGTCGGACATCGGCAATAGTAGCACCAAAAAAAAAAAAGAATTACAGTAAGAGGAATGATCATTTTAGGACTAATAAAGTTTCCATCGTCTGAACTTGAATAGATGGAGAGGATGGCACTCACGTCACTTTAAAATTCGAAAATACGAAATTTAAAAGAAGGATACCTACTCTAGAGTGGGAATATTTGAGACAGAAATCAAGGTATTTTTCTGTGTTAGATAATCATTCAATGCGAGAATGAGGAGTGCTGATTAAGCTGATTGAGACCAATACCATGGTGTGATGGGATTTTACTCTTTTCTAACTTCTAAAGACTAAGAATTCCCAGACCTTAGCAGGGCCAGGATCTAGAACCGTGAATTCGTGTACAAACTAACGTTACAGTTACATATTTCTACACACGTTGTTTGTCACAATGATTTCGCATCAAATGCTTTCAAGTTTGTTTACTGTGTATGAACTAATTCTCTTTGGAAATCCTTCTACAACATACTAATAGAAAATGGTTAAAAGTTGTTTATAAAATCAAGGACTACCAACTCCCATAGTAGAATAGTTGAAAAAGTGGCCATCTGTAAGCAGTAAATAACAGTTCAAAAACTCTCAACAGCACTGGAGTAGCTACTGGGATGAAATGAACTTAGCAGTTGTCGACGGTTTAAGTGTACTGCTAAACTACTCAGTAGCTCTAAAATCTAAAATAATTTTATTTAGTAAATATAACCTCGAAAAAGTAATCGTGTAAGTAGTCTATCCCACTAATATTTTTCGGTGCGTTCTTTAAAGTATACCCCGTAGTTATAGTGACGCCACCCTTATCTAACGGTTTTCTATGGACACTTTTTAATACACAGTCTGTACTCCTTACTTTTACACTCCATATCTGAAAGTTTTAAAGCCCTTACGGGCAGTTATCTCAGTTTTAGACGAGGCATTGGGACTAGCGTAGTCGACGGCGGCGCCTCGCTCGTCTTGTTTACGTCTAATTTTGGCGCGAGCGCCGCGACGCCGCGCCGCCCCCGCACTGCCCCCGCGCCACCCCCGCGCCGCCCCCGCACTGCCCCCGCGCCACCCCCGCGCCGCCTTCCCATTGAATAGTGCGCGTGCGGTTATTTCGGCATGGCGGACGCCGCTCCAAGACGTACCACGACGCCTGTTTGATGTCGCTTTCGCTATATTACTCTCTCAGGCTAACTTTGTCACTGTTATTGTTTTTGTATAAATAAGTAACTTAACAATTTTTAGTTCATTATTTAAATATTATATTGCTTCTAACTATGATTTAGTGGTGGATCCTTAATTTACCACTTTTAAGTCGTGTCGAAACACTCATAATTGATTAACACCTAGGTTTGAATCCCGGTTCGGGCCAAAAAATCAATTATTGAGTTTTTCTGTCAAGAAATTCGCAGTAGCTGCCCGGAGTCAGGCAGTTGGCGGTGTCTCACCCCGTGCCTCGGAAAGCACGTACGAGGGGTGATCCAAAAGTAATGATAATCGGTTACTTCAGGTCCGCATAAAAATCCAAAAAATAATATTTTTTGCTTGCTTATATACTCACTACGTCAGCCTAAAAAAATCATATAAATAGATCACGATTTCCGGGAGATACATTCATTTGAATACGAACTGTCAAAGAGATAACATCAACATGGAGAAAAACGAAATTAGAACTGTCATCAAGTACCTCTGTTTGAAAAATGTCTTCAAAAGACATACACAGTGACTTAGTGGAAACATTGGGGGACTCTGCTCCTCCATATTCCACAGTTGCACGCTGGGCCAAGGAGTTTAAACTGGGCAGAACATCCACTGAAGATGAACATCGCGAAGGACGCCCATCCACCTCCCTCACTGAAGACAACGTGAAAAAAGTCGAAGATGTTGTGTTGGTAGATCGAAGAGTGACCATCAGGCATGTAGCTGAGGTCACAAGTATATGGCAACGTTCAAAGAATCCTTGCGAACGAGTTGTATATGAAAAAGGTCTCTGCGCGTTGGGTGAATGTTAACCGACGAGCAAAAGAAAAATCGAGTTGACATTTCGAGGGTCAATCTCGAAAAGTTCCAACCAGATCAAGAAATTTTTTTGTTCTGTTTTGTGACTATGGACGAGACCTGGATCCACCATTTTGATCCTGAAACGAAACAACAATCGATGACTTGGAAGCGAGCCTCCTCACCGACGCCAAAGAAATTCAAAGTTTCAAGTTCGGCGGGAAAGGTTATGGCATCTGTTTTTTTGGACGCTCAAGGCATAATTATGGTGGAATATTTGGAAAAGGGAGCCACTATTACGGGCTCTTACTACGCAGACCAAATAAGAAGATTACGGGAGGCCATTAAGGAAAAAAGACGCGGCGAAATGCGAGCTGGAGTGCTGTTTCACCAAGACAACGCACCGGCTCACAAAGCCGCAGTTGCGATGGCTACCATTCAAGAAACGGGATTCGAACTGCTCGAACACCCTCCCTATTCGCCAGATCTAGCTCCTAGTGACTTCTACTTCTTTCCTCGGCTCAAGGAACGCCTCCGAGGCAAGAAATTCGAAGACGATAGCGAAGTAATGGCCGCTGTTGTAGCGTTTTGGGAGGGTCAAGACAAAGAATTTTTTTCAAAGGGAATCCTGGGTTTAGAATAAAGATGGACTAAATGTATTGATTTGTTAGGAGACTATGTAGAAAAATAAATTATTATTTTAACTTTAATTGCCGTGTTTTATTTTCATTATCATTATTTTTGGATCACCCCTCGTAAAGCCGTTGGTCCCGCGCCTGATCTCTCTCCGGTCGTGTCGGTTTACCGTCCCATCGGATTATGAGAGTGAGGGAATAGAGAGTGCACCTGTGCTTGCTCATACACTTGGGCACTATAATCCTGTCCTGCGGCGATGGCTAGCCTCCGTTGAGGCACGCCGCCGAGGCACGCCGCCGAGGCTGGAATTCGGTCCGGAGGACACTATAACACCTATCCATGTTGCTGAATAAGAATAAATGTTTCTTGTAGGTACCGATTTTGCTTTTAATACAAATGGACGCTTTTCCACGCGCCGGCACGTTGCCGCGGCGCCGATGCCGGGCTTCGTTTTTCCACTGGGCCGATGCCGGTGCCGATCTACACTCGGTTTTTGGGCAGTTCTAACGCACAGTTCTACAACACGTAAAAATGGTCTCGTCAAGCCATTGTATTTGTTTATCGCTTACATCTGTCGTTTCATAATTATATAATTTACATATGTGGTTTATCTCTTACATTTAAGACGAAAATGTAATCGACGCAAATTAGTCAAATAATCCTAAAAATAAGATACTTAGAAGGTATATAATATTAAATCATATTTTAATAATTGAAAATGGACTCAAATACTTCCGCATGATGCATGAGATGTCATTATTGCACAAGTCAATTTCCAGTCTCAATCTCAACGCTCTCCTTCTACCTCGGCTCACGCGTACGCTCATACACACGACTACAATACGTACGCAATACACATGCAGTTTTACCGGCCGGCATCGAACGGGAAGCTTTGCTGTCTTGGCACCGGCAACGGTACCGGTGGGAGTCATCGCCGTGTCGGCACCGGCACCGTTAAGTGGAAACAATGTCTGCATTTGCCATACATTTAATACATTTCTCCGAGACATGTTGTAAAAATGAACTCGTCAAGTCGTCGTATTTGTTTGTTACATCGCTTACATTTAAGACGAAAATGTAATCAACGCAGAGCAGTCGAATTCCGACCCTAAAAATAAGATACTTATAAAGTACATAATATACCCTATTTTAAAAGTTGTGAAATGGACTCCAAAAATATTTCCCGCATGAACATTTCATAACTTCACAAGTCAATTCCGAGTCTCAATCTCAATGCATCCCTTCTATACCACGCACACGGCCACAATACGCACTCAAACACATGCAGCTTTGCCAGCCTCCACCTTGTCGGACTCTTGCTCTTGCTGTCCCGGCAGACACCGGTTCGAGTCAATGCCGTGCCGGCGCCGACGCCGTTAAGTGGAAACACATACCTGCACTTGCCATACAGGAAAAAGTAAAAATTATACTATTCTTAATAAATTTCTTTATACATTAGGTTTGTAGACAAAATTAGATGAATAGAACTAGTGATGATTTAGAACTGATTATCTTACTGAGTTTAGCCAAGTTTTGTTACGTTACGTGTTATATAAATCAAATTGCTTACTGTACGGCAAACGACGCTCAACAATACCGGTGGAGTTATTTTCATTTAGGTATAATGTACACAGTTTCTTTGATGTTCTTAGCAGGAAGGTACCAATTAGTGAGCTTAGTTAAATATCTGGTTACTTGATCGGTATGATCACTAATTAGTGTTTTGATATTAGGCGGGAACGGAATGAAAATTCTGTAACAAATTCAAATTTATGAAATTATTTACAAAATATGTACACATGCTATAAATCACGTGTGTAAATAAATTAACTTATACATAAAATGATGTTTTAAAATTAAACAAAATTGGGAAAGGTATATAATTCAACTTTAATTATAGAATTCACGGTCGAGAAAGAATAATACGATGCGGCGATCTTTTAAATTTAATTGAGTATGCTTAAAGTGCATCCGCCGTGTGTTTTTCACCTCTCGGAGTTAACGAGCTCGCGCCCTGTGATGTTACCGCGACTAGCCTTGGAGGCTTCGGCGCGCTCCAGCTTCTCGGAATCGAACCCTCACCGCCCCGCTCCGCTCCCCTCACATATTCATCCCTGGGCCAGGACTCATTTTATCAAGATTCACTGCCATTGAGCATCGCCTTTATGCGTATTATACCATGTTCTTGGGTTATTTCTTACATTTATGTCGCTAACATTAAATTTGTTTTAGTAGAATATGTAATTTATTTTATCTATTCAATGTGATTTTAATATACAACATAAACGTAGGTAGAATTATTTTTAATTTATTACCCACCCGCCCAGAAATAAGAAATATTGAAGAAAAAAAAAGAATGTAGAGTTCTTGCATTGCAACTGATTTCTACGAGTACGTCAGTATTTAAATTATGAATTTACTCATGGTAGGTAATGTGCTTATCTAATAGCCACGCACATGTTCAGACTAAGGTAGTGAAATAGCGACAGAGTGTTGAGATGTCTGGTACTCCTATTGTCAACCCGTATCTCCGCTATGGGAGGGGTTCATATTTAAATAAATCAATTATTTTTTTATAAGATAGGGTGACAAACGAGCACACAGTCCACCTGATGGTAAGTGGTTGCTGTGGCCCATAGACATCTACATCTATCCTCGATTACGAATCAAAATGCAGATACGTTGTTACCCGTGAGGACTAAGATGGAATTCCTCGTTTCCAGTAAAAAAGGGTCTCCGGTTCTCTACACTCACCATACGAAACACAGCAGCATTAAGCTACTATTTTACGCTGGTATTCTATGAGAGCGTCGTCCTTCCCCGGTCGAGCCGACCCATTCGTGCTAAAACTATACTACTAACATAACTGTAGCATGGCTCTACCACGTATAAAATCATTAATAAATCGATAATTTTAATTAACGAATGCTGCTATTTAGATTTTTCGACAGTCATTTTCTGTCGAGTTATGTAAAACAAAAAAACAATGTAAGCTGAATATAAAGGAAGTGTAATGGTTTCTATTGGTGGTCGTATGAGTTACAGTCATTAACTACCGCACTCGAAGTCTTTATCTTGGTAACAATCTCGTCAATATATCGATAAATTATGTAGCAGGTTTGGCGCCTCCCTGTGCGAGTGAGCACCGTCAGGTCGTGTTCGACTTGTTTTAATTCATTTCGGTACACCTTAGTTGTTAGTAACAAAGGGATTGATTTTTTCTCTCGACTCCGCCCGACCTTTGAGTTGCTCGCCGCGTTTCTTGGTACCAGCGGCAATCATTCAGTAATCTCCGATAGTTTATTGATAGCACTTCGTGGGCCGCACCGCTCAGCGTACCCGATAAATACTGGATGACCTTTTTTACCGTCTGGAAAAAATAGGGTGTAATATGTGAACAGAGTAGAAGCCTATGGCACTGATATTTTACAAACAATAAAAAATAAATAAATTAATTAAAATCTTTTTTTTTATAAATAACAAACGAGCACAGAGTCCACCTGATGGTAAGTGGATGCTGTGACCCATAGACATCTACATTTATCCTTGATTAAGAATCAAAACGCAGATACGTTGTCACCCCCGAACACCCTTATTACTGGAAACGAGGCATTCCATCTTAGTCCTCACGGGTGACAACGCATAGATGTAGATGTAGATGTAGATGCCTATGGGCCACAGCAACCACTTACCATCAGGTGGACTGTGTGCTCGTTTGTCACCCTATTCTATAAAAAAAAGACTAAGATGGAATGCCTCGTTTCCAGTAAAAAGGGTCTCAGAATCTCTACACTCATCATACGAAACATAGCAGTATTGAGCCGCTATTTTACGCTGGTATTCTGTAAGAGCGTGGTCCCTCCCCGATCGAGCCGACTCATTCGTGCTACAACTATGCTACTAATATAACTGCAGCATGGCTCTACCACGTAAATCGTCATCATTGAGTTATATGCACTTATTTTGTTCATAAACTTTCATTATCTGTAAGCTGTGGTATTTTACTCTTTTATTTTTGTTTTTAATGCAGTTTTATTATAATCACGAAAAATTATTTAAAAGCTGACATTTTTAGTGCAAATAAAGTGTATTTATTAATTTATAATAAAATTGAGCCATCTAAAGTTATACTCTTGAATGCATGGCAAGTTTATTATGAAACGGTACGAAATATCACAGAGGCTTAAGTGGATATGTTTTTAAATGTTTTGTAAATTTTGAGAAAATTATACTAAAAACACGACTTTTAACAACATTCTCATTGATTAAAACTACTTATACAGATTTTATCGAGTTTAATGTGAATTATTTTTAACTCTCGACGTTTCGGGTGCTTTCCAGCACCCATAGGTCACGGGGGACCAGTCCCAGTGTAGTGTTCGCGTAAAAATATAAGAAATCATAAAATAACATTTTTATTTTATATTTCCATTTGTTTGTTTTGTAATGTCTTGTTCGGAACGGCCAGGCGGGCCAGGGTTTTATTTAAATATTGTAGAGCTTTACAGTTATTTGAAGTAAAAAAGTCCTCAAATAATTTTTCTCCCAGTAAATGGAAAGCGCTTGCCTGCTGCTACTGCCACTCCTACTGCGTAACCTCTAAAACAATCCACAGTAGACAATCATACCAATAATAACATATTCATAAACAATTTGTTGATCAGTAGGTTGAGCTGGAGTTAAATTCTGTTAAAATAAGTACATACGCATAATCCTTTTGTCAAAGTTCCTATGTACTTACTATACTATACATGACTGACTGCCTCGTTGTTCTAGTGCTACTAGTGTGACTGCTGGTCATAAGATCCCGGGTTCGAATCCCGGGCCGGGACAAAAATATCAGTTATTGAGTTTTTTTTATTAAGAAATTCTTAGTAGCTGCCGGGAGTCGGGAAGTTGGCGGTATCTCACTCCCGTGCCTCGGAAAGTACTTAAAGACGTTGGTCCTGCGCCTGACTTCTCTCCGGTTGTGTCGGCTTACCACCCCATCGGACAATGAGAGTACGGGAATGGAGAATGCACCTGTGCTTTTGTATACACTTGGACACTATAATCCTGTCTTGCGCCGATGGCTATTCTCCGTTGAAGCTTGCCGTCCTGAACGAAATTCGTTCTGGAAGACATTATTATTATTATATTTTATGTATAGGTATTTACTTTTAGATAGGATAGTATTGTTGCAAAGAAAAGCAATTTCTTTTAGTATTATAGGTTTTCTTTTTATTATTCAAAATTAGAACAACAACGTTGTAAGTAGATACTTAATACTTTTTAAAAAGCTTTCATAACGCCAAGATATAAAGCCTATATATTCATGAGAACTCTTGAACTAAAATTTATATTACGTTTTGTCCTTCAGTTAACAGACAATTGCGATTTGAGATCGTTACGAAAATCGCAGCTGACATTTTATATCTTAGGGCGGAGTGCAACATGCCTTCCCTTCTCGGATCGAGGTTTCACAACCTCGGAGCATAAGACCTTTTTAAATGCTACGTGATATATAAGAATTTTCTATATAGCTATAATAAAAATGGTAATGTTTTATGTTTAAAAATAATAAATTCCAATATTTTTAAATATATATATATATATATATATATATATATATATATATATATATATATATATATATATATAACTACTAAATTCAATATACGAATTATATTCGCTCCATAGATCTCGGGATCACGGCAAATTTGCAAAACACTTGCGTGCAGGAAATATTTTTTATGCCTTGCCGGCAGGCATGTCGTGTTTAAGACAGGGCTTAACACAAATTACTAAATCACTTTACTATTTTAAATAATTTTCAGGTTTCTTTTCATATATTTTTTCACTTTATTTAGTGTTACGTTAGGAAAAAAGTTATTATATTGTTAATAATGCTACCTTTCCAGCTGAGGTAAGTCATCGGCAAAACAGAAAAAGGTTAACCGGCACGAATCTAGAGATGAGGTAGTAATGGTGGTGCGGAAGAATGGGTGCGACTAGGACAAAGCATGTAACCGAAGGAAAGAACGAGATGTCCATACAAAGAGATTGTTTCAAAGTCCACCGGTGTTAAGGACAGTAGCCCTCGGTGCAAGTTGCACTACAATAATATATATATATATATATATATATATATATATATATATATATATATATATATATATATATATATATATATATATATATATATTATTGTTCTAAACGTAGTGATTGTATTCTCTTTTGGATTGTTCTAGTGTTCTCGCAGGTGTCTTGCTGTATTCCAAAACGGCTTTATTACCTTAATATTTGCATTTTAAAAACGTTAAAACCTGAGGAAAAAAAGCCACTTTTTGAAATGCGAGGAAAATAACGGTAACAGGCATTTGTTTATTTTTGATCTCTTCTACAAATATAGTGAGTGAGTAATAGCTAAATTGACGTAATGATGGCAAAAATACAATTAAACCTGTAGGCGTAACACTACGAACAAACGAGTCAATGTTAAACGTCAACGTTTAATAAAGTCTACGTTGGCAACTCGCAAATCCGGTACAGGAGTACCCGACACCGGTGACCATTAGAGCTTCCTGCAATCGCTCGCGTCTGAATGGGCGCTCTATCCAAGACCAGGCTACTGGCAGCCATATGAATGAGAAGCGCGTTATGCACAATGAATTATTCGTGCCAGACCGGCTTCCGTTGGCGCCGGACACATGCACCGTTTTCTGCCTTTTTCTGATTAACGTCTAATTATAGGGCACAGCTCTCCACACGATCCCCGTGACTCAGTTTCGACTTCGACTGTAATGTTTGGACATGCTGCACAGTACTCTTTGGACTTATTAGTAGCTATATAGTTTAGAAACGGTTATAAAAAAACCTTTGTTACGTTTGGTAAATTTTTGTGTGTGTATTTTAAAAATGTCTAAATTGATGTATATTTTTAACGTGCGTATGAAATAAATATTAAAATGTTAACTTTAAATCTACTAAATGTTATTTTAAATTTCTAAGTGATCGAGGCTTTAATTTGAATTTTTCTACGCTGATATACTGTTTTTCTTTTAGACCTGATTAGATCCAAATTAAATTTTGCCAATATATGCCCTAAAAGTCGGTCTAGCTTCTGAGTAAGCTTCCGCTACGTCAGACGTGATTGACGTAATTTGCTTGCTACCCTGGCTTCCTTTGCAAGTTTCTAAAATGACGTTAATGAACACTTTTACCAAATGTTTAACGGCGCTTAGAAATATCTTTATTACCGTTTCCAAATATATACTGACGATTACGAAACGTAGTCGTTGCTACTTTGAATTAATCATTTTTTTTTAATTTTTATTCTAGTTTTTGTGTTGTTATTTCTTAGAAGTGCTGTGTTTGTATTTTTATTTTAATGTTAAATTAAGGAACAGGCTAAGGCTAACAGTACATCTTAGTCAGGACAGGGATTCTGCAACCCATGGACACCGAGCTGTCTACGGAAAAGAAGGCATAAACGCGTTATCACTAACGAGGACTTAGATGAAATACTTCACACCCTGTAATTTAAGGGGAAATATAACCTCAAATGGCTTAGCAAGATCCTCCGTTATGCCGAAAATATTGCAGCATTAATTTTGAAATAAATATATGGTAAAGTTGAGGATTAATGTTAAGGATTATGTTAGACGAAAACACGATTCCGTAAAATTTTCTCGATAGAAAAAAAAATTCAAAGTCACCTCCAAAATAAACAATAAACCGCTGTTATTCATAAAAAATTTTAAATAAAATCATGAAACTTTGCATACTAACTGAACTAACTATAAAGCAGTGCTTATGTTATTTACTTTTTTTAAATACCATTATTTTCACTTTAAAAAGAAATTACCTAAACTAATCCTAACCTAATCGGCTTCTTGAAGCTTGATTCCTGTTTCCTGCCGCCCGGTCAGTTTTGTTTCGGCCTTTGAAGGGAGAGGTTGTGTCGCTTACGATCAGAATACACATTACGCAACAGGACGACGTAAAATTAAAATGGGAAATAACCGTAATAAAAATAAGAAGCGACTAGGTTGGCGTTAAGAAACAGGCATAAATATGATAAACCTAATGAAATAAGTATCTAACGACCTATCTACTTACAGTACTAGTGATTACAAACATGTCGGTACATAGCATACGACGCGCGGGGAAATGGGGGCGAAATTAGAATTTGAGCTGACTTACTATATCCTCTTAACTGGCTCCCTTATCATTGTAATCGCAAGCAACTAGTCAGCAGACAGCGTGAGAGTAGCACCTATCTGACAGACTCCTAGCTATTATTTACTCCGTGCTCCTAGGCAGTTGAGAGTTTAGGCAGTCAGTTCTTTAACTTGAGCGCAATTAAATTAATTGAAATCTTTTTTTATAGAATAGGGTGACAAACGAGCACACAGTCCACCCCATGGGAAGTGGCTGGTGCGGCCCATAGACATCTACATCTGTCCTCTAATATGAATTAAAATGCAGGTGAGTTGTCACCCGTGAGAATTAAGATGGAATGCTTCGTTTCCAGTAAAAATGGTCTCCAGTTCTCTACATTCACCATACGAAACGCAGCAGCATTGAGCTGCTATACGCTGGTATTCTGTGAGAGCGTGGTCCTTTCCCGGTCGAGCCGACCCATTCGTACAACAACAATAGTACTTACCTATATAGTTGCAACGTGGCTCTACCACGTATAAAAATCTAAAAGAACGTAACATATCTAATGTTGAGTCAAGAGTGTTAACATAATTATTTATGATGATGTAGGTTATAATATGACAATTTAGTGTAAACTGCAAATTTCATCTCCAAAACAGTAATTGTTTACTAAATTTAGTGCGTTAGGGTGACTGGTACAATTAAAAAAAGGCTTAAATTTTTATCTTATTTTTCCGTGCGACGTATGATTAAACTGTCGCACTATTAGATACATCGGCAGCCGTCAATCGACCTCGAAACCGGTCTAAGAACTAGTGGTCATACAAAACGTTCTGGTTAGTGTTTAACGTGTGCAGGAATCGGAGACAAGCTTTGGCGACCCGGATGCTGCGCTTCAATAGCGGGTTCGACTCAACGCAGCACAAAAGGCAGGTCACGATGCGTCGTCATTCATCCTTGTCCCGCCGAACCGGTTTCTTGAATCGCCACTTTAATATTACCTAGGTATATTGATAATTCTCGAATGCTTTACACACCGACGTGTTTGGAGAAATATTAATATGAATTGCGTTATTTATTAATTTAGACAAAAAATATGCGTATGGAACATAATCCTTCGGAACTCTACTTTTTTGTTTGCAGCATCGCTGTCGGTGCTCGCAACATTAATAATTTCTTTGAGATAACGCGGCGAGCGTATTATCTGAGTACTTTCTAAAGTTAGATGAAGAAAAAAACATGTTGTTAACCTCTGGCGGCGAGAGGCGGACCACCTAGCCGCAAGGCCGCCTAGTCTCCGGCACCACAGCGCACTCCACTGCCTTGTATTGTACGATTTGTACGCTGTCCTACTAGATAGTGCTCAGTGCATACGTCGACTAAATACAATTTTTCTTATATTCACATCACGTAATACATAACCATATAGGTGAACGTTGAACAGCAAAGTCTTAGTTTATTTGAATATACTTTAAAATAGTTAAGTAAATAAAAGGAAAATTGTTATGTACATCCGCGACTTTGTCCAAGTAAACTTCAGAATTTGCCTTAAGTACAAATACGTAGATATATACATTCCTTTAAACCACTACATTGTGACTAGTTACGCCACTCGGTTATAACCTGCTCGTGGAGAAACATTCAGATTTTGAACAATTATTTGCAAGCCATACTAACACTTCCGTGCGACATTCAAACCCGCGGACTCTCAACAGTGCACCCAAATGCTTGGCCACTTTGCTATTGATTCGTCAAAACCTATATTATATACTAGCTTGCCAGGCAGACATTGTTCTGCCCTTTTCGACGACACTTTATCATGTCCTATTAAAATCCTTAAATTCGCAAAAAAAATTGTAGGTCACTCACCAGCAAAAAACTATCCTATCACTCAAGTTGAACCAAACTGCACACGGTATGCAAATTTGATTAAAATCGGTTAAGTAGTTTAGGAGTCCACCGCGCACAAACAACGTGACACGTAATTTATGTATATTAAGATTTAGTAAGGTTCTATTTGTAACCTGATAATTACATTGTCGTGTCATGTTTTATTTTTTATGTAAACTGCACCCCGTATCAAAAAAAAATAAAAAAAAAAAAAAAAAAATAATATATATATGTATTCTTGCCTCCCCATTTGACGCAATCAATGAGTTCCTCAAGCTGGAACTTGCGACCGATAAACTAATTTACTTACTACTATTACATTTAAAACGAACAAGCTACAATACATTTGATACTAACATATTATGATTAATTGATTTTATTATAAATTAGGTATTTGATACCTATATAAATTAATAAGTCACGATCATGAAACTTAATTTTGAAAAAAATAAATGTAATGTGTAATGCGGCGCCATTGCGGGCCAAGTATAAATATTATGCTTTTATTTATTTAAACCAACACTATTATTTATTCTGTTACAAAACTTATGTTTTTTATATTCGTGCCTTACAATAAAATAAATAAGTACATTGATTTAAATGAAATTGAATTGAAGTGTTTTGTATATTATGGTGTGTTACCGTTATTATTTTGCTTATTGTTGCTATTAATCGTAGTTATTGTTTATTTATAGGATTAGAAATCAAATGCGTATTTAAATTGAAATGCTGCGTATGGTCTTAGTTTGGCTAGCATCGCCGTTCTGACGCCGTACTTTCATTTTGATGTTTTAGCATTCACAGATTGCCCTACTCGTTTAAACTTATCTAAATTTATGTCCTTATTTTCAATTATACCCAAAGAAAATCTTCTAACAACGTTTGAATATAGTTTGGCTTAAACAGTACAGTAGATCCCGTAATAAAATCATCGGCCGGAAGTCGATGCGTCACTTAGTCGTTTTCGTCCACTTCTGTTTGTGTGGGTATGTTTGCGCGTGAGAATGTGTAAGTAGTCAATAAAATAGTGCCCACTGTATTTTAGCTACCCAATTTCGAACAATCGACAAAGCATAGGGCTAGCACAAGTGTTTGGCAAGAATTTTCTTCATGACACATACACTAGGAAGACTGACTGAAGTGCAGCTTGCGTTATAATATTATGGTGTTACGAGTGTAACACGTTGCTCTCGTTTGTATAGTGTTACTGATTACTTGTGTGTGCGTTTATTTACGTACGCGAGCGCCGACTCGTCCGAGATTCAAATTTAGAACGCCGTCTCCGCCATGTTGTTCTCGGTGAAAAACCTACAAACCATCGTGTGGAAGTTGCGAAAATGTCACAAAAATTGTCATGGTGATGGTGATTAATTTGGGATGATTTTTGCTCCCATCACAATTGTCTTAAATTAATTAATGCCATAAGTGATTCAACAGAATTTATACACATGTATTCAATTGATTATAATATCATGACATTCTTATAAAATTACATGAGGATACATTAAAAGTTGTACTTACGTATGTACACTGTAGACATTATTTTAGAATTGTGTTAGCGTAAATAAATTCTCCTGGTTAGTAAAACGTATTCATGTGAATGAATGAGTCACGCCCAGAATTGGTTCATTTATCCACCAGATTGTTACGGAGCACTATCATCGTTCATTTAAATCACTTTGAGATCTTTACGAACTACAATCGTATCAATTTAAATGATAGAAACTTCAATGAATATCTTTAGGGTCTTGTACGGACGGCGACCCCTCTCTAAATAGAAGAACCTAAATGATTGTTAAAGACTTTTATAAAGATGTAATAATATCTTATGTCTCATAAATGATGTAATATAAATGTGGCCAAGATTGTTATACCTGAAAATTAAAATCTATAATTTAAACGTTACGTAAGAGTTAAATAACTACGTAACTGTAAAGATAAGACATTAATGTAATACTATTTTAATATTATTTTAACTCACAGTGAAAGTTATGCTTGCTCATAAAAAAAACAGCTTTATACAATATTATTAAATGCAAAAATTTGTTAATTCATATCCATAATTATTTTTTTATAAATAAATAAACAATAAATAAAAATAAAATATAAAATTTGACAGTTTAGCCATGTTTTTTTTAATCGGGGATTTTATGGAGTGAATATTTTACAAAACTCCCGGATTTGTAAATCAGTTTTAAAATAACAGAAGGCTATTTCGATTGCTATTTTCACGAACATGAAACCGAACTAGATAGGAGTGAGTAAGTTGGATTTTTAGGGCGAATTACCAGCTTTGTTACATTAGACGTAAATTATTTTGATATTGGGAGCCGTCATGTTATAGACTACCCGTATTTCAACCGCCAAGCACTATCCACTGTTGTATTCCGGGTTGAAAGGTTATAGAACTTATAAATAAAGTTCTAGACTACCAAGTATTTAATCGAAGTTCATCTGTAGCCCTCAGAGGTGACATTTCAGCTGTAGCCTTTTTTGTTTGAAGTTAGGTACAGGTGTTCATGAGCTCAAGTTGCCAGCCATCTTACTATCAGGAACTGTTACCTCGATTGTCACTTTCATTTTATAAATAACCACGTGTAAAATTAACAGCGATGGACAATGAAATTGACAATAATTAAATACATAAAATAAATATAAAAATCCGTTCTTTAAATTATACAAAAAATATTAAAAAAAAATACAACAAAGTTTCGTGCGTTAATATTCACATTTAAATTAACTGACTCTACTTCAAAAGAAAACATGCATTACGAAATAATAATGAAATTAGAACAAGGACACTACTGCAATGGATCAAGCCCACTGATCTATCGACATAATATAATTTTTCGGCTCCAAACGGTGCCATTTGGAATGTGTTATTAATAGTAACTCAAATCGTATACCTATGTATTAAGTATAAACAGCAGAATTCGTTTCTGAAATCGGAACTTACCAACATTTAGTCAACTATTCAGTCTTAGCAATAAATTCCGAATAAGTAGCTCATGTTGCCAAAACGAGAGGTCCAGTTTTCAAACTTGATGTGGTTTCATAGGATGCAAAACTCACCCGTGTTTATTATATTTTTATCCGTCTAATACATAAAGTGATAAGTCAGATGGTTAGCGCTCGCTGTAGATTTTAAGTGCTGATTTATCACGTGCTCGGGGTTGAAGGAAAACATGGCACAGGGCTGCGTGCTATCGCCAACGCTGTTTCTTCTGCATATCAATGATATGTTGCAAACCCGTAGCATTCATTGCTATGCAGACGACAGCACTGGTGATGCTCTTTACACCGGCCGAGCCAATATTTCTCGGGAAAACGTCTCTGAGTGCCGGGACAAACTTGTGTCTGAAGTCAAGTCTCTGCTGGACAGTGTCTCGGATTGGGGGCGACTAAATCTAGTCCAGTTTAACCCCCAGAAGACACAAGTTTGCGCGTTAACCGCTAAAAAGAACCCCTTTGTCGTATCCCCTCAGTTTCAAGGCACTCACCTTGTTGCCTCAGCCAGTATCGGAATCCTCGGCGTCGACATATCGAGTGACGTGCAGTTTCGTGGTCACTTGGAAGTGAAGGCCAAATTGGCCTCTAAAAAGCTTGGCGTGCTCAGCAGAGCGGGACAGTATTTCATGCCGGCACACCGCCTGCAACTTTACAAGGCGCAGGTTCGGCCGCTCATGGAATACTGTTCCCATCTCTGGGCTGGGGCTCCCCAGTACCAGCTTCTTCCACTTGACCGCATCCAGCGCAGAGCGGCTCGAATCGTCGACGACCGAGTGCTTTCCGATCGGCTTGATTCACTGGCGCTGCGAAGAGATGTTGCATCTCTTTGCGTATTTTATCGCATCTATCACGGGGAGTGCTCTGAGGAATTGTTCGGATTAATCCCAGCCGCCAAATTTCGTGAACGCACTACGCGGCAAACGTCCCGATACCATCCACACCATCTGGATGCTTGGCGGTCCACCACTGTACGTTTCAAAAGGAGTTTTCTTCCGCGTACAACCTCTCTGTGGAATAATTTACCACCGGTGATTTTTCCGGACCGATACGACCTGGGGACCTTCAAGAAAAGAGCTTACTCCTTTCTAAAGGGCCGGCAACGCACCTGCAATTCCCCTGGTGTTGCGGTTGATCATGGGCGGCGGTAGTCACTTAACATCAGGTGAGCCACATGCTCGTTTGCCCCCTCTTCTATAAAAAAAAAGGAAAACATGGTGAGAGAAGTGTTTAAGAAATGATAAAAAAATATTTGAAGTTTGCCATCGAGGCATTGGCACATTTATTATTATCATGTTGTAACGGTCTCCCCCCTCTCTCATAATAATAATTATATTAGATATAATTAATTTACCCCTTTTCGATAAAAATTATATATATGTGACCAGGAATAATAAATTATGTTTTGATCTTTCTAAAGGTTTAATAATAGGCCGTTTGTAATAATTTGGCATGATCGTCTTAGTTAGGACCCTTATTTACGTTGTGTTTGTTTAGTAACTTAGTTCTTTTAGGTGTCTTTTGGAAGAATGAATATTCACTAGAACAATTGAAAGCTGTTGGTAGTGCCTTATAAGCTAAGTGAACCCCGTTCACGAAGACAGGGCTCGAGAAAGGTTAAGAACGTAAAACGTCTTTATTCCACTTGTATCAGGTTGACATTATTAATTTATTATTATTTATCCCTTCCCGCTTGGAAAAGGCTCACAATATATTTATACAAAAATACCCGATACAAGGGCTTCGCTCTCCTACATTTATTAAAAAAAAAAATGTAGGGGAGGTACACGGCCCCACACACGCCGTGCACGGTGAGTGCCAACCATTTTGATGCACTCCCCCCGAAGGGAATGCTAATTCGGGAACTGGACCGTAGTCCACAGCAAAATAACTGGCGAACCAGTAAAAGAGGCTTGGCCCCTTGTTAGTGCGTAAGCACAAACATCGACCGAAGTCGCGCATGTCAATGCGTGTAAACGCCATACAGAATACGAACGAATCCAGCCACAGTGAATGTACGTCACACGGTTTAGGCAAATAGGCACACTGGCCGTAAACCCTCCGTGAGCGCCACCACCTGCCAGACCGCCGCTCCTGCAGACGTGATGTAAGTGTATGGCATCACCACCAGTTGCATGATCAGCACGGCTACTAGCCGCAGAGCGTGTCATGAGTCTACCGCTCACCTCAAGGGAATGGGGTCCCACGTTGTGCGGCTTTCGGCCGCAGCCTTGAGAGTCTCCTCAGATCCTCCCGCCAGCTACCACCCGCATGAGGTCGACACATATGCTCCACCAACCAATACAACGGCAGATATAGCCAAAAGGCAGTTATAAGATAAGAGTAATAATTCGCCATCAGAAAGGGTTTGTGTCACTGACGTTGAGTAAATGCATTTTCGATCATGTTTGTCTCACCCACCGACAAGTTGCCTTCAATCATTCAAAGGTGGGAAAGTTACAGAGATATAATATTATGTTGTTATATAAAACATCGTGGAGGGCAGACAGTCTGCAGCCCCGTAATGAAGGGACCCGACTTGGGCAAAGCTACTTAGGTGTGAGTCAAACCAAGACGCAGAGAGCGCCATTGAGAATAGCGTCCCACCAAACAACCATCGCAGAGACGCAATGCTGCAGAACGCAACAAGCATCATTACGACTATCGTCGGGCTTACACCATCCCAAGGTCCCCCATACATCCCAGCAGACATCACCACCCGCATACCTCCATCGACCAGAACCACAAGAGAGCGTCGAATCAGGCGCATCAAACCCGCAGATCCATCACAAGACGCAATACCGCAAGTAGCAGTAAGCATCAAAGCAACTATCATACGGGTGGCACCCCCTCACAACACACCCACATGACTCTTATCGACTTTGGTAACAAAGTTGGTATTGTTGTTATATAAAAAATATCACCAACGTATCATAGTAGCACGCTACTAAGACGCCAATGAACAAAACTCCACGTATCATAGCGCTAATGCACTAAGACATGTAGTTGAGTATGCCTGTTACACTTAAAAGTACTACCAAACACACTCATCATCCCAATCCGAAAGATAGACGACACATCGCTATGCGCAACGACGTCGCCCACAAACGGTATGGGTGTGCGATGTCCACGGGAAAGCCGTATTGCTACAACAAACCCGCTTACCACCAGCACTAAGATGTTAATTGTATACCTCCATCGACCAGAACCACAAGAATGCGTCGAATCAGGCGCAGCACACCCGCAGATCCATCACAAGACGCAATACCGCAAGTAGCAGTAAGCATCAACGCAACTATCATACGGGTGGCGCCCCCTCACAACACACCCACATGACTCGTATCGATTTTGGTAACAAAGTTTTTATTGTTGTTATATAAAAAATATCACCAACGTATCATAGTAGCATACTACTAAGACGCCAATGAACAAAACTCCACGTATCATAGCGCTAATGCACTAAGACATGAAGTTGAGTATGCCTGTTACACTTAAAAGTGCTACCAAACACACTCATCATCCCAATCCGAAAGATAGACGACACATCGCTATGCGCAACGACGTCGCCCACAAACGGTATGGGTGTGCGATGTCCACGGGAAAGCCGTATTGCTACAACAAACCCGCTTACCACCAGCACTAAGATGTTAATTGTATACCTCCATCGACCAGAACCACAAGAATGCGTCGAATCAGGCGCAGCACACCCGCAGATCCATCACAAGACGCAATACCGCAAGTAGCAGTAAGCATCAACGCAACTATCATACGGGTGGCGCCCCCTCACAACACACCCACATGACTCCTATCGATTTCGGTAACAAAGTTTTTATTGTTGTTATATAAAAAATATCACCAACGTATCATAGTAGCATACTACTAAGACGCCAGTGGACAAAACTCCATGTATCATAGCGCTAATGCACTAAGACATGAAGATGATAAGTATGCCTGTTACACTTAAAAGTGCTACCAAACACACTCATCTTCCCAATCCGAAAGATAGACGACGCATCGCTATGCGCTACGACGCCGCCCACAACCGGTATGGGTGTGCGATGTCCACGGGAAAGCCGTATTGCTACAACAAACCCGCTTACCACCGGCACTAAGATGATATGTCTAGGACACATCGGTTAGCGAGTCCAAGTTTACCTCGGACCAATTGCTCGTGAAGCAGCACACACGCCACCATAATATTCCTTTTCAAGTCCCTAATAAGGACTAGTCATTTTGCTACAGTACTAGGAGCAGTCGGTCACCCGACCACCCCATACAATGCTTATGCATCAAGGAGACCTTCAATAATAATGCTTTTGTATCATAGACCTTACTTTCATAAGTCATTCATATATAGGGTTCGAACCCACGACCCTACTATTGTAATACAAATTCATCATGGAGACCTTCTATAGTATTGCTTTTGTATCATAGACCTTACTTTCATAAGTCATTAATATATAGGGTTCGAACCCACGACCCTACTATTGTAATACAAATTCATCATGGAGACCTTCTATAGTATTGCTTTTGTATCATTGAGTTTAATATCATAAGTCCCTAATATAGGACTAGTCATTGTGCTACAGTACTTCAGGCAGTCGGGCTCCCAACCACCCCATATATATGTACAACTGCAGGTATGTACCTCCGACAGCTTCCTCCATACAAGACATCTATACGTGAACACCTTCCATAACTTAGGAAAATTTTCTTTAATACATGAACTCCTTCAACAACTTAGGAAATTTCATCTATACGTGAACTCCTTCCACAACTTAGAAAAATTTTCTTTTATACACGAACACCTCCCATGACTTAAACAATTTTTAACAAATTTTCTAATTATCTTATAAACGTTATTTAACTTAATTTTATAATATTTTTTGACTTGTATTTCTATTATTTATCTTATTTTAAATATTTTTTTCAAGTTTTTTTAAATAAATTTATTTATTACGAAAAACAATAATTTTGCCTT
Source organism: Parnassius apollo (assembly GCA_907164705.1). NCBI lineage: Eukaryota > Metazoa > Arthropoda > Insecta > Lepidoptera > Papilionidae > Parnassius > Parnassius apollo. Next base: position 14,687,785 of record CAJQZP010000693.1, read on the forward strand.
TAATATACTATGTTATTGGGATAATGTCTGAAATATATTAACTTTATGTTTATTAATTTAACTTAATTGCTTAATATATATCTTTTAAGACTATTTTTGACGCCCCTTTATATTGAATTTAATTATTACTAATAATATTGGGCCGTCACAATGTGTATGAATTTTTATGTCTGCTTATTTATAAATTCCTAGAGCCTAAATTGTTTGTCCGGCTTTGAAGTCCGAGGTGGCGTCAGATTCATCTTCGACTACGGAGTGTACGTGTAGTTACGTAATAGTCACTACTATACACCTTTTTTACGTAGTAGACCCACGCAGCAGCTATAATAGTAGTAGCATGAATTGATCGCCTCGACTGGGGCAGAGGACCACGCTCTCACAGAATACCAGCGTAAAATAGCAGTTTAATACTGCTGCGTTTCATATGGTGAGTGTAGAGAACCGGAGACCCTTTTTACTGGAATCAATGATTCCAGTAAAAAGAAAAATTCTGAAAAATTGAAATATTATAAGAAAAAGATTTTTTTAGTTATAATATCATTGACTGGAATCGAGGCATTCCATCTTAGTCCTCAGGGGTGACGACGCATTTGCGTTTTGATTCTTAATTGAGGATAAATGTGGATGGCCATGGGCCACAGCATCCACTTATAATCAGGTGGACTGTGTGTTCGTTTGACACAAAATGCTATAAAAAAACTTGTGTCGTGTCCGAAGAGTCTTGCAAAAACCATATGGTACTTTTTGACATATTATATTAACTTATTCAACCAAATGATCTATCTTGATAATACATTTTAAATTTCTAAGTCATCTAGAAGTGATCTATGTTTTTTATGAGTGGGTAATGAATCAGTGAGTTAGTAAGTGATAAAAATGACACTTTTCAGACCTTAATAACTCAGGGACTGTAGCACAGAATAAATAATAGTACTACGTCACTGTAGTAGATTCATTAATGAAATGGGAATCCAGGTATTCAAAGGTGTTTTATTAAACATGCAAAAATACAAGATAAGTATATTCGTCTTTTAAGTTTTTGAGTTATGGGGGTTCAAAAATGGTTCGAATCGAAATGATTCGCGTAAATATAGTACCTACACAATGTCGGTGTGTCGCCCATTTCTTTTTGAACTTGGCCTTAGAGTAAGTAAGACACTGCAGTATCTCAAGAAAGTACATTTAACATCGCTGTATATAATAATTTTATGTTAATCTCCTAACTCCTTAATGTAAAATTGGAAACTAATTTTCACAGATCATTCTCATTTGGCTACTTTTCGGGTTTCATGTTATTGTGTTGATAATATTGCCGTGCGATCACTACAATTGCGTAATCAATTACGAAGAATAAATAACCTTCTTTGTTTCGAGGTTACCCGAACAAAAAAAATATAGTTTGTCAAACTAAGCTCATAATTTTTTATCAAACTTTCGAATCCAATGTTGAAAATAGAACTTCTTAATAGGACAAATGACTTATTTCTTAAAAGTTTCGGAAATACTATGTTGTGACTATGAACAAGGCTGATAAAGCAGAACAGACAGCCTGGTATTTGGAGTAAAAACTTCTTTAACCACATTGCGCACTTTTGGGATGGGGAAAAAGCATTTAAATCGCATAACCGTCACGCTCAGATACATAAATTTGATGAGCGTCATTTTGAAAATCGAATTGATTAAATTTAATAAAATTAATATAGATAAATTTGTTTATAGCGCAATAAGTGAAAATTTTCATTTTAAAAACTTCATAAAAATACTTTTTAAAAAGTATTTCTTAAAAACCCAACAATAATATTTACAAGTTTCTGAAGCTAAGAAGTTTTCACCTCTGACGTGCAGTCCTACGACTGACTTACTTTTACTTTACTTTTACTTATCTTCACGCACAATCCCTAACGGGGTAGCCAGAGAGAACAGATCGCCAAGTGTCACGATCCTTACATACCTCTTTCGCTTCTTTCAGGTTCATTAACTTCTTTATACATGCACGTCTAGGTATCCGAGTACTCTTGACCCTCCCCTCTTCGAGCAATTTGCTCACATGGTCTTCGAAAGTTAGTCTCGGTCTACCTCGACACCTTTTAATATTTACTTTCGCTCTATATATTTTCTTCACCATTCGGTCTTCACTCATTCGTTCAACGTGCCCAAACCATTGGAGTACGCCCCTATCAATTTTTGTGATAAGGTCATTTTTCAATCCTGCCATATTGCGAATCTCTTCGTTTCGCTTTCGGTCGGCTATGGTAACGCCACACATTTTACGAAGAGATCGCATCTCCACTGCATTCAACTTGCTTTTATGCTTCTTCTGGCATACCCAGGTTTCGCTGCCATATAACAAAGTCGGTACCAACACTGCGTTATGTATTGCAAGGCGTGCACTCTTCACCACGCCTTGCCTTTTTACTAATGCATTCAGGGCACCATTGACATTGTTTCCGGCAGCGACACGCCTATCCACATCTAAATCACATCTTCCATCCCGGCTGAAAGCACTCCCCAAGTATACAATTTCATTTACCTGTTCTAGACATTCCTGATTTACCCATATTTCACATTTCGTTCTCTCTTCGTCCTTTTCAAATACCAGAACCGTAGTTTTATTAGCATTCAAACGGAGACCTTTAATTTCACATTCCTCTTTCATACACGTGACTAATGCCTGCAGTTCTGCTTCTGATGGTGCAATAAGCACTGCATCATCAGCATACAGCAGACAATTAACTTTTATGTCACCCAATTTCACACCCAAACAGCTATTTTTCAGCTTCTGTAAACAGCTGTCGAGATACAGTATGAACAGCCAGGAAGACATGACACAACCCTGTTTTACGCCCGCTTGGACGCTAAACATGGGTGACAGGTCATGCCCTACCCGCACACAGGCTTTACAGTCATAGTAAAGTGACTGCACAGCCCTTAACAATCGACCATCCACACCATATCCCGGCAACAGTTCCCACATTTTCTTCCTTATAACCTTATCAAATGCTTTCTCCAGATCCACAAAAGCACAAAAAATCCTCTGGTTAACACTCAGAAGTTTCTCCGTGATCATGCGGAGAGAAAACATTTGATCCGTGCATCCTCTTCCAGGTCTAAATCCGCATTGTGCCTCCCATAAGACTCTTTCCGATTTCTCTTGCATCCTACGTGTCAAAACCTTCGAGTAAACTTTACTTGCTAAACTGGTCAAGCTGATCGCCCGATAGCACCCGCAGTCAAAATGTGAACCTTTACCTTTATATAAAGGCACAATGACCGCGGATCGCCAATCATCCGGGACATCTCCCGTCCGCCAGCACAAATTGCACAGCAGATGGAAGCTGTCCCAGACGCGAGGCCCACCGTACTTGACCATTTCAGCAGTAACTCTGTCTAGTCCCGCAGCCTTACCACATTTCAAACTTCGAATCGCACGTTCAATCTCTTTCATGCTGATGACCTCAGTGTCATCGAGGTCCGTGTCATGCCACGGCGTGCCAGTCACGGCGTCACCCCCGGATCCTTCACTAAGATCATGACACGCATACATTTCTCTATAAAATTCACTCCATCGCTGCATGACGTCCGATTTTTCAGAGAGGACGTCATTGGTTCTCGAAAGCACTTTGTTCATTCTTAAGGCTGTCGCACCACTCCGGGACCCTCCAACCTCTTTCCAGAAGAGTTTGGAGTTTTCCCTAAAGTTGTGCGACAACCTCTCGTCCGCTTCTGTTCTACACCTTTCACGTACTTCCTCAATAAATGTTTTCGCATGAACTTTCTGCAGCTTATATCTTTCTTTCATCTTCTCTCTCATATGCTCATCGTTACTAGAGGCCAAGTAGTCTAACCATGCTTTTTTCTTCTTTTTTTACAGCTTCTCTCACTTCATCATTCCACCATGCATCTCTTCTTTTACTACTACCTCTTTTTGTCGTACCACATACTTCTTCCGCTGCACTTACCATTCCATCCCTAAGGTTCTGCCATGTTCTCTCCACACATTCTTTCCTGCCATCGATGGTGTCAAGCTTTTCGGCTACCCTCGTGTGATATTTGTCCCTAGTATCCGCTTCCTGAAGCTTCCAGCTTCGGATGCGACAGACCGACTGTGGTTCTGTTACTGCCGTCCGGTAGCGCCAACCCGCGAACAAACCCCTAAATCTAGTAATTACTAGATAATGATCTGTTCCCAGGTCAGCACCCCTGAACACTCGTGTATCCATCACCTGTTTTCGCAGTCGGTCATCCACCAGGAACAAATCAATCATACTTCTCTCATTCTTTCTTTCTCTAGTGTACATATGGATTTTCCTGTGATTAAACATAGTGTTTGTCACAAGAAGACCCTTTTCCTTGCATACAGCCAGTATAAGCTTGCCAGCATCATTAACAATTTTATCGCCAAACTTTCCAAGCACCGACTCGTACCCTGGTCGAGCGATACCTACCCATCCATTCAAATCACCACATACAACAGTTCTTTCGTTTCCCTTAACCAAATCTAGAACTTCTCTTACATTCTCCCAAAACTCCTCCAGCTCAGCCCTGGACGACGAAGCTACCGGGCGCATAAACAGCCAAAAGGAATAACTTCGTCAGTCCCATTTTGAAGCGAACCCAGAGAAGTCTTGAGTTCACAACCTTGTATTCAGTCATAAGATCGACCAACCGGGACGACAACAGCACCCCCACTCCCTGGCAGGCGTTCTCGCTTTCCGGGACTCCGGACCATATAGCTAACATCCCGCCAGGGAGCTCTTCAGTACCACTGCCTTTCCGTTTGGTCTCCGACATACACACGACATCTAATTCTCTTTCTTTCATTATTTCGATCAAGTCATTCGTCTTATCTCTCATGCCCCCTCTAACATTCCACGTGCCAACTCTGCACTCCGTCCTCCACCTTCCGCCGTGTCGGGCTGTGCGTGACGGGTGGCGGTCCCCATCGCCGCTTTGCGCGCTGCATTCCACACCAACGGGGGCTAGCTGGTGTGCGTCGCCTTGGGGGGACGCCCTAACCCTCGTTTGCATGGGTGCGCAGCTGTGTAGAATTGCAGCCCTGAAAAGGGCTGGCAGGGGTCGCGACGAGCACGCTTCTACAATGACCCCCATACGACTGGCAGTTCTTTTTTCTTAAAAAAACGCATTTTATCACCCGTCCGGATAATAGTAGATTCGCATACCGCGTAGCAGTGTATATATTATACTTACTGAAATCAGTAGACAGGAATGGACAAGGGTACAGAAAATACCGATAATGAAGCGGTATTTAGCAGTTACGATATTAAAATCGGAACTGAAACCCACAGCTTAGTGACAACAGTTAGTTACCTTTATTTTACCGGTGTAAATGTGGTGTTATATTCTACAACAGGAAAACAAGTTGTAAGTTCATTGATTTACAAAGTGACAGTAACAAAATGTTAATTACGGTAAGTAAGAAAATACACCATGGAATTATAAAATTCTTAGTCATGTGTGTTATGAAGTTAAACTACAACAAGAGCCGTGGTAGCTCAGATGGTTAGCGCGCGCTATAAATTTCACAATACGCGAGCAAAGCGGGTTCGATCCCCGCCGGCACCAATGAAATTGTTAATTGCAATTTTAAGTGCTGATTTACCACGTGCTCGGCGGTGAAAGAAAACATCGTGAGGAAACCTGCATGTCTAAGGAATAAGATAAAAAATATTTCGAAGACATGTGAAGTTCGCCAACACGCATTGGGGCAGCGCGGCGGACTATTCCTTGCCCTAAAACCCTCTCAGAAATGAGAGGAGGCCTGTGCCCAGCAGTGGGACGTATATAGGCTGTAACTTTACTTTACTTTAAATTACAACAACGCGAAGGCTACCCCTTTCTACTTAGAACTAGAACAGTTTTGATAATTTGGAACCGGTATATTAAAACCGATACCGTGTCGTGCCTTGGGAGTAAGTGCAAATTACTCAAAATAATGTCAACCCGATCGCCAAACGCCACTATGACAAATATCTAAGAGAAATATTTACGGCATTCTATTGGGAAGGTTTAAATTTAATAGTGGAAGTTAGATGGGTTGATATCATTGATTAAATGAAATATTTAAACCGATTTCTTAATCGGAAACAGACCTGAAACCGTGCTGAAAAATGAAAACTTATTTTTTTATTCCTGTCAGTTTTCTGAGCCCCTATTTATAAATAATAAGGGTGACAAATGCGCATACAGTTCACCTGATGGTAAGTGGATGCCACGGCCCATACACGCATCTGCATTTTGTTATTTATCCTCGATGAAGAATCAAAATGCAGATGCCATGCTGCAGCTATATTATGGTTGTAGCACGAATAGTTCGGCTTGACCGGGGAACGACCGCGCTCTCACAGAATACCAGCGTAGAATATCAGTTTAATACTTCTCAGTTTCGTATGATGAGAATAGAGAACCGGAGATTATTTTTACTGGATATGAGGCATTCCATCTTAGTCCTTAGCGGCGACTACGCATCTGCAATATATGAATACGTTTGTCACCCTTATTCTATATTAAAAAATAAAAAAAACCTTAGTACTAAGAGAAATAACTCGCTTCCAGTAAAAAGGATCTCCGGCAAAGGTTTTGTCTATCAATAGGGTACACTCATCTTTTTTATAAATTTTTTGAATCTACTGTTTGCAATATAGTTTTTTTTTGTAATTAATTCGATAAATGCTGCTTTTCTTGAAAGGTTTGGCTAGATAGCAGTCCATAATATACACTACGTAGTCAATATGAACGTGACTGGCTTCCTGCATGTTAATCTCCTGCTCTCCGTCATTCATCTAAGGATGTAGATATTTAATGAAATTTTGCAAATTGGAAGTCTCGTTTTCCTTTAGCCGGTTGCTTCGCGTGCAAGTGAGTTTGAAAATCAGAACGTTTTATGCGAAGGTTCGTCAGGCCCTTAAAACGATTTTTTTAAACTATTTGTAGTAAGTTAATTTATAAACACAGTATATTATACGTAGTTCTTTTTATAATATGTTGTATTCTTTTTATAATAATTATAAAATTATGCAATACGATCCAACAAAATTAATGTTACGGATTTTATAGCTTTTAATTCGAACTTTTGAGTTTTGGAATATCTCGTACTGGTTTGAGAAATGTTGGAGTACTCCCGCCACTAAATGTAGTGAGGACCTGGTAAAAGATGCAGTAAGGCGCTGGATGCAAATGGTTTAGAACCTTACTTTGTGTCATTTCTTAGGGTAGGTGTAGTTTCAGTAGTGGACATATGATGGGCTGTAATAATGATGATGATGGTGTTGAGTAGAGTTAATACGTCTTTTTTGTAGTCCATAGTATTCGCGTGAGTAAATATAAGAAATCACAATGAGATAATCTGTCTTATGAAGTATTATTTTATTAGTCCGGAACGCAAGTGCGTACATGTGACGCTCATCCGGTTGGTACAAGCACCATTTCAGGACTGCTCCGCTCCTTAGAGTAAGAATATACCTACGACCAGATTCGATTGTTCTCGTCATAGCCGGCAATTAGCGTTGGCATAAGAATATTCTATATTTTGAAAACTAAGAGTGAACAATAGGACGCAATGCAGGAAATAAAATATTATTTATTTGTGAACTTTCATTTCTTACGTATTGCGGAGACAATTTTTCTCCCTTTATATTCATAATACTAATCGCATTCATTGTATTGTTTATGTTTTTACTATGTGTAATCATTTATTTCTATTTTGAACATAATATTATTATACAAATTAAAATAAAAACGTTATTAATAATTATACACATAACAAAATTCGTGATCGCTATGCTAGAAGGTTTTCGGTACTCGAGTCTAACGTAACGTAACGTAAGTCTAACGAAAAAGGTGGACTGAATCCAGAAATTTTCACATAATAGGGAGACTTGATTTGATTCCCTCTGTAGCCTGTTACGTCACCCACCAGACGATATAGGGTATTGGATTTTCTTATGCCGTCAGTGAACGGTCTGACTGGATTATTGTCATCCTTATTCCATAAAAAAATGTATTTGCAGCAAAACTTTGCAATAATACGGCGAATTGGCGGTATTTTTTAGGGGCACAGGTTTGACCCTCACCCACAGTACCTGCGTTATGTTGGCGCAAACGTTTACAGAAAAAATAAGGTTTATAAGCCGCGTCGACACATTAAAGAGGAAATCTAGGCCACTCTACTAGGAGGGAAACACTACCTCAGCACCTGATAGAATATTTCTTAAATTTCATACGTAGCAGAGCCACGGTGCAGCTATATATAGCTGCAGCATGAATGAGAAGACTCAACTTGGGGTAGGAGTAGGACCACGCTCTCACAGAATAACACGGAAAACAATAGTAGTAATCTCACAGAAAACACAGCGAACTAGCAAAATGATGCTTCCTGTGTTTCGTAGGGTGAAAGTAGAGAACCGGAGACCCTTTTTACTGGTATCGGTATACAAGATAACAACATGACATGTAAGAACATTTTGTTCTCGTCAGTAATAAGAACATTATTCCACTGCTCCAGACTCCAATGGACGGGTTCTCGGGCAAAACGTCATCTGTACAATTACGATTTCTTAGTGCTGATGTTTTACAATTAGGTAATTACCTTAATTGCTTTTGCGACGTTATTTCAAAATTATCAGCAACAAAGTGATTTGTTTTTTTTGTACGCCAGCGTATTATATCAATAAAATAGATAGCCTCACGCCTATAACTTCGAGGTAGTAGGCACGGTCATACGAGCAGCTGGCTACTTGTAACACGTTTAGATAAATAAAAAATATGGTGTTAGATGGAAAATTATAAGAAGTTACATGTAGCTAGCTCATCGCCTACACAATCACAAATCCAATACTCCTTTAGTAGGTGGTCTTTTAAGAGATGCTAGGCTGTTGTTAACATTTTTTTTTTGTTATAAATCCCACATGTACGTGCAGGACAATATACATACAACATATAACAAATATACAACATATTTATAATTATTATATCAATAAAATATCCAACGTTAATATAATGCTAGCTACGTTAAGTAATCTATAACTGCCATATATGAAAGAGAGTTATAATCGAGTTCTTTGTTCCGTGGCAACTGTGCCTGTTAATATCTGTGCTATCGAGATACTGCAACCGGCTATTGTGTAAGAGTGGAAGGCCTTCGCACGGGAGAAAGACATGCTGTTACTCAACGTCGCAACGCTCCTTGTCATCCGTTCTGGTGATTGTTCACAACTCCTATTTATATTGTAATATCCTATGCGTATTCATCTAATATGCAAAAGTTGCGTACTGACTTTGAGCTCAGTGTTTTCTCATTATTGCACGCTATGCAATGAGTGTACCTGTGTTTTATATTACCAATATTTTGTTTTTGAACGAAAATCAGAAAACTTTTTCTACAGAAAGAATATTGCATCATGCAGATAAACTGCATTTGACAATAGTACCAACATAATCAAAACACAAATCGTACCTATTGCATGTTGTTGTTCCTGGACTGTAGTAACTCATAACTGTGGAAACGTCGTGTGTGTGGTGTGAGGCGACATTAATTCTCATCGGTGGAGATTTCTGTGGTATAGTTTACATGTTGTATTCCGCGAAGAGTGCGGGGTGTGAGTAAATAATGTGATTGTGTACAAACATGATAGGTGCGAGTCGCCTTGTATAACAGTTTGGCCGGTGTTATGCAACATGAGTCGAGCTGCGCGGTAGAGCCGGCAGCGGTACTCGCCAGGCTGCACTGTAATTACACACGCGACCGCACCCCCCACCCACCACCTTTCCCCGCGCTGACCTACCCATGACTCTGCACCGCTGTCACGTGGCATCACGTACAATTAATGCCTTCAAATTAAGCTATTTAAGTACTATATTTTAATATTTATGCGTTTAAGCTTACTTAGTGGTTTAAAAACTTTTCTTACTTTTATCACTATGGGTGTTTAGTATTGCAGTTCTTGTTTAGGTTTAGAGCGTATGCAGGATCTTTTATCTAGTGTAGGTAGATCTGTAGTTTAGTTTTCTACTTAGATTCAGAGCTAACACGACGGACATGATGGACTACTTACTTACTTCCTTTTACTTTAGCCTTTGTACACCTGTAACCGACTTCAATCAAGGAAAAGGAACCTGACAGATGCGTTGTCGATACCGGCAGCTAAGAAAAAGTACCCACTTGTAATAAATGACACATAGGCACTTTGTTGTATGGTAGATACCGTAAAGTTACTACCACAGAAATCGTAATAATAGACAATATTATAACTATTTCTGTGGTTACTTACATTAAACTAAATAGTAAAGTTTCGGTAGGCTTGATAAAAAAGAAGTATACACTCAAATACAGAGGCACTCACTTCCTCCTAACCTAGATTGTGTCTAGTGTTATGCATAATGCGATGAAAATGGAAGACTAGTGGTCTGAGTACTACTACTACTACTACTACTACTGCGTCCCCGTTTCAAATTTAGCCATACCAAAAACCTGTACAAAAACAATTTTTTTCTTACTTTGTGTTGTGATCATAGAATACTATAATACATATACGTAATAGAACGGGGGAGTGGGCGAAGTCCGCGGAGCCACTAAAATGTCACTAATACGTCAATTCACACGTATAAATGTCAACACGAGATGTGTTTTGACGTTACAATCGTGTCCAAATTTCGCATGCAAATTATTTATAAAATGCCAAATTGCACCTTATTTACAAATAAATATGTATTAAAATTTAATGATGACCTTGAACATTAATCAAAGTCTAAAATGTGTAAATTTACTCAGCCTGTCAACACTGCGAATCGGGTTTGGCGACGCTAATCCTCGTATAAAATAAACTTAACATCCATTCTATTGTGTATTACAGTATTCTATGGTTGTGATTATCGTCAAGTTTCTGAGGCAGTGTAGTGACCGACGTTGTGCTATGATGGCTTGCAACTTGCATTCAAAATTATTTTTAAAGCAGGAAAGCATAATAACGCTGTTATTAGTCAGGTTATTGACAAACACCTAGCTCTAACAACATTACAATTCATGCGTTTGGCAGAAAAAGGCGCTAGCAAGCGCTTGTAAGCAAAATGGCGATCGTAAGCGGTAAGCGCTGTCAAATCGTAAGTAGCTATTTTCCTTTAGGACACGAAGTCAGTTTCAACCGGGGAACCTAACCTAATTTAAATATATGTTTGTAAAGTATTCATATTAAAAACTTACCAATCATGAATTTTTAATAACATCTATATGTCTATTCATGTCATTATATTACTTAAAACTAATATTACACAAAAAAACTTATAAACTCTACTTCAAAACAAACAAATTAAATAAGCAAAATGGCGGATTGTGTCAGCGCTACTGAAGTTGGCAAACGTGTCCTGGCCGAAAACTATTTCAGCGCTTGTAAGCGCTTGCTAGCACTTTTTTCTGCCAAACGCACCCAATTATATGATAATTAAATATGTATCTACCTTTCTTTGTAAATGTCATACCCATTTGCTTTGTGTGGTAGAAGTAAGTTATGTTTTGTTATATTAGATATTATCATTCCTTTTGAACAAGTGACGTTGAATTAATGCAAAATAAATGATAACTAGGTATTAATATGAGTTGTTCTGTTATATTTTATTTAGAAAATGCGAACTTATGAAGCTAAGTTGTAGTTGTTATAGTACATTATTTGTTATCATGTCACAATTAAGTCTGTAGGAAGTTTTCCTTAATGTGACTTTTTAAATTCTATTATTTGCTTAAAACGCATATCAATGCTCTCGAAATTGTAGCGTGGGTGTCGTGAGAGGGTGACGACCAGGCGATGGGTAGAAGCATCTTCCTAATAACAACTAAAAATAAAAAAAAACTGTAGTTGCCATTCCGCTTGCCAAGCGTATCAACTATGGCAAATATCCCCCCTATGAAGCAATCAATGGGGAGGCATATGTGCAGCTGTGGACTTTGATAGGCTGTAACGGTGACTGTTATTTGAGGCTCATTTCCGGCGGTCGACTTTTACGAGCTGATGATGGAGAAAAGTAATCAGCGCAGTGTTCAATTCTTTATTTTTTATTGTTATGAAATATATTCAATCTTTTTCCCAGTTTAGGGAAATTTTGTCATAAAAGAACCATACGTAAGTACTTATTTCTCTGGTCTATGACACGTGACGACATAGGCTTAATAAGTTGACCAAATGAGAAAAAAAAAGAGATTTATCTAATAATACCTTTAAACGGAATCTCGGAAACGGCTCCAAAGATTTTCATGAAATTTTATGCAGAATTTAAACCCCCGAAACTCTGCATATTGAAAATTAGTATGCAGAGAGTTTCGGGGGCAATAAATCGGTCTAGCTGGGACTCATGTTTAGCAAATGTTGTTTTATCCATGTTTTTAGGCAATGAAAAACTGCTACAATATCATTAGAATACGAAAATAAATTTTGCCTGTGCTTAAAAGGTTATAACAGCTCAAATAGGATATCGGGCGGTGCTGAAATCATAGAACGCCGGTTCGAGTCCAAATGTTTCCGGTCTGACTCTTTCTTCCTTTTTTTCAAGTTCCTTCTTTTGTGAGAAAATATATTATTTGGAGCCCTTTTTTAGTATATTTTTTTAAAACACGAAAAGTAATGATTGAAAAGATCGAAAAATTTTATCCATATTTCATCAGTATGTAATTTGTATCTAAATATAATTTACAAAAAACACAATTTCCAAAAAAAAAAAAAAATACTGAGCAAAGCTCGGTCATCCAGGTACTTTCGATGTAAGTGTTAATTGATATCCATATAATACTTGAAGATAGAAAAGGGATGCATTTTTTTACTTTCTTAATCGACTAGTGTCATCAGTCGCGTCATAAGTTCGCAAACTGTCCTTAACATTTTATATGTGTTCTTTTTCATCCAGTTGCTGACAGAATGTGCTATGATCGACAAGCTTCGCAAGCGGGTTGTCGATCACAGTTCCAAGTTCTCGCATTTTGACGTTGCTTCCCGTCACCAGCCCAGGTATTTTCATTTGGGTTGCACTGGATATTGAAACCGCCATTTATCGAATTTATATTTCTTTGAATATATATAATTCGCCATTTTTCGTAGTAGAGCCACGCTACAGCTATATTAGTTGTAGCATGAATGGGTCAGCTCAGCCGGGGCAGTACCACGCTCTCACAGAATACCAGCATTAAATAGCAGCTAAAGGCTGTTGTGTTTCGTATGGTAAGTGTGATGTGAACTGACCCTTTTTTAATGGAAACGAGGCGTTCCATCTTAGTCCTCAGAGGTGACGACGCATTCGTATTTTGACTCTTAATCGAGGATAAATGTAGATGTGACAGCATCCACTTACCATCAGGTGAATTGTGTGCTCGTCTGTCACCTTATTCTATAAAAAAAAATCTGGAATTTCACTTCTTATGACACACAGAACAGAATGGAGTGGGGGGTTCTCTTACACCGCCCCTATTCGGTAATTATTTGCAATGTTACCCACTTTATACACGTTACACCTAGGAAATTCGATTACGTGGTAGAGCCACGCAGCAGCTGTGGACGCAGCAAATATTCACATAACATTAAGATTCACAGAATACGAGTTTCAAATAGCAGAATAATACTGTTCCGTGTCGTACGGTATGTGACAAGAACCGGAAACATTCTTTCTTTTTAACGAGGCATTTCATTTTAGTCCCCAATTTTACGTTTTGAATCTCACTCAAGGATAGATATAGTATCTGTGGGCTGAAGTATTTAGAAACTTGGTGAATTTTGTATTAATTTGCCACCCTTGACTTCCAAAAAAAATTCGGAAAACTAAATTTTAGTCATTATTACTTTAGGAAGCCTTCATGCGAATACCACTTTATCCCTTAATTATTGTATATAATTTTAATAATTCTTTGTGCGAGTAATCTAGTCGAAATTATAAAAAAAACTACAAAGGCTAGGCAGGTGCAGCATTGCGCATGGCGTTGCCACAAGTTTAGCGTAACATCGGGCACCGCCGATAGTGCGGCCAAGTTCATTACCGTTCTGTGAAAATCGATTCTCCGCGGTTACGCCCTCTCTCGCTTTCCAATACAAAACATTTTCCTTATCTTTTACATTAGAGAGGCGCTAAACTAATGTATATAATATAATAATTGACTTTCCTTTGCGGTCAGAAAATCTATTCATTTTACACCTGTTGTACAAATTTTTGTTGTGCACCTAAGTAAATTTTTGTTTCTTATTATTTTCGTTTATGCCATTGGCTTTTGTTTTTTTTTTTATTATAGAACGTGAAACCGGTTTCACGTTCTATAAAAAAAAAACAAAAGCCAAACCAAACATCAACATATGCGTAGTTCTTGTACTGGATATTTTTAGTTAATGTTATTTCTAGCTAAAATTAGTACCATCGTAATTTTCATTTTTACGAAGTTACATCTTAACTTATAAGTAAGTATCACTTTACTTTTCACTTACACTATGGTATGCTCTATTGTTGTATATAACGTGGGCCCTGAATCAATTAAGATCCCGCCATTTGCAGGCGTCTTGCAAAATTACCACTTACCCCTGTCCCTACCATTTGTATCAGAATAGTTACTACGTGCCAGCCCACTACTTTAGGCCATGTGTATTCAGCCTTAGCTGTACCCTGGCTGACCACTACAGCTATCTACAACACAATACGGAATAACCCGGTTGAAATAACACAAAGCATAACGAAAAATATCAGTAAATGTTAGCCAAATCGGTGATTATTTCGCGTAAGATCATGAAAAGCTCTACATACATACATCCTAACATACAATTTTTTTAGTAATCCCAGGTATGAAAAAAGCTTTTTAGCATAACCGATAATTTAACTTAACTAACCTAACCCCAACTTTATTTTTTATTAAAAATAATTATTATGACAATAATTATTTCATTTGTTATTTAATTTCAGCTTATTGTATACACTGCAGGGCAAAGGCCCACCTATTTCCACTCTTCCACTTTTTATGTCCAATCGGTACAGAAATTGTCCAGTTCATGCCGCCATCTTTCCTGGGCCCTGCCGCGTCGTCGTGTAACATTGTGTGGGATCCATTTCCTAGAACGCTTGGTTCACAACTCGTCCGACATGGTAGATATGTCCGGCCCATTTCCCATTCATGCTGGTGACTCTATAACCAACAACGTTTGCTATTCGAGTTTTGAAGCGCATTCTACTGTTTCGAATGCGGCCTGACAACTTAACTTCCAAGATAACCACGTTCCATTGCTAACTGGCGTACCTAAAAGCCTTGATAAATACCAAGTGTAGAGAATGCACATGTCGGTGAGCGTTTTCTTAAGGCTGAGTGGAAGTGTCTTTCTTGAGGTATTTTAGAGGCCTAAAGCTATATATACCAGGCGTTATTGAGTGCAACGTGTTGCTTTATTACCTTGACGCGGCTGGAAGTGCTGGATTAATTGGCCCAAATAAATGCATAATATAATAAACTAACGATAGGTTTCATACGAGTGTTGAAGATCATCTAAAATACTTAATAAACACTTTAGCGAATGTTTACGTCACAAGCGCCTACTTTCGGTGTAAAGAAAGTATATATTCATCATGGCGATGGCTGTTTTATACACTAGGTCGCACACGGTACGTCCGGTTTACCTGCAAATTGGTCACACTGACCGCTAAGCAGAAATATTGGGCTTTGTTACTTACTCGATTCGGCTATGTGTGAATCCAAATAAAACTCTTGATAAAATTTTGCAGGCGAAGTTTCATTTTTAATTATCAAAATTTTCATTTAAAATTATAATTACCTCTTTCCCAGTAATTTGATGCGTTTAGGGAAAACTATGAAGTGCTCATTTTGTATTAATATAAATATAATTTGTTTTGGTGCTTAATTAGTACTTAGTAATGAATTAAAACTAAAGTTGTATTTTATTATAGTATATTTATTGTTAAATTAAAGTACGAATTGCATTGAGTATGAGTAAAGCATAATATGTGTCTATTAAAACATAATATGTGTCTATTAATAGACAGTAAAATGTAGTCACTGGAACATTTTTCTTTATTTAGATGTTTTATAGCTTGTTATTTAAAAAAGCGCTTTCGAATTGAGGTAAATTTTCTCATACGGACAGTATGAAGGGAACCTATCATAAAACACGACTAGCTAGCTGTAAGGTTGAGGAGATATACATGTAAATACTTTTTGATTTTTAATATCGCTTACCGAACCATGCACTTTTAGGTAATTACTGCGGCAGAGTAAAGTAAACTTTAGTTTGTAAAACACAGGGAATGCAGAAGGGCAAGATAAAAGTTACAGTACAGCAATTAGACCATTATTTCATTATTCATCATTGTTAGTAGTGATGAGCCGAATATTCGTTTTATATTCGGTATTCGGCAGCTTTACCGAATATTCGTATTCGGCCGAATATTCGGCTAGATCACCGAACATTTGTTAAAGTGGTACTCAGTGTACACTGTATTGAAATGTACTAATTGAATAATACCATGTATTTTACTGTTGAAAGTATATTTAATTTATGGGTTAAATCTACTTGTATAGCGTTATGTTTTTGAGGTACTAGATTTATATCCAATTATAGCAAATTTAAAGCTTCATAAAATGTTTTTGAATCAAAAAAAGAAACATTAAGGGGAAATATAACCTCAAATGGCTTAGCAAGATCCTCCGTTATGCCGAAAGTATTGCAGTATTAATTTTAAAATAAATATATGGTAAAGTTGAGGATTAATGTTAAGGTTTATGTTAGACGAAAACACGATTCCGTAAAATTTTCTCGATAGAAAAAAAATCCAAAGTTACCTCCAAACTGAACAATAAACCGCTGTTATTCATAAAATACTTTAAATAAGATCATGAAACTTTGCATACTAACTGAACTAACCATAAAGCAGTGCTTATGTTATTTACTTTTTTTAAAATATCATTATTTTCACTGTAAAAAGAAATTACCTAAACTATCGGCGCGTAAGCTTGGTTCCTGTCGCTCCGTTAGTATTGCTCCGGCTTTTGAAGGGAGAAGTTGTGTCGCTTACGATCAGAAAACACATTACGCAACAGGAAGACGTAAAATTAAAATGGGAAATAACCGTTATAAAAATAAGAAGCGAGTGGGTTGGCGTTAAGAAACAGGCATATATATGATAAACCTAATGAAATAAGTATCTAACGACCTATCTACTTAGAGTATTAGTGATTACAAACATGTCGGTACATAGCATATTTGAATTTTTTTTCTATCGAGAAAATTTTACGGAATCGTGTTTTCGTCTAACATAATCCTTAACATTAATCCTCAACTTTACCATATATTTATTTCAAAATTAATGCTGCAATATTCGGCATAACGGAGGATCTTGCTAAGCCATTTGAGGTTATATTTCCCCTTAAGCTTTCAGAACATTTCTGTGCCAATATTGCTGCCTTATATCGTCTTCATTATTGTAATATTAATAAGTTTAAATAACTTTTGACAACATTTGAATTTATTTAAAATAAGTGAATTAATGTTTTAACAATAGACGATTTTTTAAACAAAAGATGTTCTTTGATGTTAATTTTTAAATTAATGTTGTATTGCAGTCACATAACAAAGACAACGACGTGGGAAGACCCGCGCAAGACCCTCGCGGCACAGAGCGCCGAGACCCTTCTCACACAGACCGCAGCTCCACAGACTATAGCCACTGCGACACCGACAGGTAAATATATTATAGTACAGTTATTATATACGTCATCTAAACAAACAAATAAAATGTCTGTCAAGAAAAAGTGTCTGTCTGAACTAATCTCCGAAATGGTTGGCCTGATTTTGACGGGACTTTTACTGGCAGGTCATAATATAAGTAGTAACTTAGGCGAGTTTTATTTTAGAAAAAGAATTAGGGTTCCGCGCAAAAAATTTAATCAGTTAAAACCTATGTACCCGTAATACATTCACCGAGGACGAAGTCGCGGGAAGCAGCTAGAATTTTTATAATTATAAAACAAATAACATGGCCATCGACGGATAATAGGATTTTTTTGAGTAATTGCATCGGGGTAACTTTTGACCTTTTTAATTTAAATGTAAAAATGTCCATGCGTCGTATACTACATATTACTGCTATACTATATATACTACTAATATTAGAACTTGACTAGAATTCTTGTCTAGATCGAATAGGCGGAAATCCGGGTAACAGGAACTTTTTTGTTTATGATTTAGTTTCTATATAATCAATTAAACAAGTGGTAATTGTGTAAAACATGACAATATTTCAGAATTACGAGTGTGTGTAGTCTAGAAAAACATAAGATTTAAAAGAAATGTCACAGAGACCTTTGAATCAAAATATTAGTCAATTCTATCTATTTAATACGCAGTTTCAAAGTAATAGCACTCTATCTTACCTCGGAATAGGAGGATGTAAGTACATATTAGGATACATACATATTATTATATTATCTCGTTTCAAAATTATCGATGGTGAAATATATGCCTAAATATTTCACTATTTATAATTGTTGCTATTGCTTGTTCTAAAATGTCGAATGTATTTTCTAATTTAACATTAACTAAATTCGAATGCAGTGCCGAGGATAACCAGAAAGCAGTAAATAATTCATAAGTTGCATAATAACACAAGTCAAAAGAGCCCTCGGTAAACCTGAACAGCTATGGTATTTCCATGTTTAGAATACAATGAAATTCTCTATTTATTTTGTAGCTATTTTAAAATGAAAATAATTTTTATAACCATTTACATATGTAAAGCACTGTTTATGGCAATAATTAAGAATACTGTAGGTCTTTACACAGTTGTTGTTTGCGAGTGTCAGTTACTTGTGTCATGTTTATTAAGTCGTTATGGTTTGGATTCAAGCGGATGTGGTTATTGTTGCATAAAAACGCAAAATTATTACTTTTCGGAAACTGATATATTTTATTTTACTACTATAACTTAGTAACTACTTTTTATGCGTACCACGCTGCAGCTATATTATGGTTGTAGCAGAAATGGGTCGGCTCGGCCGGGGAAGTACCACGCTCACACAGAATAGCAGCGTAATACTGCTGTGTTTCGTATGGTAAGTGTGGAGATCTGGAGACCCTTTTTGAAGTAAAACTTCTTTACGCACGCTTGACTTGGGGAGTAAGCTGGCGAACGCGTAACAAAATCTTTACGAAAAGTGTGATCGGGCGGTTCGAACGTGAGTTGAGTGGGGGATGTAAGCAAGAGAGAGCAATGTGCGCGCACATTTTCGTCCTCTCGTGCTCTCATAGTCAGTTATTTTTCGTAATTTTATTTCGTTTTGAACAAATTTATGAATTAATATTTTGTTCAATACATAAAATATACTAAGTTTAAAGTGAATAAAATTGTACATTTGTTTTAAAGTTCATGTTAAGAAAATTAATATATGTATATGTGCATACATGTACATATATAATGATTTCTTATATTTACGCGAACACTACACATTAAAATAATACTAGTTTTTACGGAATTTATCGCGTATATTTTAACTTTTTAAATACCCGACGTTTCGAACGCTTTACAGCACTCATGGTCACGGGCAGGACTGAGATGTTCAACGTCCATATGTCATAGTTAAGCGGTTACAATAGATTAAAATTTAACTTTTGTTCCGATCTATGCAGTATGAACTTATGGTATCTTGAAGTCTTGCAGTTGTATGTTTGGGTTGGGATTTAATTTTATTTATTATAGGATCCCAAGCAGATGGTAGCACCCAGCCATCTTCTCTATTGAAATTAGGATGTTTTTTGATTTCAATAGCCTCGCGAATCATCCTTGGAAGGAATCGGTGTTCTTTAGCGAGGATCTGCGGTCTATCAAATCTGATGTAGTGACGGGGGCGATCCTGTACGTGTTCACAGACTGCAGACTTCCCGGAGCGTCGATTCTTCACATCAGCTATATGTTCTTTAACGCGGGTTTTTATTGATCTTTTAGTTTGTCCTATGTAGGAGAGACCACATTCACAATCAAGCTTGTACACTCCTGCATCTTGCAGAGGGACGTTACACTTGACCGATGGTAAAAACTGACCAATCTTCTTCAGCGGCTTGAAGTATGTTTTGATGGAAGCGCGCTTCAAGATGTAGCCAATCTTGTCAGTGACTCCTCTAACATATGGCAGTACAGCAGGTACACGCTCGACTGTGGCCGGCTTCACTCGTTCACTGTGACGTAGGCGCGGGACTCGAAGCTTGTTGTCATGCAAAACTTGCTTGACATGGTGGAGCTCTGCAGCCAGGTGTTTACTGTCACAGATCCCTCGTGCTCTCTGAAACAAAGATTTACCCACGGTAGCTAACTGTGAAGGATGGTGGTGAGAATCACCGTTTAAATATCTATCTGTATGGGTCTTTTTTCTATACACAGTATGGCTCAAGGTGTTATCAGGATTCCGAATTACTAACACATCTAGAAAAGCTAAGGAATTGTTTGCCTCTAACTCCATTGTGAACTGAATTTTAGAATTTATAGAGTTAAGATGGTCTAAAAATGCAGTTACTTTATCTAAAGGTAGAATTGTGAAAGTGTCGTCTACGTACCGCTTGTAGAACCTTGGATTTATGGGAGAACTAAGCAGGGCTTTCTCCTCAAAGTCTTCCATGAATATGTCGGCGACAATGGGAGATACAGGTGAGCCCATCGCCACACCATCTACTTGCTTGTAGAACTCCTCCTTCCACAATAGGTAGCCAGATGTAAGGCAGTGTCTGAGTAATACTGCATTTAGTTTGCAGTATTACTCAGACACTGCCTTACATCTGGCTACCTATTGTGGAAGGAGGAGTTCTCTCTACTAACTAGTATTATTTCAATGTACATATATGCATATATAAACAGTAAACACACACTTTTTATATATATATATATATATATATATATATATATATAGCACATATATATATATATATATATATATATATATATATATATATATATATATATATATATATATAGCTGAAGCTAAAGAAGTTTTACTTCAGTCATGTGATCATAAATACACTCTTTTTTTACTGGAAACGCGGCATTCCATCTTAGTCCTCAGGGGTGACAACGCATCTGCGTTTTGATTCTTAATCGAGGACTGGACGTGGACTGTGTGCTCGTTTGGCACCCTTATTCTAAAAAAAAAAAACTGTGACGACGTACCGGTAAACGAAGTGTAGGGAGGCCCTCAACTATATGAAGTAACGACCTGGAAGGAGATGCGGCAAGTCAATGGAAGGTGGTCAGGTCCGTGCTTTGTGGCATTCCTTGGGGGAGGTCAATATTCAGTGGTGGACTTGTAATGGGCTGTAATCATGATGATAATAACAGAATCAACTCCTAAGCCCGTTAGCCGCGGGAAAGTGACTGGACCTGCATTGATTGATACATTTAAGGTTAATAAAATCAGGCGTTACTTTGGAGAAAATCAATTACATTAAAGTTAAAGACGCGTTATAAAGTACGTAAGAATAAACTTTCCATACATACATATAAATATAATTGAAATGTTTGTTTGTTATGTCGAAATAACTGAAATTTATCGAGTTCAGAGTTATAGTTGCATGTTATTAAGATATGAATAACCGTTTGTTAAATAAAACTAGTTTTTACTGATTTTATCGCGTATATTAACTTTTTTATATTCCCGACGTTTCGAGCATTTTACAGCACCCATGGTCACGTACTGAGGTAGTGAGCTGAGGTGTTTGACGTCCCGATGTCATAGTTAACCGCGGTTACCCACGTATAAAATTTTACTACACATGTAAATTAAATTCGTTTTATTTAAATAAGTGTTTCGTTTTATTTAATAGTGTTCGCGTAAATATAAGAAGTAATACCCATTTGTTATTGTTTTTGTTTGTCTGCTTGTGTGCCCGTTCGCGCTAATCGCCGGATGGCTGGTTGGCTGGGCCAGAGAGCTAGAGAGCAATGCCATGATGAGCAATGCCAGAGTGAATCTTAGAGATTTTTTTGTGAAATTAAAAAAAATTGTAGAACAAATGGTCATTGACGATTATTATAGAAAAAAGAAAGAAACTTTAATTTGCACAGAATACAGATGGTACCAGATTTAACAGTGGTGCATAGTTCAAGCTATAATTCTGCCTTTAATAGGCATGCAAATGTTTAAAATTATATAAAACAATTAAAATACTATTATATTACTTACAAAAATGTCAAGTTATATTATTATTTATTATTGTTATTATTATTATATTACATTATATTTAATTTTACAAATAATCATATGCATTAGTTTTATGTTGCATGAACTTTCGTATCGTATAAAAACGCTTATCCACTAGCCATTTTCTTAACTTTATTTTAAAATATTTAAATGGAAGTCCCTGTAGACTCTTAGGCAGTTTATTAAATACTGATACTGATATGAACATATGATATACACTCCTTTTATTTAAAGCTGTTCTGCGTAATGAAATCATTATTTTAGTAGGATCTCTTGGTCTGTATTCACACCCACATTGATGCAAAAATACTACCTACATATAGCGTTTCTGTAAGTACACAGTTAAATGTATATGTATGTTTGTCTATGTTCGTGGAACTCCGATGCAAAAACGATAAACTATATATCACACTAATATTATAAAGGTAAAAGTATGGATTTATATTTATAGCTACATAACGTTGAAACTACTCAACGGATTGTGATAAAACTTAACAAACAATGTAGAAAGTATAATTTATAATAACAGATGCTGCTTTTAGGCGCAGTAAATACATTGCATGCGAAGTCGCGCGCAGAAATTAGTGCCCATATAGGTATTTTCGTGTCGGTGATTTTACTTAGATCTACCGATGGGTAACATTTTTTAATATATTATTTTCACGTATTATCCAAACATTTTATAAACACACGCCGTTATAGCACCTAAATACAATTGAAATGTATGTAAAATGTAGTAATTTCCATCCGCTTTCACTACAAAATATTTAATTTCGAACTGATTATTTATTTTTATCAAATAAAATATAGCCTCAGTAATTCAGAGAACATGTATGTTAAAAAAATAATTTTCGGAATCGCTTGAGTAGTTTCCGAGATTTACCCCTACATGCAAACTAATTTAAACTCCTTATAAATAATAGTTTAATAAACTCTTTATTTCTCACTGACGCCGCTGGAATAGTGAAAAATAATATATCACGGCGACGTGTTTTTACGCAGCCGATCCTTTTCACGTGATCTAATTGGCTTCAGACCGACGTTTAAAATTATCGTGAAACTAAAATAAAAACAAGTAAATAACCCGAATTCTAAAACTGATTTTATGACGGGAATTAACGCGTTGTTTCCGTCGGTCGATGCGAGACGAGCGTTGAAAGGTGGTTCGGAAAATACATCGTAGTCCGGGCGCCGCTGTCACAGGCGCCCGCGCCTTTCAGCGCTTGCGACACATCCGTGAGAGGTACCACCGTGTTTGCTTCAAGTGTGCCGCTGCGACATATTCGGGATACTTATTAAGCTGTCCCGTACCTTATTAAAGAGCTCAAATGAACATTTGTGGATAACTTCTTAATAATTGCGAATATTTTACTGGCTTGTGCATTTGTCAAAGCATTTTTAACCTGAACGTTATAGTTCTAATGACCGATTTAGATTACACTGTCAACTTCCGATAATCGAAGGCTATTAACTGCACAGGAAAAATAAAATTGCTTAGTATTTGTAGAGATGGAGGCATTCTAACGTACCTATTATTATAAAACGTATAACCAACTCAAAATTGATTAATGCTATTTAAGGGAAAACCGTAGTGTAGGCAGCTGACACGGGGGTGATACGTCGTCCTATAGGTAAGGCTCGATGTGAAATCTCGAAAACGCTCGAAAACTTTACCTTTATTTCACGATGACGGGGAACCTGTAATAAATGATCCGATCTCCTATCCAGGCCGCAATATTGCACGAAGGCGATCCTCTAACTTCAGCCAAGGGCGAATAAGCGAATATTGTGGGATTTTAGAGTCGAATCAAAATGTAACCAGAGCAGAATACCAACAAATGTTTTTTTGTACAAATGTTCGCTTCGCTCTGGTGTTCGAGCCCAATACACGTATCGTAGTATCCAGGTATTCTTGTTTATAAACTGGTATATTATACGTGTATTCTTAATAAACGTAAATAGGAAGTCTTCTATATAAAGGGGTATCTCTGCCCTTGTCGCTTTCGTTTTTTTAAAGTAGGCCATGAATGAATTTAATAGTTTGACATATACATATATCACGATGTATCAGAGGAATGAATTGGTACTTCTGTCTACGGCTGTCAAGGAAATGTATTCGTGATATTATTTTTGAATATGAACGATTAATAGTCTATTCTTAAACTGTTGAGGGGGGAAACCCCCCCCACACTTCCCTCCCCCCCCCCCCCCCCCACCCCCCACCCCCCCACCCAAAAAAAAACTCCCCCCCCCCCCCCCCCACTTCACCAAAAACAAAAAAAAAATATAACCCCCCAGTTCACTTATAATTAATTAATATAAAATGTGGTGTAATTGAATTACTTACTACATGCAATTGCTTGCAATTACATTATAATTTTCACATATTAAAATGCTGAAATGTGAACGCGCAAGGTCGCAAACAATGTTCGGTATTACGTTACATTTTCGTATTGTGTGATGTTGTTTTTATAAACCTTCTACACGTCTGTTTAGATCGTATAATGTCTATATTGGCAATTTTATCAAAGTGCGACATATAGCAACATTACCCATTGTCCACCGCGATAGTTTACTTAAATACGTGCCCTAGTCACGTTCTATCATATGTTGCAGTTAAGCGGACGCACCTTTTCAAGGTTACCAGGTATCCGGTATTCAGCCGGACGTTCCGTTACACCTTCACCTTATCCGGTATAAAATTTTCCGTAATAAATTACATACATATACGTGTTTAATGAATGTATAGATGAAAAAATAATTATTATAAGTCGCGACGTTGACGATTTATTCCTAAACGGATTCGAATAAAGCGACATCTTGCGGCTATCAGAAGTTAAAGTATACTAATAGGTTTCTCTAACGCTTTCAACGCTGTCGATCATGATATTCTCCTAGCTTTACTTTGTCACCTGGGTTTCTCTTCGTCAGCACGGGACTGGTTCTCCTCGTATCTTCGGGGTCGTCAGCAGGCTATTCGAGTGGGTCAGATCGTCTCTGATTGGTGCTCGTTGTCTGCTGGCGTTCCTCAAGGCGGAATTCTCTCTCCTCTTCTTTTCTTAGTCTTTATAAATCTCATTACATCCCACATTCGTTGTTCGTACCATCTGTATGCTGATGACTTACAAATTTATGCTCAAACTGGGGTGGCAGGTATCGATGATGTGATTAAGAAGCTTAACTGTGACCTTAACTGTATTTATTATTGGTCGGACAGATTTGGTATTAGGGTTAATCCATCAAAGTGTCAGGCTATCGTGGTTGGTAGTTCTCGTACATTGCCTAAAATTGATATGAAGGTGCTACCTCCTATAATTTTTAATAATGTTGCTCATGCTCACTTGGCGACCGCATATATATGAAGTGAGCAAAAAGGTCACTCACACTCTGCGTTATCTGTATCGTCTCAAGAATTTTTTACCGATAGGGACTAAGGTGATGCTAATACAGACTCTAGTGTTGCCTATTTTAGATTATGCAGATGTTTGCTATGCTGATGCCTCTCAAGAACTTCTAAACAAACTGTATCGACTTCTTAATAATTGTATACGCTTCATTTTCGGTTTACGTAAATACGACCACATCTCCTCTTATCGTTCTCAGCTTAAATGGCTACCTCTCCGCTATCGCAGATATTTCAAAATACTGTGCACATTATTTTCAGTTTTACACGATCCGTTTGTCCCTGAATATCTGAAATGTAAATTTCAGTATCATGGTGATTCTCATAATCGTTGTCTCCGTTCTGCGGAAAAGTCTAATCTCCATGTCCCCCTCTGTCACACTAGCTTCTTGTATAAATCTTTTACGTCTCACGCGGTAAGATTGTGGAACGAGCTACCGAGCAGTGTACGTGCAGCCACGAGCAAGGCATCGTTCAAACGCTTGCTATGGGATCATTTTCTGGCGTTGCAGGAGTAGTTTGTTGATTAACATTATTTATATTCTTAATTTCTAACTGTTCCCTTTTCCTCTTTTTATTTCGAATATTTCATAGGTATTTGAATTAGAAACATCTATATTTAATTATGTATGTACTTATATATATATATATATATATATATATATATATATATATATATATATGTATAATTATGTTTATAACATGTAATGCAGTATGTAATGTGTATGTCTGCTTAAAGATGTTTTAACTCATTTGCACTTTGCACCCACAATATCTTCTCTGCTTAACCTGGAGGTAGACTGGTAGAGAATGCCTTGTTGCATTACGCCTTTTTGTACTCG
The DNA here is from genome assembly GCA_907164705.1 of Parnassius apollo. Taxonomy (NCBI): domain Eukaryota; kingdom Metazoa; phylum Arthropoda; class Insecta; order Lepidoptera; family Papilionidae; genus Parnassius; species Parnassius apollo. The sequence goes on from CAJQZP010000693.1 coordinate 14,714,249, forward strand.
GTGTGCAAATAAAGCATAAATAAATAAATAAAGAATTATAGTAAGAAAATAAAGGCTTATAATAAATTTAAAAAAAAAAAATTGGCCCTTTGGAGCCTACCACAAAGGTTTATTTTAATAATCACGTCATTATATTGCTAATCTATTAAAATTATGGAAATATCTAGTTAACAAAAGCTTAGTGTTTCCTAATTTAGATATTTTCAAATTATTCTGGCAACCCTCACCACTTTCAGTAAGTGTTTGTTCCAACCTTATCTTTGTTATAATACAGACGCAAACAAGCCCCGTCTATGTAGATCACCTGACATAGGAATAGTGTTTTTATAGTGCATTCCTTAGTATAATCTCATGTCGCGATAGCATATTGCCTTTCAAATATGAAATAACATTCTTATGATCCATTAAGTACACATCTCTCTCGTGTACTCGTTTTTATGAATTTCTTAGGAGTGTGTTGGTAGTTTTATTTATAATGATAGATGCTTCATGCTGTCAATATTATTTTTAACTAATTACTTCAGTGTAGGAATAGTTCATAAAAATTATCTGATTACTGGCAACTTTGCTTTCAAAAAGAAATAAATTGCACTCGGCCATTTAAAATAATATTGACATTTTTTTATGATTACGGAGCTAGATGATAAAGCGACAAGCTTGGTGGTGGTTCCTGTGTAAGTATGACAGTCAGTGCTAACATTTGTACAAAACACGAATTGCTGGTGATTGAGTCCGTGGCTCAGTGAGAGTACTCGTGACATATTTATTTTTATAGAAGTAAGGATGACTTATCAGCACACTGTTCACTTGATGGTAAGTGGATGCTGTGGTCCAAACACTGCGACCTCATTAATTAAAAATCAAAATGCAGACGCTCTGTTAGCGCTGAAGACTAAAAGTCTCGACTTACCATAACGTGCCGTACTAATACGGTAACCGCTTCGGCACATGTAAAAAATATTCTTTGTATAAATTATTATGCAAAAATGGCCACTAGACCGTTTCGTCAACCACCTACGTGTCATGTCCGGACCGCTAGTGCATTCACGACGAGAATATAATAAAAAATAAAATACTACATACGCACACAGACATTACTGTTAGGTACATTCTGAAAATTGTTACGGGAGAGCGGTGTTCCCTAACATATACTTAAAAGAACATACAACAAGAACACACAACAAGACACTGACTTGAACTTTTGTACCGATACACTGCCCGGCGGAAAATCTTCTCTTTTCTTTCCACGGCCAAAGTGGTGTCTTCGACGTGATATGGTATATACATATAATATTATATTATGACTCACTCTCTGCAACCTTCCAAAATCACAATTTCAAGCTTTCGTCTTCGTCCTCTAGAACCTCTTATATTCGCTTTCGAGCAAACATGTGTTTAGTTCCTGCTTGTCAACTTGTTTTACAAGGTTCATCAAATTATTGCAATAACGCTTCCGGTTCCTACAACTACTGCAAGCTATTCTCTCTGCTACAGTATTGGACACGGCCCGGAGACTTACTGTTCGCCCCTGCTACATGACGCTATCGACTCATCGAAGACTACAAGGCAATTCTTAGTATTTGCAGCTCTGAAAGTTAGAATGTTTAGAAACTACTCCGGTATTATATGGAAAAGCTCCGTACTTACAAAGTAATTAGTACAAAGTACTCCGTACTTAAAAAGAGCGTTGGTCGCGGACCGCGTTCTGAACGTCTTACCCGGCGGGGGAACCTTCTCTTTTCATTAATTTGCAAAAATTAAAATGTCGATTTGTTGGTGTTGGCAACCCTGAGGACTATGGTCGTATACGTCATTACTTGTAAAATAGCTCTCTGGTGTTCTATACTCACTATATATAAAATAGGAGTAATATGCTGCTGTAATATGCTGTTTTACACGGGTAAGTAAGTCCGTGGTCCTTCCACGCTCGCACCGACCAATATGTGTGGCAGCTATGATACTAAAAGATATAAATAACCATTAAATTTAATACATTTACTTTAACCATTCTTTTGCAGTAGTCGAATATGGCGCGACATCGTTAACATGCGAAAGCAGGGCACGTCAAAAGATTGGACACTCTTTAATTTGAGTACAAATTAAGCAACATCTTTTAAATGAGTTCGTTTTTATTTCGTACATATACATTTTATCTGGTTGATATAGAATGTAAATGTAAGTACCTATAGGTACTACTTTAAGGAAAGGACGCAAACAACTTTTTTAGCGGCAAATGAAGGCGATTTCTCTTAAATTTTATAAATATGGCTTATTTTGACTGATGCTGAACATATTTTTATAATTGTAATAACATAATGTTAACTTACAAATAGTAGAATAAAAAAACTTATGAGAAAGGCGTCAGTTCTCATTAATTCTTTTGTCTTTACATGCTAAAAAAATTATTGACATAGTATAGGGGATTTACCATAATCTATCTCTTATGTGGGGCAAACAAAAAGATATATTATAACTCGCGTAAAAGAACCTGACGTGAAACACCAACTCTCCGGGAAGTCTGCAGTTTGTGTTCATATCCTAGACGACCACGAAAAAACATCGATTCCTAACTAGGATATGTGAGGTATTGAAACTAAAAAAAACATCTTATTACTATTGTCAGTCCTCTGTCGCTCTTGCTACCTGCGTGAATTAATTACCTAAAATCACGACGCATCCAGGGTGAAATACGCAGTCGGGGCTAGCGCGCTGTAGGCGATTGAATGTTAAAGTTTTTTTTAACGCTATTTACGTAAATAATTTTTTGTAAATACTTGTTGAAATAGTTTTTTTAGTGTTTAGTATATTTAATTGTAGGATAAAATAGTTAAAAAGTTTTAATGTAATTTAAAAATTATATATGTACTTATATGTATTATTACCCATCTATTTTATAAATTTTAGTAGCAAAACGTCGTTCTTATTATAATTGTTGCGTGGATAGACGCTAAGTGACCAACAAAATGTTTCAGATATGTCATTCTTTAAGTTACCGAAGGATTTTAGTAGGAAGTATGAAACTAAATTTATTTAATTTTTGTTCTTAGATAGGTTACTTATAGCAAAAAAAGTAATAATTTATTTAATACGAACTTTATCACAAAATTTGGTTGAAATTTACTTCACTATCCAAGTATCTACTTACATACCTATACTTGTCTTTTGTATTTAAAATACTTAAAGTTATAATAACACAAAACCCTGAAATTAAAACTTTCTTTAGGAATAGTATTTCAAGTTTATTTGTTGTTTACATTATCTAACTTATTCTTCCGAGCCTAGCATCGCGATTCTCGACGAATGGCCTTGCAAGTTGCATGCGTTAGGCATCGCAGAACTCACATAGGTGCGAAAATATGGTCAGCCGATCATAGTCAGAATAGTTATATTATACTTTCTCCTAAGTAACTTAATTAACATTTCGCAATGTATTTTGTTACTCTTTAGTGACATCCCTTAGTAACAACGGAAAGTTCCCCGTAACGTAGGAAGGGGAAAGATGCAAATTAATACGGACAGTCGGACGCTCAGCAGCGATAAAGTTTTATTTAGCTTGCGAGCGCGATTTATCTAATTAATAATATTTATGTAGGCTATTAAACGTCGGCAAGCAGTCAACATCGAAGAACTGCAACTTCTGTACGTAGTACTATTATTTATTCTGTGCTATTGTAAACATACTCAATTACGGAAACATGAATAGAGAAGGAGGCTGGGTACTACAACCCTGCTTGAGATCCTGTAATTAATAAAATTAAAACTAAACCCAAGCTGCCACTGTAAGACTTCAAAATACCGTAAGCTCATTGCGTAGATCGAACCAAAATTAAAAATCAAAAAGCTGAAATTCCTCCGGGCTATTTTCGCATCGGGACGTCAATAATTTTAGTTCCCCCGTAACACATTCGAAACGTCGGTAATTAAAAATAGGTAAAATTGAACACGATAAAATCCGTAAAAAAAGTTTTATTTACTAAATTAATTCACTTCCTTTAGATGACTTATGATACACACGCCAATGGACGTAATAAGGTCTTCTCTCAGGCGGTTTCCACTTAGCTTACCTAGATGAATTAATATTTAATAAAAAGTTTTTTAAGTATTGCACTGAACACTGTAGTGATGGTTAAAGATAATCCTGTTATCTTATCCCTACTTCTACGGTTGTTAGGTTCCTTGGGTGTTGTAAGAGGTGACAGAGAGTTATGAAACAGGACATGAGCAGTAGTATCTTTCTGATAACAGCGTAAAATAATAAGAAACTGCGTTAACAAACCCGTCTGACAAGAGTGTCAACTATGGCAAACATTTCTTTTATAAAACTGAAGTCACAAACGAACGTATATCGTACAGTCGTCCTGATTGTAGGTGGTAACTGCCGTACATTGGTACTCTTTATTCTTTAGACCGGAACACTATTATTTGGCGGCAGAAATCAGTAAGTGGATGGTTCCCACCCAGATGGTTACCCAGGTAGAAAAGAAGTCGCACCATCTAAATTATCTTCCTTCAATGAAGCAATTAACGGGTAAGGCTTGTGTTCAGGCATTAATCAAAATTAGATCAGTCATTAGTACACTCGAACTGTCTTAAACATACTTAGTTTTGTCCTAGTTTGACTTTTAATACAACTATAGGATTCCAACTCATTCTTAAGCTGTATTAGATTGATCTCAATCTAATTGCAATGATTAAAACTACTTTTACGGATTTTATCGTGTTTGATTTACTTAATTTTTAATTCCCGACGTTTCGGGTGCTTTCCAGCACCAAGTCAAGGGCTGAGGTGATATGAAGTCCCGATGTCTGTGTTAACCAGGAGTACTTTCAGCTTTTGAACTTTCTCTTTTTACGCAGAATGAACTTACAGTGTCTTGAAGTCTTGTAGTGGTATGCTTAGATTTAGTTTTGATTTTATTAATTACAAGATCCCAAGCAGTTGGTGATACCCAGTCTCCTTCTCTATTGAAATTAGGATGTTTTTTTTTTATTTCAATAGCCTCACGTATCATCCTTGGTAGGAATCGAAGTTCTTTCGCGAGGATTTGTGGTCTTACAAATCTTGTGAAACGTCGGGAATTAAAAATCAACTAAATTAAATGCGATAAAATCCGTAAAAGTAGTTTTAATCAATTTGTAGTGTTCGCGTAAATATAACAAATCATTATAACTACAATGAAGCAAAAACTCTTTATTTTTCACCTTAAGAAATTAATAAATAATAATAAATTAATATGTCAACATGTTTTATAATCTACTCCCGTTTTTAAATGAGGCTCCTCTGTCCGGTGAAGAACGAAACTGTTTACAAGTCGAGAATAGGGCTTCTGAACAGTCATATTATAACCAATTGTAACAAGAAAAGGAATAAAACATCATCCATTTAAAACATAAGCTTATTATGTTTCTGTTCAACGTTGATCGAAGGTTCAATGTTATCTTTTCTAATGTCTTTTTGTTATATATACTCAGCTGGTTCGCTTCGTTATGTGACCATAGGATATATTTCAAATATTCGGTATTACATACCTAAACCACTATTACGGAGTTACAGGTAGTGGCTGTAGATTATTGTACTCGTAACTTGTACTCTGCTCCATCGCTCAGCCATTGCCCCGTTGAGTAATGATCATAGTAAATTACGCTTAATTACACTTGATAAGTTTTACTTTAATGTGCTAAACTGTATATTAGATATGTAATTGTTAAGAAACACATAGTGTTTATAACATTTACTTTGCTGATGCGGCTCTACCTGTTTACTGTATGGGGGCCTTCAAGTATTACGTAAACATGCTTAGGGGCGGGGGTTTAAAAAATTCTTACGGCTTATAATTTGGGGTAGGGCAGAGTTCCCAATCTTATTATTTTTATCTATACAGGGGGGTGGGGGTTTAAATACTTGAACGCTCCCTAACACCTTTATGCTAATTATCGCGTTGACTTATCGGTAATAAAAAGTCTATCACTTATTCAACTAGGACATACTTTATCTGTGTACATAATTTACCTAAACCAAATCCATTTAGCCGCTAACGCGAGATCGAGTACCAAACTTCAACAGCCTTACAAACTTTCACAATGTATTAAGGGACTCCCCCTTAATACATTGTGAAAGTTTGTAATAACCTCAAATGGCTTAGCAAGATCCTCCGTTATACCGAAAATATTGCAGCATTAATTTTGAAATAATCATATGGTAAAGTTGAGGATTAATGTTAAGTACTATGTTAGACGAAAATATAATTCGAAGGTTGGAATCGGGCGGCAGGAAACAAGCTTCAGGACGCCGATAGTTTAGGTAATTTCTTTTTACGGTGAAAATAATGGTAATTAAAAAAAGTAAAAACATAAGCCCTGCTTTATAGTTAGTTCAGTTAGTATGCAAAGTTTCATGATCTTATTTAAAGTATTTTATGAATAACAGCGGTTTATTGTTAGTTTGGAGGTAACTTTGGATTTTTTTTTCTATCGAGAAAATTTTACAGAATCATGTTTTCGTCTAACATAGTACTTAACATTAATCCTCAACTTCACCATATACTTATTTTAAAATTAATGCTGCAATATTTTCGGCATAACGGAGGATCTTGCTAAGCCATTTGAGGTTATATTTCCTCTTAAATGTAAACCATCTTAGGCGATAATGGCGAAAAATATTTCAAATTGTCGAATAATTTTATTTGTTTTGAGAAGATTACCTTACTAAATTAAGTTAATATTTAAATTTAAAGTACAGGCGCTCTCGTAGGTAGCATCCCAGTAAAAAAAAAACGCAAAAATAATATTAAATTAATAAGTTAAATCCTTTTAAATATCAGCGTTGTTTATGAATGAGCACTTGTTTGTTGCGTGAAATATCCACACATATGCATTAATATATCGTTTATTGTGTGAGAGAGGTGTGAGTGTGGCGATGATGCGGCGAACTCCGTCCGTGATTCATCTGAGCGCGCGCTAGATCGCCTCAAGCGACATGTGCGCCGCGCTTTTCTTGGAACAGCTCCGCGAGCCGCGACCTTCTCGTTGTCCACCTCATTTCACATCACGTGCCCGTGCTATGTACTACGCACTCCTCGCTTGCAACTAGTCGCTGTTGAGAGGATCAAACACCGATTGCTATTGCCGAATTTGTTACTTTCACTACCGCTGATCGATCGTGTATGATTAATTTCAGCAGCGAAGAGTACAAGTAGTAACACGACAACAGACCCGCTGGGGCCGTTGCCCGAAGGTTGGGAGCAGGCGGCCACGCCGGAGGGAGAAATCTACTTCATCAATCATGCCGCTCGCACCACATCCTGGTTCGATCCTAGAATACGTAAGTTTTAGATTACTTTAAGCTCGTTTGACTGGTTTCACGAATGTGTTTGTGTAATATGGGTGTTTTTTGTTTCCAGCGCAACATTTGCAGCGCACACCAGTGGCGGGTGCAGGCGCCGCGGGCGGCGGCTGGGCGAACGCGTCGCTGCAAGCTTGCCAGCAGAAGCTCCGCTTGCAGTCCTTACAGCTGGAGCGGGAGAGGCTCAAGCAGCGACAGCAGGAGATTATGCTCCAGGTAATGACAATTAATAGTGCCAAAGATAGTTTAGAAAATACAGTAAGTTCTATAAGAGTAAACGATATGATATACAATTGTTGTTTATTTATGTTTATAATTAAAAAAAAAGAATATTAACAATGCTATAAACATTACTAATATTCCCCTTAACCACTCGTGGTAAGCTTAAATTGCTTGTGTTACGAGTGGTTCACGCCAGTAGTCGAATGGCGGATTCGAACCCACGACGACCTTTTTGAGTTCGCGGTCCGCGCCCTGCCATTAGGCTACTGTCGCTTAATCAAGTATCATTGTTGCTTATTAATATTATTAAACGAATCCCTCCAAAAACATATGTATATGTAACATAAAAATAAGTTATATTTGAATACATATTGACTTTGAACTATATAAATGAAAAATAAATTACTTTTGCGGTTCTAACTTATAATTTTCAATTCAAAGTTAATTTTAGTGTTAGCTGTTTAGATTATCATTTCTGTAATAATCCACCACTTTACATTTAACTCACATGATTTAAGAATTTGCTATGTTGCGAACTCTTTCAAGGTAGTTAATGGGTTTGTTATAGAATAGAATCGTTTTTATTTAATATAGATTCCATGTAATCCTTATTGGAAGTTATTTTTAACTTTTACCACTGGTTCTAAAAAAAAACCTCTGTCATGGGAAGAACCAGCAAGAAACCCAGAAGGACTTAAAAAAAAAGCACAATTTACTATGTACCTAATATATCGGTAGCAATCACCTCATTCCCAGGGTTTTTTATTAATCATGTATTCTTTAGTAGTAGTAATCCCTACTAAACAATTTTGCTTAATAAATATTTTAAACCTTTTGTTAGATAAGGTATGTAAAACATAAACTGACTGAATATAGCAGGAAAGAAAATTGGTAGCTCACAAAGTCGTTAATAAATTATTATATCAGGTGCTTGCAATTTGCTACTTTTAGTAATGTCTCTACAAAGATTTCTCGTTTTAATAAATAAAATTATTGTTATTTTAAAATACACAAATCAAATAGTAATTTGTTTAAGAAAGTTTAAAGTAATTTTTATCTCAAAAAACATCATTTACTGGTATTCCTATATAACATATTTTTGCAAGCTGTCGAAATTAAACTTTCTAGAAATGTAATAGAATACTTTTATACTTTTCAAGTTTACTTTCATGTAAATGAAGCTAGTTTCTTATTTGGATATTTTACAATATAAACATTTAATTAAACTTAGAATAAAACAGAGCAAGTTTCGAGTTTTGGATTTTGAGACACTTAAAAGTAGCAAGTTTGAATATGATTAAGTAATTTATTAATGATAATGTTTATTACCTAATTAATGCCCACGCTGATTTCTTTATTGGAATCAATTAAAAATATAGATTTTACTTACGTAAAGGATACCGTTCAAGTTCAATTGTTTAATTTTATACAAAATATGAATTCTAGGTTTATATTGTAGATATTATATGAAGCCTAATCATTGAGTACTTACCTTATTTGAAAACAATTTAAAAATCATTTATGTTTTAAGAATTCTTTTTAAAATATAAATAAATGGTATAGGGAATTCTATTCAGTAAAGTTAAATAAGTAGCTTATCGTATATTAGATGAAAATAATTGAAAAATTCAAAACATTATTATGTTTTCTCTTATCACGTACCGCTTACGTCAGGCAAAGAAAAACGAAAATTCCCAGTTGTAATCGCGCCAGTGATATAATAAATAATGTGTATGTTGAGAATAAAATTGATAGTTCGCTGTTTCTTTATCGTGATAGGAGCAGATAGCGAGAGTCGTGTGCGTCTAAATAGCCGCAGATAGAGTCACTCGCATACCGCCGTACTATGACGTACATTTTATTTTTAACATAAAATTTTATTATGTTTTAAGAAGGACATCAAACTAAACAGCACTCTGCTATGTTTTATATCTACTCATGTCAAAGGTTTTTAAATAATTGTGAATTTATTACCAGCATCCAAAGAATGCACTTCTGGGTATGGGCTCTACCACAGTAGAAAAGATTTGCGGGACTAGCGATCGCAATACCAGATGTCTCGCATCTTTAGTGGTGCATCCCGTCGCCGGTCTGGGGATTTATATCTGGTATAAGTACGAGATTGATGTCGCCGTCTATTGAATGCTACGGGTTTGAGCCTTCTAATAGGGCGCTTAATACGACGATCCACGGGATCAGACTTGGATTGCTTGGTACTAAACGGCTCGCGGGTGGGCATGAACTTCGCGCGAAACAAGTATTTCTTTTTATATAACAAGTATGGCCCACAAATAATTGGCGATGGTATATTCGTCGATTTACGATTTATGTAAGTTTTACGTTATTACGCCTTCACGATATACGATATAAAGTTTTATTAAAATAAGAACACACGTATTAGAGCCAGCTATATTATGGTTATAACCAAATTGGTCGGCTCAACCGGGGAATGAATACGCTCTCACAAAATACCAGCGTAAATAGTAGCTTAGGTGGATTGTGAAGCTGTAAATTTTCATACAAAGAGCGATAACGTATTTCCCCCCGTTAACATAGTCTAATTTTCATAATTATTGGAAATGTAGATATAATGAAAAACTAGGTCCATACGTTTTTATTTTAAAGAAATATTGCGTACGATATAACTTACTAGCATATAAATATATCTATATCTTTGACTTAAAAATTTCCTCGAGCCTTTTTATTTTTTTAATTAAACTAATTTGAATTACTAAAAAATGAAAAACGTAGAGTTCTAGATTATTTTGTACTCAATCTAAAGTGTCTAATTTCGTAAATGTTTAGCGGGGTGAAAACGTTATCAGCCGAAACAATATTTCAAAAAGGAAATGTAGGCAATTGCTTCCAAGACTTGCAACTCTATCGCACAATACGATGATACGGAGTGAGCTGTATGAAAAATAGCTTTTTGAAAATACTTACTGGCACCGCGTATCGGTACTTCACAATCCTCTTAATACTCTATTTAGTATGGTGAGTGTAGAGAGCCAAAAACTAGACGCTTATCCGTATTTACTCATTCCTCCTAATTGATCCGTGTCCGAAGCAACACTCTTTGATGAGATTAGTTTAAAATGCAGACATGGAGACAGACAAAACACAACCGTAAATAAGCATTAAGTGTTTATTCTTTCGCAAATGGTATCCGGCTGGGATTCTAACTCAGGATCCTGCGGTAAATACTAGGTACTCAAGTACTAGTCCTAGTGGTTGTCCTATTATTACATTCAATAAATCCTATTTTTCAATAATATTTGATTGGACAGGTCTCTTTTTATTTCATTCAAGGGGTACTTTATATTATAATAGGATTATAAAACAAATGAGTAGACTTAAATAACCATGGTGAAAATCGATTAAATAGTCGTGGAGATATCGTGTCACATACATAAAAAAATACGGTACAATTGATAATCTCATCTTTTCCTGAAGTCGGTTAAAATCGGTCTGCAGATATATAAAATAAATGTTCATCATACAAACCCATCTGACCGTGAATGAAATACAATGAGACGAAAATATAATTACGTATGCTCAAGATGCATGAAAATTTCTCCAGCAAGAGTTAATGGGCCGGCAATCGACTTCGATCGTGTCTTCACTGGCCAGTAGCGCGGGGACTGTTGCCAACACCGAGCTGCCATTGGACCCGTTCCTTTCGGGGCTGACTGATCACCAACGGCAGGAGTCCGCGGACAGTGGGCTCGGGATGGCTGTGAACCCCTCCTACTCCATGCCGCACACGCCCGAGGACTTCCTCGCCGGCATGGACGACCGCATGGACTGTACAAGTGAAGCCGGTGCTAACCTTGATCCCACTGATATCACGCTCGGTGATAACATCGACTCCACAGATGACCTGGTGCCTTCATTACAGGTAACCTTATTGTTTTAATAATTTTTTTAGGAAACATATCGAGCGTAAATTAATTAAAAAGAAAGGGTATTTCTTATCTTAATCATATATAACGGAAAACTATATTAGTTAATTTTTTGATAAAAACGTCGTTTTCTTTCATTTGATTTTTTTAGTTATTCTGGCTTTACAATAGGCGTCGTATAGAAATATAAAAAACTACTGTTGAGAGGTTAATTATAACTGGGCGCACCAAGGAACAGCCAATGATTGACAGAACTTCTTTCCGTCTAATAATTGTTCACCTTTATCATCACCATCATCATCACAGCCTATCAAAAGTTTATTTTTGAACAAATATCCCCCTATGAATCTATGGGGATATTTGCTAAAGTTGCCACGCTAGGCAGGTATGTTCGAAAGTGCAGTTTTTTAAATTGACCAAAAAGTTAGCAGGATTCACAATTTGACAGCATATATTTTTTATGTATGTTTGTGTAAAGATTTTGTTTATGATTAGATTTAATGATTCTTATTTTATTTAAATGGTTTATACATAAGGGGTGGTTCCATATAAATATTAACAAAAATTATACGTAGTAAAGCCACAGAACAGCTATATTATGGTTGTAGCACGAATGGATGGGCTCGCCCGAGGCAGGACCACGCTCTCACAGAATACCAGCGTAAAATAGCAAGTTAATGCTGCTGTGTTTCGTATGGTGAGTTTAAAGTACCGGAGTCATTTTTCACTGGAAACGAGAAAATCTATCTAAGTCTAATCCTCTGTGGTGACAACGCATCTGCATTTTGATTCTTAATCGAGGATAAATGTAACACACCAGCAGACCACATAGTAGCATCCACTTACCATTAAGTGGATTGTGTGCTCGTTTGTAACCCATAACCTATAAAAAAATATGTAAAAAATCACCCCTAAGGATGGAAAAATAGGGGATGAAATTTTTGTGATCTTGTACTTTGATATTCCCTAATTTACTCAAAGTGTTAAAACTTGTCAAAGTGGAAAAAAATTAACTTAAAAAAATTTAAAAATAACCTCAGAAACAAAGTTATAAAATGAACTAATAGCGTGTTGGTGAGTTGGACTATGTATTTTTGTTGAAATTTATTTCACCATCGAGCGATTGGTGAATCAATACTTAAAAAATTGAAATTTATGTTTTTTTGCTGCTGCTCAATCCACATCGTACTAGGTTGTTGGCTCGCGTAATACGCTCATTTCTTGGACTACCAGTAATGTAGTAATTAATAAGTTTATAACTATTCACATTTTATAAATAAGCCATTTATTGGAAATAAATAATAAAGTGCTTAAAATATTTGTCAATGTTCTGCATGGCTGGATGATTTCGTGGGATAAGTGAAACTTGGCATCCTCACCAGTAGCGGCAAGTTTAATTGTGTTCCTCATACCGAACCATTCGTGGTAATTACGACTAGGAAGAATCTGTTCATTACAATTTATTTATTACTGGTCATTGAAATGGGAGATAATGACAGAATTAAACATGAACTGATAGCGCTAATGACAAAAAATTCATACTCATGAGTAAATTATTTGTCATCGATAAAACGTGTGCAGTTCACACGCGGTAAAAGTGAAACCTTCAGAAAAAGAGACCGAGATAATATTAGGCTAAATCGAATAGATAAACCTATAAGTATACTTGTCTCTTTAGTGTCGCTTTTTCTTTTCTTAAACTCAAACTCAATTTTTCATAGAGTTTCAAATGACAATAAGAAGTTTTCATATCAAAAATAAAATTGACTAAAATGGAATTGTTGATTTTGTTGAAATATGTATATAATTTAAGGACATGTGATTACGCAATGTTGCAGTGTGGTCGACTCTTCCTTGTTCTAAAACCCTTGAAATTAAATATCCTTTTATGTTTCTCAGATATACACAAATATGTGTCATTAATAAGCAGCGATTTATTCATTGTATCTTACATGTATGTTATTACTGTAAGTTATATCTTTTCGCTATATAATCTGTTTGTTCAATGAAGTAGTCCACTAATTTAGTTCTGTACCTATTTAAAATTTTCAAATAGTTCACTAGATTATAAATATTCGACGAGTGTGAGGATTAAATTTACGATTTCTTATATTATCAGATTACAGATAAATAAAAATGCCTAAATGTATAATATTAATTTGCGCTCCTAACTTGTGAAGTAGATTATTGTACTTTGCTATTATCCTTCATATATGAATCACTTGGGACTGCAACTATAAAAATAAAAAGTAAAATTGATGTTTTCTGCAATTTCTAATTGTATGAAATTAATTTGCTTATATCCACGTAACGAAATAAAGTGATCAACTCAACAGCTTAATGCTACTGTGTTTCGTATGGTGAGTGTAGAAAACAGGAGACCGTTTTTACTGGAAACGAGGTATTCCATCCTCAGGGGTGGCAACGCATCTGCATTTTGATCCTTAATCGAAGATAGATCTAGATGTTTATGGGCCCCAGCATCTGCTTACCATCAGGTGGACTGTGTGCTCGTTTGTCATACTTATTCTATAAAAAAAGGCTAAAATAAGCTAAAGAAAGCTTTTGCCCAGCTGTGCGACGTAACTTTACTTTTACTTTAAACATTTACGTATAAAGAAAACCTACATGTTATTTTTTTCTTTTCAGCTAGGCGAATTCACCAACGACATACTACTGGACGATGTACAATCCCTGATAAATTCAACACCGAGCAAGGCCGACAATGTTCTCACTTGGCTGTAGGTGCATACAAAATAAATTTTTACAATTACTCTGTATTAAACTGTTATTTTAGTACTTACCGTTTAAGGGCCATTTTAGATTGACCGACGGAACGATTGGAAATATTACAACGTGATGTGACAGAGATATATCTACTGAAATTTGCCTATTACAATTATTTTACTAGCGATCCACTGCTACACCAATATAAATGATGCGTACTGTATCCGTGTTGATTTTTAAATGCATGCTAACAATCATATCTCAATACTTCCGTATCCGTACTGTTTGGTTGATCGAAGTAGTTCTTGAACGACATCCACTTCGACCGAGAAGTGGAGATGACAGGACGGTAAAGATGGTGTACATTTCACTCAGAAAATGACAATAACTAGCATAGTGTGTATGAAATGACATTCGTGTGTGAATCGTACATTTTTTGCTGCTAGAAACGACCAAGTGCTGCTACACTTCGGTGAACATGCGTCAAATTGGAATCATCTCAGCATTTACTTGAATGGGATAGTAATATAAAATTATATTAATTAAGACTTTGTATTTGATGTATCTTCGTGTTATGAGTTGTCTGAAATTAAATGTGTGGAATAATCTAAAACTTCTCGTTTACTCAAAGTTTTGTGTCATGTGATTGTTTATAATTTGAGGGCATTTCTTATACCAAAACTATAATGAATCAAAATTAATATCTGTGTACAGTCTCCATTGTATCCTAAATTCTAACTTACACAGCGAACCCTAATTATTAAAACCCAAACAGTGTAAAATAATGAATTTCAATGGAGGTGAATAAACATTGGTGCTTTTTGCAAAAACTTCTTTCCTAGCTGAAAGGAGAACTCTTGCACTGCTTTCAAACTTCTTGTAAGATAGGTTTTCCGTACTCTTTCGTCTTAAGACTATCGGAAATCCTCGAGATTCAGTTTAAACGATACTAGATGATGACGATATAACAACTTTATCGATAAATAATAAAATTGTGATAACATCTTGACGTAACAGTGCCTTATTGTGCCTTTATAAAAATTATTTATTGTGGTTTTTTAAATATAAGATATAGTTGAAGTATTTCTACACGTATTGGTGACATTATTGATGTAATTTTTCTAAGTGGTCAGAATTAAAACCTACTTACGTACTTGTTGTAATATCGTGTTTTGTCTACTTACACCGTCCTTGTGTATTTTTCGAGATTATGGTTAGACTAGTTAGTTAAAACGTGACCTAGATAGTTATTTTGGCAACTATTATTTTTAAATATTAAGAATATATTGTAATGTATGTTTCGAAGTGGGCGACGTATTTTCATGCATGTGGATAAGTGCCACTAGGTGAATAACATTAGCGAATAACCATAGTTATGAACGGTTGCTGCTGGCGAGAGTCTTACAGCTTTTAAATGAGCTCGCTTGGAAATTGTAGATACATTTCAAACCACGTCTGTGCCACGGAGGTGTGCAATAGTATTGTTTTCATTACGCTAAAACTAACTGCGAACATTTGTGGCCAACAATAAATTATTTTCGTACATTTTAATTGTATTCTACAACATGAGTATGTCTGTCACATGCTTAACATTAAAATACTCCTGTAACTATCGTTGAACCTGTTGGAAATTATCCTTGAAGTTTACTGGTGCAGCGAAATATATGGAAATCGTAATTAAAACCCACCTAGTCTATTTTTTTAACTTCAGCTAGTTCGATTTAAAAATATCCAAATTAGGCCTTATATAAAATGCTACATTGAAAACTTTGCCATATTAGTAAAAGTACTATTTTTCTTATAAGACTTAATGTAATCTTCAATGTTATGTTATAATATAGCAATTATTAGCAACTTTGTAACTATTGTAATTAGGTGTTACGGTGCTGGGTTTATGGTACATGTAACTTTGTACCCTGTAGATCCATTCGTTGTACTTTATTTTGTATTTGTCGTGTATTATTTCTTATAATTTTAAGTTACTACGCTTTTCATATTGTTCGGTTCATTATTCTTAACGCTGTTCTTTTCTTACCTTTAGATATTAGATTGTATCGAACTGACAGAAGTAAGGTTGTATCTGTGGGAGCGATTGAATTTTTATTTAAATAAATGTTATTTTTGTTACAACTTTAGGCACAGTTTTGATCTGTATAGCTGCTAGGGAGTGCAAGGATAGGAAGTAGTAATCTTTAGGAATAACCAGTGTTCTAGGGACTAAGCTAACTAAAAATTATACTAATTAAGCAAGTTCGTGGCATCTATTTTTGTATAACATGAATGCCAAAGGATGATAAGACAAGTCGTTAAAACAAATGAAACCAATAACGTTATGCCAACTTTATTCACTTCCCTAGCAGTTAGTAACTATTAAGGATATTTTGCTTGCTGTTGTTGATCAGTACTGCAGGGTTATCTACGTACTTCGCTCTCCCTATAATGACATAATGAGAAACATTCCATGTTGTTAACAGTTTGCTCGCCGCTGGAACCTATCAGTAGAAGCCTCTGGCACTGCTTATGAAGGAATAATATGCTGAACAATATATCAAGTTAAAACTATATAGTTATTTCTTAAGATAGCCTTAATTAAAAACATATCTTTTTAGTCTGACAACAGATGCAAGTTTTCTATGTAGTGTATATAATATAACACGTCGTTTATCAATGTTATAACAATGAAATTACAAATGTCATTTAATTTTAATTTGCAATAATTTCATTGTAAATAATTTGATATGAACTAAATAAATATTTGTTTCAATATCTATCATATGTTTCATTTCGATTCTTCATTATTCAATTTCTTTCACATTTAGATTATAGTTCGGTTTTGGATATTTGCTGTAGAAAAAGAAACAAATTGTTTATTGATCAAGTCTATTTAATAAATAATATCAATTCCTTAGATCCAACACCGCATGCTTTACGATCTCCTCACCTGTTAAAATGTTAGAAATACTATACTATAACTTCATGCACTTGCTCTATTTACAATAAAATAATAGGCCAGGGAAAAAACTTCTTCGTGTTTAGTTGGTATAAAATAAAATTGAAGAAATATCTCTTTGGTTGTACTGTTCGTATCTGGCTGATTTCAATATCAGTATATATAGGACATTAACAAAAATTAAAAGTAAAAAACAATTGTCCGCCATTTTTAAATGGATTTTCTGTCCGCCAAAAAGAATGAATCTAACGAAGAAATTCCATACATTCTGAAGTTTTATTACAAAAAAGAAAATGTCTAAATTTATATATAAAATGTGAAGAAACTTTTTACCCGACCTTATGTAAACTAAATTAAAAAATAATATCAAGGCAATCTGCATAAAATTAGTGAGAGTTTCAGAAACATAAATTTTACGAGTACTTAATACATGTGTGCGCAAGAATTGCATGCATTTAATTGCTCACTCGCATATCCACAATCCTGACGGTCGGTGGGTATTCACTCCTTTGCTCTCCATATTCATGCATTCTAACCAAACGGTTTGCTTCGTCTTTCATAATGCGTGCAGTAAAGGAGTGGAGTCATCTACCAGCTTCTGTCCTTGCGTCAAATTACAGTCTTGGCATCTTCAAGACAAGAATCAAGCTGCTTTAGGCTATGTCACCACTTACAGCCATGCAGGATTATAGTTAAGAGCCCGTGCATAGGCATAAGCGTAACTATTTTATAATAAGTAACAAGTGTTTATTTGCATTTCCAGACATAAATAAATAGGTATGTAAAAATAAGTATTCTAGAAATACATATTTTTAAGAATACTTTTTAGGAAACAAATAATGCTAAAAATGCATGTAAAAACAAAAACTTACTCAATTTTGTTACAGTAAGCGCAATAATAAAGATAAAACAACAGTTACTCGGAAAGTAACAAAAGATAAAAGTTATCGATTTCGCTATGTGCGAAATTTATAATTTTAATCATTGCTTTTAATATTCTCCAGCAAAATTCGCAAATATTTGTCAGATTTGCATGATTAAAAAAAATCCAGCAACAAACTGCTTATTGCTAAAATGTCCAAAGATGTTTATTAACCCCTCTATCCTAAGCTAAAACGATTGACACCGCTAGCTCGCTTCGCGTGACCGGGCGTTGCAAATAATAACCTAAATAATATCTTTACATGGAATTTGTCGTACATTTATTTTCAATAAAATTCATTATAAATTTCAACATAATTGTTTCTGTTTATTTATTATGTTATATTACTTGTTTTTAGTGGTTTTACTTCATTACAAAAAAATATATTGTATTTTGATAACAAAAAATGTACATATCAAGCGCAAGTCGGCAGCGTAAAAATCACTATTATATTCATCGAAATTGTTTACGTAAAAAGATAAATTATATTCAAACAAAAACTTTCATTACAATTATATAATACAATACATAATATACATAATACAACAATAAAACACTAGAAAAATCCAAAAATCAACAAAATAACATTCACACGAAAATGGCGTATGAAATGAACGTAGATTATAAATAAATGTCCTTAGACTAACTGACTATTACTGACTATTTATTGCACTAGAGCAAACTTTTTTGTGTCGTAGACCCCTTGCCACGTTTTTCCGTGTTGGGTAGACCCCCTACTTACCTGATATTGACTTCCTGTAAATTTCTAACTGTAGTGAAGTTTAGTGTTAAAAACTTAAAGTAAAAACACATGTTAATTTATACATTTATCAATTGAATTTACATTAAAACTACTCAAAATAATTTTGTATCTGTTATGTAAAATATGCGTAACATTAAATAAATATAAAATAAACTATAAATCTTTTATAAATAATGTATATGTTTTGATATTATAAGATAGTATGATGTAAGTATATAGGTACTATCAGTGTAAGTGTTGAGATCCACTATCGTGGACCCCCATTTTCATTTCATGGACCCCCAAATTTTTTTTCGCTGACGTAGACCCCTTGCAGGTTGTCATAGACCCCTAGGGGTCGATATAGACCACTTTGGGAATCACTGCACTAGAGGATAGATAATTTCATATTGAGCCTATAATGCCAAACTTCTTCATAAGAAAAGACATTTTATTAATAAGCAGTTTGTTGATGGATTTCTTTTTATAAAAAAAAAAATCATGCAAATCTGACAAATATTTGCGAATTTTGCTCGTGAATATTGAAGGCAATGATTAAAATTATAAATTTCGCACATAGCGGAATCGATAACGTAAACATTTTTGAATTATTACCTCGTGCAATATTATTTAGATGGGTAGCCTCTAGTCCAACAATTTAGCACTCAAAAAACTAACAGTATCGTTTCATACGTCTCATACCTTCTGAGTGTATCATGTTTGCTTACCAAGGGATCCTTGAAGCGGTCATCTTGGGGCAGTTCGCGGTGGGCAATCAATTTTTTATAATATTCTACAGATAACTTTGGTGTGCGTGGCCTATTGGGATCTGTGATGTCTACGTAATAAAATCCGAAGCGTTCGCTGCGAATGAGAAGCAACATGTTCATAACATTAAATTTTCTCAATGTTTAAAAAGTGGTTTCAAGTTTGAAAATACTACTATTATTTTAAAATATGACAAAATATTCTTAAAATGTTTTAAAAAAGTTTGGGCTCGTCCGGGATTTGAACCCGGGACCTCTCGCACCCTAAGCGAAAATCATACCCCTAGACCAACGAGCCTCTACTCATTTAATTAAATTTTATGTAGATATTATTACAATATTTAGTAATATTAGAAGAGTGTAATCAGTTCAGAAATATCAGATTCTATGTCAAATTGTATGTAAACCAAAAGACATTTGATATGAAAAAATTGCAGTTCATTTTACTTAAATTTTTTTCGTAGATATACAAGTTGATATTAAAATTTGATTTTCTGTGAACATATTTGTTTGAGTAATCATACTACACATCTCATAAGACAATTTTGATCTTTATAAATGACCAAACATCTTAAAATCACGTTATTTCTGCATAGTGGATATTTGATGAAATATCCACTATGCGTAAGGAAGCCAATATAAGCACTAAGCAGTCTCCGAGGTAAGTATTTCATCTTAGTTCTCAAGAATTAGATGCATTTTTTCATTGGAGTTTGTTGCACGTGCCCTTGGGCCACTTATCCTTAACCGGATTAACAGTCCACTTCTTTGTCATTACATAATAAATACTTGTTATAAAATGTAATCCGCAAAGTTACTAATTAATGTAAAGCACTGTAACGGTTTTATATAAAGGTACATACGAGAAGCCAGCTCTCCATTCAAAGTTATCCATTAACGTCCAGGCCGTGTATCCCAGAACTTTAACGCCGTCTTCGTATATAACATTCAATATTTCTGTAAGGTAGTCCTGCAAGGAAAAAGTAGATGTTCAAAATTCCTCGAAGTTAACTTTCAAATTAAAAGCTTATCTATGTAATAATTTCATATTTTTTACCAATGTTGTTAATCATGGATGCTACAAGCTAAATTAAAGTAACCACGTTACGTTAGAATTTTAAATTAATTAATGTAACCACGATAAAATCAGTGGATATTAGATTTGTTCAACGTGGTTAGTTATTTAAACAGTATTAGCCATTCAAAGCTTGTTAAATCACAGGAAACAATTATAAAAATCATGATTGATAATACTTAGATATACCTACGTAAATAGGATTATTATTGTTAGGCTAGTAAGCATAAAAAAATAATCTACCAAATCTTGTTTTTACTTGCTATAAGCCAGAGCACAGAATCAATAATATAATATAATATAATAATGATTTCTTATATTTATGCGGACATTATACATTGATTAAAACTACTTTTACGGATTTTATCGCGTTTTATTTATTTTTAATACCCGACGTTTCGGGTGCTTTGTAGCGTGACCATGGGCACGGGGGACTGAGGTGACTGACATAGATTATCTTTTTTATAACCAGAAGTGTCTGACGTCCCGATGTCAAAGTTAACCCGGAGTACCTTCAGCTTTTTAATTATTGTCTTTGGTCCGATCTACGCAGAATGAACACACCACACAGCAAAACACAGTCAGTTCCTTAGAGCATACATTACATGGAGGGAGCACTGTGTGAGCAGAAAGCGTGATCGGCGTAGAGAGAGAGAGACTGAGTTTAGGTAGAGTGAATGAAATGAAACAGCCAATGACAGTGACTGTGCGAGAGAGACAGACTCTACCTGACTGAGTTTAGGTAGAGTCTGTCTCTCCCGCACAGTCACTGTCATTGGCTGTTTCATTTCATTCAATCTACCTAAACTCAGTCTCTCTCTCTACGCCGATCACGCTTTCTGCTCACACAGTGCTCCCTCCATGTAATGTATGCTCTAAGGTTAGTTCATTCTGCGTAGATCGGACCAAAGACAATAATTAAAAAGCTGAAGGTACTCCGGGTTAACTTTGACATCGGGACGTCAGTCACCTCAGTCCCCCGTGACCATGGGTGCTGGAAAGCACCCGAAACGTCGGGTATTAAAAATAAATAAAACGCGATAAAATCCGTAAAAGTAGTTTTAATCAATATATTATAATAATATACATAATAAGAAAAAAAAAACTGTAAATCCAAATGTACACGCCTTAAGAGCTCATGTTATACGTCAATTTTTTAAAGTATTTAAACACACACAAGTTTTAACTAATAACCTTATTACTATACTGTAGTTTTCCGATAATTTTAGGTCAAACGCCAATAAAAAAAGTTTGGAAAATCCAAAAGTACACGACTCACATACTCATATGATCGTGAAAAATTGTGAAAAAAATTATCAATCAACAATAGAAAATATATTTTTTAATTATCAGGTTATGTTATTAGGTTATATTACTTTTGTTGAATACAGGCTGTAACTTACTTTAATTTTTGTTGAAATTAAATTTTTTTATTATTGTTAATTGAAAAACTTTTTAGAGAATTATCTTAAAACGATCAGAAGTCAACTTTAATATTACTTAAATTTTTAGGTATTTAGGCATTATCGTAAAAACTAGTTTTTATCTGACTCGTTACTAAAAAAAAATCTCATCAACTTTATTACGTTTTCAAAAAGTGTTTCACCTATTCATAACCAGTATTTCGCGGCGGCCGGGCCCGGAGTGAGTCAGACTCAACTCAAAGTGTATTTAGTAAAATATATTATTACAAACTGCTCAGACACGAAAAATTTTGGAGTTTCTCAGCCGAAAAAAATTAATTATAACTAAACATAACAAAATTAAAATGCCAATTACATTCCATGGCTTCCCGCATGATAGATGAAGAGATTGAATTAAAAAAGAGAATCAGTTGAAAAATTGATATTTTCAAAAGTATTTACCCCTCTATGCGGACTTGATAAATCTACACCATAAGCCACTAAAACCACTTTTATAATGTAAAATAGCAATTAAATCGATAAAAAAAAATAAGTCCAATAAACATTTATCTTTCTGACACTGTGCTTTTTATATCATTTATATGTTCAATATGATTGTTAGATACGATTTCATGCGACAAAACTTCGGATTCTTGATTTTTAGGCGCTCGTAGAGCATACCTACGCACTTTGCGCGTAAGACGTGCATCTTTCTTATAGCCTCAGCACAGAAACAAATAAAAGGCCTGAGCCATAATACTCGTATATATACGTGTGTCCTGAAAGCTCTTTGTAGAGAGTAATAGTGCTTTGCCTGAAACTAAGCGTTGTGATTATATTCTCTTTTCCTCAAATAGTCTGAAGTTTGATGTGGGTAGGTAGTCAAAGTCAAAAGTAAAAACTTCTTATTCAGAGATGTTTAAAGCTCTTATGGACGTCATCAAAATCTACACCGGTTCACAAGGTAGGAGTTGAGCTTAGGGTAGGAGACGTTAGTACTCTTATTAGGTAGTTTGTGGGTAGGAGTTTGCGTTAGCAGTCATTACATACTCGATGTATGTATGTTAAAGGACTTGTGGAAGGCTATTGTTTATTTTCTAACAATACACATAATATCAAAAAGGAGGGTGCCAGTAGTTTATCAATTCGACTGTATTTTCTTTTTCTAATGTAAGTAACGAGATATATATGTATCTGAAGTACTAGCTTGCACTATTATTTATTCTGTGGTACTAGTTAATTACTTTAACTGATTTTTTTTATTTGGAGATGTATACCTTGCAGTGGTACCATTCGTTACATTTAAATTAGATCTTATGATAAGTGAAGTCGATACATATATTTTTATATATATTATTGAGTATACTCTTTCCATCAGAAAACATAATATGTTATGTGTAGCTTCATTAACGTCACGCAAAAGATAATCGGAATCTGGTATCTACCGGACATGATACCATAGAAGCCAAATATGTAGTTGTTCTTCCTAGAATGGAAGTTTTTCCGAACCAGTGTTAAATAAAAAAATGTAGTAATCAATATTGAATGAAAATATTATATTTTTTTATAGAATAAGGGTGACAAACGAGCACTCAGTCCACCTGCAATTCTGCTCGCGACAAAAACTTTTCGAAGCAACTGGAGCAACAACACCAAGGCGACCCCTACCACGGTATCCGTGAATTTTTGCAATTAGCGGACTTCATTCCAACCTTAACGCTGTCCACTACCATCTGGAGACGGAGAAGTTGGATTTGCTCTTTTTTTAACCGAGACTCAGGTGTCCTCTCCAACTGATACTTCATATCATATTCATATCTCTTCTACCCGGGGTACAAACTATAACACTCCTTTGTGCCCCGGGCTGGAGTTTGTTTGTACTATAGGTCACTATAGGTCGGCCGATTGTGATGGGATGCGGTCTTTTTTTGCATCCTACTTTTGGGGGCGGGTTTGCTTCTCGCTGGCCGATCCTAGCGTTGTTGCCGATACTGTCGCTGATGTGGTCCTTCAGGGTATGGAACTTTCATTCCGTCCTCTGTGGTGCCCCTCGTAAGCAGATTCCAGCCATGGTTTAGTCGCTCCTGTAAAATAGCATCACGCTATAAGCAGGAGTGCTACCGAGACTGGGCTGACGTATCAACGTCTCGGGATGTAAACATCAGCGCTCTTAAAAAGAAGTATAATTCCTCCTCCAGGTCCTTCAAAAGAGTTATTTCCAAGGCAAAGTATGAGCACATCGGCAGAATTGGCGAGAAGCTAGTTCGCCTTCCTTCGAGAACCCGTGCATTCTGAACTCTCGCCAAGGCTGTCTAAGGGAACTTCTATCAGTCATCTCTTCCATCTCTGCACAGAGAGGACGACTCACTGGCCCATGCTGCAAAGGAGAAAACTGATCTGTTAGGCTCTCTCTTTGCGTCCAAATCGACTCACGAAGACGGAAGAAACACACTGCCGACCATTCCGCAGTGTGAGTGCTCCATACCGCATGTGCGGTTTACACAGCGCTCGGTTTGCAAAGTACTCTTCTCCCTGGACGTCAGTAAGTCGAGTAAGCCTGATGGAATCCCTCCCATTGTGCTGAAGACGTGTGCTCCGGAGTTGGCACCGGTGTTAACGCGTCTTTTCTGGTATTCCTACTCACAAGGCGTAGTCTCGAATTCTTGGAAGACAGCTTTGGTCCACCCGATCCCTAAAAAAGGCGACCGCTCAGACCAGTCCAACTACAGGCCTGTCGCCATCACCTTCTTGATCTCCAAAATAATGGAGTATTTTAAACTGCCAGTTCATGAGGTAGCTTGAGGATCACCAGCTGATCAGTGACCGCCAATACGGTTTCCATCGTGGTTGATCACCTGGTGATCTTCTGGTCTACCTTACTCATAGATGGGCGGAGGCAGTAGAGTCTAAGGGGGAGGCTTCGATCGCAAAAAAAAGCACTTCTTTCGAAGCTCCCTTCCTATGGACTTCCCGAGAAATTGTGCGATTGGATCACTAGTTTTCTTGCTAATCGGAGCATTACGGTCGTAGTAGACAGTGCGTGCTCTGATTACAAGCCTATTAATGCTGGTGTTCTACAAGGCTGCGTGCTATCACTAACGCTGTATCTTCTGCACATCAGTGCAGCTTAACTGATGTTTGCAACATAACTGATAATATTCATTGCTATGCGGACAACAGCACTGGTGATGCCTTATACACCGGCCGTGCCAATATTTCTCGGGAAATCGTCGCCGAGTACCGGGACAAACTTATGTCTGAAGTAGAGTCTTTGCTTAACAAAGTCTCGGATTGGGGGCGACTAAATCTAGTCCAATTCAATCCCCAGAAGACACAAGTTTAACCGCTAAAAAGAACCCTTTTGTCGTGTCTCCTCAGTGTGAAGGTACTCCCCTTGCTGCCTCAGCTAGCATCAGAATCCTCGGCGTCGAAATATCGAATAGTGTGCAGTTTCTTGCCCACTTGAGGAAGGCCAAATTGGCCCCTAAAAAGCTTGGCGTGCTCAGTAGAGTGAGACAGTATTTTATGCCGGCACATCGCTTGCAACTTTACAAAGCGGAAGTTCGGCCTCACATGGAATACTGTTCTCCTCTCTGGACCGGGGCACCCCAGTGCCAGCTCTTTCCACTTGACCGCATCCAGCGCAGAGCGATTAGAATCGTCGACGACCGAGTTCTTTCTGATCGGCTCGATTCACTGGCGCTGCGTAGGGATGTTGCATCGCTTTGCCTTTTCTATTGTATCTACTATGGGGAGTGTTCTGAGGAATTGTTCGGATTAGTTCCAGACGCCAAATTTCACGAACGTACATCGCGTCAAAATTCTCGATACCATCCTCACCATTTTGGCTTGGCGGTCCACTACTGTACGTTTTACTAGGAGTTTTCTTCCTCGTACAACTTCTCTGTGGAATTGTTTACCACCGGTGACTTTTCCGGACCGATACGACTTAGGGACTTTTTACTTTAAGAAAAGAGTTTACTCCTTTCTAAAAAGCCGGCAACGTATCTAAAAATCCCCTGGTGTTGCGATTGTTCATGGGCGGCGGTAGTCACTTACCGTCAGGTGACCCGCATGCTCGTTTGCCCCCTCTTCTATAAAAAAATAAGCGTAGTGTTCCTAGGTATGATTTTAAGACAAGCGCTTATCTCTATAGCTATCTCCGCTCACACATTTATATAAAACTTACGTTGAAGTATTTGATACGTCCGTAATCCTCTAAAGTACCACGGTCTGAATAACCGTTCTCAGTGATATAAATCGGTGGATCGTTGTAAGAGCTCTTGCACCAGCGGAGTAGGTTAGCGAAACCAGTTGGCACCACCTGTAAATTAGAGTTTATATTGATAAATATTTTCTTCTTTTTCCCTCTTTCCTTCTCTCTCTCTCTCTCTCTTTCTTTATCAGCCTGTAAAAATCCAATGGTGAACATTGAGCTATCCCATTATAAGGAAGATTTATCCTCGTCACGTTTGGCTGGCGGATTAACGAGCGTACAGATATGACGCAGCTTTGACGCTGCTTCCTTGATATTTTACGCTTAGCGTAAAGGTCTACCGCTCATCAATGTAAGTCATAAAATATTTCTACCATATTCTTATAGTCCCTTACGACACTAATACAATTTACGAGTTGGGTGACTACCGTGGTTGCAAACCCTGATATTTATGCGTTAAGATTGGGCGTCCGTATGTTTTAATACTATAAAATATGGTATGAGAATCTATTATAAATCTATAAAAATAAATGAAATTGAAGTGTCTGTTTGCAGGTAATATCAAAAAAACAGCTTTTTACTAAATGCATATGAAAGTTTTTGTTTTTTTTTTATAGAAGAAAGGACAAACGAGCATGCGGCTCACCTGATGCTAAGTGACTACCGCCGCCCATGATCAACCGCAACTCCAGGGGAATTGCAGGTGCGTTGCCGGCCCTTTAGAAAGGAGTAAGCTCTTTTCTTGAAGGTCCCTAAGTCGTATCGGTCGGGAAAAATCGCCGGTGGTAAACTATTCCACAGAGAGGTCGTACGCGGAAGAAAACTCCTTGTGAAACGTACAGTGGTGGGCCTCCAAGCATCCAGATGGTGTGGATGGTATCGGGACGTTTGCCGCGTAGTGCGTTCACGAAATTTGGCGGCTGGGATTAATCCGAACAATTCCTCGGAGCACTCCACACAGCAGTATATCCGAAAGAAAATGCAAAGAGATGCAACATCTCTTCGTAGCGCCAGTGAATCGAGCCGATCGGAAAGCACTAAGTTGATACGGTATTTGTAACAACAAAACATTTTTTAAATTGTGTCCGTCTGTCTGTTTGTTCCGGTTAATGTTCAAAGTGGCTGGATCGATTTTGATAGGACTTTAACTGGCAAATACCTGACGTTATAAGGGGTATCTAAGCCTACTTTTTTTTACAAAAAATCTGAGTTTCGCGCAAAAAATTAAAACCCATGGAATCCAATCCAACAAAATATGTTGACGAAGTCACGGAGAACAGCTAGTATGTTAATAAAGGCTGACGATGTTGTGAGGTTGTTTTTAGTACAAATAAACAAAACATTCCTTTAAAAATAAATTATTTTATAAAAAATAGAAAGATAATATGTATATATACTAGCTTGCCAGGCAGACGTTGTTTTGCCCTTTTCGACGACCCTTTGTCATGTCCTACTAAAAATCCTTAATATCGAAAAACAAAAATTGTGCTTGCCAGAAAATTGTGCAAATGGATCACCAATTTTCTTGCAGATCGGGATCGGTCATTGTAGACGGTAAAGTAAGGTAAAAGTAAAGTTACAGCATATATACGTCCCACTACTGGGCACAGGCCTCCCCTTATCTCTGAGAGGGTTTTAGGGCAAGGAAGTGTCCGCCACGCTGCCCTAATGCGTGTTGGCGAACTTCACATGTCTTCTTAATAATTTTTTTTTCTTATTCCTCAGACATGCAGGTTTCCTCACGATGTTTTCCTTCACCGCCGAGCACGTGGTAAATCAGCACTTAAAATTGCAATTAACAATTTCGTTGGTACCGGCGGGGATCGAACCCGGGTTACTCGCGTTCTGTTATATTTACAGCGAGTGTTAACCATCTGAGCTACCACGGCTTGTAGACGGTGCATGCTCCGATTACAAGCCTATTAATGTTGGCGTTCCACAAGGCTGCGTGCTATCACCAACGCTGTTTATGCTGCATATCAATGATATGTTGCAAACCAGTAACATTCACTGCTATGATAGCACTGGTGATGCTCTATACACCGGCCTTGCTAATATTTCTCGGGAAAACGTCTCCGAGTACCGGAACTAACTTGTGTCTGAAGTCGAGTCTTTACTGAAGAAAGTCTCGGATTGGGGGCGACTAAATCAGTCCAGTTTAAACCTCAGAAGACACAAGTTTGCGCGTTTATCGCTAAAAAGAACCCCTTTGTCGTATCTCAGTTTCAAGGCACTCCCCTTGTTGCCTCAGCCAGTATTGGAATCCTCGGCGTCAACATATCGAGTGACGTGCAATTTCGTGATCACTTTGAAGAGAAGGATAAATTGGCCTCTAAAAAGCTAGGCGTGTGTGTAAGTAGTGCTCACTGGCGCTGCGAAGAGATGTTGCATCTTTTTGCATTTTCTTTTGCATCTGCCACGGGGAGTGCTCTGAGGAATTATTCGGAGTAATCCCAGCCGCCAATTTCGCCGATACCATCCACACTATCTGGATACTTGGCGATCCACGACTGTACGTTTCACTAGGAGTTTTCTTCCGCGTACGACATCTCTGTGGAATAGTTTATCACCGGTGATTTTTCCGGACCGATACAACTTAGAGACCTTCAAGAAAAGAGTTACTCCTTACTCCTTTCTAAAAGGCCTGCAACACACCTGCAATTCGCAAATTTTCTACGCAAATGTATAGTGTTATTGAATTTTAATTAATTTGTGTTAAAGTTTATACAGCAGTGAACTAATAAGGAACTAGGAATTAAAATTGAAATTTGAGTAGCAAATTTTTTGTAACAATTTTTAATTAAGTTTATAAATATTAAAATTAGTCTATCTATTGTTAACATCTTTCTTAACTTCCTTCTAACCTTCAATAACGATTTTCAATTTTTTTATTTTGAGTACACTTGGACATAAATCTAATTTGAAAACAAACTTACACATTCAGTATTTATCAGTAAGCAAATCATTTAATTTCTTACTTATTTACGTCGCCAGTTTCTTTAATTCGTTTAAGGAGAATATCTCCTTAAACGAGTCGTTTAAGGAGATATTCTCCTTATTGATTTTAAAAAATACCCTGAGAAAGCATTACTTATTTATATGGCTATATTCGTGTAAGGTTCAATATTCAATATTGTTTATTTAATTTTTTATTATTATTTTTACTTTCTAGTGGTTTAATAAGTTTTGTTGATTTTATTTTTCCTTTTTGTTCTTTCTTTGTCAGATCAAGAAAAAACTAATAAAAGTACATAAATAAATTAATATTGATCCGCGAGAGCTGCTGCCGACAAACTGTGTTCACAACTGTTTGGTAGATTGTGATTGTATATAATATATATATATATATATAAATATATATATATATATATATAAGAAAATATATTAAAATATATATATAATGTGTACTTAGAATTGGAAACAAAGAAATAAAAGACATAAGCTAAAATACCCTGTGTCTGATAAAATTTACCACATTTTAGTCAATTAGATTGATGAATAAAACCTAAGTTGTTTGAGGCTAAAAAAGAGGATATCGAAACACACGTTATTTAAGTTGCTGTTAAGTACTGAATGCTATCAATATTGCCATTCAATTTTAATGGCGAAATTATAAGGCGTTATATATGTACGACCACCAATACAAGTCTTGTGGGAGTATTGTACAAAATTTAGACCTTCTATGCTTTTGAACATATGACTAGGGTTATGGAGAAATGCAAATTAATTTTCATGGTAATGAAGTAATAAAAAAATCTTAATTTAATTAGATACTCACTTTATGAACTACCAAAATCGGAAGATAGGTTTACTTTGAATCTTCTGACAGTGAAGATCATAGAGGTGAATACAGAACTCTCTAGATGTAAACTAGAATGCAGATTCTTCAGAAAACTCAGAATCTTCCGTATAATGTGGACGAGAGAAGTTATGAAAGAGAAAATAATGCAGAAAATAAAAAACCAAATATCGGGAATAATAAAAAAAAATGTTTTGTTAAAACAGGAGATCTACGACAAAGCGCACATAATTAGCAACAACAAGAACATTATGTAAAATCTGACTGAGACAGCAAATGAAGAAGAAAACGCAGTAAAAAAAATTAAAGAGACTTAAATACCAATAAAACATATTGGGTTTTAAATTTTAGAGAAAACATATTTATCTTAAAAATTATGTGTCAAACAAGAGCCTCAGGCAGTAGAAAAATAAAAAGTTCTAAAAATTATTGTACAAATTAAAGTTCCAAATAATTTTAAGAATACTATAATTAAATAATACCAATATTTAAAAAATTTGGACTTTCCTTACTTTGTCATAAGTTTGACATAAGTATTACGATGTTGATAAAGCAAAAGTTTTTTGATAGTTTAAATTATTTATTAATGCGTGTTTTAAGAAAATCTGTAGAATACACTATACTCATGACGTTTGATTTTAGAAAGCTGAATTTGTTTTATGCAACATCCAAAGCATTCAATTGTTTTTTCCTTCCTTCCGAAAGTTTTATGTATTTAATTTTTAAGTTTCTATCTGTGCTCACTTGTAGGCTCTAATTTAAATTATTTATTGAAAAATTTAAGAAATTTAATAACACTGTTAAGAATAAGTTTGATTTTAAAATAATAGTTTTAAGCTAAGTCTTTTTGATATTGTTCTTCAAAATAGTCTTAAGACATTATTGTAATGCAAATAATTACGCATTAGATAGTTTGTGTGTTTGCTCACCCTTCCTCAAAAAACAAAAAAAATTTTTGTTAATTTTAATAAGCATTTAAATTGACAAAAATATGGGTCTTCCTTTAACAGATTACAATAAAATAATAACAGTAACATAGAAAATGATTTTTCTGCTATTCTGACATCCTAGATTATTATTACCTGTTTACAAGTTGTTTTGGTAAACTTATCTACAATAAACTAGTTTTGAACACCGTATGAGTAATATGAGAGTTTTTTGCATGTAATAATAATAATGTCCTCCAGACGGAATTTCGGCCACGGCGGCCTGCCTCAACGGAAGTTAGCCATCGGCACAGGACAGGATTATAGTGCCCAAGTGTATGCGCAAGCACAGGTGCACTCTCTATTCCCTCACTCTCATAATCCGATTGGACGGTAAACCGACACGACCGGAGAGAGATCATGCGCAGGACCAACGGCTTTACGTGCTTTCCGAGGCACGGGGGTGAGACACCGCCAACTTCCTGACTCTGGGCAACTACTGAGAATATCTTGACGGAAAAACTCAATAATAAATTTTTTGGCCCGACCCAGGGTTCGAATGCAGGACCTCATGATCAGCAGTCGCACTACTACAACCACTAGACCAACGAGGCCGTCAATATGTATGTATACAAATATTATTCACTTTATTTGAAATTAAGTCTGTAAAACAATAATTACGGCATTCTTACTTAGTAGTAAAAAATGTTATTGATTAAACGGAACGTAATGTTAAAGTATAAACATTTATTTTGCTGCTAGTAAAATATAAAAATATTCAACCAATAAATTACGTAAAAGTATAAAGCTAATTTAAAGAAAAAATATAACGAATAACGTTTTTATATTTATACAAGTAGATAGGTGTTATAACACCTTATAATACATATAATACAATAACATAGCCTCACAATTTTAAGAAATATTATATCCCACATTTTTACACAAATGTAGCATTTTTGTTGAAAAGTCGCCGTTTTAATTAACATGACAGCATATTAAACTTTGTGTGTTTGATATCGTATGTTTGTGTGTGCACACGTGCACACCTACGAGTGAGTAGTGAACTTTTTATCTTATTTCGGAAGCCAAGACAAACCATATTATTCGCATTACTACAAAATAAAACGTTTTTTGCATTTAATTTAGTTTAACAGTAATTGTACCTAGTGTGGGCAGAAAATTAAAACTCATTCATCCGAAGGTAAAACTATTTCGTTAGGTATACTATAATATTATTATGTTAAAAAGAAGTAGTGTTCATATGATTACCCTAAGCCATTCAGAAGCTGAGTCACCGCCGACTTCCATAGTTGTTACGGCTCCAATATCTTTGAGCCAAGAAGGTGATTTTGCGGTGGGATCGACTCCTGCTCCGGTTATTAAATGTGTCGTGTAGTGGTTTATACCAAGGAAATCTGAAGTTCCCTTGATCCTCTGAATCCAGTATTCATCAAATTGTTCTAATCGTGGTTTAGGAAGACCTTCAGCAGCGCTCTGTTGGGCTACGTTCTCTACCATTACCGCTGGGTATCCACCTTCTTCGGTGAAAATCGGGTGAGCGAACCATCCGAACTGAAAAGTGGTAAGTATAGGAGCGTTAAGTACTATATAACTAGGTAGTTGACGTTAACATTCATAGATTAAATTTAAACTATACAAATTAAAAATTTGTTGGACTTTAAGAAACTTTGATACGATTGACGTATATTTCGTTATAAAATCTATAAAAAATGTTTGTTTTGTCATCTGGTAAAAAGAATTTCAATAAATTTACTGGATTTTTTTAATTTAGAATTATTAAAACACACAAATATAGTTTTTCTCAGATTACTAGATTCCACAGAATTAGTAATTTATTTATTGGCGAATGTATATATACGCTTTTACACCAAAATCCCAGAAAATGTTTGAAATTTGTCAATTTACAAGATCAAAAGCTTTATTAAAGAAAAAATGTGTATTATAATATTAAGGAATGTATGAATGAAAATAACCCCTGGGAATGGGGCGATCGCCATCATGCGGTTCTATTATAATTAATCGAAAAAAGTTGTACTTACAAAATTATTGTTAAGTAATATGTCAAAAAATATTAATTCCGTTGGGTGCCAGTTTTTCGCAGGACAGATGCTTTTTCCGAACCAGTGGTAAATAAAAAGTATGACTTTTAATAAGTGTATTAAGTAATATATATTAAACAAAAATGTTTAATTCTATTCTATTTTATTATATTCAGATGTTTCGTATTCGTACTTACTTTGAACTGATTTGCCACTTCAGCTAAGGCGACTTGTTCGGCGTTGCTTGGGTCGCTGGGTTCATACCAGATGGAGTTGAGCGAGATCATTATCCTACCGTTTTGCACTGGCCTGTAGGTATCGTTGTAGAGGTGATAGACCTCAGCGTGTGCTTTAAGTAGTGTATCGCTGCATAGGTAGTTCCCCACACCGTGACTATCAAGAGCCGGAGCTTTCTTCAAATCGCCATAAGCATCCTCACAAATTTCATAGGGTTCGTTGACGGTGATCCATGATTTGACTTTGTCACCGAACTCTTTAAAGCAGAGGTCAGAGTAGTCACGGAAGTAATCAACCATTTTCGGGTTTGCCCAACCTCCGAGGTCTTGAAGTGATTGAGGTAGATCCCAGTGGAATAATGTTACCTGCCACAATCGTCAATTTAGGCATAGTATATGTACCATAAACAGTTTACACAATTGTAAAATATGGATTGGTAGTTAATTGATTAAAATATATAAATTACCAGTGGTTCGATGTTCTTTTCCGCAAGAGCATCAAGGAGAGCGTTGTAGTAACGAATTCCGTCCAGATTTACATAATCGACTCGACCTGTTGGTAGGATCCGAGCCCAAGATAGCGAGAAGCGGTAGAAGTCGACTCCAAGGTAAGCTAATTCATCCACATCCTCAAGGTAACGGTTATAAGAATCGCAAGCAATGTCCCCATTGGTGCCATCAGCGATCAACTCAGGACGAGTGTGCGTTAAACGATCCCACACATTTTCTGATTTCCCTGTAAATTTATAGTAAAGTTGAAATAATACTAGTTTTTACGGATTTTATCGCGTATATTTAACTATAAATACCCGACGTTTCGAGCGCTTTATAGCACCCATGGTCATGGGCATCAATGTGTAGTGTTCGTGTAAATATAAGAAATCATTATAGTAAGGTTGATAAAATATATTTTTATAGATTCCAAAATTGTCACAAAAACTTGTTAGACAATGAACATGCTCATTTGCAGGACAATAAATATTAAGCAATCAATTTCAATCGGCTCCTCATTAAAGAAGAACAATAGGTTATAATCGATTTGCTGCCGACTATAAGGGATATCTTATAGTCGGCAGCAAATCGATTTACGAACAAAATCCCAGAAAATATGCAGACTTTATCTATTAAAAAGTTTCCATAATGATTGATCAATAACAAAATGTTAAAAATAATTATTAAGCAAAAATTGCTTAGTAAGGGATATGTTAGTAAAGAATACATGATTGATAATGTTACGAGCTTGAGGTTCGTGACAATAAAAATTGCCGATAAAATTACCTAAATTAAACACACTAATTCACTTAATTCCGCTCCGAAGCTTCGCTTATGTCGCCGAGTTCAATTCTGCCCCGATCGCATCTTGCAGCGCCTATTTATATAATTAGCAAAGAAGCGTCCCGAACATTCAAGTAAATGCGCGCCAGGCAACGAGTATTCGAGTGTAGATTTTCCAGAAACTTAGTTCTTCGGGTGGCGCTGTCGGTCGAGTGATTTGTGATGTCATTTTCTCAACGCTCCCCTCGCTCGCTAGTGTATCGTCGACTTGAGCGCGTAACACTGCCCCCTCCTAAGACATGCTCGTCCCGAGCATTATCGGCCCCATAATAACGCGCCAAGCGATCCACATGGACGATCTTAGGAGTCCCTCTTGCGCCTTTCTGTAACGGCTCCGCAATGTCAAGGGCTGTTCTATCCCGTGGTGCACCAACATTGTACAATTTCGGTGCTCCTCTACTACGTGTCTGAGGTCCCCGCACGGCCGCACAACTTGTACATGTACGACACCAATCCTCGACATCGTCACGATAATGGACCCAGTAAAACTGTTCTCGGACATTCAGTAGAGTTCGTTTAACTCCCAGATGGACTCTTGAACGACCATTATGGCACAGCTGTAGAACATTCGGCACTTTAGCTTTAGGGACAACCATTTGCAAACGACAGCTGTCCCTTCGACCATCCTGAATCAGCAAGCTGTCCCATTGGGCCCAATAGCTTTTCGTGGTTGAACTCATCGCTGAGACGTCCCTCCACTTAGGCTTGGTAGCACGGGCCTTCATCCATCCCAGAATCGGCTTGATGTCCGGATCTTCCTGCTGTGCATGTCGTAGGCTGTCCTTCCACCCGTTGCTGAGGTGGTCTGTCCTGAGCATCCTCACGGATACCACTTCCTTACTCTCTTGCCTACTACAATGGTTGCAATCTTCAGGACAAGGTCTTCTTGTCAATGCATCTGCGTTGCCGTGAGATTTCCCGCTGTAGTGTCTGATAGTAAAGTCGCATTCCTGCTGCTGCTGGGCGGTGCTGTTAGCCGCACTTCCTTTCTGAGACCGTTCACCTTCCCTTCCTAGGGTGTGCTTAGGGCAGCTGGACCGAAGATGGCCCCTTTCCCCACAGCCATAGCACCTAGGGCTGTATCTTTTATTGTGGTCGCGAACCGTAACTGCTGTAACCTCCCTAGCGTGAGGTGAACGATGATTCTGTCGCCGCCAGGCAGTGCCGTTAGCTGTACTACCCTCTCGAGATCGACCAACTCTCCTTTCCACGGTTAGTTTAGGGCAGCTGGATCGAAGATGGCCCTTTTCCCTACAGCCATAGCACCTTGGGCTGTATCCTTTGTTGCGGTCGCGAACTGTAGCTGCTGCAACCTCCCTGACGCGATGGGAACGATGATCCTGCCGCACGGCTTCCACTTCCAGTGCATGGGCCAAGGCGTCCTTAAGCGTCTCGTGGTGCCCGAGCCTCACAGCAGCTCTGACTTCCAGGTCGCGGATGCCGTCGATGAATGTCTGCACCAGGTTCCCTTCAATGAGCGCAGGTACAGACCGGTATGCTTTTCGCACCAGCTTCTCCACTTCTAGAGCCCACTGCTGTAGGTTTTCGTTGATGCGCTGCACACGATCTTTAAGCTGCGCACGAAAGACGTGTTCCAGGTGAGCGTCGCCATATCTCGCCTCCAATGCCTAAAGGAGTTGCTCATAAGTCACTTCCTCACCGAGAGCTTCCAGAACTGTTAAGGCCTGGTCGCGCAGGCCTAGTGTGAGAGCAGTCATAGCCTGACTTTTATTCCAGCCGTTCGCCTTCATAACAGCCTCGAACTGGATTTTGTAGGCTGACCAGGAAGAAGTCCCGTCGAATGGTGGCACCTTGAACCCACGTAGCGAAGGTGTAGTAGCTACTACGGAAGCTGTAGTTCCCTCCCCAAGTTTGAGTTCGTCAAGTGATTTCCTCATGTCAGCCATTACGTTGTCAACCCGATTGTTCACTTGGTCAATTCGGGTTTCATGTTCTTCGATTCGTGTTTCAGCTTCCGACAGGCGGTTGTCATGTTGAGCAACCCTATCCTTCACCTCCCTTATCTCTTTCCCAAAGGTAGCGTGAAGGTCCTTCATGAGGAGCATCTGCTCTTCCGACCGACGAGCCTGTTCCGCCTGCTGATCTTCCAACCGACGGGCCTGTTCCTCCTGTCAGCGGAGCTGTTCCTCTTGTCCGCTCTACAGCTGCTCTTTTAACTGACGGACCTGTTCCTGCAGCATCACCATCAGGGCGCCTAAATCAGGTGCTGTAGATGCAGGAGCTACTGACGAACCGGCCTCCGTTGCCGGCGGCTGGCCCTCCAACGTCTGCGGCGTTGCACCACCAAATCTTCTCTGGTCCGTCTCATGCTGGCGTTGACTGCGGGTACGAACACCCTCCGTTTCCTCCTTAGGTAAAATCGGCATGATTTTATCCCACTTCTGACACCAATTGTTACGAGCTTGAGGTTCGTGACAATAAAAATTGCCGATAAAATTACCTAAATTAACACTTTAATTTACTTTACACAAATTAAAACTAAAAACACTAATAATTAAACACACTAATTCACTTAATTCCGCTCCGAAGCTTCGCTTGTGTCGCCGAGTTCAACTCTGCCCCGATCGCATCTTGCAGCGCCTATTTATATAATTAGCAAAGAAGCGTCCCGAACATTCAAGTAAATGCGCGCCAGGCAACGAGTATTCGAGTGTAGATTTTCCAGAAACTTAGTTCTTCGGGTGGCGCTGTCGGTCGAGTGATTTGTGATGTCATTTTCTCAATGCTCCCCTCGCTCTCGTTCCTGACACTAGATGGCGCTAGTGTATCGTCGACTTGAGCGCGTAACAATAATAAGTAATAACCTCTGGGAGTTAGGTGATCGTTACCGTGCTAGTTCTAAATGTTTTCAGAACAATTTTTATAATATTATATTGTAAGCTTACCTTATATATTAAAAATAAAGTCCTGCTGGGTTTCTTGCTGGTTCTTCCCAGGACTGAGGTTTTTTTTTCTGAACTAGTGGTAAAAGTAAAACATTGCTTTCAATAAGAATTACATGGAATCAAGAATAAGAATAATCCTATTATATTCTGTTTGAAGAACATTTTAAGCGTTTGGAAAGCTACGTACGAGTAGGTAGATTTTCCGTGTTGTAAATTCAACGAAAATGTAAATTCGTAAAGTTAATTCTAGTCCATTCCAATCTTCAGAAGACACAAGTTTACGAGTCCGCTAAAAAGAACCAGTTTGTCGTGTCTCCTCTGTTTCAAGGCGCTCCCCACGTTGCTTCAGCTAGCA
This sequence comes from Parnassius apollo, assembly GCA_907164705.1. Lineage (NCBI taxonomy): Eukaryota > Metazoa > Arthropoda > Insecta > Lepidoptera > Papilionidae > Parnassius > Parnassius apollo. The sequence continues at coordinate 14,752,137 of CAJQZP010000693.1, forward strand.
TCGGCATTCTCAGCGTCGACATATCGAATGACGCTCAGTTCCGCGGTCATTTGGATCATTTTGGATATGATCATTAGGATTAGAGCAGGACAGTATAAGCAAGGGACGGGACACCGCTTGCAAATTTACAAGACGCAAGTTCAGCCTCATATGCAACGCTGTTCTCATCTCTGGACCAGGACACCCCAGTACCAGCTCCTTCCACTTGATCGCATCCAGCGCAGAGCGGTTCGAATCGTCGGCGACCGAATTCTTTCTGATCGGATCGGTTATCGCATCTACCACGGGAGTGCTCAGATTGTTCGGTCTTATTCCAGCCGCTCAATTTCAACATCGCACATCACGGAAATCTCCCGATTTACAAGAAGTTTTCTTCCTCATACTTTTTTCTTGAAGAATCAACTAACTCCATCAATTTTTCCAGATCGATACGTCTTAGGGACATTCAATGAAAAGAGCTGTTTTTTTAAAAGGCCGGCAATGCATATGCTATTCTCCTGGCGTTACAGTTATTTATGGGAGGTGGTAGGTGGTAGGTAGGTTAGGTGAGCCGCGTGCTCATTTGCCCCCTCTCATATAAACAAATGAAGATGTTGCTTACCCTCAGCTGTTTCATTTCTCTCTATTGCCTTTTACGACACCTACCAGATAAATCAGATTACGCAAATCAAATGACATTTTTCACTGGTCGAAAATTCAAAATGATGTTGCAGATTTGTTAATATAGTACCTACCTTCCTAGCTAACTTTATTTTTCATGTTTCGTTTTTTAACAAACGTATGGAATTGCCTTCTTTTACGTTGTGCTCAGTTTCGACCTTTATAACATACCCATATTAAATTGTGGTTATATTCAAAACCCTTCGCGAATAATAAATTACAATTATATCATCTATGTCAGCTCATCCATTTCTGCCTTTTAAGTCCATCCTTCTCATTTATGCACTGACCTCTATATATACGCGTACTTGTATATATAGAGGTCAGTGCATTTATGTCTTAATGGTTCTTTTATTGAATGGTTAGATTGTTCAAATCAATAAGGATTAATATTCTTGCGTATAGATGATACGCATAGAGCATGAGGAAAATTGATCCTATGGAGTGTAGAGGTAAGGAGAACAGACTCTGTATATAAAAGTGTCCGTAGGAAAGTGCTAAATAGGTGGCGCCACAGTAGCTAAAGTCTAAATTTTAAAGTACTATTTATAATTTTTTATTGCATAATAGACTTTAGTCATAATTCTTTTTACAATAATTATTTTATTGCTTCCAAAATTTTTATTTTCAAAATCACTCTCAACGTATTTTACGACGATTTATTATACATACCCTGTAGCTACCCGAGCGCTGTTGTCGAGAGTTTTTGAACTGTTATTTACTGCTAACAGAAGGACACATTTTCAAGTATTCTCCTATGGGACATTGTCCTCCTTACTTATTGCCTTGAAATATGAATAGTCGTTTTGTATAAAGAAAACTGTTTCATGATGGCGTTTTGTGGCCATTGGAGAATCATAGTCATCTTGTTGTACCAAGCAAAAAATAATTAATATACGATACATTTTTTAAATATTGAGATTTTCTGAATAGTATATAATGCTTTCTCTATGTATCTATTATTTTTTAACCGCAAGTACCGAAACAGACCATATTATGTTATAAGTATAAAGTTACAAACTGTCGGACTTCTACGAATATTAGGTAATTAAATTATCCATTAATTTTAAATCATATTATCATTAAAATATATTATTACTCTTACAAAATAACGTGAGATTCCATTACTATTTTATTTAAAATAAAGCTACAGAATTATAGCACTCGTGTTTACTAAGTACTTCATTATTATTTGTTTACGAGGGCGACACTGAAAGTTTTTAGACCAGGTCACGTGTAAACGATATCTATATAATAAAAAAATAAGTTCAAATTCTGAAAATGGTACTCTTTGTCAATATTAATGTGTATGTATTTTATTAATTTGTTATTTGTTTTCGATTTGGCGGCAAATTGAAAATTGTCTGTTTCACGTTAGCATGAATTTAACGCGAGAAAATTTTCGTAAAATGATTTTTTATGACTTTCGATGTCATTTATGTCAACAAGAAAGTTATGATAGACTTTGATTGAACTTTCACGATGATGCCCATCGATATGTATGTACTACGCACTAGATTTCGCATTCCGAACACTCACTATGTTCAACTAAACTGTACTGTAATCCGTATAATTTACTTTAGTGTCATTTAGTGTGGCTTCGATATTCATGCAGTGCATAGCGGCGCTAAAGTAAGAAAATTGAAATCAAAGTTTGAACTTAGACATAAATAACAGTTCAGTGGTGAAGTAACTAAATTTATTTGTTGTTCAAGTTAAAAAATAGGTGTACAAGTGAAATGCCACGCCGTCTACAATCATAGACTAAAACATGCAGATGTTCCATTACAAAACAACCGAATGTAGGTAAAATATTTAACAATGCTTTTTGTACGCCGATGATCAAGTCATATTTGCGTCGTCGGCGGCCGAGTTGCAAATAGTGGTTACATTAACGAACAGGTCATTAAAAGAAAGGGGAATAAAAGTGAATGCAAGTAAGATGAATGTTATGGTTTTTGAAAGAGAAGAAATTAAAACGATATGTGAAATAATAATAATGTCCTCCCGACCGAATTTCGGCCACGGCGGCCTGCCTCAACGGAGGCTAGCCATCGGCGCAGGACAGGATTATAGTGCCCAAGTGTATGCGCAAGCACAGGTGCACTCTCTGTTCCCTCACTCTCATAATCCGATGGGACGGTAAACCGACAGCGACCGGGACGAGAGATCAGGCGCAGTTTGACCAACGGCCTTTACGTGCTTTCCGAGGCACGGGGTGAGACACCGCTAACTTCCTGACTCCGAGCAACTACTGAGAATTTCGTTGACAGAAAAACTCAATAATTAATTTTTGACCCGACCCGGGATTCGAACCCAGGACCTCATGATCAGCAGTCGCACTACTACAACTACTAGACCAACGAGGCAGTCAAATAATAATGTATATATAATAATGTGAAATAATAATAGAAGGGGAGATGGTAGAGCAATTAGGTGAGTTTGTATATTTGGAATATGTATTCAGTAGGGAGATATGATAAGGATATAGAACGACGAATGAACGTATTGTGAAAAGTCAGAATGTGTCAAAAAAAGGCACGTATGCACAATGCTGTATTAGTCCCTACTTTAACGTAAGGTAGTGAAAGTTGGGTATGGCAGAAGAAGCACGAGAATAGAATAAATGCAGTAGAAATACGGTCGCTAAGGAGTATGTTAGGGCTGAATCTAAGTGACAGGGTGAGACACTGTCTGATAAAAGAAGAGTGGTTTGCAAGATGATGCTGTAACCAGGATTAAGAAAGGAATGCTTCGATGGTTTGGTCATGTAGAAAGAATGAATGAGGAAAGACGACAAAGCAAATATATGTTGCAGAAGTGAATGGAAGAGTCAAAAAGGGACGCCCTAGGCGAAAGTTTCGACGAAATTGGCGATATATTAAAAATGGGCCAAATTAAGAGTACCCTTAACCAACGAGCATGTATGCGTAGGTATATTGATAAGGAGGAAGCGAGAGAGGTATGTCAGGATCGTTCAGGATCGTGCTAAATGAAAGTCTGTAGTCTCTGTCTACCCCTCTGGGTGACAGGCGTGAGTTTGTGATTATGTTATGTTATAGTAAATTAGTAGATATGCAAAATAAACGACGGTTAAAAAAATGTATTTGATATAATTAATAATATAATCTAAATAAACAATTTTACATACTGATCATTCTATCTACGTATAATCTATGACGACAATAACTGCTCGCGCAGACACAATGCGCTTATATTGACTGCGCATGCGCGACTCTATTGTCTCCCGCGCATGCGCGAATACATAGATTAGCGCACATTTTTTGTTTGGAATAGCTTCTCCTAGTACGAAGTACATATAACTCAATGATGACAATTTACGTAGTAGAGCCATGCTGCAGTAATATTAGTAGTATAGTTGTAGCATGAATGGGTCGGCTCGACCGGGGAAGGACCGTGCTCTCACAGAATACCAGCGTAAAATAGTAGCTTAATGCTGCTTAGTGTCGCCCAAAATCGGTCTTGATCTTGCAGTCTTGGTCTTGTTCTTGCATTTTTGCAAGACCAAGACCAAGAACAAGACCGCCTAATTTTAGCAAGACCAAGACCAAGACCGACCGTGCAAGATTTGAGCAAGAACAAGGCTAAGCCTGGGAGACTCTTGCGTCTTGCAGTTAGGAATGAGTGTCGTTTCAGGGAGTATAGGAGTTCGGGTATACGCTTAGGGACTCTATGAGACGCAAAAAATATATAAAAAAAATTTGGAAAATTGGACTTATGCGCATTACGAACAATACTATAAACATACATAGCGGATGAAAATATCCATTAAAAGAAAAAACAGTGCATCCCTAGTTTTGACCATCGGCACTTTGATAGTGCGCGGCGTCTTGTTGTCGGCATCATCAAAGGTCGAATACTGACCTGTCAAAGAAATTTTGCAGCTATTCGGAAGTACAAGGTCAAGATACACGCGCCGGCGGCTTCTATTGATATCGCATTCAATCGTCGCCGCCGCGCCGCACGCACTACATTTGACACTGTTTGAATGCCGCCACAGAGTACATGTTCCAAAGAATAAAATAAGTTTACGGGTGCTCAGAATGGACACGAATACATTATGCTAATCTCGCAAGGAATATTGTATATAATATAATTAGATAATGGTAAGGATAGGTAGATACCATGATAATTTATTCTAGTAAGTAATTATTATAATATTAACTATATGGGTTTATAATAATTACTTACAATTATTATTATGTGGGGTATCTATAAAGTTTTCTCATCTGGTTGGGTTCTATAAATATATAATTATAAATGAAAATGAAAAGATAAATATACATAAATATCAATAACATAAAATAAATATAAAAGTACATAAATAAGTAAAAGCCCAACCAGATGGAGGCCCTCGGCAGGGGAGACCAAACGGCCGAGGGTTAGGGGGAAAGGGAAAGAAACCGGCGGACGATGCGGGCGGTATCGAGGAGCACCGCCTTCTGCATTTGAACCTGGAGCGGTCCGCCACGTAGTCCCAGCCGCCTCAGATGACCCGAGAGGCTGACTGGGATTAGCCCGTTTGCAGAGACGACTACAGGAATAATTTCGGTCGGCAGACCACCCCACATGTCGGTCACCTCGTGAGCCAGGTCCAGATATTTTGTTTGCTTACCTGTTTCGGCTTTCACGAGGTTCTCGTCATACGGAATGGTAATGTCGACCAAAAATATCCTTGACTGTGCCCGGTCCATCAGCACAATATCAGGCTTATTCGCAAGAATAGTCCTGTCTGTGATGATGGCCCGGTCCCAATAGAGCCTGGCGCGATCATTTTCGAGCACGGCTTCCGGCAAGTACTTGTAAAACGGCAATTTCCGATCCACGAGACCGTATTTCAGAGCGAGCTCCTGGTGTAGAATTCTGGCTACTAGGTTGTGCTTGTGCAAGTACTCAGAGTTAGAAAGCGCCGAACAACCGGAGATAACATGCCTAAGTGACTCACCGGGATGGCGACAAGCTCGACAGATGTCGACGGTGCCATCCTTTAGGATGTATCTCCGATAGTTGTTGGTCTTAATAACCTGATCCTGTATTGCACAGACAAAACCCTCGGTTTCCCCGAAGAGATCACCAAAGCGTAGCCAGTGGAGGGAGGCTACTGTGTCTACGAAAGGCTCATGTAGAGCCTTGTAGAACCTCCCGTGGAGCTCCTTCTCCTTCCATACGGTCTCCCGGTCGGAAATGCTCTGCACTGCCGGGTCTTGCCATTGCTCGTTGGCTAAGGATAGAGGGGTAAGTCCTTTATCACAAGAAATGACGTCCTTATAGAATGGATCATCGATCTCGCAAGGAAGTAATCACGGAGGCTGCACACTTCGCGATTATGCATGGTGAGCGCGCTCAAGAAGCCACGACCACCATGCTTCCGCGGCAAGTACAGCCTCATTACCGACGATCTCGGATGATGCATCCTATGGGACGTCATGGTAGTGCGGACTTTTCTATCCAGGGCGTTAAGTTCAGTCTGAGTCCACCTGAGTATGCCAAAGGTATACATGAGGACAGGCATGACCCAACCGTTATATGCGTGTGCCTTATTCACACCGGACAAAAGGCTGTTAAGCACTTTGGTCAAGCGTGCATAAAACACGTCGCAAACTGACTGTTTCATACCAGCCTCATCGATACCGATGTTCTGTGACATACCCAGGTATCGGTATGTTTCAGCCTCGGAAAGGGTTCTTAAGTTGACGGGCATAGATAAGTCTATGCCCTCAGAGTTAGCAACCCTTCCCCTTTCAACATGGAGGACCGCACACTTATCCGTCCCCAGCTCCATTCTAATAGAATTGCTAAATTCACACGTGATGTTTAGCAATTCCATAAGATGGGAGCGACTGGAGGCGAATAATTTGAGGTCATCCATATAGAAAAGGTGGGTCACTTTTGTACCTCCTTTCCGAAGCTGAAATCCCCTCCCGGAGCCCTCCAGTAAAGTACTGAGAGGGTTCAAAGTGAGGCAGAACCAGATTGGACTCAGACAGTCGCCCTGGAATATACCCCTTCTTAGCCTTATGCGGCTTTCCGCAGCCGTCATCCGCTCGCCTAGATGACAGAGGATCGTACTCCACTGCCCCATACACTGCTCGAGGAAGTCTCGAACTGTACAGTCAATCTTGTACAGCTCGAGGACCCTCTTTAGCCATGTATGGGGCACCGAGTCAAATGCCTTTCTGTAATCTATCCAGGCGGCGGAGAAGTTCCGACGGTTGCGTTTCACCACTTTGCCAATGACCGCGTCAATGAGGAGTGGTTCCTTGGTTCCACGACCGCCGCCCCGACATCCATTTTGAGCGCGCGACATCACCTGATTTAAGTCCAGGTGACGAGCGATTCTTGCGCTCAAAATGGATGTTAGTGTCTTGTATATGGTCGGTAGACACGTGATGGGGCGGTATTTGCTCGGGTCTATGGCACCCTGATCTTTAGGAACCAAATGAGTGATCCCAGTAGTGAAGAGGCTTGGGAGCGACTTCTGGTTGAGAGCCTCTTGAAACTGTCGGGCGAGCACAGAGTGACACACCATGAACCCCTTCAGCCAGTAGTGATGCAGCCCGTCAAGCCCCGGACTTTTCCAGTTCGGGGCCCTACGGACCGCCTCAGCTACGTCATCCGGCGTTATGATGACGGGGTCCATGGGCGTAATACTCGCACACTGACTCGCCACAACTTCCGTCCAAGGGCCCTCGTTGTGGTTTACGGGCTCTGACCACAGGCTGCGCCAGAATGCGACCATGTCGGCCAGATTTGGTGCAGGGCCCGTTCCACTTACTATTGGTCGCTCCAATGATTTATAGAGCCTCTTCTGATCACTCTGGAAGAGACGATTCTGGTTGAACCGTGTCGACCTCTCGGTATATCGCCGAATCCGCTTTCCCCAAGCAGCTATTCTTTGCTTCAGGTCGTCTATGCGCTCCGTCAGTTTTTGCATTATATCCGGCTGGGACAAACTAACATTTGTCCCAGCAAACGCCATCCTGACGGTGCGCACAATCCTTGGCCTGGTATTGCCTGACCTGAAGCATATCAGTCTGCCGATGAGGGCCCTAGCCTTTGCGATACGTTCTTCAATTCTTATTCTCCAGGCTGGGATAGCACTACTTTGTCCAGTAGCGCGTCCAGCCGTGGAAAGTTTGGCACCTATAATACGGCAGACTGCCAGTGCGGCGCCAAAAAGAATTGAGTCCGTATCGCAAAGGTCCCGGCTGGCTTCCAAATAGGTAACCAGCATTGGGTTCAGAGCCCTCACGACAGCCCGATTCCGCTTGCTTAGGGCTAAGCGGGGAAGTCGCGGTCGATTTTCGAGAGTCGTACTGCGCGTTTCCACAATCGCCTCTTCCAATGTACTCCTCATTTGCTCTAGTTCCAGTTCCTGGGCGACTGTTCCATCATCGTTTGAATCAACCACAACTGGCGTATTCACGGCGGCATCCACATTTGCCGTTTGCTCAGCAAGTTGTGGCGCCGCATCCTCAGCCGCAGCATTTTCACCCGATGAAGGAACAGCCTCACGTCGTAGCCGTTCGAGTTCGGTGACATCAAATGTATTTGAGCGCAAGATATACCGAACTCGGTCTGCCAGGTTTTGCTCGGTGACGATTACAGATGGCTCCAGCTCAGCAAAAAGTCGATGCATCCTTGCCCGATACGCAAAACCTCCAGTTTCTCCCCCTTTCGCCCTAAAATACGCCCGCAATGCGTTGCTGTTCATCTGGGTTGTCCAACGCATGCGGCGTACTCCACCAGTGGCGGGTGCCGATTGCTGAGCCCGCGAAGACCCTGCCGACACCAAGCCAGCTGGTGGGGATGATGGATGCGAGGAGCTGCTGGGTGGTCGTGCAGCACCTCGCGCTCGGCTGGCGGTTCGCATGCTGTCGCGTCCAGCGCCAGCTCCAGACGCGCCCTGGCGACCTCCAGGCAGCGGCCCTTTGCGCGTTCCATTTGATTCCATCATCCATTTTAGGGCGTTATTTAGCGGGAGACGCCCAGACCCGGCGCCGTTTCATGGTTAGGCCATGTGCACAAGCGGGCCTTGGCACCTTCAATTTTTGCCGAGGCACGGCACTAACACCTCTTGGCAAGGTGCTGACTGACTGCGCCGACGTAGCGGTTTTGTCACATAACCGTTATATCAGCGGGCGATGGGGTCGTCACTTCCCTACGCCTTATTATTATTATTATTATTATTACCTAATAGATACACATGTTCAATAAGTTCACTGCAAATCTCGATTTTTGGAAGTGTGTGTTTTTGAACACAAAGTGTTCGAATATGTCGTCACCCATTTGATAAATATTGTAGACACTTTTAACACACTTGAAACGTGTAAACATTTTGTACTATGCTAATCTAATAACATAAAAAGTGTGCATATTAAATAAAAAGCGTAAAATAAGATCTATGTACTTTTTAGGAGCCCGAGTATCTCTTAGATAACCGTTTAAAGAAATTGATTGTATCGAATTGATGTAAATAATAGTGATTTGCACAATTTTAATAGTAGAACATAACATAACATAAACACTCACGCCTGTCACCCAGAGGGGTAGGCAGAGACTACAGACTTCCATTTGGCACGATCCTGACACACCTCTCTTGCCTCCTTCACATCCATACACCTACGCATACATGCTCGTCGGTTAAGGGTACTCCTAATTTGGCCCGTTTTCAATAAATCGCCAATTTTGTCGATAAATTTTCGCCTAGGACGTCCCTTTCCGACTCTGCCATTCACTTCTGCACCATAAATTTTCTTTGTCACTCTTTCCTCATTCATTCTTTCCACATGACCAAACCACCGAAGCATTCCTTTCTTAATCCTGGTCACAACATCATCTTGCAAACCACACTCTTCTCTAATAGTAGAAATAAAAATAAAATCACAATACCTGCTTTCCGGTTACACAAAGTATATAATGCGTTCTTGGGTAGCGATATACGCTTTTATAATAAGATTCCAAAAGAAATGTTAGATCTTTCACCTTTTCAATTTAAGTCAGACAAAAATGCTTGGAACTGACCTCTCGTACTACACAGGACAAACTAGAAATTTCTAAACCGATTTGGTATCTACATATACATTTGACATTTTATGTTTGATTTATCGTTGTACATAATTATAGAACTATTGTAAAAATATTTTGAAAAGAGCAACTACTGAGTTTCTTACTTTCTTCCATGATTCTTCTCAGTAGAATCAGAACCCCTGGACATGGAAAAGAAAAAATTGGGGAAAACAGCGATTATATGACTATTCAAAAGTGTATTTTTAGTGCCTACTTGAATAAAACATATTTGAATTTTGAATTTCAAACGAGTGAAGGCAAATTTAATTTAATTAACGTAGATTTTAATTCAATCACAAGAAGAACATAATATACACAATTTTATTTACATATTTACATTTCATTTTTACGTAGGCACACTATACCTATCTGGCAACGCATCTAATTTATTAATCTTCTGAAGAATCATTAATTTTATCAAAGGATGCCGAACTTTCCTTTGTCGGTCTTTCGGCGTGTACTTACAAATAGTAGTATTTATTTTAATTCCAGTCATTCCCAATTGAGCTTTGCTTCGAGTCTAATGTATTAATTGTTTTTACTCTAATCCTTGTTGTTCTCGGAGTGATAAGTTTACAATTTGACATGAGTGACGAAGAGTCGAATAGTTCTAGTCGGAGTAGTGAGAGTTGGAATTATAGATCTAAAAGACCTAAAAGTAAATTTGATGAGTTTTTCGACATAATTCATGCATCCCAAATTGCTTTGTGTAAATTATACCAACATAAAAAGGTAGAAATAAAAATGAAAAACAGAAAAACTTCAGGCTTAAGGAAGCATCTAATATCTTTCCACAAAAAGGAATCACAAACAACATTTCCGGTGCTTTGCTCACATTTTGAGCCTCGGTGTACAAGATTTATTGAAGACCTTAGCATTACACAGTGAAACTGACAATAAGGGACAAGAACAGCAGTATGAAGATAATGAAGACGAAACTGAGGAAGATGAAGAATATGCGTCAAATATTGCTGACTCACGTACAGCTGTAACAAAATTACGCAGTATTTCCAGTAAAATAAAAAAAAAGTGAGATATTGAAGAGGAAGTTTCAGTCAGCTTGTGAAGCAGCTGGCGTGCCATCAAATCTGAACGCCATACTCGACTGTCCCAACGAGATGGAATTCCACACATGATATGATTGGATTTGGTTTAAAAGTGAGTACTGGCATTAACATATTGTGCACTTCTGTCACCGAATTGAATGATTTTCAAATCACAAATAGTGAATGGCAAATACTCGAAAAAATACAAAGTTTCTAATAAACTTTAAACTTCTATCAACGAAACTTGGTGGAGAAAAATATGTTACATTACCGCTATTCATTGTATCATTCAATCTCTTGCTCGATAAAATTGAATCCATGATAAAACAATTAGATGAGAAACCTAATCGATCCGAAGTGGATGAAAGGCTCATTCTGGGTTTTCAAGCAGCTCGAGACAAAATGCCTAAAAAAACAAACACAGAACCCCTACTGCTGAGAGATTATTTTCTAAGGCATCATTAGTAATTAGAAAACATAGAAATAGGTTAAGTGATGAGTCAGCCAGATGGTTACTTTGTATTAATTCTTGGGTCAAAAGAAAAAATGTAACTGTTATGTAATTTAATTTGTATTGTATTTTATTTTTTTATTTAAATAAATGGTACATTGTATAACTCTTTTATTCCATTTCATATAAGGGTCTATCAATCTCTTTCTAGACAGATAATGTTCTTTATAATACAGTCAAGTTAATGTCATTAATTTGTTTTGACTAAGTTTTAGCACATGTAAGCTTATTAAAAGTGTAAACGTTTAAGAAACAGACTAACTCCCGTGGCCGTGAGACTTGGTAGACAGCTCAGTTGGTTAGAGCATCGGCACAGATCGCTTAGGTCGTGGGTTCAAACCCCACCCGGTATTAGTTGATTTTTCGAATTTCTCATTAAATGTTTAGACATTTATTAATTTGGTTGGTCTTTCTATGGCTATGTTAATTCAAGCTCAAAATGTGCCTACTCTGTTAAGTTGTTCTAAGATCTAAAGTAACGTTTAATAAATAACAATAGGCTAATACGTAATTAACCGAGACTCTTGCTGCAAGGCCAAGACCAAGAACAAGGACTGAGAGCGCAATACCAAGACCAAGAACAAGAACAGATGTATTGGCGCAAGACCAAGACCAAGACCGGCTAAGTCTCGTCTTGTTCTTGCATTTGGGCAACACTATGCTGCTGTGTTTCGTATGGTGAGTGTCGAGAATCGGAGACCTTTTTGACTGGAAACGAGGCATTGCATCTTAGTCCTCACGGGTGATAACGCATCTGAATTTTGATTCGTAATCGACGATAGATGTAGATGTCTATGGGTCATAGCAACCAATTACCATCAGGTGGACTGTGTGTGTGCTCGTTTGTCACACTATCCTATAAAAAAATTAAGCCCCATGTCGTGCTACTGCTTACAATTGGCTTAATGAGTTTAGACGTGGTCATACTAATCTCACTGACGATTTGCGTGAGGGACGGCCTTCTACGGCGACGACTGAAGAAAACATCAGTGCTGTGCGGTGTATGATAGAGACTGACAAAAGAGTCAAGTGCACAAAATCCTCCATGAATAATTAGCGGTCAGGAAGCTTTGTGCCCGGTGGATACCTCATAATTTGACAGAGGCCTAAAAACTCCGTCGTGTTGATTGGTTTCGTGAAATGGTTCAAAGATTTAACGGAGGTGACTCAAATGCTGTGTTCAATATACATACGGGTGACGAAAGCTGGATTATTTTTATGATCCTGAAACTAAGAGACAGTCTGCTGTCTGTGTTTCCTTCCGAGGAGTTGCCAACTAAAGTGAAGAGAGGTCGAAGTGTGGGAAAAAAGATGATTGATGAAGACGCAACAATTGTTTTAGAGGATAGAAAAACAGTAACTGCAGAGCGGTACACTAACAATTGTTTTCCACTTGTCTTGGAAAACGTTTGAGGAGAAACCTCCTCGCAGTAGGATCCTCCTTCACTACGACCACGCCTCGTTGCACACCACCAAGCAAACAATCGACTACTTGGCGACTTCAGACGTGGGTCACCCGCCCCATAGCCCCGACCTTCCGATTTTTATTTATTACCAAAAATAAAAGAAAAACTTCGAACAAAACATTTTATGGACATCGAGGAAGCAGTGGCTACATTTCAAAATGCCGTCGAAGAAACCCTTAAGGATGAGTGGCCAAAGTGCTTTTCTAAGTGGTTCTATCGGATGCGCCGATGTATTGATGTAAATGTGGACACTATTTTGAAAAGATATAATAAAATTAATAACCTGCTAGTTTGTTCAGTTTTTGATTTCTAAGAACTTTCAGTGTCACCCTCGTAAGTCAGTCAGTACTGCGGTAATAGAAATTTATCTAATCACACACAACACATGTTTTTGTTTTGACGTGTAGCAATACTTTTCTGGTGATTAATAAGCTTATAAATTTTCTTAAATAAAACTAGAAAAAAATCTAAAAAAAATTAACAAAATGTAATCCAACCTATAATAGATTACGAATCTGACATAACAGTAAAATCTCAATTTTTTTTAATGAATGGGGTGATAAACGAGCGCACATTCCATCTGATGGCAAGTTGATGCTGTAGCCCATAGATATCTACATTTATCTTTGATTAGGAATCAAAATGCAGGTGCGTTGTCACACCTGAGGACTACGTTGGAATGGCTCGTTTCCAGTAAAAAAGGTCTTCAGTTCTCTACACTCACCATACGAAACACAGCAGCGTTAAGCTGTTGTGTTTCGTATGGTGAGATATAAAACAAGAGATGGAAATCTTGCTGATAACATCTAAAATAATTAAAAAAAACTGAGGTTGCCAATCTGTCTACTAAGCATATTACCACGGCATGGTAAATATCTGCCATTAGGAGGCAATATTGAGTTCAAGCCCATATTCATTGTAGACTTTGATAGAAGGATGAAGTTTATCTATCTATTTGTAAATATATTTTTATAAATTGGCGATATATTAAAAGTGGGCCAAATTAAGAGTACCCTTAACCGACGAGCATGTATGCGTAGGTATATGGATGTGATAGAGGCGAGAGAGGTATGTCAGGATCGTGCTAAATGGAAGTCTGTAGTCTCTGCCTACCCCTCTGGGTGACAGGCGAAAATAATGAATTTTTTGTAACGTAGGGATAAGTATGACTCTACTAGTGTATCCGTGCAGATTGTCTCGTATTTTTAGAAACTTCAATGCAAAAAATTCAGTTTACCATTAGTTGAATGATTCTTGTTCCAAAATTCAGTTTGTTAAGATTAAACTGTATTTTTTTTCTTCAAAAATCCTGCCCCCAATAATTTGCCACCCGGCGCTATCGCACCTGTGAACCCCCTCCATGCTACGCCAATACATGATGAGCGTTGTCAGGAGTGATATGGTAGGATTTAGTAGTCATAACTGATAATAAACGGTGATTGACAGTACGACAAAACCTACTTGAGTTGATAAAGTATGTGTTATTTATCGTTTAAAATCTGTAGAAGTGTAGAACACAGTTTTTATAATTTTTATCGAATATATTTCTCTTTCCTTGAACATATTATGTAAGAACCGACATGATAGTACTTTTTAACGTAAAATACTGTGTAGGTACTACATAATCTGCTTGGTAGGTAATTTATATTTAAAAATTAGATGAATCAAGTTTTAAGGGTATACTAAAATTTTGAAACTAAATTAACTGCCCATTATATTAGGCACCTAACGGTTTTATATGCACATAACATTAGATTAAAAAAAACTTGTAAGAAATGATGACAAAAAATTTTACTCTTTATGAAAACTAAAAACTAAAAACGAAAAAAAGATTTTATAATCTACATATTATTATTAATTTGTACTTATTAACGCTTTTGAAATCGGTGCTAAAACACTGCAGAAGAATGACATACCATACTTAAAAAGACATACGTTGCATGTAGAACCTTCTCGTGTTTTGAACTTAGTAAAAGGTTTTTAACGAAAAATATCTTCAAACTTACCGCTCACGTTCCAAGCACCTTCTATTTGATGAGCTGCTGTCGCCACACCAAATGTGAATCCTTCAGGAAATTTGGTGTAGTGCGCAAGGCCCCTGCGTTAATTGAATTGATTGGTGTAATTATTAATCATACAGACATTGTTCAAGCGTGTCGATATGTAAATTGTTTAGAAAATCCTAAATTTTAGAAAATGAGACCGAAAATAAGTTTTGTACCTTAGCATGCCATAGCCTGAAACTCATTGAGTAGAGTAATTATAAGTAATTAACAAAATATTAACTTTTCATACAGAGTAAAAACCAACTTAAAGGAACTTTTTACGTTGTAGAGGCACGCTGCAGCTATATTGTGGTGGTGGCACGAATAGCTCGGCTCGACCGGGGAAGTACCACACTCTCAAAGAATACTAGAGTAAAATGGCAGCTCAATTGCTCCCATTTTACTCTGGATTTTATTTGTTCAAAAATACTGCTCCCAATAATTTGAACCCCTTTGAATACCAGAGTATTACCATTTTACTCTGGTATCTATAACTAACTAAATATGGTATCATGCGTCTCGTTTGGCGAGTGTAGAGAACCGGAGACTCTTTTTACTGGAAACCAGGCATTCAATCTTAGTCCTCTAAATGTAGATGTCTGTGGACCACAGCATCCACTTACCATAAAGTGGACTGTGTGCTCAGTTGCCGCTCTTAACCTAGTTGGTACGTCGGTAGTCGGTCGGTCGGACTTTAGAATGTGAATTTGTTTTATGTCGGCTCGACCAGGACCACGCTCTCACAGAAAACCAGCGTGAAATAGCAGCCTAATGCTGCTGAGTGGTGACCCGTAACTGTCTAATGTGGTAATGTTTGTGCACTTACAGCTTATAGGGGATCTCGAAGTTGTACATATACTCAAAAAGTGTAAATTAATACACCCATATTGTTGTAATAATTACTAAAAATATAGGTGTTTAAAAAATTAAATACGTTAAATTTTAACTCCTGCCATTAGTAAATACGTTTTTTAATCGTTAAAAGTTGATTTTCTTGGTGAGGTAAGGAACTGAAAGGTAACTATGTAATTTCGTAGTATAAACAAACGGTTTTACTTACAAGTGGCAAAGTGTAAACAGGCCGATAATCGTTCTCCACGCCATGTCGTGTAGCGGTGTGGAGTAGCGCCAATATACTGTTCCGTAGGAAGTTAGCGCTGCATCTTTTAGCTGCCTATGTATTTATACCGTAACTTGAGAATTTACCTAGTGTTTCTTTCTGATAAAGTCAAAGCCACTAGAAGATAAAAAACTGGAATTTGGAATAATAAAACATCAGCAAAAAATAATTTGTAAAAATGTAGTTATATAATATTTTATAAAAGTTTATGTAGGAAAGTGTTTAAGTAAGTTTTAGACATCTTGTAAAACTTTGACTTTGCATAACTTATAACTGTGTATTCTCTTCATTATTTCATTTTTTTACATTAAGATCCTAAAAACACAAAACACCCACTGAAGACAAACATTCTTGGTTTTTTTTTAGTACCTATCTAGCTGTAGTTTTTTTGGTATTAAATATCTATCTATAAAATATATATCTATAAAATAATTAATTACTAACATTATTACGTAGACATAATCGTACATACGTGGCAATCGAGCACATAGTCTAGCTCAGTCTTTCTCAAAGTGGGCGATAACGCCCCCTTGTGGGCGTGGAGACCTAGAGGGGGGCGATAAGTGGCCCAGAAAAAAAATGGAGCGTTGGCGTGATTTAGGGGGGCGATGGTTGACTTGTAATTTTATTTAGATACTTTATATTTTCGAAAAGGCCTAATTAGTTTAGATTTATGCCCTGTATGACGGTATATAAAATATAAATACTTACTTAACTTAGATTTCGTAGGGTAGCCCGTACGACGAACGCAATCAATGAACTTTGAACTTACTTTTGTTGAACTTGTTAAAAAGAAAAAATGTCGTCGCTGTTTTCGTAGCCAAGTAACATAAGAAAAACATAAGAAGAATGTCGGCAGACGTGAGTTCCATAATTTTCCCAATTTATCAGTCCTATCCTGCAACAACGACGACTTGCTTATCTACTTTTTTATAGGATAGGGTGACAAACGAGCACAAAGTCCACCTGAAGGTAAGTGGTTGCTGCGGCCCATAGACATCTACATCTATCCTCGATTACAAATCAAAATGTAGATGCGTTGTCGCCTGTGAGGAATAAGATGGAATGCCTCGTTTCCAGTAGAAAGGGTCTACGGTTCTCTACACTCACCATACGAAACACAGAAGCATTGAGCTACTATTTGACGCTGATATTCTGTGAGAGCGTGGTCCTTCCCCGTTCGAGCCGACCCACTCGTGCTACAACTATACTACTAATATAACTGCAGCATGGCTCTGCCGCGTATAAAACTCTACTGCCAACATTTGGAAAATCTCCACAGTGATTTCTTGTTGTACACTATAACTTGTTAAAAATCATCAAATTCATCCATCTCATTAGATTAGTTTTAAAACTAAAATTGATTATATATCTGTATTGTTCTTTTAATTTGATTAAAATATATTCTTAATATATATTATAAAGTTGCGTTTTAATTGCTCTCAGTGGTAATAATGTCTAGTTTAGAATGTAAGCTTAAACACCAGAACCAACCAATATAGCACACCATAACTAAATTAATTAAAGTAATGAAATTGTGGGTTTTAAGTTTTAGGCGAGTGTAAAAAAAATAAGTTTGATAATATCTAGTCTAGCTGATAGTACATAGATGTTGTGACCTTAAAGGTTGAACCGACCGATTCGAGAAACTACCCCAATATAGCTACATAGCAGGTACCACGTTCAACTTAAAAAGTGTATTAAAGTAAAATTTAAAGTGGCTCATTATTTATTTAGGTATGTCGTTAATTCTCCCTACACCTCGGACTTTCTTAATCTGATGATTATGTTATTCAAGTACAAATTTTTGTATTCGCGTTTCTGAGCCTTATGAAGATTGCTTCATGAGTTGCTCCGATGAGTTGTATTAAAATTAACTCTTTTATTAATAAATTGTAATTATTTCTTTTTAATCAGATTAAAATAGTGAAACAAAAAAAAATACACAAAATGTTGAAGAATTTAGTGTGATATATATAGATGTTTTTTTTAAAAGTGTGGCCTTAAAAAAAGAGAAGAGCTACGTATTACCTAAAAGATAACAAAAATCAAGCGGAGAAAAGATAGCAAATCTCTAAGGCGTTTACAAGTGATAAATTGATAAATATCGATAATGCAATGAATTGTATGAAATATTTTTTTATCACCAACATGGGTATTATGCAATATATTATTAAATTATCGACATTGGTATCTGAGAACTGATCATACTCGTAATACTATTTAGATTGGCATTGTCTTTTTGTAGATCAAAGCCAAGTACATTTTTATCAACTGACATTAAAATGAACGGGCTACAAGGACAAAAAATTCTTTTTAGTGCTACAAATCGTAAGTTACTAAAGTACTAAGCTACCAGTAAATATAGGGCCATTTTTACAAGAAATAAGCAATGCAATGGCCACCAATCAATAATTAGTAGTCAGAGTACCTACCTACCTAATTTACTTGTGACCGATTAGTTTTGTCATAGCAAAAGTACTATGGTTTTGTTTTCTATTGCGATCCGTTTTATTGTTATACGAAGGCCGTATAGAAACAATTTTATTACAACTAGCTCTGCCCGCGACTTCGTTCGCATAGCATGTTTGTTAATAAGTAATTTCATCATGCAACCGATTAAGTAAGGGCTAAGATATTATAAAATGAAAATAAAGAGGTTCTTCTTTAATCCAATTAATAAAATCATAGAGTTAATTTTAAAACCGGCAGTAACCTAATGGCAGGGTGCGGACCGCAAACTCAAAAGGTCGTGGGTTCGAATCCGCCATTCGAGTATCGTCGTGAACCACTCCTAACACAAGTTACAGGGAATACCTATACATATAATAAAAATGTAAATTGCATATTATGTCTGTACATTTTATATTTTTGTACAAAATTGATTGGGAGGGGCTAAAAATAAGTAACAAAATATCATTTTTAGAATTGTCTGTCTGTCTGTCTGTTTGTTAACGTATCATGTATAAAGTACTGATTTATATATCAAAATCATCGTTTGGAAAATTGTGAAGCATATCTCATCTCGTTTTAAATTTATTCCTTGTTTTATAAAAATCGGTTTATCCTAAGTTATGATTAGTATTTTGAAGTATGGATACGAAATACCGATATTTTACGAATTTGTTCAATGGTGGCGTTGAGTGATCATTGATTACTCTGATCAAGGACATTTTTGTAATTAAATAATATAAATTAGTGTAATGTAAAATATCTAAACGCAGTAAACAAAAATAATAAAAAATAATGTAGTAAATATTTCTCCCTAATAATTTAATCCTAATATCTTAGTTAAAAAAGTACAATAGTTAACCAATGTCATCGATAGATGGTATGCAAATTATTTATTAAATTTTAAGGTATGCTTATAATTTTTTCTTTACCGCTGAGTACCTAAAACATATTAAATCTAATTTTGAATGAGCCATTTTTTTTGGTTTCGGCAAGGATCATATCAATCATACAGAAGCTTGGCAGTAAACATATAATATTTTCCTTTTGCACTTCCAAAAGTCTTAAAATTTACATTGTCGTGAAATTTAAAAGTTACCTAATTTTGAGTTTTTTTTAAATATCTATCTCTTCTTTTCTAAATATCATATAATTTTTATTTTACTGTAATAATAAATTAACTACTATAATTTTATAAAGATGGCGCTATAAGCACTTTCAAACACCATAAAGTTTAAATTAAAAACGAGATATGAAGGACACATGATATGTGAATAGTTACTTTGGTTGCTTTTTTCAACGCAATGTTTGTATTGGACCAGCAAATATGTTTCTTCCTTTTATTCGATAGATAAATAAATAAATTGATCAATTTTTATTTGAAATTTATTAAAAAGTAAAATAATACATATATAATGGAGTGTAGAAGTAAGGAGTACCAACTCCCACAGTAAAATAGTAGAAAAAGTGGCCATCTGTAAGCAGTATATAACAATTCAAAAACTCTCCACAACAGCGCTGGAGTAGCTACTGGGATGAAATGAACTTAGCAGTTGTCGACGGTTTGAAGTGTGCTGCTAAACTGCTCAGTAGCTCTTAAATCTAAAATAATTTTATTTAGTAAATATAACCTCGAAAAAGTGGTCTATCCTACTAATATTTTTCGGCACGTTCTTGCCCTTATTTAACGGTTTTCTATGGACACTTTTTAATACACAGTCTGTACTCCTTGAATGAACGTAATGAACGAACTCCTTACTTCTACACTCCATAACATACATAATATATAAATTACATGCACAAATTTTGTACATGTAATTCAATGATTAATAGATTGAATAAAACATATATACATGGATTTTATCGCGTTTAATTAACTTATTTTAACTTATTTTTGATTTCCGACGTTTCGGGTGTTTTACAGCACTCATGGTCACAGGGCAGACTGAGATGTTTGACGTCCCAATTTCATAGTTAGCCCGGCT
Organism: Parnassius apollo; assembly: GCA_907164705.1. NCBI lineage: Eukaryota > Metazoa > Arthropoda > Insecta > Lepidoptera > Papilionidae > Parnassius > Parnassius apollo. The sequence goes on from CAJQZP010000693.1 coordinate 14,772,511, forward strand.
ACCTTCAGTTTTTGGTCTGATCTACACAGAACGACCTTACAATATCTTGAAGCAGTGGTATGCTTGGGTTCGGCTTTAATTTTGTTGGTATCCCAAGCAGATGGCAGCACCCATCCATTGACTAATTGTGACGTAAGCTCTGGATCCGAAGATTGTTGTCTTGCAATACTTACTTGACGTACTGAAGCTCTGCGAACAGATATTTTCTGTCATAGTTCCCTTGTGCTGTCTGAAATAAAGATTTACCCACGGTGGTAACTGTGAAGGATGATGATTAATTCATCATTTATATTATATCGGCTAGTATGGGTCTTTTTCCTATACACAGTGTGACCAATACACCAGTTCTCGCTATTTATTTTAATTAAAATTAAGTGCTTTACATGTATTACATGTACAAAATTAAAAAAATAAGTTATTAGAAGTAGGATTTTTCACGGTCACATTTTTTCATATATTGGAGCAAATCGGGTTTGAATATTTTTCCATACATTGAAAAAATTAGTGTTTAATTTTTGTACGTTTTATCGTTCCACCGGCACCCCGATAAATATGTGATGTTAAAAGAAGCTTCCAAATAAGAATATAAAATAAATTTAGAAAACTGACATTTTGACTTTTGACTCCAAAACGGGACCACTGTGCGATGAAACGGTACGATGGACACACTCTTTAATTAATTTCTTTCTGATCTTTTACTGAGCACGTGCAATTTCCTACCCAGTTTAATCGTCTACGATGACACTTTAAAGAATAATAATAATAATGTCCTCCAGACCGATTTTCGGCCACGGTGGCCTGCCTCAACGGAGGCTAGCCATCAGTGCAGGACAGCATTATAGTGCCCAAGTGTATGCGCAAGCACACCGCCAACCACGCCGCCAACTTACTGACTCCGGGCAGCTACTGAGAATTTCTTGATGGAAAAACTCAATAATTGATTTTTTGGCCCAACCCGGGATTCGAACCCAGGACCTCATGATTAGTAGTCGCACTACTACTACCACTAGACCAACGAGGCAGTCATTATTTATTATTATTGGTTATTACTCATTGCCACTTTAAAGAATAATAAAACATTAACGGCAATAACAATAAAATGACAGCGTATGGGATTCGCTAAACATAGACTAAGACCAGAAACAGAACGATTTCTGTCTATAATCAGTGCTGCCAAATTCCGAATTGGAAAATCGCCAAAAATATATAGTCGCCAAGCGATTTAAAAATATCGCTAAGAACTCACCAGATCTGGTGACGAAATCACCAACTTGACAATACTGGTTGTGTAGCTACAGCAAGCACGTTTTGCGCGCGTTTGTGGCCCTGTATGCGGAATCTATTAGGGGGTAATCTGTGAAAAAAAGCATACCCGTTGTAGGCATTCTCATATCAGCAGAGAGAGAGAGAGATAATGAGACACTTTCAAGTAAAATTACACTACACTACGGTACTAACAATCTAAAAATATGTCTTTTCTTTTGTTAGACTGTGTACTATTGTTAGACTGTGACTGATAATGTAGTAAAAAAAATTGCATCCGTCATATCCAGCAAAGCTGTCGGCCCAGATAATATTGGACGTGACATGGTTTTGCCGATTTTGGACCAAATAGTTTCCCATATCACTCACCTAATAAATTTCTCCATTGCCTCCAGTACCTTCCCTACCAAGTGGAAAGAAGCGTTCCGATTCCTGTCCCCAAAAATAGCTCTCCTACTAATTTCAGCCACTATATTTATTATTTCATAAATATAATTTAAATATACACAGATAGCTATACATTGGGGTGTTGTTTATGAGGTCGGACGGTATGCACGGTGAAGTGGGAGAAGGGATATCTATCCTCTCCTTCTTCTCCAAAATTCTTGAAAAGGTTGTTCTTGGCCAACTCTCAAAATTTGTAAACAAACACAACCTCTTTAATCCTTTTCAGTCTGGTTTCCGATCTCTGCACAGTACTTCCACGACCTTAATTAAAATAACTGATGATATCCGCTTCGCGATGGATAATCGTCAACTCACTCTTCTTGTACTTCTGGACTTCAGTAACGCCTTTAACTGTGTTGACTATGACATCCTGTTAGCAATTATGAAATCCCTGAATTTAATATCGTCAGTTCTACAATGGTTCAGTTCCTATCTTCGGAGACACCGACAACGCATACGTGTTGAAGATAAGTTCTCCGATTGGTGTAAAGTTGTTGCTGGTGTTCCTCAAGGCGGTGTTTTATCTCCGTTGCTTTTTTCTGTGTTTATCAATGCACTTGTTTCCGTAATAAATTTCAGCAAGTATCACCTGTACGCAGATGATGTCCAGCTGTATCAACATTTTAGTTTAAATTTTGACGTTGATCTTGCTGCAGTTCATCAGTGGGCAAGATGTCATGGGCTAATATTAAATCCTGCCAAAACACAGGTTATAATCATAGGGAGCAGAAAAATTACATGTCGACTTGACTATCAGTATCTACCTAAGGTCACTCTAAACGGTGTAGATTTAGAATATGTTAGGCAGGTTAAGAACCTTGGCTTAATTTTGGCTGACGATCTAAGCTGGGTGCTACAGGTTAATGAGGTCAGGAGACGTATTTTTGGAACTATGCATTCATTAAAGCTCTGGAAAAAATTTATTCCTCAGACGGCCAAGGTTACGCCAGTCAACTGTCTGTTGCTTCCTATTTTTGATTATGCCGCTATTGCCTATCCAGATATAACTGAGGAGCTGCTTAGCAAACTCGACCGTCTGCTCAATCTGTGCATACACTATATTTTTGGCCTGCGCAAGTTTGATCATATAACACAATTTCGCTCAAGACTTAAGTGGCTCGACATCCGTTTTCGCCGGAACACACACATTCTAACCACTTTGTATGGTATTCTTCACAATCCTTATTCTCCAATTTATCTAAAATAGCGTTTTTCATATTTAAGCTTATCCCGTTCGATGACCAACAAAACTCTAACTATCCCGATGCATAAATCTGCATACTACTCGGATTCCTTCACGGTATCATGAATTACACTTTGGAATAACCTTCCACGAGATTTAAAAGATGCTCCTTAACCAATAAATACAGTTAAACGTAAGCTTGAGGCATATTATTTAAATTTACTTGATTATGTTTATTATAATTTCGTATACTATATACGTATAAGTGTATATATATATAAACTAACATATACATAATATTATATAATGCGTTTTGAATAGTATGAATAAATAAGTTAGTTTTTCTTTCTCTCGCGGCTCTACCCATAGCTCTCACCACTCTAAAAGGTTAGCTGGCAGAGAATGTTTTTTCAGCATTAAGTTCGCCTTTGTACCAAATTGTTTTGTTTGAGTGCAATAAAGAATTTTCTATCTATCTATCTACTATTCTCTAGTTAACTTGCGCTCTCGGACCCAAATTGATTTATTTCGCTTATGAGTCATATAAAGATCAGCAGTAGTTATGAAAATATATCTACTGCATTCTTTTTGCACATCACTTTCTATTTATGATACTGGTTAATCATCCTTCTATTAATGTTACTATTTTACTTAAAAAAATCCTATATTTTCAAGAGCCTTACTAAAAAGACTTGTCGAGTTATCCCTTTAAATCAGTCTTTCTCAAAGTGGGCGGTAACACCCCCTTGTGCGCTTTGGAGACCTAGAGAGGAGCGTTAAGGGGCCCAGAAAAAGATGGGGGCGTTGGCGTTGTTTAGGGGGGTAATGGTTAATATGTTATTTCATTTAGATACTTTATATTTTAAAATTTACTAAAATTAAAACCTGCCTAATATTCAATATAGAACAATTAGTTTATATTTCTGCTCCGTATGATGATTGTTGATATATAAACTAGAAATACTTAACGTAAATTTAGGCAATATAATGCAGAATATATTAAATATAGATTCATAGAAAATTTGACAAATCCATCTTTGCCATTGTGCCTTCTTTATTCAAAAACATTTTCAAACGAAGTGATGAAGCCTTCAAGACTTCAGGATCATTTGAATAAAATGCATCCAGATAAGAAGGACAAAAATGTAGCCAATTTCCAAGATCTGGATAGGAAGCATAATGCTCAGCCAAGTGTGTCAAAACTTTTTTCAGTGGCTGCTAAGCAAGATGATGACTGACTTCGAGCTTCATACAATATTGATTTGTTGATTGCTCAAACGGGTAAACCACAGAGCATTGGAGAAATGTTAATTTTGCTGGCAATAAAAGAAGTTATAACTACTGTGCTCCATAAACCGGTGGCAGAGATAATTTGAAAAATTCCTTTGAGTAATAGTTCTGTGCATAGAAAAATTGATGAAATGGCTGAAAACATTGAAGAGTCATTATGCAATTATTTGAAGACCAGTAAATTTTCAAATCAGTTGGATGAGTCCACTTTACCAGCTAATGAAGCATTGTTGCTGTCTTACGTGAGGTTTTTTTAAAGATGAAAATATAGGTCATGAACTATAACTTTTGCTAGAAATTTCGAGACAGATACAAAAGGAGAAACCATATTTAAAACATTGGAAAAGTTTTGTGATGAAAAAGGAATTCCCTTGAAGAATAATATATTAGCTGCTACAGATGGTGCTCCAGCTATGATGGGGTGTCAAAAAGGGTTTATAGCGTAATTAAAAAACAAAATTCCAGATGTGCTTGCTGTACATTGTCTTATACATCGACAACATTTAGTTGCTAGTTTAAGTGAACGACTGTTTCAATCAATGCAACATGTCATCAGAGCAGTCAATAAAATCTGAAACAACTCTTTAAATGACAGATTATTTAATCAGCTTTGTGTTACCAATGATGAAGATTTCAACCAATTGATCTTTCACACGGAAGTGTGTTGGCTATCAGAAGTTGTCTGACTCGATTTTACAATATGTTTGACTCTGTTCTCATCACATCAAAAAATGATATCGCATACTTGACAGAGCTTTATAAATTGTATAATAATATGAATCTCCAACTTCAAGGCGATGATTTGAACTTGCAGTATCACCCCAACGGTCATTCGACCCCCGTCGGTCGTTCAACGCTTCTTGATAGTATTCTCATTGCCATATTTGTGTGAACGTGCATCTAGCGCTGTGACAACGCTGCTTATTAAACAAAGAAATCGTTTGCATAAGTTTGCTTATTACCCTAAGGTTTACATGTTACCGAACACGGCGACTTACGACTGTTTTTGTGTAAAATCGAACCATCAATCATCAAATTCATCCATCTCATTGGTTTTTAAACTAAAATTGATGATCTATATATATTATTTCTTTTAGTTTGATTAAAATATATTCTTAATATCATAAAGCTGCATTTTAATTGCTCTCAGTGGTAATAATGTCCAATGTAGAATGTAAGTTGAAACACCAGAATCGATTAATATAGCACACCATAACCAAATTAATTAAAATATTGAAATTGTGGTTTTTAAGTTTTAGGAGTGTACGAAAAATTGGGCGCGCTGAAAAGTAATAGATTTTCAAAGGGGACGGTGAAAGAAATAAGTTTGATAATCTTTGCCATAAGTAGTCATAGACACTTTTCTTAGGAATAACTTGCTACTTCCCTTATGGTCGGCTAAATAAGACTATGTAAACAAAATTGTATCTAGAAGTAGTCCCCCGTGACCATTGATGGAAAGCACCCGAAACGTCGGAAATTAAAAACATTTAAAATTAAACGCGATAAAATCCGTAAAAGTAGTTTTAATCAATATGTCTAGAAGGTTAGAATGGTTAACATACATAATGGTTTGGTTTAATTTAATTTGCAACCGTAGTGGCGTGATGAACTATGTTCATGTAAGCGTACACGTTAGTATAAATGTACGTTAGTGAGTGTACAATGTACATATATTATGTTAGTGTGTGTCTGTGTATCCTCGTGTACGTGAATGTGTGTGTGTGTGTGTGTGTTTGTCTGTATATGGGTTAGTATGTGTGTGTTAGTGTGTGTGTTAGTGTGTGCGTGTGTGTGTATATGATGTGTGAATGATTGTACTCGTATGTATGTGTATATGCGAGCGGGTGTCTGTACGTGAGTATGCGTGTGTGTATGTGTCGGTAACTTGTAAGCCCTACGGATAAGGTTCTTGGGATCGAGATGAGTATTCCGCATACAGGTACCGAAAGCTTAAACATTAAGTTTAACCGAAATTTGAACTAATTCTTATGAACATTTTTTCAACATCTTCATATCCAAGTGAGCCCAACCATTCTATTAAAGTTTTCCTGCAAGTGTAAGATAACATGCGGTATTTTAAGTATCTTATTTACTTAATATATATATAGTGGAAAAGTGACGGGGGCAACGACTTTCTTCTTTCTTTTATGACTCAGGTCGACATAAGGTAGAGATTTATGGCATGTTAAGATGAGATTCAGAACATAGAGTTTTCGGACCGTGAGTATGTGTATCAGTGGGAAAACAATAAGGTTTGGAGTAGATGAATTTGATAAGTGATCTTTGAGCTCTTTAGAGTGCAAGTAAGTGAGTTTGTTCTGCTCCTCCCCAAATTGAGATGCAGTAGGGCATGAGCACCGATTGGGCCAGTGCCACATAGATTCAGTTTTTAAATTTGTTGCACATTTAAATTTGTTGCCTGCCGTAGTGATTTGAATTCCCATATGAGTTTCCTAGTGCGGTTTGTTAAAAGTTCCAAATGTGAGTGCCAGCTAAGTCGTTGGCCCAGCATTATACCTAGGTATTTAGTTTGGCTGACTTTTTCAATAGTAGTGCAGTTGCAAATTAGGTTACCAGGGTTAGAGCAAGTGTGGATTTTTATGGCAAAGTTATGGTCGGGTTGGGATTTGTTAGAAGGAGTGGGGCAGATGTAGTTTGTTTTCTGAGTGTACAAGGTAAGAAGATTGTCTCTGAGCCAATTAGATACGTGGATTAATCCCCTCTCAGTACTTGCTTGGACAGTATCCTAGGTGCTACCAGTAAAACGAGCGCAGTGTCGTCCGCGAAGGAGTATGTCCTGCTCCCGACATCCCATAGATTACATAGATCATTTATGTATATTAAAAAAGAGAGTCGAGCCCAGGACACTACTTTGCGGGACTCCAAACTAGGCGAGCCTCTATCACTGTGTAAATTATTTATTTTTACTTCCTGAGTTCTGTCCTGTAGGTAACCTTTACAAAGCATGAGTGGAATATCTCTAATGCCTATGCATTCTGGCTTGTGTATAAGAATAGACACAACGACGGCGTCAAAAGCCTTTTTTAAATCCAAAAGAATGTAAGACATTTGCTGCCATTGTTCACTTCATCGAATATACTAGAAGTGAGCTCAAGAATACCATCCTGAGTTGAAAGATCCTTTTAAAACCATATTGAAAATTTGATAGTATAATTGTTGAACAACTTTTTAAGTATATTAGAGATGGAGGTGAGGACATAGATAGACCTATAATTGCTTACATCTTCTCTATCCCCATTCTTATGCACAGGTGTTACTATAGACCTCCTTACGGCGTTGGAAAAAACACCAGTACCAAAGCAAAGGTTTGCGAGGTGACGTATGTACGGTACAATAGAGACTCTTGCATTGAAATAATACTAGTTTTTACGGAATTTATCGCGTGTATTTAACTTTTTAATTACCCGACGTTTCGAACGCTTTACAGCACTCATGGTCACGGGCAGGACTCTTGCATGTTTAAAAAAATAACTGCATGCATGCTTTAGAAAACCAGTGCTGATACCATCCCATCCAGGTAAGCTCCCTGAGTCCAGACTCACTAAGATGCTCTCAACTTCTTTGTCGTCAGTGTTCAGCGGAACTACACGACTGTAAGTTTTTGTTTATTGTGTTAAAGGTATATCGGTATATCGATAAAGAACATTATTTAACATCATTTCTGGGATTAATTTAAAATGCATGAATGATGTGTAAAATGAATGACTCAATGCCATCATTACACAAATTCGCACCAAATTTCAATACATGTAATTATAAATTTTGATGGAATGGACCGATTTAAATTAAATTAAAACAAAATATTATTTAAATATACGATGGTGACACTGAAAGTTCTTAAAAAATTGAACATCCTAGCAAGTTATTACTTTTATTATATCTTTTCAAAATATTGTCCATTTACATCAATACATCGCTGCATCCGACGGAACCACTGAGAAAAGCTTTTGCTCACTCGTCTTTAGGAGTCTCTTCGATAGTATTTTAAAACGTAGCTACTGCTTCCTCGGCGTCCATAAAACGTTCTCCTCAAAGTTTTATTTTTATTTTCGGAAATAAATAAAAATCACAAGGACGGGCGACGTACTAATTCCACATCTGACGTCGCCAAGTAGTCGATTGTTTGCTTGGCAATGTGCGACGAGGCGCTGTCGTGGTGAAGGAGGATCCTACCATGAGGTCGTTTCTCCCGAAATTTTTCCGAGACAAGTGGCAAACAATTGTTAGTGTGCGACTCTGCAGTAACTGTTTTTCGAACCTGTCCTTCCGAAGAACGAAGCCACCATCTTTTTTCCCACGCTACGATACTTTAGTTGGCAACTTCTCGGAAGGAAGCACCCAAACAGCAGACTGTCTTTCGTTTCAGGATCATAACAACAAATCCAGTTTTTGTCATCCGTAAGTATGTCGAACACAGCATTTGAGTCACTTTCGTTATCTTTGAACCATTTCACGACATCAATGAACACGACGGAGTTTTTGGGCCTCTGTCAAATTATGGCTAAATGTTCGTGGAGGATTTTTTGCACTTGACTTCTTCTTTTGTTAGTCTCTATCATACGCCGCACAACACTGATGTTATCTTCAGTCGTCGCCGTAGAAGCCTGTAAATCATACAGATCATCGGTAAGATTAGTGCGACCACGTTTAAACTCATTAAACCCATTGTAAACAGTGACACGAGATGGGGCTTCATTGTGAAAGGCCAGTCGAAGTGTATCACTACTTTCTTGTTGGCTTAAATGACATCAAAACTCATAAAAAATCATTGTAAGAAAATTTCCTCGCGTTAAATTCATGCTGACGTGACGCAGACAATTTTGTAATTTGCCGCCAAATCGTAAATAAATGACAAATTAATGAAATACATACACAATAATATTGGCAGAGTTCCATTTTCAAAATTTATTTTTTTATTATTTTTCGTTTACAAGTGGCCAGTTCTAAAAACTTTCAGTGTCGCACTCGTACACTTTATGATTTTATTTATGCTTCTTTTAAATATCGGGTCCTTACATATGAAATTAACATTCCGCCTGTGGCATCGCTTCCGAGCGGTTGCATCCAGGTAGTCCGCGCTTTCGTTCCTGTACGGTAGTGCTCCCCGCTCTCGCGCCCCCGCTGTCCCGCTCGCGCTGTACAGCGCCGACGCAGTGCTCAGTCCGCCGGCGGCACCGCTCTCGGACGGTCGCCTCCTGGTGGTCCGCGCTCCCGTACAGTACGGTAGTGCTGTCGCGCTCTCACGCGCCTCCGCTGTCCTGCTCACGCGGAACAGCGTCGAGGCTGCCGGTGAGTCACTTTTTTGCTACAGCTCTTGCCCCCCTGTCTTCGGGCAGGGAGGTCTGACTGACCTTCGCTTTTCATTTTCATTTTTCATTTTCACTTGTCATTTCATTTCATTTTCATTATCATTATCATATTTTTTTTTTTTTTTTTTTTTTTACTGTCTCCTTTATTTTCTTGTGTTCTTGTTATTCTTGTATTACGTGTATAGTGTGTCGTAGTACGTCTCGCGATCTAGTCCCTGTTCTACCGAGAGCAGGGACCCGTCCTCATCTTTGCTTTCTCACCTTTAGCTTCTTATCCTAAAATGGCCAACTCCAGTTTTACTGAGTCCCTAGCCGCCCTCATTACCCAATATGGGTTAAGTGGCAATGAGACGGTCCTCGCCGCCATCGCCACCATCGCCGCCCAGGCTCCCACCCCTGCCCCTCAGGCACACCTCCCGCCGCCGGTAATCGCATCTTACCTCGAAACGAGGAACTCTTTTGCCCAACTCGAATCTGCCCCCTTAGAAATGGAGTACGCATGCTCCGAATCCTCGGCGTCTACCTCCCGGAAGAGGCCCGCCACTACCCTAGGCTCCGGTTCATCGGAGTCCTCTGACTCTGACGGAACCGGTGAGTCAAACTTCACCACCGTCACCTCCAAGCGCAACGGAAAGCGCGCCGCGTTGAAACGCACCCCCCTACTTCAGCGGCCCCTGCCGCTCCTTCAACCTCCGCAGCCCTTGACGCTGCACCCGTCCCACTGATGTCACTAGACATCCCCACTCCATCTAAACCAGCCTCTCGTTGTGCTCCAGTGCTGGCGAAGAAGCAAGTCCCGCCCCCTGTCTTCCTAAGAGACAAGGCAAAGTTCACCCAACTGTCTAAGACCTGCTACGACGCAGGCATCAAATACGATCATGCAGTCAACCTCGGGGAGGCAATCAAAATAATCCCTACCTCGATCGAGGACTTCCGCGCAATCACCCGGCTATTCACAGCCGAGCGCATCTCATACCACACTTACGCTCTCCCTGAAGAGCGTAAAGTCAGGGCCGTCATCCAAGGCGTTCCCTTTGAGTTCTCCAACGAGGAAATCCTCGAGGACCTTAAGTCCCAAGGTTTCCCAGTGGAAGCAGTGCACAAAATGCACAACCGTACGGGCAAGAGATACAACCTTGCCCTCGTAATCTTGTCCAACGTGCCGGAGGCTAAAGCCATCTTCCGGCAGGTGCGCACAGTGTGCGGCCTGTCAAGGGTGAAGGTAGAGCCCCCACATAGGCCCGGTTTCCCGGCGCAGTGCCACCGCTGCCAACTTTATGGTCACGCGGCGGCCAACTGCTCCGCCCCACCCAGGTGTGTGAAGTGCCTGGAGCCACACAACACTAAAGAGTGTCCCCGGCCCAAAGACGCCGAATCCCCGCCCGCCTGTGTCCTGTGCAACCAGACAGGACACCCGGCGAACTACAAGGGTTGCCCACGCGCACCTCAACCTCGCCCCAGTAGGAAAGCTCCACCGCCGGTGAATGACCGCACTTTCCCAGCCCTCCATCAACGGCCCCGTCAGGGCCCCTCTCAGCCTATCCAGGGCTTCTCTCGACCCTCTCAGGGTCCCCCTAGGCCCCCTCAGGGTCCCCCTAGGCCCCCTCAGGGCATAATTCGGCCCCCTCCGGGCTTCTCCAAGCCAATGCAGCCTCCAGTCTTTCCCTGGGGGCCCAAAAAGGCAGACCCACCGAGGACAACCTCGTACGCTCATGAAGCAGAGCCCACAATCGACGACTACAACACGCTATATTCCGCTATTAGGAATATCGACGTTAGGGAAATAACAGTTGTATCACGCAAACTGCGCGCGGCCAAGTCCCCCCAAGAACGTCTCCTCGTTCTTGCGGAGCACAATAACCTTTTGTTAGCGTTGTAAGTTAGGTTAACTTAATTAACTTAACTTCAATGACTGAGAGAATTAACCTACCTAGATCTCACGGTCGTATCAAACCTAAGGGTTTATCGCTTGTATCATTTAATATTCGCGGCTTGCGAAATAACCTCCCAGAGCTCAAGCTCTTTCTTCGGAATCGTGAAGTCGATTTCCTCCTCCTACAGGAAACTAATCTCAAAGCTAAGGACACTAGAGGCCTTTCTATTAAAAACTTCTCTCTTCTTCGTAACGACAGACCCGACCGCCGAGGCGGCGGAACGGCCATCTATTACAAGAAGACACTTCATTGCTCGCCCATTTCTACTCCGCAGCTTACCAACATGGAAGCCACGGTATGCAGGCTAGCTATGACTGGACATCAGTCCATCCTCATAGCCTCCTGTTACATCCCTTCAGGAACCTATCCCCTCAAAAAGGATTTTGAGGCCATTTTATCTTTAGGCAACTCAGTCATTATGTTTGGAGATTTTAACTCCAAGCATACTGAATGGACATGCCGCACTACGTCCCCTAGTGGCAAGATACTGCTCGATATCACGCAGTCTCTTGATATTACCGTCCATAGTCCTCTCGGTGTTACTCACTTCCCCGATAACACCGATCACGCCCCCGATGTGTTAGATTTTGCGTTACTCCAAGGAGTTTCTCTCAACCTCGGAGCAATCGAGACACTAGACGATCTAGGATCAGATCACCGACCGGTCTCCCTCATTCTTGGCCATCAGCCACCTCCCCCAACACACACGAAAACCTTCACTAACTGGAAGGGATTCAAAGAGTCCCTAGCTAAAGCTCTGGACTCACAGGACTCTACCATCTCCCTATCGTCGGACTTAGATAGTCCCGAAAAAATCGACACCGCGGTCGACTCACTCTCCACCCTTATTAAATCCTCCCTTAAGGAGAACGAAAGGGTCGTCCCGGTTGCTAACAATAGTGGGCTTCCCCTACATATTAGCAACCTAATAAAAGCCAAAAAAGCTGCTTTCCGGAGAGCAGCAAAATATCCCACCCCCGAATATAGGCGCGCGGCCAATCGTCTTCAACGAAAACTCCGCTTCCGCCTCTCTGAATTTCAAGATCTCGAAAAGAGTAAGCTCATGGAGAATATCTCTCCATCTCACACAGCGTACTATCAGATGGCTAGAGCCCTCCGCATAGACGCTATCACCCACACTCCCCCTCTCTCCCGTCCCGACGGCACGGTTGCCTTCGAGGACGAGGAAAAGGCTGAGTGCTTTGCAGACAGCATTGCCGCTCAATGCTCTCCCAGTTCTCAACCCGTCGACCCCTCACACGTCCAGGCAGTGGAGGATGAGGTCCGCCGCCGGAGCTCACCCCCCACGGCCTCTGAACCTATCTCTGTGTCCAATGATGAGATCTCATCCCTCATCAAAGGACTTAAGCCTAAAAAGGCTCCGGGCGCGGATGGCATCTCCAACCAAGCCCTAAAACACTTTCCCGAGCAGGTGTTAACCTTTTTATCTATTATCTTCAACGCCTGCTTCAACCTTAGTTATTTTCCCACTACGTGGAAAGAGGCTACTGTGATTGGAATTCCCAAGCCAGGCAAGCCTCTCAACCTCCCCTCCAGCCATCGCCCCATTAGCCTCCTCAAGGCAATGGGCAAGCTCTTCGAAAGAGTCATCCAAAGTCGTATGAGGCGCTACCTGTTTCCCACAGACGGCGACCCTCTTATCATTCCCCATCAATTCGGCTTCCGAGCCAAACACTCATGTCCCCAACAAGTTCACCGCATTGTGGAATATATCCTCAGCGGTTTCTATCCTCGTCGTCATAAGACCATCGCGGTCTTTTTCGATATAGCCAAAGCTTTCGATAGAGTCTGGCACACAGGCCTTATCTACAAGCTCTATAAAATAGGTCTCCCCCGATCGTCTAGTTCGTCTCGTGGCCTCCTATTTAAAACATCGTACCTTTCGTTTCAGACACGAAGGCACGCTCTCTTCACAGCGAACTATCAAGGCTGGTGTCCCTCAGGGCTCAGTACTTGCTCCTCTGCTGTACATCATATTCACCAACGACATTCCCATCCCGTCGAAAGGTGTTCAACTCTCCCTCTTTGCAGACGACACTGCCATCTACTGCAAAGGTGTCTCACTACCCTTCATACGGAACAAGATCCAAAAGTCAGTTGATGACCTAGGAGCTTGGTTCAAAAAATGGCGCATCGATGTGAACCCGGAGAAGAGCTCCGCCGTTCACTTCGATTATAAACGACGCCGTCTCAAAAACACTCCACCAATACGTATGCTAGGGACCCCTGTCCCCTGGCATACGTCCGCCAAATATTTAGGTGTCACTCTAGACACAGGGCTCACTTTCAAGCCCCACGTCAAAAGAGTAACCCGTCACGCACGTTTTTATCTGAGTAGGCTCAACAGTATGTTGGGCCGACACAGTAAAATGTCCCTTCGAAACAAGCGTACACTCTATAAGGTATGTATACGACCAGTCATGTCCTACGCGGGCCCCGTCTTTGCCCACGCAAACCCTAACATTTTAAATGAACTCCAAATAGTTCAGAACCTATTCTGTCGTCGAGCTGCGAACGCACCGTGGTACGTCCGCAATGCCGACCTTCATCGGGACTTAGAGCTCCCAACAATTCAACAATTTTTTAAAAAACTCTCTGAGAACTTCTTCAAAGCCTCAGAGTCGCACCCAAACCACTTAATTCGTGAGGCAGCTTCTTATGCAGCCCCACCCCCCTCTCGCTATCGTGTCCGCAGGCCGAGAAACTCTCTCTCGGACCCGCCTAATAAACTTTCAAACGACCTGAACTGTCTCCTGGCAGCTCAGGCCAACTCTAATTAAATAAAATTATTGTAATATCTGACATTAATTTGCCTTCGTAGGCACTCCCTCAGCGGCACTTAGCCGCCTGCGCCCTCTTTTCCCAAAAGAGGGTCGCTCATGATAAGGCACAATAGAGCTTAATCAGCCGGTTGCCTGTCCCTAAAGGCGGTTTTTAGGGGGTATCACTTAGGGTCCCCGGTAGGACAGTGAGTCCCCCATAACCACGATAGACCGGCTATCGTGGTATGCGTAATGCATTTTCCGCCTCCCTACGTACAGGGTAGCCCTTTAATTGCTTCGGGCGCAAAAAAAAAAAAAAAAAAAATATGAAATTAGCGTTTTGTCTTACTGACGACTTTGATCTCAAATATCTCCTGTTTGGTTAAGAATTCCAAATTCAAATTTATAAATTCATTTAGCTGGTACATTTGAGTTTTGGAAACAGTCATTCATTTGTTTTTCCCTCATTATTATTTTCTTTGGCGTCGCTTATTACCGCACAATGGAAAATATGAAATATCGGTATATTTACGGGTACGAGTTTTACCGTGGCACCAGTGTTGCAGAAACAGCTCCAAGAATTAATGATGTGTACGGCGCTGGTATCGCAAAAGAAAGCACGGTACGTTTTTGGTTTCAACGTTTTCATTCTGAAAATTTCGACCTTCAAAACCAACGCCATGGACGGCCGGAGACCAAAGTGGAAAATGAAGAATTAAAGGCTATTGTGGAAGCGGATCCATCACAAAGTACTTCAGAGATAGCTGAAGGCTTCGGGATAAGTGATAAAACTGTATTCCCCTTCTATCCACTTGAAGCAAATCGAGAAAGTAAAAAAAAAACTTGAACGATGGGTACCTCATGAATTGAGTGTATCGAATTTGCAAAAACGCGTCAACCGCTGTGTTACTTTGCTCAACCGACACAAAAATGAAGGGATTTTAAATCGAATCATTACTTGTGATGAAAAGTGGATACTGTACGATAATCGGTAGCGCTCTTCGCAATGGCTGAACCCTGGAGACCCAGCAGCTTATCAATCAGTTTTATTTTGTTAATGGCTCTTTATGACTTGCTGCTTCCATAACTGACCAGCAACAAAATATCTGCTATTTTTTTTTCTAGAAATAACCTGTTAATTTAACATTTACATAAAAAATTACTAAATAATTTCTTGGTGGAGCTTATCGACCAATTTTATTTTGTTGCTGGCTCTTTATAGCTTTCTCCTTCCATAACTGAAAAGCAACAAAAAATCTGCTGTTTTATTTTCCAAAAATCTATTGTAAATTAAGCATGTAAACAAATAATTACTAAATAGTTAGTTGGTGCAGCTTATCAATCGGTTTTATTTTGTTACTGGCTCTTTATGACTTGCTGCTTTCATAACTGACCAGCAACAAAATATCTGCTACTTTTTTTCTAGAAATAACCTGTAAATTTAGCATGTAAACAAATAATTACTAACTAATTACTTGGTGCAGCTCTTGAACCACGCGACGCACAAACACCAAACCAAGGAAAGATTGTATAAAAAAATTTTTTTATGTGATTGATCGATTTTATTTTATTGGTGGCTCTTTATGACTTGCTGTTTCCGTTACTGACCAGTCACAAATTATCTAAAATTTAAAAAAAATCTCCTGTGAATATAGTATGTACACAAATAACGGCGAACTAATTACTTGGTGCAGCTTATCGACCGATTTTATGTTGTTGTAGGTTCTCTAGGAGTTATTGATCTATTATCAGCAGCAAAATACTAATTAATTTGGAACTTTAGAACCAGTATCACAGATTAATAATTTACCAACCAGTATTAAAATACAGCTTGATATCTAGTATTATTTTTTTTAATTTTTATTTCAGCAACTAATTAGCGACAAATTATCCCGTTTTATCCGCTACGGTGGGGTTGATTAAAACTTTTTGCTATCTTAAAGTAAAGACAGCAGTAAAACATTGTGGTCAAAATCGGTTGGAGCAACAAAATTTCGACTTTGGGAACTAATTAGCTACAAATTTCTGGATACAATTTTAAGGTTTCTGCTGCCTTTTCACTGCTATTTTTATAGAGCTGAGAAACAAGACCAAAAGGATCTAAATTAGAATTTCTTGACAGAAAACCCAATACATACCTGTTACTGAAAGCTGTGATAGATGTTTTTAATATTAAAGACAATGTGGTGCCTCATACCGTAATACCTGGTGATGGTGCTTGCTTATTTAGGACAGTTTCTTATAGATTGTATGGGAACCAATTATCGCCAAGAGAAATTTGTGAGTGAATTGTGGATAACTTCCTAAAATATTGTGCAATGTTATATCCCGCGCCCAAAGAATATTATTATTCCTGACCCGCTACAATGAGTTGAAAGTGAAATTTCTGCCACAAGGGCTGCACCACTTGTGAATGAGGTGAAATTTTAGACAGCTTTCAAAGCGCAGGGAGTTAATTTGTTAAAAAAATTATAGATATTAATGTTTCTTTCTGAAATTTTAGTTGTATTTCATATTAGGTGTAGTAGTAGTTTGTGTGAAACTTTATTTTACGGGACGATTGACTCGAAACTTACTGAAAGTATTCTGTAGATAAAATAAAAGAATTGGGATTTTGCGAATTTGCAAAAAAACAGTCTAAGATATTTTAACCAAATAATTTGGAGATTTTTTTTGATAAAGCGAAAGATATAAAATAAATGTCGATGGCGGAAATACCCAGGTAAATTATAATAAATAACGATAAAAGCAGATTTGTTATTTAAAATATTAAACAACAATCAGGTTTTTTATATTTTATTGGAATAGTGTCTTGTGTATTCAATCAAATACAGTATGTTAAGATTCGTCAAGAAGCCCCTGCATAACGCAGAGGTAATCCACAGATGTTGCCATGGAGTGCGCTAGCAAAATACCGCGCGTAAGCACCTCCCGTACCTTCCACATGTCGCTAGCGGGGTGAGATCGGAACACAGTTGAGAGTGCTCGTTTTGTGATGGCAACAGGGTGAAATCGATAAGGTTCGTCCAACCACCAACTGTAATCAATTGTATTGATAAAACCCTTATGATTTTTTATGTGAGACTGAACAAGATGGAATTAAAGTTTCATTGTAATCTGCAGTACTATTAATTTGTAGCAGTGGTGAAACCCTGCTGGACTTTTTTTACTTTACACACATTTTTATATATATATATATATATATATATATATATATATATATATATATATATATATATATATATATAACATTCCACTAGTTCTAGCTCAGACTTGAATACAGAACAGAAGTGACAGACAATGTTTTGAAAATTAATGCTAATTATACTTTTTTCTACGCAAGACTAAAGATGCCATGAATGGAAAAGTATACTTAACATCTTCGTCGTCAGTCTGTAAGATAATAATAGCTGGTAATAGGTCTCTATGTTGGGAAGATTTGCGTTAATCGTTACCTAAACTTGACAGGCGGGGATTGATATTTTTTTTTATAGAAGAGGGGGCAAACGAGCATGCGGCTCACCTGATGTTAAGTGACTACCGCCGCCCATGATCAACCGCAACACCAGGGGAATTGCAGGTGCGTTGCCGGCCCTTTAGAAAGGAGTAAGCTCTTTTCTTTTCTTCTTTTTGATTGCTACACGTCCGGCACATCTCACATTTTTTCTTACTACAACCACGAGATGAAATTTGGTGATTGATTCTCTCTCTCTACCTCTCTCTACCCCATAGCAATTGTTACGATATACATAGTTCATTGTAAGAGGAGACGTGGGTGTCACAAGAGTCGACAGGAGAAAATAAAACAGAACATGGGCAGCAGCGTTTTCCTGAAAACGACTAAAAATAAAAACTGCGGTTGCCAACCCGCCTGCCAAGCGTGGCAACTATTTCAAATACCTCCCCGCCCCCTTTGAGGAGGGCCTATGTTCAGCAGTGGACTTTGAAAGGCTGTAACAGTAACGGTGACATAGTTCATCAAATAAATGTTTAGTTTTGAGTAAAAGTTAACAAAGCAAAGTCATAGCCTATTTACACCCTGTAGCTGTGTACAGGCCTCCACTAATAGCCAATGTCCTAGAAATATTTCATTCCTCAGACATGGAAGTTTTTTTTATTTGTGAGTTAGGTAAGTTAAGAAGCTAATTCTACGAGTAGGTAAACGACCATTGCAATCCCTTTACGTAAAGAAGCAGTTTTTATTCGTAATACAATCTTATGAAATTTGAATAGTCCTTCTGTATTTTACCTATATATTCACGGCTTGTACATAAAAGTATTATGTTATTAAAAGTATTTACCTTAAAAAAATGCCTTCGTAAACAAAATATGTTGCGAAAATCACGAATATGGGATATATCAATGGCATAAGAACAAGCAAAAAGAGGAGTAGTGTACCAATAAGTTTGAGGAAGGTTGGAAATGGTGCACCGTAACGCCAGAGTGCACGAATGTCGCTCGCGAATTCTTTTACAAGAACTTTGAACCGACCGAAACGTGTGGCCAAACGATACTGCAGAAAGAAAAAGATCAATTATTATTAAGTTTTTTCATGTTTTACAGACTAGCTAAAGATGCGTTGTCAGTGGTCACTAAGTGGTAATACTCATTTCGTATTTTTCTTCCTCTAGGTACGTAGTTATTTTTAACCTTATCAGAATCATAAAGAATCACAAGCTCGTCAGGCGGATTGACACAATCGTAGCTCCAGAGGTATCATAACTTTAAACCGTTAAAGTTATGATACCTCTGGAGCTACCATAAATATGATTGGATACTTTACATTAGCCGAACAAGTGGTTGCGGCGTAAGATAATCCACCGCCCTGTCGTCTCGTGGGTGTCGTAAAAAGTGACTAACGAAACAAGGCCATAAATAAAACGTGGTCTGAACGAGCGACGGTATTCCATCCGGTGTTTAACGGATATATTTACAAACATAAAGGTGTATACCTCCATTGTTAACTATATAGGCAACCGGTGTAAAAGTCTAACTCCCTACCATCCCGCCTACAGCTTTCTATTTTATTATTGCCAACCACAATGGCTTAATACGAGGGTGGATTGAAAAGTACTCGGCCTAACCAAGAAAATAAACACATACTAAATCAGTTATATTTTTATTTTTCTACATAATCACCATCAAGTTCAATACACTTTTGCCACCTCCCCTTCCAAGCATTTAGACCGTTGAAAAAAAAAATGATTCTTCCCTAGAGTCAAAATATGCGTCTACAGCTGCTTTGACCTCGTCGTTTGTCGAAAATCTTTGACCTCCCAAGTGCTTTTTTAGGTTAGGGAACAGAAAGAAGTCTGATGGTGCCAGATCAGGTGAATACGGCGGATGCGGTAACAGTTCAAAGCCACAGTTGTGAATTTCAGCCATTGACTGTACTGACGTGTGAACACGGGCGTTATCTTGATGAAACAGGACTTTTCTTCTGAGCATTCCTCGACGTTTTTCTTTTATTTCCTCTCGTAAACGACGTAGTAAGGTGCAGTAGTAATCAGAGTTTATAGTCTGACCCCTTTCAAGATAATCAATCATAATCACACCTTTCGAGTCCCAGAATACTGAAGCCATCACCTTATTTGCCGACAAAATCGACTTAGCCTTTTTAGGGGGTGGTGAACCAGGTCTTCTCCACTGTTTTGATTGTTGTTTTGTTTCCGGTGTACAGTAATGAACCCATGTTTCGTCCATAGTAACAAAACGATTCAAAAAATCATCTGCATCGGCTTCAAATAACTCCCAAACAGTCGCGTGAAATAGTCAATCGCGTCCTTTTTTTGTTCAACTGAAAGCAGTCGCGGAACCCACCTCGCAGACACCTTGTGGAAACCCAACTCGTTGACAATGATGTTTTGAGTTCGTTCATAAGAGATGCCTATAATCTCGGCTATCTCTCTAATTTTTAATCTGCGGTCTCCCATTATTAAATCAAGTACTTTTTTTAATATTTTCGTCAGTAGTTGACGTCGAAGGCCTTCCAGAGCGGGGTTCATCTTTCACACTCTCTCTACCACGCTTAAATTCTGCTATCCATTTTTTGACGGATGAATATGACAGAGCACAATCGCCTAATGTACTGACCATGTCATCATTGATGGCTTTTGATGATAGCCCCTTCTTATGGAGGTACTTAATGACGGCACGCTGCTCGATTTGCTCCATACGCGGAAATTATGTCCGATTACTTTGTTAATAAATTTATAAAATCACAACTAATTATCGCACACGTTTCGAACTTCATACAATGAACTAGTCTGAACTGAACTAAATAATGTGGGTAGATTTGATTTTTAGAATTGTTAACTGTGTTAGGCCGAGTACTTTTCAATCCACCCTCGTAATTAGTGGCTTTATATAGATTCCACGCCAGTATTGTCATTAGCAGTCTACAACTCCGCGGCCCAGGTGGGAAGAGTGGTTTTAGGCAGACATACAGCGGTGACGATGTAAGTTTGTCAAACGCTTTGGACATTGATAACCACTGATTAATATAACATTTACAGAAATTTAAAATTTAAGCATTTAGAAAGAAGACACGCAAACGTATTCAAATCAAAGCAGCGGTTGCCGTAAGCTAGTCAAATTTAAACATTAAAACATTAAAACACACAGTCCCACATCTGCGGGAAAATAAATTATTATAGAATTATAAAATAAATAAGGTAATTATAATTATAATAAATATATAAGCTACTAAAAATATATAAGCCACTTGCGGTATTCTTTCGCGAGGATTTGTGGTCTATCATTACATCAGATTTGATAGACCACTGAAGGTACTCCGGGCTTAACAATGACATCGGGACGTCAGTCATCTCAGTCCCCCGTGACTATGGGTGCTGGAAAGCGCCCGAAAAGTCGGGAATTAAAAATAAAAGTAATTAAAAGTAAAATAAACGCGATAAAATCCGTAAAAGTAGTTTTAATCAATGTGTAGTGTTCGCGTAAATATAAGAAATCATTATCTTTACAATAATTTAAAAAGTTGACAATTATAATATTGTATGTTTCTCGGTAACGGATTTGCACGAAGTTTTGATAGGTGAACTACTACTACTACACTACTAGATAGGTGAACCCCCTCAGAAATGAGAGAAGGCCGGCGCCCATCAGTGCGATGTATAAAGGATAATGGCGATGATGGCTATGATAAAAATAAGCGGAGTAATAATTATAATTACATACGATTATACCATATTAAACACAGCACAAAATTTGTGTAATATAATAATAGCCACAGTCAAAAAAATTGCCTTAGTGTAATGTCGAAATAGGTACCTATAGTACCTAAATAAAGTGATTGTAAGTACCAAGGACATAAGTATATAACACTTTAATGCCTATAGAGAGTTATATAAGAATTTGAGATGGAATCGTGAATTTCACATCATTTTATTTGCAGAGCCGAAGACCTACTGTCTTGTACTAAAGATTTTCAGATTTTTGAAGCTCGAAGAAAGTATCTTACTTCAACCATAAAAGCTTTGTTGGCGCGACGATATGGCTTCATGATGACCCTTCATCCCGTGCTTGGTTTTTTTTTTAATTTTTGTGTACTGTTAAAATTATTTGTAATCCATTTTTTGAAGTATTTTTTAATTTTTATTACATATGCGTTTGTATTAACTGTTGTTAACGTAATGATGTCATGATGTCTTTGGTACGCTACAAAGAAATTTTTTATACAAAGAGTATATAATCACTACTTTTTATGTTAAAAATTCATACTCATTTCAGATTTTAATTTGATTTAAAAAAATTTAATATCTTTCCGTTAAAGTTATTATATTATATTAGTCCCCTTATTATAAATTTATTGTAACATTTATAAACAATTTTTCGTCAAATTTGATTGTAGTCCTTAGTAAAGTCGATTATGAGAAAAGAAAATATGTTTTGTTTATTCATGGTTGCGCGGAAAACGAATACCCTGGCATTCTTTGTTTAGGTTACCTAGTAATTAGCCGGTACATTCTCCCATCCCATTCACTTCCCTTCCGCACGCACTGACGGGGGGCTTAGATATGTGGCGTCATTTTTACGTCCAATGAAAAAGCGCGCTCCGCTTAGATGTAAGTGGAGACGGCCGAGAAGGTTAGGACGCCTGCCGCCGCCGCTCGGCCACTTGTAACGCAGTGTCATCAACCTCGAGGCCTAAGACCATAGGCAGTCAGAAGACCCACCCCGGTAAATGCTTACCTATGTGCAATTAATGAGCTATTTTGTTTCGTCCTTTATTGTGTCTTTTTCCCGGCAGCTCATTGTTAACGAGAGACGTGTAGACGATAAATCCGACACTTCCTTGGTACCGATAGTCGCCCTTCCGGTTATAGAACAAACTGCCAGATTCGAGAATCACCGTGTCTTCCCCCTCTCTTCGGACCTTGGATAATCCTATAATATTTCAGCGCGGCTTATCTACCTCCTTTTCCAGCTCCGGGATCTTCTCCTCAATCCTCAGGGTGGGTGCGTTGTATGTTGCCAGGTAGAGTCGTCTTAGGTAGCAACCGAACCTCCACCGGAGATTCTTAACACACCCAGCCCCGCCGTTACCACCGTAGTCAGAAATAGGCCCGCTGGGGACTGGAGCCGTTTTTTGTGTCGTTGCTCATGAGGGGTACATTGCCATAGTTGCCACGCTTGGCGAGCGGGTTAAAAACTACAGTTTTTTGTTGAACAATTGCTGTTATCTGGAAGATGCTGCTGCCCATCCCCTGACTGTTTCCCTCTGCAGAGTGCAGACCTTATCTATCAAAAGGTATTAAATATTTATTTAGCAAAATATGTTTATTAAAGGTAAAATATTACTAAAGAGTACATGATATATAATAACCCCTGGGAATGAGGTGGTCGCTACCATGCTGTTTATGGTTAAAGATATTTATTCTCAAAAGAAATATACGTTTCACTTAATGAGAAGTTACAATATTCAAGTTATAAATGGGTTATGAGCATACAGATAGCAAACAAAAAATATATACAGTGTGTAAATGTAAACACCGTTGTCACTGAAACCATATGTGGTTGGCTTTAATATAAAAATATTTATCCGTTTTTTCAAAAAAAAAAACGCTATTTTCTTTTATAAAATTAAAAAATTTTCTGTCCGACACCGTCCGTAAATTCATGGATACCCTATGCGCTCGAGTGACGTAATCACTGTAAAGATCACCGCCCGCCCTTGCTACCTACACAACATTTCAATATAAACACAATGGTACACATAACCTATCATGAAACTTTTCCTTCATACTTTCACACTTGCTTAGGACAGATAGAAATTCCTACCCTTTGTGTTGCGTGACGAGTCCAAATTAATGTAAGTTAGATTTAACAACAAAGAAAATTAAACATTAATAATAGTAAATAGTAAATCATTAGGTAGGATTTTTGGCGTATTTACCGTATACCGTACCGCGGCCCTGGAACGCAAAGGGCATTTGAAGCATAAGCTGACCGTTCATTGTACGGAAAGATCATACAAAGCGAGGCCAAGACAAAGAATTTGTACAGCTTGATGTGTAGCCTGATTGATTGGTTATTTACACTTACCTAAATAAAATCCTCGTAAATGACTTCCATTTTGATCAGCTTTTACATTAATCGTAAAAGCTAGAAGCACAACAGTGTCATTTCTCTAAATACACTAAGAATTCGTCTTTTGAGTTCGGACGTATTACGGAACTTAGTTGCATACACTCGGCGCTTCACTTCTCCCGAAAGATAAAAGTCCAGCGGGGTAAGGTCGGTTCATCGCCCAGGAAACTCCTCAACCAGCATAGCCCTGATTTGCAGCTGAAAATGTGCAGGGGCATCGTCATGTTGGTAGTAGAGGTTTCTCAGTGAACGAAGAGGCACATTTCCACTGCACGTTTATGTAGGACATAATTACAAATTAAATACACTCGCACCAAAACTACAACCTAAAGCGACGTAGAATGTCGGCACTGCGCGGCAAGGTTTTAAATCAGATTAACACGTAGATTCCGTACAGACGCAGCGAAGGACTGACACACTGACACAGTGACATTGGCCTTGACCGCGAATCGCTGCCGCTACCTACGATATGTTGAGTTTTTTGTTGTGAATTCTGTAGGTATATCCTTACTTGCCTAGGGTGAAATAATTGTAAGAAAAGATTGAGATTTGACTAAAAAAAATGTTATTTTTCATTGAAATTACTTTCTATAAGTGAAACCAAACCACTGGTTTCAAGGACAACGGTGTTTACACTAACAACCTGTATACATTAAAAAGGGAGGAAAGAGTTTCGTGACATACAACTACTTAAAAGTTTAGGCATACAACTTAATACTTCCTATATTATCTTTTTGTGTATTGATGTACAAGTTACTAATCTTTTAGAATACAAGTTAATAAAGTGGGTAGTAGTAAGGTATTTCTTATCGTTACCGATTAACGCCGATTAGCGGTCGGCGTATGTTATGTATTTCTTAATGTTTTCATAACAATTGTATTTTAATATATTGTAGTTCTCGACCATTAAGATCACATCATATCGAGAATTAGAAAAATACTGTCAACCATAATCCGTAAGTCGGCTTTCAATGCTAGAGGATCTAGTGTTAAAAATAGAGTTTTCCGGTACATCAGCTTCATAGCCTCTCAGAAAAAGAAATCACAAAGTCAAACTGATATTTTACACCTTTGTCAATTGACAAAATAATCGATATTAACAAAATGAAGTCTGTTTTATTTGTTTACATAAACTTATTTAAATGACTTAGTCACATCTTCGGCTACAATAATGGTCGTACTGTGCGATTATAGTGTTTAAAAAATATGGTCGTACTGATTTACTTTAAATAATTACGTTACTGTGATTAGCGGATGTTCACCAATCTTATCACAATTTAACCTAAAAAAATTATCTTTGTTGGGTTGTAAGAAATGGGTAGCGTAAAAGGTGACAGAGGGCAACAAACTTAGAAGATAGGCAGCAGCGTCTTTCATATGACGATTAAAAATGAAAAACTTCGATTCTCAACCTGCTTGCCAAGCGTGGTGGCAAATATCACCTATATGATGCAATCTATAGGGGAGGCCTATTTTCAGCAATGGACTTTAATCACCTTTAAGGGTATTATAAACTATAGCCACTATTTTGATATAAATTTAGACTTTGTTTAAATGAGATAACTGAACACATTTCATTAAAACATGTTACATTGAGGTCATATGCTAGCAGCTCATAGCTTCTAAAACTAAGGCATTGTCTTAAAAATTATATTAACGTTTTATGTAACTAGTATTGGTGATACTAATGTTTTTAATAATTACAAACTTCACCGTCACGACTGGATAAAATATTATCCACAACATTTTACTTTTAATAATATATATCCTATAAGGAAAATACATATTGCAATCAAGAACGAATACTGATTAAATACTTCTTGAGTAAAACTTACAAGACCGCGCTTTCAATACAAAATATTTTCAATGATAATCAATGATTTTTAAAAAATAGGGAAGTTGTTTTCACTCTGGTTTTTGAAAATCGAGTTCTCATCAGATTTCGATCTGAGACGTTTCGAGTTCCTAGAAAGCTATTCTGTGTATGTAACCACGTAAACATCATATAACTTCGTAACGGAGTGCCTGATCGAAAAGCGGTTTTCGGCATCTGAAAGAGCCTTGCTGAACTTAGATTTTCTGTGAATTAAGACCGAATCGTTTTCACGGTTGATTCTGAGAACCTCAAAAATTTGAGTATTTTTAATTTTCAAAAAGTAGTTGATTTCTTGGACATACACCCTTTTTTTGATCAATTCTGTAATCTAATTAGCTCTTATACTCAATAATGATGTCGATTGCCGTGAACCGCATCAAAATCGGTTGATTCGTAAGAGAAATATCGTTGACGAAAGAAATCTCGAATAAATATTTTTTCAAAATTACTTGAAAACTTTCCAAGAAATCAATTTTTTTGTAATAATCTTTTTGTTGAGCTGAAAAACTTGTGTCGATTTTCGTAAATCACGTTAAAATCGGTTGATTTGTTCGTTAAATATTCAACATTGAAAATAAAAAAATAAAAGACGTAGCTATGCAAATTTTTTTCGTTTTTGAGCTTATATATATAGCATAAACACTCACGCCTGTCACCCAGAGGGGTAGGCAGAGACCACGGACTTCCATTTGACACGATCCTGACATACCTCTTTCGCCTCCTTTACATCCATATATCTACGCATACATGCTCGTCGGTTAAGGGTACTTTTAACGTGGCCCATTTTCAAAATATCGCCAATTTGGTCGATAAACTTTTTTCTAGGGCTTCCCGACTCTGCCGTTCACATATGCCACATAAATTTGTTTTGTCACTCTTTCCTCATTCATTCTTTCTACATGACCAAACCACCGAAGCATTCCTTTCTTAATCCTGGTCACAACATCATCTTGCATACCACATTTATCTCTTATCATGCAATTTCTCATCCTGTCACTCAGATTCAACCCTAGCATACTCCTTAAAGACCGCATTTCTACAGCATTTATTATACTTTCGTGCTTCTTCTGCCACACCCAGCTTTCACTACCATACATTAAAGTAGGGACTAACACAGCATTATGAATTACCATACGTGCCTTTTTTGATACATTCTGGTTCTTCACAATAGAGTGTAGTGCCCCATTCACTCTATTCCCTGCTTATTCTATATATATATATATATATATATATATATATATATATATATATATATATATATATATAGAATAAGTGGAATTCGGAGCGCTTTGATATTGTTATTAGCGTGAGGTTCCAGGGATGGCCTTCAGGGTCAACCAATTTTTTAAATAAGAAAATGGTCACTCAGTCCACCTTATGATAAGTGGTTGCTGTGGCCCATAGACATCTTAATCGATCCTCATCCATCCATCAGAATGCAGATGCGTTGTCATCCATGAGGACTAAGATGTAAAGCCTTGTATCCATTAAAATGGGTTCACCATACGAAAGTCAGCAGCGTTGAGCTGCTATTCTGTGAGAGTGTGATCCTTCCGCGGTTGAGCCGACGCATTCGTGCTACAACTATATAATATAGCTGCATCATGGCTCTATCACGTGATATAAGTAAAATGGCACCAGCATATTTATTATTATTAACAATAACTTATACCACAGCGTAACTGAGTCGCAGATCCACTATTAGACTACCAGCAAAAGCCAACACCGTAAATGTTTAATTTCTCGTACTTGGGTGAATAATGGTCTCGATTTAATAAGATATATACATAGTTATAATTATGATTTCATAAGACTAATACTATGCACGACGCAAACGACGAAATACATGCTTAGTATAACCAGCGCTGGTTGAGCAACCCAGGGGCGGTGGGCGCGGTTCGACAACTAGTGAGGGTGCACACAACAACACAGAAAAACAGCCGTAGTCTTAATTGTTGCATTTATTTTTATTAAACATGTATAAAATGTATTCAATAATAAAAAAGAATAATGTTGTAACTATGCAATAACTCTCCCAATAAAGACACCGAATAGATAGCGAGAGTTGGCATGGATTTTAAAATGTAAATTGTACTCTTATATCTAATTTACCTCTGTTGCATATCACCTTTATTGTATATTACCTTTCTTCCATACCATTCTTATAAATTACCTTTCTTGTAAAAAAGATAATTATAACATCAACAAGGCATGTCATCGTGACGCGGCCGCGGAGCAAATGAGGCTACGCGCACCGCGCCACGACGTTTTATATTTATAGTGCTGAGGTATATATGTAAAATAATTATTGTGTACATAATAATGTAATAAGTAGATGTAAGAATATTACACATTTAAATCTGTTTATTAGTTTATAAGAGTTTTTACCGAATAAAGAAAGGCGCGGGGGTGAGGCAAGGGTCCGCTGGCCAGCAGCGGCAGAATCATATAAAAGACGGGCCGGCCGGTAGGGTCGGCAGTCGCTCTTCAGCCACCAAAAAAGGCAACAACAAGAAGAAAAAGTATAAGTTCCTCCTCACCGCCGCTTGCCTCCTATTTAAGCAAGACCAACGCGTTTTATTCATTTTTCGAACGGCGTTACGGCGATCCGTAACATTAATGGTCCTTCGAAGAGCCGAATTATCAGAAGAAAAAGACAATATCGGTCTTGGTTTTGTCGGAAGAAAGAAGCAAACCGCAAGAACGAAAAAATATTATTTTGAAGAAAAATGGTGATTACGCGTAGTAACAACGGAGAATCATCGAAGCGTCGCAAGGATGAACAGATAACCCAGGGGGCCACGGAAGAGGCCTCCGGGGGCGACTCAGCCGCTAGTGGCTCATCAAACACCACTAGCGAAACCACAACGGTCAGCGATACAACCGCTACCTCTGCGACCGATAAAACGACTGCAACGGAAGAAACCCAGCAAGAGAGTGATCAAAGATCACAGCGCACATTAAAGCCGGGCGAGACTAGGTCGCGCTGCTCCGTAGTCTCACGCAAGAGACTCCTCGCGAAGTTAGAGGCGAAAGAGCGGTTAGCCGAACTCAAGCTCGAGCAGGCCCGATTGCAAGCAAGAACGGAATTGCAAGAAATACACGTGCAGCGACTACAAGCAGAAGTCAGATCAACCGAGGACGAAGAGGAAGAAATAGAAGACGATTTAGCATCAGTGCGCATTAGTACATGGTTGCAAGAAAAACCTACATCGCAACCCGCGCCGCAGCCTGCACCACAACCCACGTCGCACTTCGCATCGCAACCAGCTCCGCAGTTTGCAACACAACCCGCACCGCAACCCACGTCGTACTTCGCGTCGCAACCAGCACCGCAGATCTCACCACCCGTACTTCAACAGTATGCGCCGCAATACGTTCCACAACATTCCGCGCCGCAGAAAGAAGACTATCGACAGGCGCAGCAACAAATCGATGTCGCTACCTTAGCCGCTGCTCTATCACAAGCAGTACGAAGCACAAGGGAGCCGCCGAAATATTTGCAAGAGCTGTCCACATTCAATGGTAACAGCAAAGAATGGCTCAGCTTCAAAACAACGTACGAAGAATCTTCAAAGTACTTCGCGATGAACGAAAATACAGCGAGAATACGCCGAAGCTTAAAAGGGATAGCAAAAGAGGCCGCAGGCTGCCTACTTATAAGCCAATCAGATCCCAAAATAATAATAGAAGCTTTGGAAAGGAGATTCGGACGACCAGAAGCATTAATTCACTTAGAAATAGAGAAGCTGAAGCTGCTGAATAAAGTTACGGACAATCCCAGGGAGCTATGCATATTCGCCAATCGCATAGCAAATGTAGTGGGCACCGTGGAAGCACTCAAGAAAGCACACTATCTGCACGTAAATCGATCGTCGTGCTACCAGAGGGATCGCAGCGTGGCGACGGCGGGAGAATATGCACGACGCAAACGACGAAATACATGCTTAGTATAACCAGCGCTGGTTGAGCAACCCAGGGGCGGTGGGCGCGGTTCGACAACTAGCGAGGGTGCACACAACAACACAGAAAAACAGCCGTAGTCTTAATTGTTTCATTTATTTTTGTTAAACATGTATAAAATGTATTCAATAATAAAAAAGAATAATGTTGTAACTATGCAATAACTCTCCCAATAAAGACACCGAATAGATAGTGAGAGTTGGCATGGATTTTAAAATGTAAATTGTACTCTTATATCTAATTTACCTCTGTTGCATATCACCTTTATTGTATATTACCTTTCTTCCATACCATTCTTATAAATTACCTTTCTTGTAAAAAAAGATAAATTAACATCAACAAGGCATGTCATCGTGACGCGGCCGCGGAGCAAATGAGGCTACGCGCACCGCGCCACGACGTTTTATATTTATAGTGCTGAGGTATATATGTAAAATAATTATTGTGTACATAATAATGTAATAAGTAGATGTAAGAATATTACACATTTAAATCTGTTTATTAGTTTATAAGAGTTTTTACCGAATAAAGAAAGGCGCGGGTGAGGCAAGGGTCCGCTGGCCAGCAGCGGCCGAATCATATAAAAGACGGGCCGGCCGGTTGGGTCGGCAAAAAATTGATTACGCCTGTGGCATCGCTTTCGAGCGGTCGCATCCAGGCAGTCCGCGCTTTCGTCCTCGTACGGTAGTGCTCTCCCGCTCTCGCGCCTCCGCTGTCCCGCTCGCGCTGTACAGCGCCGACGCAGTGCTCAGTCCGCCGGCGGCATCGTTCTCGGACGGTCGCCTCCTGGTGGTCCGCGCTCCCGTACGGTAGTGCTGTCTCGCTCTCACGCGCCTCCGCTGTCCTACTCACGCGGAACAGCGTCGAGGCTGCCGGTGAGTCACTTTCACGCTACAGTTCTTGTCCCCCTGTCTTCGGGCAGGGAGGTCTGACTGACTTCCGCTTTTCATTTTCATTTTCACTTTTCATTTTCATTATCATTTTCATTTATCATTTTTTTGTGTACTGTCTCCTTTATTTTCTTGTTGTTCTTGCATTGCTATTACGTGCATAGTGTGTCGTAGTACGTCTCGCGATCTAGTCCCTGTTCTACCCGTCCTCATCTTTACTTAGCTTAGCTTACTGACCCAAAATGGCCACATCCAGCTTCACTGAGTCCCTCGCCGCCCTCATTAACCAATTCGGTTTAAATGGTAATGAGACGGTCCTCGCCGCCATCGCCGCCATCGCCGCCCAGGATCCCCTCCCTGCCCCTCAGGCACACCATCCGCCGCCGGTAATCGCGTCTTTCCTCGAAACGAGGAACTCCTTTGCCCCCCCTTGAATCTGCCCCCTTAGAAATGGAGTACGCAAGCTCCGAGTTCTCGGCGCCGACCTCCCGGAAGAGGCCCGCCACTACTTCAGGCTCCGGCTCATCGGAGTCCTCTGACTCCGACGGAACCGGGGAGTCCACGTTCACCACCGTCACCTCCAAGCGCAACGGTAAGCGCGCCGCGTTAAAACGCACCCCCCCTATCTCAGCGGCCCCCGCCGCTCCTACAACCTCAGCAGCCCCCGACGCTGCCGCCGTCCCACTTATGTCACTAGACATCCCCACACCGTCCAAACCAGCCTCTCGTTGTGCTCCAGTCCTTGCTAAGAAGCAAGTCCCGCCCCCTGTCTTCCTAAGAGACAAGGCTAAATTCACCCAGTTGTCAAAAACCTGCTACGACGCAGGTATAAAGTACGATCATGCAGTCAACCTCGGGGAGGCGATCAAAATCATCCCAAGCTCGATCGAGGATTTCCGTCAAATCACCCGGCTATTCACAGCCGAACGAGTCTCGTACCACACCTACGCTCTCCCTGAAGAGCGCAAAGTCAGGGCCGTCATCCGAGGCGTCCCCTTTGAGTTCTCCAACGAGGAAATCCTTGAGGACCTTAAGTCCCAAGGTTTCCCCGTAGAAGCAGTGCACAAAATGCACAGTAGGACGGGCAAGAGATTCAACCTTGCCCTCATCATCCTAACCAACGTACCGGAGGCAAAAGCCATCTTCCGGCAGGTACGCACAGTGTGTGGCCTGTCGAGAGTGAAAGTCGAGCCTCCACATAGGCGCGGTTTCCCGGCGCAGTGCCACCGCTGCCAACTTTATGGTCACGCGGCGGCTAACTGCTCCGCCCCACCCAGGTGCGTTAAGTGCCTCGAACCTCATAACACGAAAGAGTGTCCCCGGCCCAAAGACGCCGAATCCCCGCCCGCTTGTGTCCTGTGCAACCAGACAGGACACCCGGCTAACTACAGGGGTTGCCCACGCGCACCTCAACCTCGCCCCAGTAGGCAAGCTCCACCGCCGGTGAATGACCGCTCATTCTCGGCCCTCCAACAACGGCCCCGTCAGGGCCTTTCTCAGCCCATCCAGGGCTTCTCTCGACCCTCTCAGGGTCCCCCTAGGCCCCCTCAGGGCATAATTCGGCCCCCCTCCGCGCTTTTCCAAGCCAATGCAGCCTCCAGTCTTTCCCTGGGGGCCCAAAAAGGCAGACCCACCGCGGACAACCTCGTACGCACATGAAGCAGAGCCCACACCTGACGACTACAACACACTATATTCCGCTATTAGAAATATCGATGTTAGGGAAATCACCGTAGTAGCACGCAAACTGCGCGCGGCGAAGTCCCCCCAAGAACGTCTCCTCGTTCTTGCAGAACATAACAATCTTATGTTAGCGTTGTAAGTTAAGTTAACTTATTAACTTAACTTCAATGACTGTGCAAATTACTCTACCTAAATCTCACGGTCGTATCAAACCTAAGGGTTTATCGCTTGTATCATTTAATATTCAATGTATCTGAGTTAGAACACTTTCACATTACAGCTCACTGCTGCTCCCAAATTGAAAGCCCTTGCTCCTGTCCTACCCTGTCTAGAACGAATTGCATAAAATATCTTGGCGTAATGATCGATAACACCCTAAGCTTTCACCTTCATATTGGCCTCTTAAGTACAAGGATACGTAAGTTAATTTATATTTTTAAAAATCTACGTCGTGTTGCAGATTTTAATGTAAGAAAAATTGTATATTTTGCACTGTGCCAATCATTGTTGACATATTGCATTACCATCTGGGGAGGAGCACCTAAAACGACCATATTGCAATTAGAAAGGGCTCAGAGGGCACTATTAAAAGTTAGCAATTCTCTTCCATTCCGTTGTCCTACAACTGACCTTTATCAACATTGTAATGTCTTATCTGTTCGTAAACTGTTTATATTGCACACTACACTGCTACAACATTCTCTTATACAGTATGAGTCCTCCTATAATATTGACAAAAGAAGGAAATATGTAGTTTGTCCCAGTAAGCTTCTAAAGACAAAATTTTCCCATCATCATTTTTGCTTCCTGGGAGGTTACCTTTATAATAAATTAAATAAACTTTTGTCAATTTACTCTCTACCAAAACATGCATGTAAACAAAAATTACGGAAATGGTTGCTAAATATCGATTATATGGCTGCTGAAAATTTACTGAGAGTATTATCCTAAAAACACATAACCCTACACAAATGAGTGCACACATACACTCACACACACACACACACACACACACACACGCACACATACACACACACGCATACATTAACACTACTATACATATAGAAATAACTTAAAAAAAAACATATAGAATCTTTCCTTGTTGAAATATTTTCTATTTTGTATTTCTCTTGTAGTATTTTTGAAAATGTAATACGTGCTATCCGTCAGGGTGAGGGCCTGGTGATCTATAACACAGGGATTACCCTAGTATGGACACCAGTCTCTCACAAAGGTCAAAATTATCTACTATCGTATTATTTAAGAAATAATGTCTAATTATATACCTTTGTGAAGAGAAAAATAAAATGATTTATTATTTATATTATTTATTTATTTATATTCGCGGCTTGCGAAATAACCTCCCAGAGCTCAAGCTCTTTCTTCGGAATCGTGAAGTCGATTTCCTCCTCCTACAGGAAACCAATCTCAAAACTAAGGACACTAGAGGCCTTTCTATTAAAAACTTCTCTCTTCTTCGTAACGACAGACCCGACCGCCGAGGCGGCGGAACGGCCATCTATTACAAGAAGACACTCCATTGCTCGCCCATTTCCACTCCGCAGCTTACCAACATGGAAGCCACGGTATGCAGGCTAGCTATGACTGGACATCAGTCCATCCTCATAGCCTCCTGTTACATCCCTTCAGGAACCCATCCCCTCAAAAAAGATTTTGAGGCCATTTTATCTTTAGGCAATTCAGTCATTATGTTTGGAGATTTTAACTCAAAGCATACTGAATGGACATGCCGTA
The DNA here is from genome assembly GCA_907164705.1 of Parnassius apollo. NCBI lineage: Eukaryota > Metazoa > Arthropoda > Insecta > Lepidoptera > Papilionidae > Parnassius > Parnassius apollo. Next base: position 14,806,520 of record CAJQZP010000693.1, read on the forward strand.
CCACGTCCCATAGTGGCAAGATACTGCTTGATATCACGCAGTCTCTTGATATTACCGTCCATAGTCCCGTCGGTGTTACTCACTTTCCCGATAACACCGAGCACGCCCCCCGATGTACTAGATTTTGCGTTACTCCAAGGAGTTTATCTTAACCTCAGAGCTATCGAGACACTAGACGATCTAGGATCCGATCACCGACCGGTCTCACTCATTCTTGGCCATCAGCCACCTCCCCCAACCCACACGAAAACCTTCACTAACTGGAAGGGATTCAAGGAGTTCCTAGCTAAAGCTCTGGACTCACAGGACTCTACCACCCCCCTACCGTCGAACTTAGACAGTCCCGATAAAATCGACACCGCGGTCGATTCACTCTCAACCCTTATTAAATACTCCCTTAAGGAGAACGAAGGGGGTCGTCCCGGTTGCTAACAATAGTGGGCTTCCTCTACATATTAGCAACCTATTAAAAGCCAAAAAAAGCTGCTTTCCGGAGAGCAGCAAAATATCCCACCCCCGAATATAGGCGCGCGGCCAATCGTCTTCAACGAGAACTCCGTTTCCGCCTCTCTGAATTTCGAGACCTCGAAAAGATTAAACTCATGGAGAATATCTCTCCATCTCATACAGCGTACTATCAGATGGCCAGAGCCCTCCGCATAGACGCTATCACCCACACTCCCCCTCTCTCCCGCCCCGACGGCATGGTTGCCTTCAAGGACGAGGAAAAGGCTGAGTGCTTTGCAGATAGCATTGCCGCTCAATGCTCTCCTAGCTCTCAACCCGTCGACCCCTTACACGTCCAGGCAGTGGAGGATGAGGTCCGCCGCCGGAACTCACCCCCTACGGCCTCCGAACCTATCTCTGTGTCCAATGATGAGATTTCATCCTTCATCAAAGGACTTAAGCCTAAAAAGGCTCCGGGCGCGGATGGCATCTCCAACCAAGCCCTAAAACACTTTCCTGAGCAGGTGTTAACCTTTTTTATCTATTATCTTCAACGCCTGCTTCAACCTTAGTTATTTTCCCACTACGTGGAAAGAGGCAACTGTGATTGGAATTCCCAAGCCAGGCAAGCCTCTCAACCTCCCCCTCCAGTCATCGCCCCATTAGCCTCCTCAAGGCAATGGGCAAGCTCTTCGAAAGAGTCATCCAAACGCGTATGAGGCGCTATCTGTTTCCCACAGACGGCGACCCTCTTATCATTCCCCATCAATTCGGTTTCCGAGCCAAACACTCATGTCCCCAACAAGTTCACGGCATTGTGGAATATATCCTCAGCGGTTTCTATCCTCGTCGTCATAAGTCCATCGCGGTCTTTTTCGATATAGCTAAAGCTTTCGATAGAGTCTGGCACAGAGGCCTCATCTACAAGCTCTACAAAATAGGTCTCCCCGATCGTCTAGTTCGTCTCGTGGCCTCCTATTTAAAACATCGTACCTTTCGTTTTAGACACGAAGGCACGCTATCTTCACAGCGAACTATCAAGGCTGGTGTCCCTTAGGGCTCAGTACTTGCTCCTCTGCTGTACATCCTGTTCACCAACGACATTCCCATCCCGTCGAAAGGTGTTCAACTCTCCCTCTTCGCAGACGACACTGCCATCTACTGCAAAGGTGTCTCGCTACCCTTCATACGGAACAAGATCCAAAAGTCAGTTGATGACCTAGGAGCTTGGTTCAAAAAGTGGCGCATCGATGTGAACCCGGAGAAGAGCTCTGCCGTTCACTTCGATTATAAACGACGCCGTCTCAAAAACACTCCACCAATACGTATGCTAGGGACCCCTGTCCCCTGGCATACGTCCGCCAAATATTTAAGTGTCACTCTAGACACAGGGCTCACTTTCAGGCCCCACGTCAAAAGAGGAACCCGTCACGCACGGTTCTATCTGAGTAGGCTCAACAGTATGTTGGGCCGACACAGTAAAATGTCCCTTAGAAACAAGCGTACCCTTTATAAGGTCTGTATACGACCAGTCATGTCATACGCGGGCCCCGTTTTTGCCCACGCCAACCCTAAAATCATTAATGAACTCCAAATATTTCAAAACCTTTTCTGTCGTCGAGCTGCGAACGCACCTTGGTACGTCCGTAATGCCGACCTTCATCGGGACTTAGAGCTCCCAACAATTCAACAATTTCTTAAAAAACTCTGAGAGAACTGAGAACTGAGAACTTCTTCAAAGCCTCAGAGTCGCACCCAAACCAATTAATTCGTGAGGCAGCTTCTTATGCAGCCCCACCCCCCTCTCGCTATCGTGTCTGCAGGCCGAGAAACTCTCTCTCGAACCCGCCTAATAAACTGTCAAACGACCTGAACTGTCTCTTGGCGGCTCAGGCCAACTCTAATTAAATTAAGTTATTGTATTAACTAACATTAATTTGCCTTCGTAGGCACTCCCTCAGCGGCTCTTAGCCGCCTGCGCCCTCTTTTCCCAAAAGAGGGTCGCTCACGATAAGGCACAATACAGCTTAATCAGCCGGCTGCCTGTCCCCAAAGGCGGTTTTTAGAGGGTATCACTTAGGGTCCCCGGTAGGACAGTGAGCCCCTCATAACCACGATAGACCGGCTATCGTGGTATGCGTAATGCATTTTCCGCCTCCCTACGTATAGGGTAGCCCTTTACTTGCTTCGGGCGCAAAAAAAAAAAGTTGGGTCGGCAGTCGCTCTCCAGCCACCGAAAAGGCAACAACAAGAAGAATAAGTACAAGTTCCTCCTCACCGCCGCTTGCCTCCTATTTAAGCAAGACCAAAGCGTTTTATTCATTTTTCGAACGGCGTTACGGCGATCCGTAACAAATACATTAAATAATAAATAAATAAGAAAAATAAGTGCCAATTTAGTAGAAACTTATTGTATTAAATAATTACTGTTACGCTGTGATTGATATTGGCCTAAATGGTATTTTTTCTTTCAGTTATGTAGTGGCGGTGTAAGAACTAAGAATATCCATTACACTTACATTATCTTGTGGGTATTGTAAGAGGCGACAGAGATAAACTGAAACAGGAGCCCACCTCCTGTTTCAGTATCATCTTCCTGATAACAACACAAAATAATAAAAAACTGCAGTTGCGACCCACCTGCCAAACGTGGCTGCTATGGCAAAATCTTTCCTATGAAATAGTCATTGGAGGGGGCTGAAGTTTAGCAGTAGACTCTTATAAGCTGTAATAGATTGATGGAGGGATAGATTGATATGTTTCACATGTTGATGATTTGGTTTTACATCACTCATCTCCATTACCTCATTTCGTCCCGTGGGTGACATAAACGGAAATATTAAAATCAAATCGTTCAAAGTGCCAGTCGTCTGGTACTGTGATCGCCAATCCGTCTGTCAACCGTGGCGATTTAGGCGTCTCTACAACAGGGGTGGACATTTATGAAAATATTAGAGAACAGCTGTTTAGAGTTTAAATATATTATTTAGCTTTATAAAGAGGCGGTTTGGAAGAAAATGGATGTATAAGCAAGGCCTATAATAATGAGCACAATTTCCGATAAACAATTAGAACATATTAGTGGATGTACAATAGCTTTTTATTGTGAAAAAGTTTGACAAGAAGTATTTAACACAGTCTACTGCTTTGCAAATAATGTAGAGGAAATGTGGAGGAAAAATTGAAGAGAATTAAACAATTAAAACACACAGTAAAATATTTTTTGTTGATGTCGAGAAAACAACGAATGATTTCAAAGCGGCTGGTGGAAATATAGACGAAACTGAGAAGATGAGATACTTGGTCAGAGCTTTACCTTCAAGTTACAGTTATATTGAAGATTTTATTGACGTAATTCCAGAAGAACAAAGAAAAGTAGATTATGTAAAGTCTAAAATAAAAGAGAAAAATATGACTAGTAGTGAACCAGACAAGAAAAGCAATATAAGTATGTTCTCAACAAAAACAAAAGCACAATGTTTTATTTATTGAAGGACCGGCCATCTCAAAAAGGACTGTTTACACGGTCTGAAAAACTACCAAGGACGATATCCAACCAGTCAACGCCAGCAAGGACCACAAAGAGGTTACAACAGAGGTGGAGTTCATCGAGGTCATGGCCAAGGCAAAGGTCAAGGTCAGCTCAGAGGTGAGTCATTCAGCACTCAACAAGATGGCTCTGCGGCAGAGTCATGGACTACTCAGGTATATTTCAGTTCAGAAATAAATCAAGTAACGGGATGTAAGGAAGTGGAATATGATGATAATAGTGAAATTCATTAGTTGTTAGATAGTGGGTGTACAGATCATATTATAAAGAATGATACATGTTTCTATAATTATGTAGATTTAAAAATTCCCATTAATGTGAAACTGCCAGAAGGTAAAATGTTAAAAGTAACCAAAGTAGGTACTGTTAAAATCTATTTCAAAAATTATTATAATGAAAAATACATTGATCTAAAAACTATAAACTATTTTGTAAAAAGTATAAAGCAAAATTTGGTAAGCGTTTCAAAAAAAATTATAATCAATCAAGATAATTAATAATTGATGCTAACACTATAGATAATTTGTATTGTATGAAAAGTTTTGTTTCGAAAACTGATAATGATAAAATGTATGTAAATTCAATAAAATTGTTCATGTAAATTTTCAATATTTAAACAAGTTGATAAATAATAAATTAGTAGAAGGTTTGCCAGATAAGATTGAATGTACGGAAATGACATCTTATTATTTATTACACACATTATGTGGACCATAGCACAACTGGTTATGGTGGAGAAAGATTTCATAGTCTTACTTCTATTAATTTCAAAAGGTAAATTAGCCATTTTGCTTTCAATACAATTTGAACACTTCATTTCCGTACTTTCAATCTATATCATATACATAGAGATAGATTTATGGACGACTATATCAAATGTACGAGAATTTTTTGTGTTAAAAGTAAAGCTGAAACTGCAAACTGTTTTATAGAATTCGTTAATTTTGTAGAAAATAAATTTAATAGAAGAGTAAAGAAATTACAGTGCGGTAATGGCAAAGAATATTTAAATCGCGATATTTATAATTTTAGTTATTACCATGTTCACCCATGTACATGAATTAATTGGAGTAGCGGAAAGGTATAATAGGTCTGTTATGGACATAGGCAGATGCTTAATGAGAGAAGCTACAATTCAAAGAAAGTATTGGCCCGATGTTATAAAAACAGCCGCTTATTTAAAAAATCGAACAATTGCTAATACAGCAGAGAATAAAACTTGTTATGAATTTTTTTTTCGGTATTAAACCAAATGTGGACCATTTATAGATTTATGGAGTAGAGTTTTTGTGAGGGTTTTAGAAGTGTATGTAAGAAGTAAATGGGACGATAAAGCCCAACTAGGGGTGCTACTAGGTTATAATGAAAATGGCTATAGAGTTTTATCAAACAATAGAATAATTAATGCTAGGCATGTACTTGCTAGTCGAAGAAAATACTCAATTAATTGGTTTGGAAAAATTGAAAAGGATAGAGACTTGGTAAATAAAATTTAAAATATAAAAGATGAATTATTTAAAACGGATACTGAATATTTTAAATAAAAACAACACATGTTAAATTGTTGAACGGATAAAAGATAAAAAGGTTATTGATGTCAAATGGGTTTTGAAACGGAAAAGTAATAATGTTAATAAAGTAAGATTAGTTGTACGAGGATTCCAGCATCTTGAAAATATTTATTCACCCTTAGCAAAAATGCATACATTGAAAATTTTGTTGTCATATAGTTGTAAAAATAATTTATTTATAGAACAAATGTACGTTAAGATAGCGTTTTTAAATGGTCACGTAAAGTCAGAAGTACTTAAACAACAACCGAAAGGTTATGAAACTGGAGATAATAAAGTTTACAAATTATAAAAAGCACTCTATGGTCTCAGAGAGAGCCCTAGAGTATGGTATGATTGTTTCAACAAATTTATTAAAAATAGATTTTTTTAGAAGTAATTATGATTACTGCTTATGTGTAAACGGTGCAAAAAAAAGATCCAATATATATATATATATATATACTAATATTCGTTGATAATCTCCTAACTTGTTGTAAACATAAAGATAAAGTAAAATAGATAAAAACTAGTTTAATGGAAAAAATTCCAATGAAAGCTTAAATTTGATCTGAACTAAAGAGGTATCTGCTATAGAGCAGCTCCAAAACTTACATTTTTGGAGCTGCTATAGAGCTTGGCAATTAGCTTGGCGCCCGTTTCTGAACCCCTAAACCGGCGGGACCGGCAATCCCGTGTTATTCATGTACCCGACCGTCGTATCTAACAGACTTCTGGGTATCAATAATCTTTGAAAAAAGAGTTTACTTTTTTTAAATTAATCTTACGTATACTTAGAGTTATCAATATACTTAGAGTTTGGTTGGTTTTTAGAATAGTATTAGAAATTTATTGCACTAGTACTCCTATAATGTGATTATTTATGAAATTTGAGATTCTAGATATTCAAGGGGTCCTTATTGGATAATAAGATTAGAAGAGTGTTAGTCTTATCATTTCTGAGTTATGGGAAGTCAAGGTAAACACAAAACGAAAGTAATAATATAGATATGAGGTTAAAGGTTTCAGAAAAAAGATATTCATTTCATTACTTAATTATTTATATCGAGCTCATTATTATCAGTCGAGTTTGAGCCGTGCTATAGAAACGTCGACTAGTTACAATGATCTATTTATTACTAATTGCAGTGGTGGTGTTTTTAGTTGGAGTTGACTACTTATTTAATTATAACGAGAAGGCTGTATTGCTTCGAAAAATTCCAGGATTTAAAAATTTCTTTATTATTGGAAACGCGCTAGAAATCGTTCACCCACCAGGTACGGTTTAAATGCTTTGAAATTTTAACGTATTTGGAAATAGCAAAGTAATATTTAAGCTTTAGGTTGTATTACACTACATATAAGTAATATTTAAATAATTTAGGTAAATATCAATATCATAAAAAATACACAAACATATAATCATGGTAGTTTAGGGGCTAAGCGTTCGCCGTAATTTCTCAGTACCCGAAAATATCGGGTTCACACGCCTTGTAATTTTAAGCGCTAATGTACCAGGTACTTGGCGGTAAAAGAAAACATTGTAGAAACCTACATATCTGAGGAATAAAATGTTTTTGAAGACAAGAAACCCGTCAACACGCACTGGAGCATAGCGGTCCACAGATAGGTACAATTAAACTACAATTTTGACTTTTCACTTTCAGTTAAACTTTTTGAAGTAGTAAGAAAAATAGCAAAGGAAAATAATGGCATATACAGATTCTGGAGCTTCCCCCTCGGAGCGATTAATATTTATAATCCTGAAGATATTGAAGTAAGTGCAGTTTTGTATACATTGTCCCTTGTGTCACATCTTTATCAAATTATAGGTAACTATTAAAATTTTCAGGTAATCCTTTCTGATATGAAATATCATCAAAAGAGTCAGGTTTATTCTTTTTTGAAACCATGGTTGCAAGACGGATTGTTATTGAGCTATGGTATGAGATGTCTACAAAATACTTACTCATAGTTTACTTATATTATGATTGATCTCTAATTAAGTGAAATAAGAACACAAAAAATAATATGTTTACACAAGTACAATTACTTAAAAACATATCTATAAACTCATTTGTATTCTGTAATTACAGGAGAAAAATGGCAGGATCGTCGGAAGATTCTAACGCCAGCTTTCCATTTTAATATATTACGTAGATATTACGTATTGACGTAATAGATTGCTACAGGAAAATACAAACCGATTAGTAAAAACACTTGACAAGACTTTGAACACTGAAATAGATCTAATACCAGTAATTTCTGAGTGCACTCTAAATAGTATATGTGGTAAGTATTAGATCTCTTAGATTGAAATTGCATATTTAGCATAAAACTTTCAATTACATATTAAAATTAATGCCATTTCAAAGCTAGTGGTCTGCTTTTGAGTGGTAGAATTATATGGTACAGTAAAGATTATTATATACATAAAGTAGCTATATAAGTAGCTATATAGCACGAATGGGTCGGCTTGACCCAGGGGACACCACGCTTTTAAAGAATACCAGCGTGAAATAACATGAACTAGGTATAGCCATTTTATCACTGTTTTTCAATCATTCAACTCTGTATCTATGTCATTCGCGTGTACTGCTTTACCTTTCAAGGGTCAAAAAAAATTCATTTGTTTTAATGCTGTTTGTTAATCTTTGAAATAGCTGTGTGTAGGAACTTTGAAAAATCGTGTTGTTTTTAATAATTCAATTTGATCAACTACATGTACACAAAACGGTACTGCACGTTGTATTTTTGAATTTGTGATACATTTTCAAGCTATTTTAGTTCAATAAACGCCTTGGTCGACCGAAGAACAAACGAGGTAAACGTAAACATTTGTTTATATTAATTATTAATATAACGATTATACATATTTTTGTGATAATAGTTTTTAATTAGTTAGTTTTTCTTGGAAGTAATTTTTAGCTTATAAAATTAATAAATAGATTTGAGCTTATTAAAATTTATTGTCTAAATAAATCACTTAATTTCATATATAAGACAACTAAAAACTATCTAATACAACTTCGATCACCATTGTTGATCGAAGTAATACAACTAAGTTGTGCAGTAAGCACGCTTGACAACAATTACACAACATTTGGATTCATTTACTCTAAGATAAAGTAAAGCATGTAGATCTGTCACGCCATTGTTTTATTAGAAGTGGGACCAAACGAGTATGCGGTACACCTGATGGTACGGTATGGTCGATCGCCGTCCATGGACTGATGCTGCAACACCTGTGAATTTGCAGGGGTGTCGCCGGTCTTTTAAAAAGGAGGATGCTCTTTTCTTGCAGGTCTTTATTTCATAAGCCATATCGGTGTTCTAAATGACAAGTAAGGTAATGGAACCAATTATGGACAGTTTTAGAAAATGTTTGCGGATAATATAACACTGCCAACCACTTTTAATGAAATTAAATATTTTGATATGAAAAAATAAAAGGATGGTTTCTTGGAAATTGTTTTTAATAAAGAAAAATATAATATCAGGTTATATATGTTTAAAAAAAAGTTAAATCAAAGTCACTCCTAATCACTAGTGATGGACAGGCAAAATTTAATTATGGATACCCATTAATGGACAATCTCCAGTAATGAACGTCTAGTAATGAACACATAGAGACAACAAATAATAATAATAATAAAGGTAAGCTGTTTCTTTAAATCACTAGACAATGTTTGCCTTACTTACTTTGGAATATTCAATACAAATGATAAGACTAGTAAGTATTAAACTTTGAGGAACAAAATTGGTACTAGCAGAAATGAAATTCACAAATTAGTACTACTTAACATTAGTAAGTGCTCTTACAATATATCTTCATACCATAGAAATCAGTCAGTGGTGGTTTAAACAAACAACAACAATAATTTTAGTAGTCATAGATATAAAACTTTAAAAGACGAAAACAATAAAATTACCTATACAACATAGCTTACTTAAGTTAGTTAAATTACACATAATAACCGACATAAGTATTTAATGAATAGTAGACGCACCTCCTAATAATCATTAAATCTTTGTCTCTGGTATGTATCTCAAATCTACGTCATGTCGTCATTCACGTCATCAGGTAAAAATTTATTCATATCTGCAACTTTAAAGAATCCTCTATTATTTTCTTTTATAGGGGGTCTAATTATTTCAATAATGTCACTCAATTTATACCAGATTTTATCTGCTCTGTCTGGCCATCTGAAAGTGTTCCCAGTTATATAAATTAGTACCATTGTACTAATTTCGTACATCCCTCTATCTTTGCGTTCAATTTTACCCGGGAAATATTCACCTTCATATGTAACTATTACATAACAACCTATTTTTAAATCTTTTATAGAAACTTTACTCCTAGAAGATGCCAGTGAACTTAAAGGCATATTTTCAAGATCCGATCCAGGGTGCGAAAGACGTCTTTGACTCTTTTTTTTGTGGCCTTTTATGAAAAGCAAGTTTCAGTCTTCGTTTTTCAGTCACCATTTTATTTTCGCTTTCCGTATTCTCTACAATTGGATCACTATCTTCATTCCATTCGCTGTCACCACTTTCAGCATAATCAATTTCTAAGTCGGTGTCGTCTGACGATGAAGATTTCTGTATCTTTTTCACTTTTCCTTTTAACCTATTCTTATTTTTATTTACTTCAAAGATTTTTTCTTTTAAAACTTTTTTTCTGCTCTCACCTTGGCTCTGTTTTCTTTTTCATCTTGTAGTCTACGTCTTTCTGCTTCTTTCTTTTCATGATACACCTTCCACGCCTTACTTGTAATCGCCGATGGTAACTTTTCTTTCTTATTCTTGTTTTTCTTCTTGTCCTCAATTACGGGCCAAAAAAGACTTTTTTTTAAAGGGGACGGTACTACACAACACCCAATACATCGCTTAATGTATTTTTCGTGGGTGTAAAATGTTGCCAATGTACCAGTGTGGGTGTCAGTGTACCAAAATTTCTGGTTCGGTACACTGAGTGATAGGTTTAGGGTGAGGATAAGGAGGCCCAACATCTAATAAATCACTATTATATCGACCTGGTATAGAGTCTTTATTCGAATCAACATTTCTGGTCAACTCAGGTTGTTCTGATTCCATAATAATATCATAATCTTTCTCTGACTCTGCGTTAGATGTAGCTGGTATTGTGTTATTGAATTGGTCACTATTTATATGCAATTCCGAGTCGACGTCTGTCGTAGAGTGTGTAGCACTTTGTAAATTAACAGTAAACATTGTGGTAGGAGAACTGTCATCGATCAGCATTTTCACAGAAAGCTCTTCAAGTACTCCAGAGAATGGTAGCAACTCATTTAACAGAATTTTAGATTCAGGGTTAGTAGCAGAAAAGGTAGTCCGAGTATCTCTCTTTTCTACGAATTGTTGATCTATTTGTTCTGATCGGGTCTGTGGTGGAAGCTCAATTAATTCGCCACTATTTATAGGCAATTCCGAGTCAATGTCGATCGTAGTGTGTTGGGCACTGTGTGATTCAACAGCACACATTGTGGGAGGAGAATTGTCAGCTATCGGTATTTCAACAGGGAGCACTTCAACTGCCCCAGAGCATGACGAAAACTCATTTACAAGAACTTCCGATTCAGGATTGTTAGCATAATACGTGGTTTCAGTGGCTGTTGCTTCTGCGAATTGTAGATCTATTTCTTCTGATCTGGACTGTGGTGGAAGCTCAATATGGCATAAGTGTTTATACTTAGCCCATAAAATATAGAATCCTACGTCCTCAGCAGGTAATTCATTTTCTAAATCGGTTCTCCGCAGAAAGAAATATTTCTTGAACGTATTTAATTTTTGGTCAGAAAATAGTTTCACGATTTCAGCCTCCAACATCCGTAGAAACTCCACATTTTGCGACGAAGCAGTTTGAGCTTCCGTGATTTCTGTTGATCGATTTTTTGAGTTGAGCTTACTAAAATCAATATATTCCGGTCCAAATGGACATATGCCGCCAGCTCGAAAACCATTACTAATACAATCTTTAGTAATTTCATCTAAAGCGCTTTTCAGTATAGGTGCAAAAGAAGTTTTTGAAACCTGTTGACCCGGATGTTCAGTCTTCCATTTAGTGATCTGCCTCTTCCAAAATACTTTTAATGGTCGGAAGACAGCAATATCCATTGGCTGCAATATATGCGTACTATTTGGATACAAAGCAATTAATTCTATTCCATTTTTTGCACAGAAGTCTGAAAGATGTGTCGTCAAATGTGATCCGTGGCCATCCAAAAAGAATAAGACTGGTAACTCGATTTTTTTCTCGATCAACCATGGGTGGAATATATTTGTGAAATACTCATAAAAAGTCTCGCTACACATCCACCCTGATTCTGATCTCCCAATCCCCCAAGTATCAGGTACGCTATCAAATATAGGTTTTGGCACACGCTCATAAGCAAACACTATCATAGGAGGTGCTATTTGACCAGCAGCATTTGCAGTTGGTAAAACAGTCAAGTTTTCTTTCTCATTACCAGATGCGGTATACACATTCTTATCACCCCGTCTTACTAAGACACGACCAGATTTTGGTGATAAAAAGAATGCACTTTCGTCTGCATTAAATATCCTGCTAGGTTGTTTCAGCAAATGCTCAAGGTTTTGCTCCTGAAGGTAATTTTTGATCTCAGTAAACCATGATTTGATTTGTTTTTCAGTGACATTATCACGTGATGTTATTAGATTTTGTGCAGTTCGTTCCGAAATCTCAGGATGTCTTTTAAGAAATGCTTGGTACCACGTCTTTCCAGGGCGATTGTTAGTAAAAGGTGTTTTCCTGTTATCCTTAATTATTATTTGTTGGACACTGTCCAGTAACTGTTCTCGTGATATAGGAAAATGTCGATCGGCTAGTGCAAAAAGCCATTGTACTAATATTTGCTCTTCTTGAACCGTAAGAATTGTAGCTGGGCCCATTGAACAAACCGCAGGGCTTATCCCCGTTACCTTATTTCTAAGCGTGATACGAGGTACACCATATTTAGATGCTGCTGCACTCACTGCTTCTCCTCTCTTGACCGCCTCTATGGCACGACGCATTTGTTCTGGCATATATTTTCTTTTAGGCGCCATGGCTAGTAACGAAAACCACAAAATTAGAATTTTATTTGAAATCCATTAATAAACAGCCAATGTTGGACATCCATGTCCATGACTGGATTGCATCCATGTTATAGTACCATAAATAGAATATACCCAAAAGATGGTACAACAAACGTAAAACGAAGGCAATTGCTATGAAAACATGTTTACTCAATCATGGACATTTTGTCCATAACTAGTTCCAGTTGAAAATCGATATCCAGTTATGAACATTCACATTTAACAAAATATGCAAAAACCTTTAAATAGTTTTAGGTTAATTTCGTACCTACAATATTCCTATGAAATAAAATATTCAATATAATAACGAATTATTCTAAAGATTTTCCAGAAATATCTCAAAATATCTACTCACCTCACTAATGAATTCCGTTAGAAATAATCAAATCGGGAAATTACTCCGCACAGTGCTATTTAAACTGCGACAATTTTGCAACGAAATGACAGAATAAACCGAAATCGCGACAGTTGACAGCTTGACATAATTAGTTTATAGTTCAATGTTGCCATTTGGAAAATATGTTCAATTATTCTTATTTCTTTCATTTTTCCAAGCGTGTGTCCATTACTGGGGTGTAGTCCATTACTGGTGACATTACCTTACTCTACGTACAGAGGAAGAGCCCCAGCTATGGACTTTAAAGGGCAAATGAAGTAGAAAGATATTTTCATGCGATAAAATACGTAATGTTACTTTCCTGCCGTTTGACAATATTTAAATGAATTCATAGATTACCGCTTTAGTATTACTCTATTATACTCTATTATATATATATTCATTAATCTTCATTGCGTATGTTAGTGATTGTGTAACTTCTCAAAGACTTAGCCAATGAAGGTAGATATCCACATAATATACTTATAGAATCGATGAGGGTTTCTCCTTGTGATAAGCTTAGAAATGAGGATATCCGCAGTAGAACCAGAGTAACCGACATAAACCCAACTTATTAGTAAGCTGAACTGGCAATGGGCCGCCCATATAGCTCGAGGAATCGACAATCGATTGGAAAAAAGGATCTCCAGTGGCAGCCTCATACCGGCAGATGAAGTGTAGGGTGACCCCCCCCTCCCACTAGATGAAGTGACGTCCTCATAAGACATACAGGAAGACGATGAATGCAGGTGGCAGGACCGTGCTTTGTGACGTTCTTTAGGGGAGGCCTTTGTTCAGCAGTGGACTTGTGAAAGGTTGTAATGATACTGACGATGGTTCATATTATGTTTCCTAACGGATTCTATATGGCGATAGCACTATAGGCACGTTATTAATAAATTTTTACTTATATATTTACTCTTCAAAAAATTAGGAAGTGAACGTACTATTATATAAAAAATATCAAAATCTCTAAGAACAGCGTTTGTGACAGACAGAAAGGCAAGCAGCCACCCTGATAAACAACGAAATGATCCCGAATTTTGGCATGAATACAAGTTGCCGTTGAATAAATCTAGGAAAAAAATAATTTGAATAAAAACTATACCTCTTCAAAAAACGATAACAGTTTGTTATTCTATAATATATACACCATAGTATACTGTACTATATATCCTACAACCATTGGCCGACAGGCCGGAGATAACCAGATGGTTATCTCCGGCCTGTCGGTATGTAAAAATATTGCAGTTATTGGTGATATTAATATAGATACACTTAAATCTTGTAATAACTGTAATGAATATTTGAACTTGTGTGCCAATCTCGGCTTATTTCCATCCCACAATCTGCCCACACATTCAAACACCTGTCTTGACCATGTATTACTCAGAACGAGTCAAATCGCCACTATCATGATAGTAGACTCTTACATAACTGATCATAACCCCATAGTATTAAATTTGAAATATAAACCTAAGTCATTAAACAACAATACTAATAGAATAAATCTTAACAAAACTTTAATTATAGCTGATATAAAAAAATCTGATTTTAATGATATTTTAACATCTAAAACGGTTAACGAAGCCACTCAAATTCTTATAGAAAGAGTTTCGTCAATAATTAAGACTCATTCTATTTTACACACAATCCCTAGAAGGATTAGAAATAAAAAACCATGGATCACGCCAGGACTACTGAAATGTATCAGAAATCGCGATCGAATGCATGCAAAATGCAAGAAGTATCCAAATGATTTGACTCTTAAACTTACATATAAAAGATATAGAAACTTCTGTAATAAACTTTTGAGAAATCTAAAACGGACCTATGAAAAAAACGAGCTACTTAAAAATAAAAATGATTCGAAAAGAACTTGGGAAACTGTAAAAAATAGATGCAATATTAAAAAAAATGTAAATTCTTCAAGTGATCTTTTAAAAATATCTTCTGATGTATCTGCATCAGTGAACTATATCAACAAATTTTTTGTTAATATTGGCAAAAACCTAGCTGATGAAATTATTAATAGTAGTCCTTCTTATCTCCTTTCAGAAGATCAGAACTCCTTCTTTCCTTTTTCTTTTGTTTTGCACGAAGTACAATATGATGAAGTTGACAGAATTATTAATAGACTTCGTTCTGATAGCGCTACAGGATGTGATGGTATTCCTACATCGATCATTAAGGCTTGTAAAAGTACTTTTACAAGTCCTTCCTTATGACCTATATATGTAACCTGTCAATTCAAACGGGCAAATTCCCTGACCTTCTTAAGAGGGCACTAGTTCATCCAGTATATAAGGGAGGTAAACGGGATATTGTAAATAACTACAGGCCAATATCAATATCAAAACTAAATTTATAACTTTTTCATTAAAAAAAATACACAACCTGGGTTAAACGCCTATGAAATTAAAATAGACACATGCAGTTCCAAAAATCGGTCACATGCATGCTCGTGTAAATCAATAGAGAGAGTAGATAACATTAAATATTTGGGTGTCCACATTGACAGTAACCTAAATTGGAGTACTCATGTTGCACAACTTACTGGTCGTATCAGAAAACTCATATACATTTTTAAAACTTTAAGGCAAGTGGCTGATAAACACATAATAAATATGGTATACACTGCCCTTTGTCTGTGAAACTGTTATTAAATGAATTGCTGCGTTATTTACCATAAATTGAAATATAAAATATAACACATTTTTCGCGATGTACCGTAAGATTTTACGTATGTTTATAGGAACTACAGACAATATTATTTAAGAAACAAAAAAAAATCATATGTTGACCTAGAAGTGTGAATAATATCAATATTTAAATATTGTTATCACATCTAAATTGAGGTTTTGTAAGTTACGCCTTTTGACACTCGGCTCATATCTGAGGTCATCGTCCGTTTTTCTCAATCGATTTGGCACGAGCTTTAGATACCACGTAATAAATCGTACCAAATCGTGCTAAATCTTTATTCTTAATCTAAATTAAGCAAAAATCTAAATTTTTGTAACATTGCAGATACGAATACCGCTCCTATTGCTGGACACAGATTAATTTCTTAGATTAGTACACCGCGCTACCAAATGAATTTTGGCCAACATCACATTTGCGGTTTCTTCACGATGTCTGCCTTTACTGCTTATAAGGGGTATATGTAATAATTAAAAATGTTTTCGCAAAACAAAAATTCTTGGTTTTTAGGTCTTATGTTATACGCCATAAATAACGTTTGGCTCGTGTGACGATGCTGTCCATCGCTGGTGTGGTGTTATAAGAATTTATTTTATTTATTCGGTGTCATAAGAAAAACTGTTGAAGGTTTATTTATTTCATTAATAAAAGATAATTTTCAAAATGTAATGATATCCCAACAAAACATAAATGTGAAAAATGTACAAACAAACAGAGTTCAGGGTAGTCGGCTTCGCCGATAAAAGAGTTGAGGTTGAAAGATAAAAGAGTTCAGGTGGAACTTCCTGAACGATATATACCTAAGTTCGTTAGACCATTGCTATATTCTGCAACACAATACAACGTTCTATAACATTTGACTTAAATAAATTTGTGTCTTGGCAAGTTTTATTTTCAACTAATTTTATTGTTAGTTGTAGTTTCTATTATAGAATAAAATTAAAATTAATAAATTAAAAATTTAAGCTTGTATATAATATAATAAGCTTAACGTGATGATATGAATATCATCACTTTAAACTTATTTTTTAACTTATTTTTAAACTTATTTTATAGACTTGCTATAAGAAATAAGAAGAGGAAATAGATTTATTTACGTTCAATGTAAATTAAATAAAAGATGAAAAGAAATGAGGGTAGTACTCTGAGCTTCGTTATGCTAAGTAGTTCTGTAGTTCAAACAGTTTAACGTGTAGTGCAGGCAATTATACGAGTATACAGTCATTCGGAATCTAGATATCTGATAAAAGATAATAGATCATTTTATATTGTTATTTTGTGATGTGATACTTTCTTCTTTATTTACTATTAAAAGTGAAGCGAAGCGTATACTCATATTACGAAAATCTTTTTTTTTCAGAGTCTGCTATGGGTACTAGTCTGAGCGATGAATCCGATGGTAAACAATATAAAAACGCAGTTTATGAGTTGGGCCACTTTTTAATCTATAGACTCATTAGAATTCATTTGTATGCAGATTTCTTGTTTAACGTATCTTCATTAGGTAAAAAGCAAAAGAAATCTCTTTCCGTTGTGCACAATTTTACTCGTAAGGTTATAAACGACAGGAAGAAGTTTATAACAGAAAATGGAATAAATTTAGTTAATGCAATGGGCGATAAGGACAATGATGAATCTGAAATGGTGTATGGTAAAAAGAAAAGAACGGCAATGCTTGATTTACTAATATTGGCGGAAAAAGAAGGTTTGATTGATAACGCCGGCATCCAAGAAGAAGTTGATACGTTTATGTTAGAGGTAATAAAATAATAAACCTTAAGCGTTACCACCCTAGAACCTAGGAGGACGATAAAGACACAAGCTTTGGAAATAATCGGGAACTCCTCAAAAATGAAGTTAAAAAAAACTAACTACACTACTACGGGCGGGGGTTAGTCTACTCCTAACTTTTTGACATTATCAGTAGGACTAGATTAACACCTATTCTGCTCTCCAGTCCGGCGAGCAGTTTGGCGAATGGCTCTGGGGGAGAGCGCAGGTCGTGTTGATCCCCACGGCAAGTCTGAGGAGTTCTTCCTTCACATGGTAACCGCTTGTTATTTGGTCTGTTTCAATAGGAAACAAACAGAACTGAAACACTCAGACGATCCTCTTATCTTTTATCCCACCCCCTATTTCCCATCCTAGCCCAATCCAAGGTGTGCCGATAGATGCGTGGCTGGAGGGAGTCCAGTCGTGGTGCCTACTCGAAACCAGGGCGATTCGGATAGTATTTTAGCCCTTCCCTCGGCATGCAGGGCTCTGCCGGGAGTGACCGAATATTTCCCTAGCTAATCGTGAGACCAAAATGGACGAAAATCGACATTTTGAAAAGATTACCGAAAAATCTCCTCTAATGAAACTATCTGTAGGTTTGTAAGAGGCTCTTTTAGCCTCATCAATATCCTGCAACACTACGCCTCAACCTGGGACGAGCCGTGAAGTGGTGGGCACGTCTACAACCGAACCACAATCGGAAATGAACCAGGGAGGGGAAAAGAAAAAGTTCGCTAGGCCTGGTAAGCTTAGTGGGGCAGCAAGGAAGCGGTACTGACGGCTGATAGCAGCTGAGATAGGAGCCGAAGAGGCACTCTCTCTCTGCCAGAAGCCCTGGGACGAAATTCCTCTGCCCAAACCTCCCCCCTGTTCCAAAGGCGAAAAAACGCAGTCAGTCTGATGAAGCGTCCCTCAAAGACCAGCCCAGGAAGTCTGTGAACGGGTAGAAGAAGCTCAGCTTCAGTGCCGTAGCTGGCTCCGAGCATGTGGGAATTCGCATTTCGAATCTCATGAGTGTGGACCAGATGCGGCTGGTCCACCGGGCACTAACACGGGCCATCGCTAAGACAGCCTGTGGGGCGCAGCCGGGAATGGGACCAAAATTTTCGGGTTTCACTCACAAGCCAGGTTGGATTCTGGTAACGTGCCTGAATAAGGTAAGCCAGCACTGGATTGTGGGTGAGATCGGAAAACTGAAACCCTGACCGATAGATATGGCAAAGCTCTCGATATTACCCGAGAGCGAATTGCCTAAGCCTCAGCTGGGCATTACGTATTTGCCCCGCAGCGAAGCTGACTCTCCGGAGGAGGCGGCTGTGCTGTTGAGGGCACAAAATGAAGGGCTCCATACCGAGCTCTGGAGAATCCTCCAACGTAGGTACGAGGAGAATGGGTTCCTAGTAACCTTTTCTCTAGACGACCCATCGGTGGGGGCTCTTCGGAAGGCAGGCGGGAGAGTCGTCCTTGGCTTTAAAATGATAACTTTTAAAGTCAGGGGAGGTTCTGACGTGGCAATGGAGCCTGAACCGCCCCAACTCCGATTCCCCCAGCCCTCCACCTCTCGAGGTGAGACTGGAACGCCATCAGTGAGAGTGACGAAGACCCAAGGTGCTGATCTCGCCTCAGGCGACGGCCTCCGCTGGTGTCATCCAGCAGGTGGGGAAGGAGGTAGGAGCGGTACAACGAAAGGTAAGTCTGGGGTCAAGAGTGCCGGTAAAGGACGTCTTCGTCCTCAACAGGCGAAAAAGACCCCTGCCCCCCCCCCCACGCCCATAAATGGCTAACACAAAGGGTAAGACGAGGGTCCTCCAGGCACACGAAACGACTCAACTGTTTTAATTCATCCAATTTTCCTGATCTCACTATACTTCTTACGTCGGCATATAAAAATCGTAGAGAATTTTTGGTAGAAGAAATATCTTTGTAGCTATCAAAAAATTCATAGGTAATTGGGTCTACGTTGCACGAAGGTGTTTGGAGGTGAGTGATGTCATGTGGTTTCAGTTTTTTGACGAAGATTCTACGATCCTCGGCACACCTCTAACATATTTTATACTTAAGTTTTTATTATTATTCGGTTGGCGCTTTACTTCTTCTTTAAAATCTTTATAGTATTTTTGCTCTAAAAGGGTGTGATCTGTGTATATTTTGAGATTGCCTAAATTCTAATTTCTTCTATTGCGTAACATAATTAAAGCTGTCTCTGAAGATGAAAAACATACTTTTATAGGATGATTTTTGCCGGGGCTATATCTTCCAAGATGGTAGGCTACTTTGGGCTGGAAGCTCTTACCTATCGTCCTTACTATTTTAGTCACTTGTTTTATGTCTGTTACGGGTTCCGGTAGTCCATCTATGATTATGTTTTCGCGTCTAAAATTTCGTCCCGTAATTTCAGATACAATAGAGTCTCAACATCATCATTCATTTTATTGTTAAATTCTTGCTGACATTTGTTTACGAATCTCACTTAATTCTTCCTTGATATCTTCGCAATCATCTAAACGCTTTCTCTTATTGTGCTTGGTAACCTTTGATTTGTCTGTAGACTCAGGTGTTGTGGACAAATTTGGTTCTCCATTTAGGCCACTTCCAGTATGAGAGTTTAGTACGTTCATCATATATCTGTGGCACAGCGTATATCTCCACAAACTAATAAGAGTACTCGTACTAACGTAGTATATCACGCTTAAGCTCAGCGATCGCTACGGAGAAAAAGGTCAATAAATATAATTCGTCTCTTTTCCCCGAGGGGGTGAAGAGCAGTTACCTTGCCTATGCGCCGAGGTAGAAGTAAATATCACCACTTTATCGCTTAACCGATGCACTGGTAACTTAATTAACTTTATAACTTAACCTTAAGTAATTAGGTATTAAATTAGATTGTTGAGCGTAATTGAATTTATTTAAAAATTGGAAAACAAGACTGCTCTGTACGCCTAGCAAACTCGTCAAAATAGCAGTTTAATGCTGACGTGTTTCGTATGGTGAGCGTAGACAACGGGAAACCCTTTTGTTGGACGAGGTATTCCGTATTAATACTCAGGGGTGATAACGCATCTGCATTTTGATTCTGAGCCGAGAATTGTGATCTTTGGGCCATAGCATCCGCTTACCAACAGTTACAATGTGTGCTCGTTTGACACCCTTGTTTTATAAAAAAATATTTTTTTCTTTTTCTATCAGGGTCATGATACTACTGCATCAGGACTGATCTTCTGCCTGATGTTGCTTGCCAACTATTCAGAAATACAGGTAAGAAAGTCATTATTATTTTATTTCTAGAATTATCGCATTTACAGAGGTAATTAAAACAGGTGCTGGCTTAAGAAACTCCATTAACCCTTTCCGTCCCGTAGGGCCTACCCATTTACGTGGATAGGTAAGAGGCAAATATCATCATTGCAGCCCTTCACAAGTCCATTACTGAATATAGACCTCCCCCAAGGAATGCCCCAAAGCACAATTCCGAGCCCTCTGCATCCATCGACTTCCTGCATGTTTTACCAGGTCGTCACTCCATCTAGTGGGGGGTTACTCTACACTTCGCCTACCAGTATACTGTCACTGCCACTCGAGAACCTTTTTTCCCCATCGACTGTCGGTTCTTTGAGCAATATGGCCTGCTCATTGCCACTTCAGCTTACTAATCCGTTGGGCTATGTCGGTCACTCTACTTCTACTGCGGATACCCTTATTTCTAAGATTATTAGCTCGCTGAGCGCCCTCTAGTGTCCTTATATGACCAGCAGTGAAGGAATACGTCTCAAATTCATAAGTTATCACTGGAAACACGCACTGGTTGTATAATTTCGTTTTCAGTTTTTGAAATATACCTTACGAGAAGATATGTCGTGGTTTCTCGAACGCTGCCCAGCCGAGTTGAATCCGTCGATTGACCCCGGCATAGGTGTATCATGAACATTACACATGATCTTTGTTTTGGTCCATGTTGATCTTAAGACTATCCGTTGGGAAACACTATTGAAGTCACTGAGCATAGTGCTTAGGACCTTAAGCGATTTTGCCATAACTATATCGTCGACAAATTGAAGGTGAGTGATGTACTCGCCATTGATGTTAATAACTTATCATTTCCAGTTCAGTAGCTTGAAAACGTCTTACAATGCAGCGGTGGACAGTTTCGGCGATATAACGTCACCCTTTTTAACACCTCTCTGCAGTTGGATAAGTATTGTACTATGATTCTGTACCCGGATAGCCATCGTAGCCCTACTGTACAAACATATCAGCACTTTGATATACCAATAGTCAATTTGGCACCGCAGCAGGGACTGGTAGCACTGTCCAAAATTCGACGGAATTGAAGGTTTTCTCATAATCCACAAATACAAGGCAAAGTGGCTGATTGTACTCTTCGGTACTCTATACAATTTGTCGAAGGATGTGTATGTGGTCTATGATACTAAAGCCTTTTTGGAAACCGGCTTGTTCCGGAGGCTGGAAGTTATCGAGTTTGCATGGGAGACGATTTTTAATGACTCCCGAAAGCAGCACGTAAACGCGGCTCAGAAGCGAAATCGGTCTGTTGCTCTTCAAGAGAGTGTTATCGCCTTTCTTGAAGAACGTGTCGCTTCTTCCATACGAGCAGTTTAAAGTTCGGCAAGTCCCGCTGCATAGATCATTTGGAGATCTGTCTGTTCAGTTACCTTTATGCTGTCAAATCTATTGAATGACTGCAGCTTAATTTCCCGTCTAACAGCCATGAGATTAAGAGTATGATCGCTGAGTTTTTGTGTTCTTCTGCGGCGGGTATTGCAGAACTTAGCTCCGACCGCATGGATAGTTCCCACGAGCTTGTTATTCATATCGTCTACTGCATATCGGTCTTCTAGCATTGAAAACGGTTTTCTGACTTGAGCTGAAAGGTTTCGGGACTCTAGATTAGAGCACGAGGGGGGACGGAGCGTTGACTTCACTAGATGAGAACTCTTCAACTTAAAGTTTAGGTTCAGTGTGCTTCTAACCTTCGGTGATCGCTGCTAGTTTTCAACCTTGCGACCACTGAGACATGACTGAACAGTTGCCGTCTAGTTGTCGTAATGAAGTCAATCTCATTTTTCAGGTCCACTGTGGGGCCACTTCTGAAAGAAACAGTTCATAATAAAGAGTCCCTCTTTATCCATGAAGTCAGTCAGCCGCTTGGGTTCCGTTACCCTATCCCAAATTTCCCTACCTTCAGCTCACTGTTCTCTCTTGTGCCCAGTTTTGCGTTGAAGTCTCCCATTAACACCGTATAGTGGGTTTTGGAGGAATGCATGACTCTAGAGATATCTTCATACATTTCCATTTCCTCCTCATTGGGATATGCTAAGGTCGGTGTGTAAATCTGTATGACCTTCAGTGAATACGGTTTGGTGATTCTGATTATAAGGTACGCAACCTTCGTCGATACACATCCAATCTTTACAACGTTGTTAATGAGAGGCTTGTGAACGTTAAACACGACACCTGCTTGGGACAAATGTTTGTCCTCTCGGTGATAGAACAAGCTGTGGGATTCGAGGATCACCGTGTCTTCACCCTCTCTTCGGACTTCGGATATTTTTATAATATTCCAGCGCAATTTGTCTATCTCTTTTTCCGGCTCCAGTATCTTCTCGTCAGTCCTCAGGGTGCATGCGTTGTACGTTGCCAGCTCGAGTCGTCTTAGGTGAACCTCCACCGAAGTTTCTTCGCATCCCCTAACCCGCCGTTACTATGGTTGCCACCGTAGTAGGGAATAGCGGGGCTGCCGAGGACGGGGGCTGTCTCTTCGTAACTCTCTTCATGGGAGCTATATTGTCATAATTGCCACTCTTGGCGAGCGGGTTGTCAACCGCAGTTTTTTTTAGAGACAACTATGGGTTATGATTACCTATTAATTATATATATTATAATAGGTCTTAAATAGGTCTTAAATTATGAAATTGCTTTTTTGCCGTGCTGGCCATTTCAAATAAAAATAATTTTTGTTTTGCTAAGAATTGTAATTGCAAACCAATTTCGTTTTTTTAAATAAAGAAAACTAAGCAAAATTCGAATTAATAAACCTAATTTTCACAAATATCCATGATATTTTATTTTATACACACTTATTTTTCGTACTCTTTTGAATAAAAATTTCTAACGCATACGTTTTACAAATTTTATTTTGTTAAACAATAATTTATTATTACTTAAGGCGCTACCTCCAGCGAACGACCTTGAGCATTTGGTCTGTCGACGCTCGCTACAATATATCGCGTAAGAAATGGCCAAAAGACGCCACCTACTGCTACGAACGTAGTATTATTTTTTCAATGTCAATGAACTCTTCTATGGAAATAGACATGGCGTACAATGATAAATGTATTTTAATTTTCTTTATTCGGTATATTAGTTGCATTATATTAGAATTATGTATTCTAATATATTATCTAATTAATAAAAATGACTATTTTGATTATTTTTAACTATATACTATACTGCTAATATTGAATTAGCTTTTTATGGTGTAAATTATAATATTTGTCGAAATATTAATTATGGATTCGAACTTTACATGCTAATGGTGCTTCATTTTTGTTATTTTCATTTACTTACATATTGAAAATATACTTGAATAGTAGTTATTATTATTTTATTTAGCTACTGAATTTTTAGGATATGTTTTACCTTGAGGTCAAATATAATTTTGAGGAGCAATAGTTATTACCTACTAATCTTTTATTTGCTATTCCTTATTTAGGAGCAATATTAGTAAATTG
Source organism: Parnassius apollo (assembly GCA_907164705.1). Classification (NCBI taxonomy): domain Eukaryota; kingdom Metazoa; phylum Arthropoda; class Insecta; order Lepidoptera; family Papilionidae; genus Parnassius; species Parnassius apollo. Next base: position 14,830,790 of record CAJQZP010000693.1, read on the forward strand.
AGTTTGAGGGAGATTTACTGTTTATAATGCTACATTTATTATTTTAATATTTACCTACTGGGTAGGTGATTATTAAAATAATAAATATAGCATTAGTAACTAAATAGATATTTTTTTTTAATTTTTAAAATTAAAATTTTCGTATTTTAAAAAATTACTAAAAAAAAGGGTTTGAAATAATAGATTTTCTCACAAAAGAAGGGAACTTGAAAAAAAAGCGGGACCAAAGCCAAGACGCGAACCACGGAACTCCGATATCACGCCCGACCGACATACCACCTGAGCTATAACGACCGTTAACGATTAGTCGAAATTTACCTTCTTATATTGTAGCAGTTTTTTATTGCCTGAAAACATAGACAAAAGGACATTTTCTAAAAATAAATCCAAGCGTTCGTCGCTAAAATCGTTGGAGCCGTATAATTTTCTCATCTGGTTCGGTTATATATATATATTTAAATATATAAAAATTATAAATTAAAATGAAAAGATAAATATACATTAATATCAATAAAATAAAATAAATACAAAATAATATTATATTATTATTGTTATTATTATTATTATAAGTTGTGGTTCGGTGAAGCTGCAACCTAATGGACCATGATCTGAAAAGTGGTTGTTGACGTCAATTATTATTATTCTTATTATTTTTTCATTACTACCTTTTTCAACCTCACAAGATATTTGTAACTGCAAAAAAAAACTACGTATAAGTAAGTAAATCAGTAATATAGTGTTATGTATGATTCAGACTAAATAAAGGTTCCTAAAAATAGACGTAGATAAAGAAATTGCATAAAAAATTACTCAAATAAAAATGCAATAAACTTGTTAATTTTATAGGTACTTAGTAAAATATTAAAATAATAAGTTTTTTAGGATATTTATGTAAAATATAAAGGTTATATTATGTTCTAACTACGTTCACGCTTGCGCATATAAAACCGCGGAATTTCCAAACCTTACCCTAAGTTTGCCTTGATTTTACCAACTCAAACTCGTTTTAGGAGATCAAAACATAGAGAGAAAGATAGGAGACTATTTTTTATTTAATATGGTTGGATCTTTATTTATTTGTATATTTTTTGTATTTATTTTATTTTTTGTATTTATGTATATAGACAACTGATAAACATACTTATATATTTCTAAATACATAAATATTATAGATAAATCATCACACAAACATTTGTCCTGGGTGGGAATCGAACCCACGACCTACGGCATAGCAGTCAGGGTCACTAACCACTAGACCAACAGGCCTGACGATAAATAAAATAAAGTCTCTAGCTCGGGAGGAGAGGAGCCGTGGTAGCTCAGATGGTTAGCGCTTGCTAAAATTTTCACAGTGTGCGAGCAAACCGGGTTCGATCCCCGCCGGCACCAATAATATTGTAATTGCAATTTTAAGTGTTGATTTACCACGTGCTCAGTGGTGAAGGAAAACATTGTGAGGAAACCTGCATGTCTGAGAAATAAGAAAAATAATATTTCGAAGACATGCAAAGTTCGCCAACACGCAGTGGGGCAGCGCGGTGGATAATTCCTTTCCTAGGACCCTTTCAGAAAATAGAATAGAAATAAAAAATAATAAATCCAAACTTCATTTAAAACCAAACATATAAATTGTAAAATAGCTGCAGGTATCTATAACCAAGTAAAAGATATTCCTTTACTCCAACTTGTCCATGTTTCCCAAAACAATTTTTAATTAAGCTTTATATTATAATGCGGATTTTTTTATATTTAAAATTTTAATAATAAAGCATTTCGTACGTCTCAGCCGAGGCACAAATATTTTTCGGCCGCAAATTTATAAGACCGATTTGTTATTCAAACATAAACATGGTTTTTTAATTAAATCTACCAATCATAAAACGACACGCATTTTTATTGAACACTTCCTATTCAATTCACAAAGTACCTATTATATTTGTTTATATAAAAAAAGTATATTTAAGTACAATCATAAAACTAAATGGAAACACAAAGTAGGAAAATGCATTGAGTTATAAAACACATAAATCAATGGGCAAATGTAAAAATACTGGAAGCAGCAGCCCTATCGCATGTTTACGTACCGCACGCCTGTAATATTTATTTCTAAGATACGGCCGAGTTACAATATACCGTGACGTAAGCGCATCGGTTGGTAGGTACTCAAATAATATTATGTTTGCGGCGAAATACAAAACGCGGCGACCAGCGACGCGGCTACCCCGTATGAACGCATACAGCGTAATGCCGCCCGCACTCTGCGCACGCCCCTTTATCATAGAAGTCACACAATTTTCGGAATTATTTCAATTAAAAGAGAAAAAACGAACTTAAAAATTTAAATAAAACGTGGAGAATATAGATTTTTTCATTATCTATCCATTAGTGTTATCCTCAAATGATTAGAGCGTTGCGTTTAGCAACAGATGCATGTAATCAAGAATTTTAGTCATTTTTTAAAAGTTGATTTTAAATGTATTTATAGCACATAAAAATAAATTAGAACGTGGAATGCGATGATAAGATATCGAACATTAATAATGTACTTTTAGATGTAGTTTATTTTTCATAACTAATGAGATAATAGAGTCTGAAAAACGCACTTTTGCCAGGTTTTGGTCAGGGTAGCGTCTTAAACTGTGATTGCAAAAAGTTGCCCCTGTTTATCTATTATACCATCGTTTCATTGCAGTAACCATAGTGATAGAGATATCTATTTTGCTATTTGCCTATAATTATCATAATGATGTCAAATAAACTGTATATTAACAATAACCGACGATTAAGATATATTGAGAAAATATAGTATTGAAAATTAGATTATACAAATAACATTTTAATTGTTATTCTTGTAGGAAAGGATAGTAATAGAGCTTAAAGAAATCTTCGGTAAGACAAAGCATGCCACAAGAATGGAAGACCTAAATGCAATGCGCTATTTAGATCGTTGTATCAAGGAATCTCTTCGTCTATATCCTCCCGTACCCTTCATTAGTCGTCATATAAATGAAGAAGTTCAATTAAGTAAGTATCATACATTTAAATTTCGATATGATTGATTATTGTTGATTCGATTTGAATCCGTGTAGGTCAGAATGCGCTAAGCATCACATCGCAAAGGCAATAGTATTTTTTGGGTTTATCTATTGTGCACCTAACGTACTAATGCTATAACAGCTATAATAATCAAAGTCAATTTGATTCAAGAAACCGATAATTATTTTTTTTCCAACTTTATAACATTAAACTATAACTATAGTTTAATATTATAAAGTGTAATGTAAAAATGGACTTATAATGTCAAATGTCTACGCATTGTAACATCTTTTAAATAGTAAATTTTTTATTGTATCGGGAATCATGTCCTTGGAAATTGTATTTTTAATTAAATCTTGGAAGAATTTTTAGGAAGGTAATTTTAAACCTGGAGAAAATATATACCAAGTTATAGGTACTTGAATTTTTTTTCTGCATTGAAAGGAGATTATGTGGAAAAATAAAATATCATTTACTAAAAGATGCCTGTAATAAATTCATTCTCATTTTATATTAAGCACCTCAAGAGGAACCCATTTATAAGTTTAAGAAAACAACATTAATACAATAATATAATATAGACCAGAAGTTGTGTCTCTTCATAAAATACCTATTTGGGCGATAAATTTTTGGGTATGTTCCGAAATACAACGCAGTGTACTGTCCAATGCAAATGACGTCATCATTTGACACTTTATTGTACTAGCGTGCCGCCGCCATATTGTGTCGGATATCCGGCCATAATAAAACAATTTTTAATTGTGTGTTTGCCGAATGAAGCATGCCAGAATTTGTTTCTGTTTATTCAAACACAAAAAATTATAGAATAATTGATGGTATATCCATTAGGAGGACATAATGATTATTGGAGCACAAAATTACAAAATAATCGCCTACACTTTTCCAAATGGCGCAAAAGTATGACGTCATAAACTGTCCCTTTGATTATATACCTGTCAGGACAGGTATATAATCAAAGAACTGTCCAATGTTTTGGAACGAATCACCAGTATAGCGTCGATTCATGACGTCATTGGCATTGGACAGTACACTGCGTTGTATTTCGGAACATACCCTTTATGAAGGTTTTACGGGCACTTTTTGCGAAGATTTTAATTCACTTATTAATATATACATATTGTTACGAGCTTAGGGTTCGTGACAGTAAAAACTGCTGATTGAATTACCAAAACTGACACTTTAGTTATCGAACACCAATTACAACTTAAAAAACACTAATAATTAATCACACTTAACACTTAGTTCGCAATTATATCGCTTCGAAGTATTCGCTTGTTTTGCCAATTCAATACTGACTCAGTCGCGGTCTTTACTGGCCTTATACAAGCCTTTTTCCACTGGAACGTCTAAAATGTTTAAGCACGTACCGGTCCCAACCAACTAGGTGTTGAAATTTCTAGGACAGAGTTTTCTAGAACGCTTAGTTCTGCTATTCGATACTAGATGACGCTAGTGCCATGTACCAGGCATCAACTATGGCGCGCAACACTATATACATTTACATTCCAGGTAATTACACAGTCCCAGCGGGAACTTATTGTCACATTCATATTTACGATCTACATCGCAGCGAAAAATTATTCCCAAATCCTTCTGTGTTTGACCCAGATAGATTTTTACCAGAAAATATGGGTAAGCGTCACAGTTACGCTTACATACCTTTTAGCGCAGGACCAAGGAATTGTATCGGTAGGCACATTTGTTTATTATTTCACAGCTATTTTTTTTACTTTGAGATGTTATTAGGAATATGCTGCTCCTCATATCCTGTTCCATTTGTCTTTGTGACCTCTTACGACACCCACAGGCCACAGGATGACATGAGGTGGTGAACTCTTTTACGCCGCTACTACATGAGCCACATTTTATTGTATAAAAACAAAAAATTTTACATGGTAGAGCCATGCTGCAGTTATATTAGTACATAGTATAGTTGTAGCACGAATGGGTTGGCTCGGCCGGGGAAGGATCACGCTCCCACAGAATACCAGCGTCAAATAGTAGCTTAATGCTTCTGTGTTACGTATGGTGAGTGTAGAGAACCGGAGACCCTTTTTACTGGAAACGAGGCATTCCATCTAAACCTTACGGGTGACAACGCATTTGCATTTTGATTCGTAATCAAGGATAGATGTCTGGGCCACCGTAACCACTTACCATCAGGTGGACTGTGTACTCGTTTGTCACCCTATCCTATAAAAATGTGTATATTATGTATAAGTTATTGTGCAGTAAAATACTTAAGGAAATTACTTTTGTCACTATGAAATTGCGGTAAGCAAAAACTAATAGCCGCTATTTGAAGACTGTGATACACCTAAGAGATACCCAGATCTAAAATACCCAAACCAGCTTATATTTGTGTGTGTGCGCGTGTATGAGTTGCTGCTCACTAATCCGCCTGTCGATAATAACACGGCAAATTGTACCGATTAGAACTGCACCAATGACTAGCGGTTGCCTACTTGTAGAGCACATAATGTAATAACATATTGTACAAACAATAATACGGCACAGTCTAACTAAATGGTTAAAGAAACGGACCGCGAAACGCTAATGTCATGTCATGTTTGGATTCGCCATTCGTGAATTACTCCTAGTACACGTATTTGCAAACTTTAGGGAGTATAAGCACAGTATTACTTAGTATTCTTATCTTACTCTAAAAAAAATAATTACTTAATAATACATACATACAACAGCATTACACATTATAAGTATGCTGTATAGTAATGCTGATTTTGCAATATTTAAGCAATATTTACTATAATACTACGAATAAACGCTATTCGCAAAGCAATATAATACATATATATTTTACCTATCGTAGCGCTCTCTATTTCCTGCTGACGGCTCTTTATTACATATTGGTGTATTAGATTATGTAATGGATCTTATTTACTTTTCAGGTCAAAAATTTGCAATGATGCAGATGAAATTAGTTGTATCAGAAATCTTACGGAATTTCAGGTTACTTCCCGTCACCAGTTGTTCGGATCTAAAATTCCAGGCAGATTTAATTTTGAGAAACTCAGGACCGGTTTATATAAAATTTGTAAAAAGAGAAATCGTGATATGAAATGAATTAAAAAAATTGTAATTCCAATGTTTTATTAATCTCCTACTGTTAAGAATTCTCCATTGTGGTTAGTGAAATTGTGTGAAATTCTTACCATTACATTATTCTTACCATGCGCGGTGTAGTGGCGGTTGAGAATATCCACTACCCCATGTCTTCCTTGTCATGTGTCGTAAGAGGCGACAGAGGATGACAGGCATGAGATGGGCAGCAGCATCTTCCTGATAACAACAAATACACAATAAAAACTGCGGTTGCCGACCCGCTCGCTAAGCATGGCAACTATGGCAAACATCCTCTCATGACTAACTACACAAACAAACGACTCCCAGTCCCTGGTGGCCCCGCTATTCCTGGCTGCAGTGGTGACCATGGTAACGGCGGGGCAGGGGGTGCTAAGAAGTTCCGGTGGAGGTTTGGTTGCCACCTACGACGACTCGACCTGGCAACATATAACGCACGCACCCTGAGGACTGACGAGGAGATACTGGAGCTGGAAGAAGAGGTAGACAAGTTGCGCTGGCATATTATAGGATTATACGAGGTTCGAAGAGAGGGGTAGGACACGGTAATCCTCGAGTCCGGCAACTTGTTCTATCACGGGAAGGACCATCTGTCCCAAGGAGGTGTTGATTTATCGTCCACAAATCTCTCGTCAACAACATTGGAAAGATTGAGAGTGTGTCGACGAGGGTTGCATACCTGATTCTCAGAATCACCAAACGGTATTCGGTGAAGGTCATAAAGGTTTACGCACCAACCACGGCACATCTCGATGAGGAGGTGGAGGAAATGTATGAGGATATCTCTAGAGCCATGCATTCCTCCGAAACCCACTATACGGTGTTGATGGGAGACTTTAACGCAAAACTAGTCACGAGAGAAAGCGGCGAGCTGAAGTTAGAGAAATTTGGAAAAGGGCAACGGAACCCAAGGGGCCAGCAGCTGGCCGACATCATGGAAAAAAGGGACTCTTTATGACGAACTCTTTCTTCCAGAAGCGGCCCCACAGGAACTGGGCCTGGTCGAGCCCCGACGCATAGACAAAAAATGAGATTGATTTCATTATGACGACCAGACGCCAACTGTTTAGTGATGTCTCAGTGATCGTGAGGGTGTAAACTGGCAGATCTCAAAATGGTAAGAAGCACACTGAACCTAAACTTTAAGTTGAAGAGGTCTCGTCTAATGAATTCAACGCTCCATACCCCTTGTTCTCTAATTCTTTCAGCTCGAGTTACAGAACCGCTTTCAGTGCCTAGTTGACTGCAATACAGTGGACGATATGAATGACAAGCAAAATCTTTCAAACGTTAAAAACAATCAGAAATGAATTGGTAACTTCTGAGGGATTTAAAGAACTCGGTAATCAGATCTGAAAAATCCATTCGAAAAACATTCATTTATTGAAATATATAATATTCTACGCTATCTCTTTCATGATACTTGAATTAAAATTAATGTATACTGCTGAAAGCTTACTGCATCATATATCAATCTTTGGTATTCCTAAGATGATCCTTACCGACCAGGGGACTAATTTTACTTCAGACGCATTTAGAAAAACCTTATATAATAAACCTTAAAATAAAATAAAACTTATGGTCTTCGCCATACCATCCATAAGCCCAAGGCTCCTTAGGGCAGGGCCATTCAACTCTAAAAGAATACGTGATCTCTGAAATCTTACATTAATGAAGAACAGTACAACTGGCCTCGTTATGTTTACACCGCCGTACTTGCCAAGCACATCCGTATTCTACTACACATTACACACCTCAGAAGCTTATGTTTGGGAGTGAGCTATTTATTCCTAATTCTATTTATAATGAATCTCTAGGGGCTACATACCCTGATTATGTCCCCATGTTGCAAAACCAGATGAAATATCCCAACGAAAAGGCTTTAGATTTTAGAAGAAAGTCTAAGTAATTCTCAAAATCATACTATGACACACATACTCAAACAGTTAAATAAAAAGTCAGTAAGAATGTCTACATAAAGAATAATTTGAGATTACGGAAAGCGCTCTCCCCTCTCTAAAAAGTTCCCTATAAAGTGGATATTCCTGTTAACCAAGCCATGCGCACTTTTGATCGTACAATACCATCCTTCCGTCCGCCAAGTAGTGCGCTAATTAGATCAGAATTATGTAAAGGTGTGTACCTATGAAAAAACTATTTTTTCGTTTTAAACAAAACCAAAGACACTATGCAATAGATAATAGTATCAAAGACAAAGATATGCTCTTTTATTTTAAACCATAACCTGGCAATGTTTCTTAGAAAAAAAAAAAGAAATCACTCTGAACTTTCGGCGTTCCACGTGTCGTTTTGATGAAGGTGCTCCGTCTTTTTTATAGAATTTTATATTTGTGTCTGGACTAAAAACGAAAGTGTTATACTTTTTTATATTCCTTGTAATATAGTAAACACGTAGATATATAATTTGTGGTATAAAAAGTGAAAAGTAAATTGCCAAAAGTACTTCAAAATCCGGAAGCTCCATTTTGGCGGTTGGGTCATAAATGTGCTATTTTTCAAATTCTCATTTATTTTTAGTGTAAAATGTAAGTAAAAATAGTTTTCTTACATATTTCAAATAACTTGACGTTGTATTTATTTCAAATTCACACAAAAATATGTTTGAAATATTGTTCGAAATGTCATACAGATAAAATATTATTATTATATTTTTTTAATTTTTTTATATTTTAATATTTTGGTATGAGTAACGAATGGAAACACATAAAACATAAAAATATACATATTTCCAAACATTTTCATATAAATTTCTCCAAAAACAAAAGTGTAGAATTCAAATTAGTAGTAATTTTGTCACTAAAATTGAAGTATATACTACTACTATGCTATACAGGGTAATTTACGTATTTTATTACAATTTCTAGCAACCAAAAATAATTTTATTCGATAGTTTATACATTCAACAAGAATTCCTGTAAGTTTTATCCATAAATATTGTCTCAAAGTGAAAATATAGCAAAATTTGCAATATAGCAAAAAATTTTCTAACTTACAAATTTTCCCGCCATTAAGGTCCCGAGTGAACGGAAGTATAACATGTCGCGCGCTCGCTTGGCGAACAGGTAGGTAAATACTAATAATAAACTTACCTTACTAATCAATCGATGCCATGTCACGCATCTATTCGATCAGATGAAACCTGCATCAGAAGTCGGAAGTAACCTGTAAAATAAAATAAAACTTAGAAAATGACTAGCGTCTGGAAAGTTAATAAAACCAATAAGCGTAGTCTCGCCATCTGAAAAAAAAAATGTTAATATACAAAATATAGTTATTAAAAAATAGGTTAATCAGTAATTACCGAGCCAAGCGTAGCGCTTGGTGTGAAGGTATTGGTACAATGTTAAAACATATTTCTGGTAGTTTAGATGAAGCCGACGCTTTCAAGTAGATGAAGCAATAAAATTTGTACAAAATGATGAAAAATAATTGGCTTCTTTAATAAAAGAAAACATTACTCCCATCCACTCCGTTACCAAAGAACATTTGTTTTAGGCCGCCTTACTAAACAAGTAGGTAAACATTTCTAGGCATTTTCGACTTATAATAATATCGAATAATATCCTCCAAACTCAAGATTAGTAAGTTATTTGCACTATTGTCTGCGGAAGCACAGATGCACTATCTATTTATATTCTTTCTTGCTCATAGTCCGTTGGGACCACAATTTGATACGACCGGCGAGACACAGCGCTGGATAAACGGCTTTTTGGAGAGTTAAACTTTTCTGAAGACAATTATTAATTAAACCTGACCTAGAATGGAACTCGGGACGACATGATTGGCAGTTGCACTTACGACCACCAGACTAAAGAGACAACACTATAGTACGTACGCATCACCACATGTACGAGTATCTTCTTCTTCACCAGTCGTTAAGATCCACTGCTGTCCTCAGCTGGACATAGGTATCTCCTGTTGTAAGAAAGATGTATGTGTCACACAGCATGCATAACACAAAGAATACGGATCGGATCATTGAGCTATTATGTACTACGTACTAAAGGCGATACTGCATTTAATTACGCCGTACCATTCAACTGTGGCGTTAGCGCCGCACTTTACTCAGTTACACCAGTATATATTAAAGTTACGTTAGTTATTATATTTTGACTAGCTTTTTACCCACGGCTTCGCTCACATGGGCTTTAATGGAGCATCATTAATAAATGTTGTTCCGTGCCATATAGTAACAAAATTCTATCACTATCAGAATCACCTCTGCGTCTGTGTCTCTATACTAATTTAACTATAGTCATAAAAGAACGTAAAGTGTAAAACATCTACATTTTACGCTTTACATTCTTTGATCATATTGAAATTTTGATTCTAAGACAATTGACCTTTCGATCAAAGAATGTAAAGCGTAAAATGTAGATGTTTTACACTTTACGTTCTTTTATGACTATAGTTAAATTAGTTGCAAAACAATGATGAATTTCATTGTCAAATTTACGGCATGATGTTTATTTGCTATACTTGATTCGTATCATTGGTCCCATTTAATATTGATTGGCATCATAAAATAAATGTTGATAATATTTTTACGTTTGAGTAGACTCTAAAATTTCTTAAATGAAGTTCTATAATGATTTCTTATATTTACGCAAATACTACACATGGAATAGAATGCAATTAACGAATTTTATCGCTTTTAATTTTACCTTTTTTACGTGGATTTTTTACTCCTCTTTGGGTGAAAGATCCATAAAAACCCGCGTAAAAGAACATATCGCTGATGTGACGCACCGACGGTCCGGGAGGTCTGTTCAGTATCGTCCCAACAATTATATCAAGTCTGATAAAACATTAACCCTCGCCAAAGAACTGCGACTTCTACCAAGGATGATTTGCAAGGCTATTGAAATTAAAAAAAATCCTAATTTCAATAGAGAACATGTCAGGGTGCTACCATCTGCTTGGGGTCCCACAATTAATAAAATTTTAATTCAAATCCAAGCCAAATACTGCAAGACTTATAGCGTTCGTTAACTATGATATCAGAACGTCAAACAGCACAGTCGTATCCCCCCATGACCATGGGTGCTGTAAAGTATTAAAAAAGTTAAAATTAAACGCGATAAAATTCTTGAAATTATTTTAATTCCAAATGAAGATCTATTCATAGTGAAAGAGTGGAAGATGATCTCTCTGCCTACTACTGGTACTCATGAAGGGGAGTAGAAAAATGTTCGCCTTGTTGTGGCAGCGACAAACTATCCGGCCTATTTGACAATTTATGGGGGAGGCCTATGTGGACATTTGATAGGCTGTAATGATGACGATGATGAGATCTACGCATAGATAATTGCCCCATTAAAAGTATGTGGCGGCGCTGTCGTCGCGCCGCAACCGAAACACACCGAAGCTTAAATCACGCTATCAACATTCCGAATAAAAACATAAAACATAAACAGCATATATAGAACATCTTCGAACTATCACACGGAGTGTTGGCCACTCCTCGGGCAGAACACCTTGCCCGGCGGGAGATATCCCCTTTTCCTACCACGGCCACACTGGTGACCCCGACGTGATCTGAACACGCAACCAACAACCTTCGGAAACTACAATTTCCAGCCTTAGTTATTATCTTCAAGAACTCCCACCATTCACTATTGAGAATCGTCTTCTGCAGTCTTCAGTTCCTGAAAGCCAGTCCAACTTGTCTTCATCTCGACTCATCGCAGATTTATAAGGCAGATTTCTGGCACTTGCTCCGGCACATCTTTCTCACCGGCATCACTTGCCAGTGCGTAGTACGGCATCCATTACACATCGGCATATCGTTCGCACGAGTGTCACATGCCCTTACGCACACAACATGCATTAACCACCGGTATTAAAAGGACACACCGGCAATCGGACTGCACTATCGACCTCTGGTCTGAGCAGGGGGGTGATGTGGCGACGCTATCAACATTCCGAATCATAAACAGTATAATATATAGAACATCTCCGAACTATCACACGGAGTGTTGGCTGCTCCCCGGGCAGAACACCTTGCCCGGCGGCAGATCTCCCCTTTTCCTTCCACGGCCACAAGTAAAAAGTAGCAGCCTACATCTCAAGGGCACAGGCTGCAGACAAATTTTGGTCAAAAAAGTTTTCGCTGCGCTGACCCCAACACTGTATGACCTCAACTGGAGAACCAGATATGCATGTTTCCTCGCGATGTTTTCCTCACGAACGTGGTAAATTCAAATAGCTACAAACTTCAAATTAAAATAAAAATACTTTTTAACTACTCAGACATCTAGGTTTCCCCCACAAAGTTATTGTTCACCACTTCAACGGACACGTGATAAGTTACCGTTACGGCTCTTGTATTTATTTAAATAAAATAAAATAAAATTCAGTTTTTATGAATTTTATTTAAATAAAAATACGGCTCTTGTATTTATTTAAATAAAATTCATAAAAACTGAAACAAAGCTTTTGCACGATTATTGACCATATCTACATAGTAATTAGATATCCAACGATGCCATGAACTATTCCATGAAATAGAGTTAAACATTGCATTTAATTTTCAAATATATACGGCAAATAACTTGATAACAAATGAAGGTGGTGAAATTAAAGCTATGCCGATAGACAGCCAATATCACAGAACACTATTATGTCAATATATTCCACTAAAGAGCTTCCCTCATAATAACAGTTTTCTGTAAACGATATAAAAACGTTAGTCATTTTGCCAAACGTGGTAATTGCAGTTAATGATCACCACCGGTCTGGGTATTTAAAGTTTTGATTCTAAACGAATGAGTATTAAGTAGCCTCTATTATTTAATTTTATCAGTGACATCATTAGTTTATTTATCAGTGAGTAGATGGCGCTGTTATTAGATGAAATAATGAAAGGCAAAACTATGTTATCTAGTAATATCAGCGATGGAAGGTTGGGGTGCACCTGGAAAGCCGCGAACATTTATTTATTTCATAAATAAGGTATAAAGTAACGTTGATTCTTCTAAAAACTCTGTGTTAAAAATATGTTATCAGCGCCGCTAGCGGTGAAAAACTATTTCATGATATGACCATAATATCATGAAATAGCAATATTGTTTTGTTATTTGAGCTTAATATCGTCATACGGACTCTATTTATTAATTCGGACAACTTTATTATAACCTGGTCAACAAACCGTGTTAAATGACCTACTATTTTACGAAATTTATTACTTTAAGATATGATCAGTCTACGATTTGGCCACGACATACTCGTATACCTATAAAGATTTCTTTAATTGAACTATATGGATAAGGAGAATTTCGCAATAATTGCAGTGTATTACAGTTTACATTACATTAGTAATTAAACTAAAAACCATATAGATTTTCATATTTTTGATAAACGTCACTATTATCTATTTAAGTTATTACACTTTTAAAATGATATAACGAAAATGTTAAAAGAAAAGTTAGGATGTTTAAATAATTTTATTTATCTTATTATTTAACGTATAAATGTAATTTATTTAATTACATCTTACATTATTTAATTAGTTACTGAAGGCAAACTGTACTTTTTCTAATTGATAATAGATGGCGCTTTTTGAAAACTAAAATGTAGATCGTTGGCGTAGTTTCAAATAGAACTAATTTGAAACTTTATTTATAAATATGTTATTAGTTTGAAAAAATTCCAGTCATCCTCCATATATATGAACATACAAAATCATAATAGAAAATTAACTTCTAAAAGAAGGAAATTATTTAACTTTCCTTTTTAGAAGTTCCGTAATCGGATAAAAAGTAGCCTATAAGTAGCCCCGGTTCATTAACTGCATGCAGACAAAATTTCACGGAGATCTGTCCAGTAGTTTTTGCGGGAATCTTTAATACACAGACAGACAGACAGAAAAAAATTCTAAAAACCACTAATTTGGCTTCAGTGCTCTTTATTTAGTCCCCTGGACTTGTTTTTTATCCAGGAGATATTATAATTACACTCACGACTTTTCTACAGATTTATTATATGTATACATTATTTGTGTATATATATGTATATATATATATATATATATATGTATACATTTTTTGTATATATATATATATATATATATATATATATATATATATATATATATATATATATGTTAATATTTTGAATTTTGATTTTAGATGGTCGCCCTCCCGGTGATAGATCAAGTTGCCGGACTCGAGGATTACCGTGTCCCCCCCCCTCCTCTCTTCGGACCTCGGATAATCCTATAATATGCCAGCGCAACAGCGTTGTTCTTGATACGGCAATTGCCATAATATACGACATTCAGGTTACAAAAATACGGTATACGACAGCTATTTGATTACCGTATTAAAATATACGGTAATTGTCTAAAGTAAACAAAAAAAATATTTCGTGTAATGGAACGCACCAAATTGTGAACCATAGACCACAAATTACTTTAGTTACAGATAAAGTATAGCCCGTTCACCGTAAGATGTCCCCTGCTGTGATGTTGGCACTATTGCTTGTCAATCTGTTGTCAGTTTGTGATTATAACGCTCGTTTTTGTGTTATTATTTAAAATATTCCGAATTAATTATGCCGAAACCATTTAGAAGCAGTGCAAGAGAGGTTGTGTTGAAGTAAGGTTTTGTGAGAGAGAAAAGGCAAACAAAGCCCCGTTAATTCCACTCAATCAATTTTCAATCAAAACTCAAAAAATTTTCTTTATTTAATGTAACACTGTTCCATTAAATAAAGAAAATTATTTAAAAGAACTTAATATAATTTATCAAATTGCGGTCTCTAACGGTTTTTCAAAAAGTCTCGTTGATAATCTTATTAAAAAGAAACAAAAACATGTTGTTCGCAATTCTTTGTACGCGGTTCGATCTCAAAGTGTCCGGCGGTATGTGGGTAGTTTGACCTACTTAGGCCCCATATCAGAAAAAATAGCTAATAGTCTTAAGAAAAACGGCGTTAACGTGGCATTCAAAACAAACAATTCGCTTAGGAATATTTGTAATAATAAAGATAAGTTAAATATTAGTCAAAAATCGGGTGTTTATAAACTTGTTTGTGACGAATGCCACGCCGTTTACGTGGGTCAGACTGGTCGCAATTTCGGGACGCGCTATAAAGAACATATGGCCGCGTACAGAAATTGCAATCCTGATAAATCCCATTTTGCTAAACATCTCTTGGACACTGGACACAACCTAGCTAGCGACCATTCCTTTGAAGTCTTACATTTTTTTTTTTATAGAATAGGGTGACAAACGAGCACACAGTCCACCTGATGGTAAGTGGTTGCTGCGGCCCATAGACATCTACATCTATCCTCCATTACAAATCAAAATGCAGATATGCGTTGTCACCCGTGAGGACTGAGATGGAATGCCTCGTTTCCAGTAAAAAGGGTCTCCGGTTCTCTACACTCACCATACGAAATACAGCAGCATTAAGCTACTATTTCACGCTGGTATTCTGTGAGAGCGTGGTCCTTCCCCGGTCGAGCTGACCCATTCGTGCTACAACTTTACTACTAATATAACTGCAGCATGGCTCTACCACGTAAAGAACATACACAGTTAGTTACATACCTGATACCTGTAATAAGGGGCTGCGACTGTGTGTGCTGGAGCAGTTGGAGATTTTAAAAAGTAATAATGGTAATTATACACTGCTGAATGAACAAACAAATGTTTCTAATTCACCTTTGTTAAACATCTTTAAGGCCAATCTTTAATAATAATTTTAAGATTAATAATAATAAATAATTATAATAATATCAATAAAACAATAATAATAATAGTACTTAAAATATTAACAATAATAATAATTAGTAGCAGATTTGTTATCGCACGGCGCGGTCACTCAAAACAATAATAATAATAGTATTTAAAAATAATCATAACAATAATAATAACTGTTGGCAGGTTTGTTATCGCACGACGCGGTCACTCGCTACTTTGGTAGGGAGCGATTGTGTCAGCGTGTATAAATAGCAACTGTTTCGACTCGCCGCTCACTTAGCGGTCAGCCGCCGTAGAGTCTATATTACCTGATGATGCCTCGTGTAGAGGCGAAACACGTGTCGTATTATCGTCGATGGTGTGTCTTGCCTGGAATAGTGGTGTTGAGAGTAGTGGTGCTTGGTCTAGTGGTGACGGAGTTAGTGTATGCAATTGAGGGAGGGCGGGAGGTGCGCTTCAATCCAGGTAAGACACATCATTTTATATGTTTAGCGGAAAGTTGCAAAGAAATTTATATTTTTATTTTTTATTATAATGGATTTCCGCAAAGTAACGCCTGATTCTATCGATTAATAGAGTTATGAAAGAATCTGACGGAAAAATGTGGGGTGTGCAAGTCGGATTTAGAAAGGCGGTGGGGTGTACGGAACAGGTCTTTTGATTCGATTGATAACATAGAAATTTCAAAAGTAAAACTTGCGATATATTAAATATGGGCCAAATTAGGAGAACCTTCTCCAACTAGTAAATACAAACATTAAGAAGGCTAGAAAGATGTAACCTTAATCGACGAGCATGTATGCGTAGGTACATGAATGTGGAAGAGGCGAGAGAGGTGTGTCAAATCCAAAAAAAAAATCAATAAAATAAAAACCGGCCAAGAGCGTGTCGGGCCACGCTCAGTGTAGGTTTCCGTAGTTTCCCGTCCGTCACAATAAGTGTTCCCACTTATGAGTTTAAAAGTGGGTATCCATTATGTTCGCGCTCCAGCAGCGCTCCGCGCTCCTGCAACTGCTCCCGGTAGTGGGTACTGTTGTTTCCATCCAAGTTCAAAATTATTTTCCTAGAAAGTCCTTATAAGGTTCTACTTTTCAGATTTTTTTCATATTTTCTAAACTTATGGTTCAAAAGTTAGAGGGGGGGACATATTGTTTTTTACTTTTGGAGCGATTATTTCCGAAATTATTGACATTATCAAAAAATGATTTTAGTAAACCCCTATTCATTTTTAAATACCTTTCCAACAATATATCACACGTTAGGGTTGAAATAAAAAAAAATTACTCATTTTACATATAGGTGGGCTACCCTAATAAAACATTTTTTTTCCAATTTTTATTTTACCACTTGGTCGGCGTGATTGATACACATATTGGTACCAAATTTCAGCTTTCTAGTGCTAACTGTCACAGAGATTAAGCGAGGACGGACAGACGGACAGACAGACATGGCGAAACTATAAGGGTTCCTAGTTGACTACGGAACCCTAAAAAAAGAGAGGGCGAGGGTCGTGCCGTGCTGTGAAATCTAGCCATGCTCCCGTCTTTGCTTCAACTTCCATACATATCTCATCATCCCACCATAACGGATTATTTTTCTTTTTAATTCTCTTTACTTCAGTAGCTGCATCTACTAAACCTTTCTTAACATTTTGCCTTATATTCTCCAAGTCTAACTCATTCATACACAATTCATCCAAACCACTTATATTTTCTTTCAGTGTACATTTGTACTTGTTTTTCTTATCTTCATCTTGTAACCTCTCTGTTATAATACGCTGTAACGCAGTGGTAGACACAGTGTCCGATGCCGTCAACGTCTGAATAGACCAATAATTTGGCATAAAACCAAATAATAATCCGTCCCTACGTTGGACAACCGGTAAGCCCTTGTATCCACCACTGCGCTCCTCAATCTTTCATCTACAATTATGAAATCTATCATGCTTCTATCATCACCTCTTTCCCAAGTATACATGTGAATTTTTTATGACGAAAAAAGTGTTCGTTACAAAAAGATTCTTTTCCACACATACGGTGAGGAGACTTTCACCATTCTAATTTATACTTTCATCACCAAAAGTCCCCAATATTCTTTCATAACCAAGTCTCTTCACCCCAACCCTTCCATTAAAATCGCCTAGCATAACAATATTTTCATTTCCTTAACACTTCATTAACGCTATCCTTACCATCTCCCAAAACTGCTCTCGGATTTAAGTAGACTTAGACATGTCTGGGGCGTAGACACACAGCATAAACAACTTATTTAAGCTCACTTTCAGTCGTATCCATAGCAGTCTCGGGCTTACCCTCTTTCACTTATTCACCATTGACCCAAAATTTCTGAAAGAATGATACCTACTCCCTGGCGCGCCCGCTCGGTTTCGTCCACCAGACCAGTATGCGGTATACATACCATGTGTAATAACATTCTTTCCTTCCCGTTTGGTCTTATTTATACATAACTCATCTATTCCTCTATCATACATCATATTGCATACTTCATCCATCTTATCACTAATTGCTCCACATACATTCAACTTAGCCAGACGGGCTTCTGCAATCCACTTTTCGCCCCTCCGGGAGACTGAACGTGATGGATGGCGAACTTCGTCGCCGATTTTCCTCCCGGAGATTCTTCGCACTCCTGCCCCATTAAAGGGGCGTCAGGAACTCAAGGCCATTTTTTTTGATGCCTCATAGTGCAAAACTATGGGGTGGAATATTTAACGCCGCTACTTCCGAGTCTGTACTTTCGACTTGTCGCTCGTTTAGCACCACCCGGGGGACACGTGTAGGGTGAGCCTATGATTAGGTGGTCGAAGCCTACGGACGCGAGGGATTCTCGATTAAGAATTAAAATGCGGATGCGTTTTCACCCCTGAGGACTAAGATGGAATGTCTCGTTTCCAGTAAAAAGGGTCTCCGGTTCTCTATACTTACCATACGAAACACATCAGCATTGAGCTGCTATTTTACGCTAGTATTCTGTGAGCGCATGGTCCTTTCCCAGTCGAGCCATAATATAGCTACAGCATGGCTCTACCCTGTATAAAACGTTATGAGTAGGCGCAGAAGTAGCAATGCTTGTACTTGCTCTTAGCTTTGTGGTGGAACGATAAACTTTGGAAAAGTAACACAACTGAAAACAATTTCTACATGCATTAAAATCGTTCTTAAACACAATTCCTCTTCCTCATCAGCTCTTAAAAGTTACTGGACGTGCGCATCTGTCATCGTGCTTGGCATTGGCATCGCGACGCTTGGCAGGCGAATTTTCGATTGCAGTTTTAGATATTATATTGCATCTTTGGCGCTGCTCCTGACTCATCTAGATACACATCTGTCTGACGAATGCGGGATGGTTACTGCCTACCAACTATCGAAAGCTGTGAGGTCTTTCTAGCCTTTCCTATAGTAGGCTCTTAGGCACGGGGCGAAATAGTGTGCTAGAATCTCCTATTTCACCACACGGCATCATCTAGTACATACGTACATATTAAAAGACCTGTTTATCCTTTTCTTTTAGAACCTTGCTAAGATGACTCAAATAAATAATATTAATATTTAAGAATATTAATATTATTTATTTGTCTTTCTAATATCTCTCAGGAGCTGCTAAGCAGGTTGGACAGGTTACTTAACAACTGCATACGATTCATCTTTGGTCTGCGCAAATACGATCACGTATCAGAATTTCGCTCCCAATTAAAGTGGTTGACTATACGCCAGCGCAGAGATTTTCGAATGCTGTCCTCTCTGTTTTCAGTTCTTAATGATTCTTCCTCACCCCTTTACCTAAAAGAAAGATTCCAATTCCGTAGTGACACTCATTCTCTCAATCTCCGGTCTTCACACAATTTATTACTGTCTACTCCTCTCCACCATTCTGGGTTTATGTCAAATTCTTTCACATTAACTTCCATCTCCCTCTGGAACAAATTGCCTGTTGACCTGCGCATAATACCTGCTAAAAACGTGTTTAAAAGAAAATTATACGAATATATCCGTAACCAACAAATTTGAGTCCACTTACTTTATATGTTTATAGTTATTTGTATATAAATTTATGGAGATACATATTTATATATGTATATGTGTATGTATATATGTATATATATATATATATATATATATATGTATATACATATGTATGTGTGTAAGTGTATATAATATATATGTGTATATATATATTATATGTATGTGTAGCATGTACATTTTGAATTGAATGAGATCATGACATCTTTACTGCCCATAACTCACTCTCTGTTCTACCCAAGGTTAGCTGGTAGAGAATGCCATATAGCATTAAGCTCGCCTTTTGTACAAAATCTTTGGTGCAATAAAGAATAAAATAAATAAATAAATATCGAATCAATCATGGTCGCGTGTAGTTCTCGCGTAACATATTATACGCTGCGCTGCCGCCACCACCACTTTGAGATTTATCATTTTATAACACTAATTGCCATAGAAAATTCAAAGTTTAAGTTTTATTACAAGGCTATTTAATGATGCTACGGTAAACATTAAATGTAAGCAATAATATAGATATCAGGTTAAAGGTTTCAGATAAAGATATTAATTTAATATATCGTTTATATCGTGCCCAATGTTATTATCAGTCGAGTTCGAGCCATGCTATAGAAACGTCGACTAGTTACAATGATCGAATTATTATTTATTGCAGTAGTGGTATTTTTAATTGGAGTTGACTACTTATTTAATTATAATGAGAAGGCTATATTACTTCGTAAAATTCCGGGATTTAAACATTCCTTTATTATTGGAAACGCGCTAGAAGTCATTTACCCACCAGGTACAGTTTAAATAATTTTAACTTTTAACGTATTTGGAAATAGTACCTATAGTAATATTTAAGGTTTAGGTTGTATAACACCACATATAAGTAATATTTGAATAATTTAGGTATATACCAATAAGCGTTGATTTACCAGGTACTTGGAGGTCAAAGAAAACATTGTGGAAACCTTCATATCTGAGGAATAAATATTTTTCGAACACAAAAAGCCTGCGCACACTGAAGCAGAGCGGTCAACAAATAGCTCATAACTTTTTTTTAGAAATGAGATGCATTTGTGAATCCGAACAGCCTCAATGATACAGGCAGAAAAGCCAAATGTGGTGGTAATGTATTTAAAGAAAAAAATCTAGTGTAAGCCCCCCCCCCCCCGCGCCTCACTAGTGTATATATGTTCTGTAGCATCGTAGCCCCCAAGAGGATGAAGATGAACCGATTTAGTTTTGTTTTTTTGTTTGAAAGGTGACTTGACCGAGAGTGTTCTTAGATATGATACAAAAAAAAATTTTCAGCCATTTGAAGATCATCAGTCCTTTTTATGTCGGTTTTTAAAATTTTCAATTTAAGTTATAGATATATTTTTAAAACAACTTTGTTTTCTCCGTAAACACTATACTAAAACTTTACGGTTAGCATTAATTTACCTAATATAACTTAGTATGTATATCCCCACAAAAAAAGTATGTTTCCTTTAGTGACAAAAAGGTTATTAGAAAATAAATTAAATATTATTTAACTTTGTGTAAAAAAAGAAATCCTTCTAAATTATTTAGTGAAATCGTCGAAGTTTAGTAAGTTTCTTGGCATAAGTATAATTATGATGTAGACTCCAATTGCAGAGTTTCTGTTCCAGGCTAGAAACTATAAAATATTGTTTACTAAAATAGTTTGCTGACAACTTTTAAGGTTGCGTATATCATAGGTAACAAAAAATTGGAATCCTTATAGGATACTTTGTCATCCGTCCGTTCGTCGGTTAAGACCCCTTTTCTAAGGGACTTGTAGAGGTATCTAGTTGAAATTAACCCTTCAATCCCCAATAAATCCTATGCAGTTGCATGCGCCCGGCAAATCTCGAGCAGTCGCATGCGACTGCACCCACCCGCAGCACTTAAACCATTAAAACTTATATTGAGAGACTACTTTTCTATGAAGAAGTTTGGCATTATAAAATCTATACAAAATTCTCAAAATAAAAGTCAGGTTTTACTACAATACAAAAAGACTATTGTATTTAGATAACAAAAAAAAAACATACCAAGCGAATGTTTTTTTTTTGCGGCAGCGTGAAAATCACAATTATTTCAATATATATTACTCGAAATTATTTACGTAAAAAGATAAATTATATTCACACAAAAACTTTCATTACAATTTTATAATAAAACACTATACTAAAACACTAATGAAACACTAGAAATGTCCAAAATCAACACAATAACATTCACGCGAAAATGGCGTTCATAATGAACATAGATTATAAATAGATATCTATAGGATAACTGTTTTTTATTGCTGCACTAGAGGATAGAAAATTTTATATTAATTATATAGTGCTAAACTTTTTCCTAGAAAAGTAGTCTCTAAATATAAGTTTCAATGGTTTAAAGTGCTGTGGGTGTGCGCGGTCGAGTCCGACCGCTTGAATTTTGGCGTAATAGCGCCCCGGTCGAATTCGACTGCTAAGAGATTGAAGGGTTAATATCAATTAGTAAGATCTACGGTCCCTTTTATTCAAAAGATAAAAAATATATGTCAAATATTTTAGTACCACTAACTCACTCAAT
The DNA here is from genome assembly GCA_907164705.1 of Parnassius apollo. Taxonomy (NCBI): domain Eukaryota; kingdom Metazoa; phylum Arthropoda; class Insecta; order Lepidoptera; family Papilionidae; genus Parnassius; species Parnassius apollo. The sequence continues at coordinate 14,853,291 of CAJQZP010000693.1, forward strand.
CAAACCTATAGTGTACTTACTTCTCGTTCACTTAGAATCATGAAATTTTGTAAAGAAGAAAATGTTAACGTATTTATATATAAGTAATATTTTAATTTAAAGTTAAGTAGAACCTAGAATCCAACTTTACTTTTCGGAAGAGAAGTGTTCGGTGCTTACATTATGTATAATTTATGAATTTCAGTACTATATTTTTATGGAAACCTCAGGGTGCGAGTTCTACTCACACTTATCCGATATATTTTTTTATAATAGCCTATAATTCGGAACAGATAAAGCATTTTCTCTTATATGAACATGAACCCTATACTAAATACTTATGTTACGTCGTATATTACATAGTTATTACCAACAAACGGTATTCGTCTTTAGTAAATTACAAGCTTCTTTGTACGATTATAATAAAATTTAAATAACATGTGGTTAGTTTTGACGGATTTTCTTAATTTGCATATACTGCATGACCTTTTTTACCGTTTGGAAAAAATAGCGTGTAACATGCGAACGGAGAAGAAGCCTATGGCACCGATGTTTTAGGAAATATAAAAACAAAAATTTTGAATTAAATAAATTAATTAATTAAAATCTATCGAAATTCAAATCGTATCTACCCTAATTTACGAACGGCAGTAAAACAATAAATTTAGTAGGCATCTTTGACCTTGTCACTTCGCAAGGTCACCGGCTCAAGGGCAAAGGGCAAAGTAATTGTTTAAAAAAATGTCAAACTTCTAAGTCAAAATTTTATTACACTACCCACTATGAAAATCATTATCATGTTATAAACAAAGACGATATTGTAAATTGTAACTAATTGTAACTAATAAATAATCGTCGCTACCGCGCCGGATGTGTCGATGGCAGCTAACGCATTGTTGTCAAAATGAGAAAGTAGCCTTCGACCAGTGTAACCAGCAAATTTCTATTTGCCTACACTTTATGCCTCTATGTCTACACTCAATGCCACCAAATTTTGAAAAATCTTATCCTATACCTTTAAACGAGCAATTTATATATATATATATATATATATATATATATATATATATATATATATATATATATATATATATTATTTATAGAAAATGTCGTTTTGTCCGTGTTTTCGGACAATGAAAAACTGCTACAATATAAGAAGGTAAATTTTGACACTAAGTTAATGATCGTAATAGCTCAAGTGGATATCGAGCCGCCGCGAATTCGTAGTGCCCTGGTTCGCGTCCCATCTACGGTCCGACTTCTTCCCCTTTTTTTCAAGTTCCTTTCTTTTGTGAAAAAATTTATTATTTTGAGTCTTTTTTAAGTATTTTTTTTAAAATACCAAAATATAAATTAAACTAATTGCACTCATGATTTTTTATTCAAATAACCAGTTCAGTTTTTTCTATTATATCAATAAGATCAAAAAATATCATTTATGTTTCTTCAGTATGTAATTTGTATCTAAATATAATTTCCAAAATACACGATTTAAAAAAAAACTCTGCTCGGAGTTCGGTCATCCAGGTACTATTATTAAAGCTTTCAATATTTCAGATGATTCAAAAAAACTCGAAATGTCCATAAAATCAATACCTACTAATTATCAATATTATTTTATTATATCGATATTAATTTGCTTATCCGATACGATATCACAATCATATTGATTAGATTAAAATTACTAAAAACATATTTATAAATAGGTTGTCCAATAATGAATGGACAACTCATAAAAGGCGTACAGCAAAACTACAAAAAATATCTATAATCACATTCCAAATAGTACCTGAGAAATTTGTTTTAGTTGCAAAATTTAAAAAAGGTAATCTCCCAAATTTATTAGAAGAGGTGTCAGAGGAGTTGAGGGAATCACACTGGTTCCAAAATGATTGCTGTCCTGCGCATATTGTGTCACGTGCGGGAATATTTAAGCCGAAGATATCCATATAAATGGATTAGTTGTCTAGAGACAATTTTGTGGTCTACAAATTCTCCAGATCTATGCTCACTGCATTTTTCACTGGAAATCTGCACTAAATCATAATTCGCAATCATTCGTAATATTTGCTACCTAAGTAGTGTGTTATCAACAAAAAAACCGGCAAAATTAATTCATTTGTAATCAAGGTACACAAACTTTTAATTTGTAAAAAAATATTAGGAATTAAAAAAACATGTTATGGGTACTACTTTTCATAAATTTTTTTTTGTACGGCCATTAGTTTTGGTGTAAGCCATTTAAATGTTTATTATTATTACTAATTACCGGACATCTGTATACTACATAGCGGTAGTGTAGGTATACCCACATCCCCATATCATCGCGTAGGTGTCGGAAAAATCGACAGACCACCATAAAAAATACAGTTACCAACGCACCCACCGAGCGTGGCGACTATGACTAATATGCTACTCATGAGGCAATCTATAGGGCAGCCTTTTTTTTCTCTTTTTTTTTTACTTCTCTAAGCCAGCACTTAGCTACAATCTCACCTGATGGTAAGTGGTGATGTAGCTTAAGGTGGTAAAGGTTTTTGTTAAGTCAGTGCGACTTAACAAAAACCTATTGTTGCGCGGCTAAGTTGACATCTCATCTCGTGGCACTAGCGCCATCTAGTGTCGGGTAACAGAACGAGGAGAGAGCTTTCCAGAAAACGACACGACTAATTTTTTAACCGACAGCGCCATCTAGTATCAAATTGAAGAACTAAACTTTCTAGAAACTCTACACTCGATCTTTCTGTGCTTGGTCGGTTGGCGCGCGTATTTACTCGAATATTCTGGAATACTCTGGATGTTTTCGTGGAAGAGCCCTATATAAAGGCGCTGCAATACGCGATCAGGGAAGTTGTTGATTTGGCGAGACAAGCGAAGCTTCGGAGCGGAATTAAGTGAATCAGTGTGATTAATTATTAGTGTTTTTAACTTTAATTAGTGTAAAGGGAATTAAAGTGTTAATTTAGGTAATTCTATCGGCAATTTTTACTGTCACGAACCTCAAGCTCGTAACAATTGGTGTCAGAAGTGGGATAAAATCATGCCGATTTTACCTAAGGAGGAAACGGAGGGTGTCCGTACCCGAAGTCAACGCCAGCAGGAGACGGACCAAAGAAGATTTGGTGGTGCAACGGCGCAGACGTCGGAGGGCCAACTGCCAGCCACGGAGGCTGCGGGCCCGTCATTAGCTCCTGCATCTGCAGCACCTGACTTAGGTGCTCTGATGGCGATGCTACAGGAGCAGCTGCAGCGCGGACGAGAGGAACAGGCCCGTCTGTTGAAAGAGCAGCAGGAGGAACAGGTCCGTCGTTTGGAAGAGCAGCTGCGGGGCGGACAAGAAGAACAGGTCCGTCGTTTGGAAGAACAGCTGCGGGGCGGACAAGAGGAACAGGCCCGTCGGTTGGAAGAGCAAATGCTCCTCATGAAGGATCTTCACACTAATTTCGGGAAGGAGATAAAGGAGGTTAAGGATAGGGTTGCTCAGCATGACAACCGCCTATCGGAAGCTGAAAACCGAATCGAGAAAGCTGAAACCCGAATCGACCAAGTAAACAATCGGGTTGACAACGTAATGGCTGACATGAAGAAATCACTGGACGAACTCAAACTTGGAGATGGAGCTACAGCTCCCGTAGTAGCTACAACACCTTCGCTACGTGGGTTCAAGGTGCCACCGTTCGACGGTACCTCTTCCTGGTCAGCGTACAAAATCCAGTTCGAGGCTGTTATGAAGGCGAACGGCTGGAATAAAAGTCAGGCCATGACTGCTCTCACACTAGGCCTGCGCGACCGGGCCTTAACTGTTCTAGAAGCTCTCGGTAAAGAAGTGACTTACGAGCAGCTCCTTGAGGCATTGGAGGCTAGATATGGCGACGCTCACCTGGAACACGTCTGTCGAGCGCAGCTTAGAGATCGCGTGCAACGCAGCAACGAAAACCTGCAGCAGTAGGCTCTAGAGATGGAGAAGCTGGTGCGAAAAGCATACCAGTCTGTACCTGCGCTCATTGAAGGGAACCGGGTGCAGACATTCATCGACGGCATTCGCGACCTGGAAGTCAGAGCTGCTGTGAAGCTCGGGCACCACGAGACGCTTAAGAACGCCTTGGCCCATGTACTGGAGGTGGAAGCCGTGCGGCAGGATCATCGTTCCCATCGCGTCAGGGAGGTTGCAGCAGCTACAGTTCGCGACCGCAACAGAGGATACAGCCCTAGGTGCTATGTCTGTAGGGAAAAAGGCCATCTTCGATCCAGCTGCCCTAAGCGAACCGTGGAAAGGAGAGTTGATCGATCTCGAGAGGGTCGTGCAGCTAACGGCACCGCCTGGCGGTGGCAGGATCGTCGTTCCCCTAGCGCTAGGGAGGTTGCCGCAGTTACGGTTCGCGACCACAATAAAGGATACAGCCCCAGGTGCTATGGTTGTGGGGAAAGGGGCCATCTTCGGTCCAGCTGCCCTAAGCACACCCTAGGAAGGGAAGGTGAACGGTCTCAGAAAGGAAGTGCGGCTAACAGCACCGCCCAGCAGCAGCAGGAATACGACTTTACTATCAGACACTGCAGCGGGAAATCTCACGGCAACGCAGATGCACTGTCAAGAAGACCTTGTCCTGAAGATTTCAACCATTGTAGTAGGCAAGAGAGTAAGGAAGTGGTATCCGTGAGGATGCTCAGGACAGACCACCTCAGCAACGGGTGGAAGGACAGCCTACGACATGCACAGCAGGAAGATCCGGACATCAAGCCGATTCTGGAAGGGATGAAGGCCCGTGCTACCAAGCCTAAGTGGAGGGACGTCTCAGCGATGAGTTCAACCACGAAAAGCTATTGGGCCCAATGGGACAGCATGCCGATTCAGGATGGAGTCCTGTGCCGTAAATGGGACAATGGTCGAGGAGACAGCTGTCGTTTGCAAATGGTTGTCCCTAAAGCTCAAGTGCCGAATGTTATACAGCTGTGCCATAATGGTCGTTAAAGAGTCCATCTGGGAGTTAAACGAACTCTGCTGAAGGTCCGAGAACAGTTTTACTGGGTCCATTATCGTGACGATGTCGAGGCTTGGTGTCGTACATGTACAAGTTGTGCGGCCGTGAGGGGACCTCAGACACGTAGTAGAGGAGCACCGAAATTGTACAATGTTGGTGCACCATGGGATAGGACATCCCTTGACATTGCAGAGCCGTTACAGAAAGGCGCAAAGGGGACTCCTAAGATCGTCCATGTGGATCGCTTGGCGCGTTATTATGGGTCCGATAATGCTCGGGACGAGCATGTCTTAGGAGGGGGCAGTGTTGCGCGGCTAACTTGACATCTCATCTCATGGCACTAGCGCCATCTAGTGTCGGGTAACAGAACGAGGAGAGAGCTTTCCAGAAAACGACACGACTAATTTTTTAACCGACAGCGCCATCTAGTATCAAATTGAAGAACTAAACTTTCTAGAAACTCTACACTCGATCTTTCTGCGCTTGGTCGGTTGGCGCGCGTATTTACTCGAATATTCTGGAATATTCTGGATGTTTTCGTGGAAGAGCCCTATATAAAGGCGCTGCAATACGCGATCAGGGAAGTTGTTGATTTGGCGAGACAAGCGAAGCTTCGGAGCGGAATTAAGTGAATCAGTGTGATTAATTATTAGTGTTTTTAACTTTAGTTAGTGTAAAGGGAATTAAAGTGTTAATTTAGGTAATTCTATCGGCAATTTTTATTGTCACGAACCTCAAGCTCGTAACACTATTGACTCTTGCCTTGAAGCACGGACATTGTAATTGGATAGAAATACAGATGCTGACAACTTATTCCACTCCTTTGCTGTACGGATGACGAAGCAAACCGTTTGGTTCGAATACGTGGTAAGTCAACAACTAAAGGGTGGAGAATGGCCGAACGTCTGGTTGTCCGATGGTGGAAGGGAGAGGGAGGAATTAAATTATGCAATTCCTGCACACACTCTCTGAAATGCATCCTATAGAAGACTGAAAGGCAGGCTACTTTACGCCGGGTTCAAGGCTGGTAAGATTGATTTCAACCAAATTCGGGTCACCAATAAGCCTCTTAGCACGCCTTTCCATTGAGTCCAAGGCCGCTAGGTGGCATTTTGCAGCACCAGCCCATATATGGCAGCAATACTCCATGCATGACCGCACGACTTGGGCTTTACATAAAGTAAGTTTCTGTCCCGGCGTGAAGTATCGCCGCACCTTTGCAAGGACTCCTAGACTCCTTGCAGCCGCTTTGGCCTTGAACTCAATGAACCGTTCGAAGTTCAGATTTGAGGATATCTCAACCCCCAGCAATTGGAGGGGGTGGGTGTATTCTAGTGATACATTTCGGAAAGAAGGAGCCAAGTTGAGCTGGCTCCTTTTTGCAGTGAAGAGACATGCTTGTGTTTTGGAGGCGTTGAATTTCACAAGATTAGCATTGCTCTATTCGAAGACTGCCTGTAGTGTGAGATTCACACGCTCTACCATAGCTTCTCTGTCGGACTGGATTTGATCCCGACTGGCCCGAGGACCTTGTTGGTATCTCTCCACAACTGTGCTGTAGTCAGCGTACTCATAGATATCTGGCATAAGCAAATCATTTATATGCAGCAGGAAGAGAGTTAGGAAGAGAACGGACCCCTGAGGAACACCGGCGTTAGTCATCACTGGATCGGATGAGCAGCCATCGACGACGACCCGGAGAGACCGTTCACTCAGAAAGTCCTTTACCCAGTCAATCAGATCAGGGGATAAGCCGTACGCTGGAAGCTTAGCCAGAAGGCTAGCGTGCCAAACTCTGTCAAAGGTCTTTGAGATATCAAGGGAAACGGCAAGTGCTTCCCCACGGTTCTCGAGTGCCTCGCCCCATACGTATGTGGCATACGCTAGAAGTTCCCCAGCTGACCGATTTCGGCAAAACCTGTATTGCCGGTCACTAAGGAGGTCATTCTGTTCTAGCTATGCCATTAAGCGGGCGTTCAATATAAGATCGATAATCTTGCAGAGTATGGAGGTAATTGAGATTGGCCGATAATTGGCAGGGTCGGCACGGCTGCCTTTTTTGGAACAGGCTGCACATTGGCTAGCTTTCAGGATTTTGGCACTATTCCAGTCCCAAATGAGAGGCGTAACAAGCGTGTCAACACAGGAGACAACTCAGGTACACAAGCCTTTATAGTAGCTGGTATACCATCTGGTCCACTACCTTAATTCACGTCGAGACACCGCAAGCTTTGGGGAACCTCTTTATTTGTGATACGAACCTCTGACATAGTGGTCCTGCAGTGAGGTAATTTAGGTGGGATGTTGTTGCCACTGTCCAGACGTGAATTATAGGCAAAAAGAGATGCGAACAAGTCCGCTTTCTCTTAAGCCGTATGCGCCAGTGTTCCATCCGGTTTTACCAGCGGAAGCAGTGAAGGCCGACAGAAGTTTGTCTCGACCGCTTTGGCAAGAGACCAAAAAGCTCTTATGCTGGATGGTCTGGCAGAGAGTTTTGCGCCAATATGTTTTATGCGACCGAGACTAGCTTTCCGTAATGCTTTTTTGTAGGACTTGGCGGCCTGTTTGAAAGTTCTCTTCTTGAAGCTGATATCCGGAGCTCTGCGGTTTCGAGCGGCAACCCAGGACAGGTACGCTAAATGCTTGCGTTTTCAGCTTGAAAGCATTCAGCGTTGAACCATGGGCGGGCTTCGCTACCGGTGGGAGCGTCAGAAAAGGGGATAAAAAACTCCACAGCTTGACGCAAAACATCAGTTATCGAGTTCGCGCAGCTCGACGGATCCGCAGAAGAGAAACAGACCTCTCGCCAAGGATAGGATGGAAAAAGTGTCGCATCTCATCCCAATCAGCTGACTTGTAGCGCCGTATTCGTCGGAAACCTCGGGACTCGTAATCAGGTGGAGAATGTGAACAACGATACAGATTTCACCATACAGTGGTCAGATGTACCTTTGATTATCAGTGAACTTTGATAGGCTGTAGTGATATTCCTAAAAATATTAATTCAAGAAATTTTGTTCACATTTGTATAAAATTTTTGAGTTCCTTATTTGCTTTCCGTATGAAATTATTAAGGACATTAATGTCAAACATAAAATTATTGTTTCAGTTTTCGGATATGGATATAATTAAACTCAAATTTTGACTTTTTATTTTCAGTGAAACTGTTTGAACTAGGAAGAAAAATAGCAAAGGAAAATAATGGCATATACAGATTCTGGTGTTTCCCCCTCGGAGCAATTAGTATTTATAATCCTGAAGATATTGAAGTAAGTGCAAAGTTTTGTATACATTGCCCCTTATGTCACGTTCACATCTTTATCAAATTATAGTAAACAAGCTTCTTAAAATTTTCAGATAATCCTTTCTGGTATGAAATATCATCAAAAGAGTCAGGTTTATTCTTTTTTGAAACCATGGTTGCAAGACGGATTGTTACTGAGCTATGGTATGAAATGTCTTAAAAATACTTTTACTCGTAGTTTACTTACGATATGATTGAATATCTTGTTCAAACCGTCTCTAATTTAGTAAAATAAGAAACAAAATATATTATTTTCACAAGTACAACACTTAAAAACATATCTATAAACTTAGTTGTATTCTGTAATTACAGGAGAAAAATGGCAGGATCGTCGGAAGATTCTAACGCCAGCTTTCCATTTTAATATATTGCGTAGATATTACGTCAATCTACAGGAAAATACAAACCGACTAGTAGAAACTCTTAACAAGTCTTTGAACAATGAAATAGATCTAGTACCTGTAATTTCTGAGTGCACTCTTAATAGTATATGTGGTAAGTAGTAGATATCTTAGATTGAAATTGCATATTTTGCAAGCAACTTTTAATTTCATATTAAAAATTGAAGCCATATTAAAGCTAGTGGTCTTTTATGTGGTAGAGTCACATTGTAGAGTAGAGAGTATTACATAAAGTAGCTATAGCACGAATGGGTCGGCTTGCTTGGTAACTTAAAAAACCTAAAACTAACCTAAAACCTTAAACTTGGGTAGATCATAAGACAAAAACAAAAGCACAATCTGAAAACTGCATATTATCGATATTCGGTGTCGTAGGAAAGAATGTTGAAGGTTTATTTATTTAATTGATAAAAGAAAAATTTTCAAAAGTTTATGTTATCACAACAAAAACATAAATGTGATAAAGGTACAAACAAATAACCTTCAGGGTAGTCAGTCAGCCTCGCCGATAAAAGAGTTGACACCTGAACTGCCTGAACGATTTATAAGTTCATTAGATCATAGCCATATGGTCCAATACAATACGTTCTATACTACTTCACTAAAATAAATTTGTGTGTTGGCAACTAATTTTGTTGTTACTTATGGTTTCTAATATAGAATAAAACTAAGAAATTGAAATTTTAAGCTTGTATTAAATATCATCACGTTAAACTTATTTTAAAAGGCTTGCTATAAAAATAAGGAGAGGAAGTAGTTTCATCTACTTTTAATGGAAATTAAATAAAAGATGAAAAGAAGTGAGGGTAGTACTCTGTACCACGACTAGTTCAAGCTAAGGGTATTTGGTATTAGTGTGCCGTAGTTCAAACAGTTTAGAAGTCAGTCCTTAAACAAGTCAATCGGAATCTAGATATCTGATAGTAGATAACTTTATATTGCTATTATGTGATACAATGATCCTTTCTTCATTTTATTACTATTAGAAGTCAAGCGTAGCGTATATTCATATTACGAATGTTTTTTTTTTCAGAGTCTGCTATGGGTACTAGGCTCAGCGATGAATCCGATGGAAAACAATACAAAAACGCAGTTTATGAGTTGGGATACTTATTAGTCCAGAGATTCATCAGAATTCATTTGTATGTAGATTTCTTTTTTAACACGTCTTCATTAGGTAAAAAGCAAAAGAAATCTCTTTCTGTTGTGCACAATTTTACTCGAAAAGTGATAAACGACAGGAAGAAGTTTATAACAGATAATGGAATAAATTTAGTTAAAGCAATGGGCGATAAGGACAATGATGAATCTGAAATGGTGTATGGTAAAAAGAAAAGAACGGCAATGCTTGATTTACTAATTTTGGCGGAACAAGAAGGTTTAATGGATAACGCCGGCATCCAAGAAGAAGTTGATACGTTCATGTTTGAGGTAATAAAATAATAATTGTAAGGTATGTGAGGGTAATATAACCTTAAGCTTTACTGCCATCGACGCAGAAGTATAATAAGTCTATGTTTCGTAGACAGAGAAATCTACAGACTAATGAATAGCGTGGCCTAGAGTGAGAAAGGACGACGTAGTTTTAGGTTATACAATAATTTTTATGACTTTTAAACAGATAGATAAGAACTGAACTGAACAAGATTCACCAATCTTAAGCTCAGAAAACACTTTTTTTCTCACTTAAACCAACTTGTAAACTCCTTAGATCTCTACGAACTGCCAAAGTTGCTAAAGGTGTTTTTCGTGTGCGAATGCGAAAGAAGGCGTCAATTTGTCTATAGGTTCCTCTGTCTACGCTATGTTTGCTTCACTATAAAACATAGGAGGAGGACAGGGCCAAAAACCCCTCACACGTCCAGGCAGTGGAGGATGAGGTCCGCCGCCGGAACTCACCCCCTACGGCCTCCGAACCTATCTCTGTGTCCAATGATGAGATTTCATCCCTCATCAAAGGACTTAAGCCTAAAAAGGCCCCGGGCGCGGATGGCATCTCCAACCAAGTCCTAAAACACTTTCCTGAGCAGGTGTTAACCTTTTTATCTATTATCTTCAATGCCTGCTTCAACCTTAGTTACTTTCCCACTACGTGGAAAGAGGCAACTGTGATTGGAATTCCTAAGCCAGGCAAGCCTCTCAACCTCCCCGCCAGTCATCGCTCCATTAGCCTCCTCAAGGCAATGGGCAAGCTCTTCGAAAGAGTCATCCAAACACGTATGAGGCGCTATCTGTTTTCCACAGACGGTGACCCTCTTATCATTCCCCATCAATTCGGTTTCCGAGCGCAACACTCATGTCCCCAACAAGTCCACCGTATTGTGGAATATATCCTCAGCGGTTTTTATCCTCGTTGTCATAAGACCATCGCGGTCTTTTTCGACATAGCTAAAGCTTTCGATAGAGTCTGGCATACAGGCCTTATCTACAAACTCTACAAAATAGGTCTCCCCGATCGTCTAGTACGTCTCGTGGCCTCTTACTGAAAGTATCGTACCTTTCGTTTTAGACACGAAGGCACGCTATTCTCACAGCGAACTATCAAAGCTGGTGTCCCTCAGGGCTCAGTACTTGCTCCTCTGCTGTACATCCTGTTCACCAACGACATTCCCATCCCGTCGAAAGGTGTTCAGCTCTCCCTCTTCGCAGACGACACTGCTATTTACTGCAAAGGTATCTCACTACCCTTCATACGGAACAAGATTCAAAAGTCAGTTGATGACCTAGGAGCTTGGTTCAAAAAATCATCGATCATCGATGTGAACCCGGAGAAGAGCTCCGCCGTTCACTTCGATTATAAACGACGCCGTCTCAAAAACACTCCACCAATACGTATGCTAGGGACCCCTGTCCCCTGGCATACGACCGCCAAATATTTAGGTGTCACTCTAGACACAGGGCTTACTTTCAGGCCCCACGTCAAAAGAGTAACCCGTCACGCTCGGTTCTATCTGAGTAGACTCAACAGTATGTTGGTCCGACACAGTAAAATGTCCCTTAGAAACAAGCGTACCCTTTACAAGGTCTGTATACGACCAGTCATGTCCTACGCGGGCCCCGTTTATGCCCACGCCAACCCTAAAATTATTAATGAACTCCATATAGTTCAAAATCTTTTCTGTCGTCGAGCTGCGAACACACCTTGGTACGTCCGTAATGCTGACCTTCATCGGGACCTAGAGCTCCCCACAATCCAACAATTTCTCCAAAAACTCTTTGAGAACTTCTTCAAAGCTTCAGATTCGCACTCAAATCATTTAATTCGGGAGGCAGCTACTTATGCAGCCCCACCCCCCTCTCGCTATCGAGTCCGCAGGCCGAGAAATCTCTCGGACCCGCCTAATAAACTAACAAACGACCTGAACTGCCTCCTGGCGGCTCAGGCTAACTCTAATTAAATTAAATTATTACTCACTTATAATGAGTGCATAATTAATTTGCCTTCGTAGGCACTCCCTCAGCGGCTCGTAGCCGCCTGCGCCCTATTTTCCCAAAAGAGGGTCGCTCACGATAAGGCACAATAAAGCTTAATCAGCCAGTTGCCTGTCCCTAAAGGCGGTTTTTAGAGGGTATCACTTAGGTCCCCGGTAGGATGTGAGTCCCTCATAACCACGATAGACCGGCTATCGTGGTATGCGTAATACATTTTCCGCCTCCCTACGTATAGGGTAGCCCTTTATTTGCTTCGGGCGCAAAAAAAAAACATAGACAAAAACACAAAGTCGTTTATTACAATTAAGGTGCGTGTTTAAGCAAAATACCACGGTAATCGTTATTTGTAAGGTTTTTAGGAGCTATCTACTTGTTATTAAAAAGATATATCAACTAATATAAAAATATTATAATTCTACATAATATACATAGCTTTAATATGGCATTAATTTTAATATGTAATTGAAAGTTTTTTTTGCAAAATATGCAATTTCAATCTAAAAGATCTAATGTCGCCTCTACACGTTGGCCAACACAGTGGCGAACGTAGTGGCGAATATATTGGCCGAGAGTTGGTGACGGCGTCCACACGTTGGAATGTCGTTCAGTTTACTTCGGTTCGGGCCAATGTGCGGACGGACGACGGCTCCGTGGCGCAGTGGCTTAGCAATGAGTGGCTGTGCCGGGGGGCGCGGGTTTGAATCCCGCACGGAACAAATATTTGTATGTCCTACAACTAATTGTCCCGGGTCTGGATGTGTGTCCTTGTGCAATTTATGTTTGTAAACTGCCTCCGCGATACAGGAAAAAATTCAAGTGTGTGGATAACCTTTTTATAAAAAAAGTTATAAAAGAATAGTTGATATTAATGGGGCCGTAGTATAGATATACGATATACGATTAGCTTTATTTATTCTCTACATGCATCATAAACTGGAATAAATACCATAAATTAGAACTTAACTTATTTTAAAGTTAAAGGAGTTATAATCGATTAGTCTATGTTTTAAAATTAGGTTTTGATTTTAAAGTTTAGCAAAACATGTACTTGCTTTTCTATCAGACATTTGATGTATATAAAAAACACCTTATAATTTATTTGGTAATTTAATTATTTTTTGAGAAAGACTAAACCAATAGCAATAAATATAATTAACACTGACTTAGTAATAAGTACTAATTATAACTTAGAACATAAATGAAAAACTCATGACAAGGAAAGCGGCTCAGGACCATGCTTTGCGGCAGTCTGTGGAGGAGGATGTTCAGTAGTGGACTTGTGTAGAGCTGTAATGATGATGATGATTCGAAAACTTGCAAAATTATAAGAAATCGACGTTTTTTAATAGGTTAGGGTGACAAACGAGCACACGGTTCACCTAATGGTAAGTGGTTACAGTGACCTACAGACATCTACATCTGTCCTCGATTACGAATCAAAATGCAGATGCGTTGTCACCCGTGAGGACTAAGATGAAATGCCTTGTTTCCTTTAAAAAGGGTCTCTGGTTCTCTACACTCACTATACGAAACACAGCATCATTAAGCTACTATTTTACGCTGATATTCTGTGAAAGCATGGTCCTCCCCCGGTCGAGCCGACCCATTCGTGCTACAACTATACTTCTAATACAACTGCATGGTTCTACCACGTATAAACGACGTTCTTCTTCTTTTTTTCATTTTAAAATTGTTCTCGTAATAACCTGATTGTAAATTAATGTTCGTTATTTTTTGATAAATAGCTTATCGATTAAAACAAATGTGTAAAAATAATTAAATCGCGCTAATTAAAGTAGTAGGAATGTTTAAAGTTGAAATTGGCACTAAAAGGCTAGTAATTGGGGCATCCACCCTACAAAACTTGAATATAAAATTTAAATCAGATGCGTGTAATCACTCTGGGAGCTTGTAGCAAACTAAACGCGAGCCCAACGTGTGGACGCGGCGACCAAACTCTGCCAACAATCCTTTGATCTTTTGTAAAAAACCGACACCACACGGATCTCGCGCCAACTTGCGGGCCATCGTTCCAATACAAACCAATGAAGCCCAAACACCCCATCTACACGTTGGCCAATGCTACTGGCCACTACATTCGCCACTGTGTTGGCCAACGTGTAGAGGCGCCGTAATACTTACCACATATACTATTAAGAGTGCACTCAGATATTATTGGTATTAGATCTATTAAATTTCTACATAATCTCGATTCCATAATAGCCAATTCAATTTTTTAAAGGAATAAAATACTTGATGAATCACCCTACAACTAAACCACAGAAATGCGAAATAATTATTATTGATGACATGCATCTCCTCATAAAGTAGGCATTATTTTATTTTGCGATTGACACCAATTGATAGGCAATTTATTAATAAACCTTTTGATCTATTTAATTTTTCTAAAGGACTAAAATTCGATTTCATAAAGAAAATATTTTAAAATTTGGGCGTAGCGAGAGCGCGTGTAGTATGGAGTGTCGTGGAGTGTAGAAGTATAGGCGGACCGAATGCTCGAGGTCGTTCACTAGGAGTAGCGCATTAAAAAAAAATTGCAAACAAACTTTGGAAATAATTAGGAACACTTTAAAATCAACTTAAAAAAAACAACTACACTACACAATAGCGCATTAAGAAAACAAATTGCAAACAAGCTTTGGAAATAATTAGGAACACTTCAAAATCTAATTAAAAAAAAAACAACTACACTACACAATACTAAAATCAATTAAAAATCAATTTAATATTTACACAACTGTCAAAATGCCGTTGAAAATCAGTTCCTTTTTGACCCTTTATTATTTGATTGTCTGATTAAGACCTATTGCAACCAAGGGTTATAGTTTTTGAGCTATCAGAAAGTGACCATTTTAACCGACGACCATATTACCCTCACGTGCTATGTAATAACTAATAATTCAGTAGCATCAAATTTTATTAGGAATAAGGCACATTGGTGCTTGTTAATTTTGATAATAATTTACTATTTATTACAGTAATAAATTACTTACTATACAATTTTAATAATTATTATACATGGTAGAGCCACGCTGCAGTTGTTAGTTGCAGCACGAATGGGTCTGCTCCAAAGACTATATAACCACTGGTTATATTCTCTATGGTCTGCTCGAACGGGGGTAGGGCCACGCTCTCATAGAATGCCAACGTAAAATAGCAGCTCAGTGCTGATGTGATTCGTATGGTTAGCGTAGAGAAGCCTAGACCCTTTTATCGGACGAGGTGTTTCATCTTAATCCTCAGGGCTGACAACGCATCTGCATTTTAATTCTTAACCGAGGATTGATGTTAATATTTTTGGGCCACAGCATCCATTACCAACGTGTGTTCCCTTACTAAAAATATTTTTGCTTATTTTGAGGGTCACGATACTACTGCATCAGGACTGACCTACTGTCTAATGTTGCTTGCCAACTACCCAGAAATACAGGTAAGAAAGTCATTGTTACTTTATTTCTAGAATTATGTATGTTAACATTTACAGAGGTAATTAAAACTGGTGGAACCCTTTTCATCCTGTGGGGCTTACCCATTTACGTGGATAGGTAAGAGGCAACTATGGGATATGATCATTAATTATATATTGTATTTAGTAGTATATGAAATTGCCGTTCTGCAGTACTGGCCATTTCAAATCAAACTTATTTTGGTTTGGTTAAGAATTCTAATTACAAATTAATTTTTTTAAATAAATGAAAATAACCAAAATTCAAATTAATAAACCTAACTATCACAAATATCCATGGTATTTTATGTTATACACACGTTTTTGCGTACTCTAAATTTGCTGGCCGATATAGTATACTATATCCGCCAGCTTAGCTTGACGATAAAGGTAAGCTTACACATGTCCAGCGGGTTTCTGATACAGACACTGACCTCTAAATATATAAGTACGCTGTATATATAGAGGTCAGTGGATACAGAAGATAAATCTTTTTATATATAGAGGTTAGTATATACAGAAGATAAATCAATGCGATGGCATGCGACGCCAGCGGATACAACATACAAACAAATTTTAGTAATTTTTAAATAAAATTTTTAGCTCATACGTTTTACATATTTTATTTATTTGAACAATAATTTATTATTACTTAAACTGTGCATAAAATAAGACCTGTTTATTTATTATATTACCATTTCATCACAGTAACCATAGTGACAGAGATATCTATCGCTTGCCTGTAATTATTAGTGATGTCCAATAAACAGCATATCAACAATAACCGACGTTAAAGATAATATTGGGATAATATACCTACTATTGAAAATAAAATTTTAAACAAATGACATTTATTTATTATTCTCGTAGGATAACATAATAATAGAGCTTAAAGACATTTTCGGTGAGACAAAGCGTGCCACAAGAATGGAAGACCTAAATGCAATGCGCTACTTAGATCGTTGTATCAAGGAATCCCTTCGTCTATATCCTCCCGTACCCTTTATTAGTCGTCAAATAAATGAGGAAGTTCAATTAAGTAAGTATCATACGTTTAAAAATCGATTTGATTGATTTTTGTTGATTCGATTTAAATTTCGATTTGATTTGAATCCGTATAGGTCACAATATTAGCGCATAACATCGCTAAAGCGAGTTTTTTTTTATTTATCTATTGTGCACCTAACGTGCTAATGCTATAATAGCTATAATAATCAAGTCATTTTGATTCAAGAAACCGACAAGTACTGTTTTTCTCCCAACAGTTATAGTTTAATGTTCATCATCATCATTCTCTAGACCATTTCCCATTATCTGGGGTCGGCGCAGTAAATCTTCTTGTTCCATTCCTCTCTATCAGCCGTCATTTCCATACTTACTCCTTTCATTCTCATATCACTCTTCACACAATCGATCCATCTTTTATTCGGCCTTCCTCTGCCCGTGTGTCCCTCCACATTCATATTCAACACTCGTTTTGTGACATGACTTTCATCCCTCCGCATCACATGCCCAAACCATGCCAATCTGCTTCCTCTCACCTTTTCTACCATTGGCGCTACTTTCAGGCTTCCTCTTATATACTCATTCCTTATCTTATCCATCCTTGTCACACCACACAGCCATCGTAACATTCTCATTTCATTCGCATGCAATCTATTTTCATCCTTCTTCTTGACGGCCCAGCATTCACTTCCATACATGACGACAGGTCGGATGATCGATTTGTAAATTTTCCCCTTCAGCCTTATTGGCATTCGGGGATCTCACGTTGTGGCTGTGACCTGTCGCCATTTCATCCACCCTGCGTTAATCCTTAATTAAATATAAATACTTTAATGTTATAAAGTAAAAATGGACTTATAATGTCAAATATGTACGCATTGCAACATATTTTATGTAGTATTTTTATAATATCTATCGAAATTGTATTTTTAATTAAATCCTGGAAGAATTCTTTAAGAAGGTAAGTTTAAACTTAGAAAAGAGATTTCCCATGTTATAGGTACTTATATGTCTTTTTCTGCACTAAATAGTGATTACGTCGAAAAATAAAATACCATTTAATAAAAGATGCCTGTATTAAACTCAGGAAGCCATTCATAAATTAAAAAAAAAAAACAATAATACAAAATTAAAATATAGACCAGTAGTTGTCGATTCATAAAATACCTATTTAGGCGATAAATTATATTTATACGTGGTAGAGCCATGCTGCAGTTATATTAGTAGTGTAGTTATAGCACGAATAGGTCGGCTCGACCGGGGAAGGACCACGCTCTCACAGAATACCAGCGTCAAATAGTAGCTTAATGCTGCTGTGTTTCGTATGGTGAGTGTAGAGAACCGGATACCCTTTTTACTGGAAACGAGGCATTCCATCTTAGTCCTCATAGGTAACAACGCATCTGCATTTTGATTCGTAATCGAGGATAGATGTAGATGTCTATGGGCCACAGCAACCACTTACCATCAGGTGGACTGTGTGCTCGCTTGTCACCATAACCTATTAAAAAAAATTCTGAACGATTTGAGGGCACTTTTATTGCTATGATTAACATTCATTTATTAATATATATATATTATGTACATATACACATTTACATTTCAGGTAATTACACAGTCCCAGCGGGAACTTTTTGTCACATTCATATTTACGATCTACATCGCAGCGAAAAATTATTCCCAAACCCTTCTGTGTTTGACCCAGATAGATTTTTACCAGAAACGTGGGTAAGCGTCACAGTTACGCTTACATACCTTTTAGCGCAGGACCGAGGAATTGTATCGGTAGGCACATTTGTTTATTATTTCACAGCTATCTTTTTATTTTATTTTAAGATGTCATTAGGAATACGCTGCTGCTCATCTCCTGTTCCATTTGTCTTTGTGACCTCTTACGACACCCACAGGCCACAGGATGACATGGGCTGGTGAACTCTTTTACGCCGCTACTACATGAGCCACATTTTATTGTATAATAACATAAAAATTTTACATGGTAGAGCCATGCTGCAGTTATATTAGTACATAGTATAGTTAGTATTGTATTGCTGTTATTGTTTGTAGTATAGTTGTAGCACGAATAGGTTGGCTCGACCGGGGATGGACCACGCTCTTACAGAATACCAGCGTCAAATAGCAGCTTAATGCTGCTGTGTTTCGTATGGTGAGTGTAGAGAACCGGAGACCCTTTTTACTGGAAAAGAGGCATTCTATCTTAGTCCTCACAGCTGACAACGCATCTGCATTTTAATTCCCAAACGAGGATAGATGCAGATGTTCGTGGGCCACAGCAACCACTTACCGACAGGTGGACTGTGTGCACGCTTAAATAAAATAAAATAACCCCTATTTGAAGGAAGTAATACCCCTACGAGATACCCAGGCCTAAAATACCCAAACCAGCTTGTATATGTGTGTGCGCGCGTGTATGAGTTGCTGGTCATCAACCCGCCTGTCGATAATAACACGGCAAATTGTACCGATTAGAACTGCACCTATGACTAGCGGTTGACTGCTTATATTATATCATATTATAAATCACATGATACTAGCTGTACTAAGCAACAACGTGGTACAGTCTAATAAAATGGTTAAAGATACGGACCGTGAAACGCTAATGTCATGTCATGTTTGAATTCGCCATTCGTAACTTACTCCTAGTACACGCATTTGCAAACCTTTGGGAATATAAACACAGTATTAGCTGGTATTCTCTTTTTACTCGTAAAATAATAACTATTTTATAATACATACATAAAACAGAATTACATATTGTAATTAATATAGAATGTTAATGTTTTACAATATTTAAGCAATTGCAATTTACGTAAAGGTCACAAAAACTTTATGTGGAATGACCATTTTATTATAGCCTAGCCTAGCCATTACTATTTTCACCTTTAACTTAGATCAGTATCAAGGACACTGACATAGATCTAAATCTACGTCTGTGATTAGGGATGTGAAACATTTGTTGTTGTGATCAAAAGTCCATTAACTATGACTACTATAATCGTAGCAATTGCGTTTACATATAGAGGAGCTACGATTTACGTCCAGAATTGGAACACTACGAGTACATACTATTATATCAAAGTAATATAAATTAGTGATGGGCCGAATATGGATTTCACCGAATAACATTATTCGGCAGGATAACCTCGGGACCCAACCAATTTATGTCAAAACTTGTTACCGTAAAGCGCACGGGATTACCACCGGACCTTGCCTCTCGCTCCCCGCCACACCTGACAGTTACTGCATCATCTAGTACTAGCAAAAACCGGCAAATTGCCGGCACATGCTTATGTTTTGACTATTCTTGTGATAAAAAAGTATGTCGTTGTTTTATTCTTAGAGAAAATTGATAATTATATGATGAAAATGAGCGGCAGGAGATTTACTATTTGGACTTATTTTAGTGAAACAGACGACCAAAGTAAAGAAAATGTACAAACTGTTTGACTCCAAAAACATTTTATCAAATTTCTATTTGCCATAATCGTAAATAAATCTACAGTGCCTCAAAATATAAATGTATAGATTTATGCATTTGAGACACTCTAGATCTAGAGTAAGTAGATTTAACCCATAAACAAAATACACTTTCAACAGTAAAATACATTGCATTAGTCAATTCGTACATTTCAATACATTGGACACTATGAAAAGGAATATTCGGTAATTTTGCCGGATATTCGGCCGAATACGAATATTCGGTAAAGCTGCCGAATATGCCGAATACCGAATATAAAACGAATATTCGGCCCATCTCTATTATAAATACATACGTATTTTACCTATCCTAGCGCTGTCTTTTTCCAGCTGACGGCTGTTTATTAAATGACTGTTTATTTAGTATTGGTGTATTAGATTATGTAATATGTCTAATTTACTTTTTCAGGGCAAAAATTTGCAATAATGCAGCTGAAATTAGTTGTATCAGAAATCTTACGGAATTTCAAGTTACTTCCCGTAACCAGTTGTTCGGATCTAAAATTCCAAGCAGATTTAGTTTTGAGGAACTCTGAACCGGTTTATATAAAATTTCAAAAAAGGGAAATTGTGATATAGAATGAAATAAACTAAAAATTGTAAAGCCAGTGTTTTATTCACCTCCTACTGTTAAGAATTCTCCATCGTAGTTAGTAATATTGTATTACATTATTCTTATCACATTACATCACAAGTGTTTCCGTTTCATTTCCTCATATTTTTGTCCCACTCACAACAAATACGAGTACGTAACGTTATTCACAAAATCAATCTTTATCAATTTCTTTATCGTATCTATCGGCACCGACACTTAAAATGACGGTACTGTCATTGCCTCGCAATAATAAGTGAAATAATGAATAGGGAGATTTCATTTCTGTCTAGGAGCCAGTCTGTGTTGATTCAACTCTTTTAGCTAATTCCGTTATCAAGCAGCATTTGTTTTATGCCGCTTTACCAAACAAGTAAACATTTCTAGGCATCAATTTTCCTGCGATACAACATTTGTATTGTTGGCTTTGCTGTAATAATATCCTCCAAACTTAAGACTAGTGTTATCAGTGATTTTTACATAATTTCTACTTTGAATCGTTATAAAATAATATTTGTATAATTATCGTTTTGCTTTTATATTATTTTTTAATTATCAAATATAAAATAGATTATTAGTCCATTGTAGGTATTGTAATAACAATTATCATAGATAATTTTCTCATTTTATTTTTAATTTAGAATTTGAGGTACTCGTATGTACCTACAAAGAGTATTATACTTATAAGTATTTTTATTTTCTAAACATTTGTAATTAAGTCACTTATCAGTAATATTTATAACAGCGTTTTACTTATTGTCATATTATTAAAGTACCTATTTGGATTGTATAATTCTTAAGCCCCATTTACATTCAGCCCCTGCCACTGCTCCTCGCGCTGCCGGCAATACTTCCCTAAATACTGCCGTAGCAGGATCGCGGGAAGTGTGTATTCACACTCTGCCCTACCCCTACCAGCCTACCACTCACAATCACATCGCTTTCGGCTTTCGACTATGGCGGACGTCGAAATAATTACAGCGTCCGCGCTGTGTCTTCTTGCAATACAAAATTATGTTAATAATTTAAAAAGATATCAAGTTCAAAAGAAGATAGATAGATTAGATTTGCTTAAAAACATGGTACATAAGATGATCAATGACGTGGAACTGACATGTTTTGCCATAATTGGCATGGAAAAATGATATGAAATACAGCTAATTACACAAACCCGATGTTGCTTAAAAGTTAGGTACCTACACACATTCTTTTTGAATTCAAATATTATGTACAATTAAATACTTATACAGATCCACTCTATTTGAATTCTTATACAGTAAATTGTTCATAAATTATTAATTGAATTATTATATTATTGTTACATAAATAATATTAAATATTATATGAGATTAGTTAAGCTATTATTATTTTATTAATTACACTTCAGTATAAACTAATTCGTAATTTTAATTACAATAAAATTATAATTTAAAAATCTCAGGCTATTATGCAAATATTACCTTTTAACTTATTTTACATTTTAATTAATAAATAATCAATATGAGTTACTAATCGTTTTTAGAAATAAAATGTCAATGTTCATTAATTCCTTAAACTAAATTTTATATTAATATAATAAATTTGACGAATTTATAATTAATTATGTACATAGGTACTATGTTAACTCAAAAAGAAAATTCGTATTCGTAGAAGATGATGAATTGTGGTTTTTATCGTTGAAATCCCATATAGTTTTTTCTGATTCCAGCAGTTCTAAAAACTTTATTGTATTTTCATTAATCCCACTCGAAAGGCATTTTGGTAGATCGTATTTATTTAATAACAGGACGGCACGCACGTCCGTTCATCCAGGCGCTTGTCGCGAAGTAGGAGTGGTCGTTACAAAACGTAACTAGTTACTGAAACTGTCTATTCACACAATAGCGGGTAGCGGGTTATTGCAGTGCAACGAAACTATCTATTACAGTAGACGTTTTACTCAGTAACACGATTCACGTTTCACGAATCACGAACGAGCGATCAGTAACAATAACAAAACGTTTATTCGGCTATTTTCGCGACGCATCGGCGACGGCTTCGGCTGTTGAAGTAGAAGCACATGAGTTAAGACGCTACCCTGACCAAAACCTGGCAAAAGTGCGTTTTTCAGACTCTATTATCTCATTAGTTATGAAAAATAAACTACATCTAAAAGTACATTATTAATGTTCGATATCTTATCATCGCATTCCACGTTCTAATTTATTTTTATGTGCTATAAATACATTTAAAATCAACTTTTAAAAAATGACTAAAATTCTTGATTACATGCATCTGTTGCTAAACGCAACGCTCTAATCATTTGAGGATAACACTAATGGATAGATAATGAAAAAATCTATATTCTCCACGTTTTATTTAAATTTTTAAGTTCGTTTTTTCTCTTTTAATTGAAATAATTCCGAAAATTGTGTGACTTCTATGATAAAGGGGCGTGCGCAGAGTGCGGGCGGCATTACGCTGTATGCGTTCATACGGGGTAGCCGCGTCGCTGGTCGCCGCGTTTTGTATTTCGCCGCAAACATAATATTATTTGCGTACCTACCAACCGATGCGCTTACGTCACGGTATATTGTAACTCGGCCGTATCTTAGAAATAAATATTACAGCCGTGCGGTACGTAAACATGCGATAGGGCTGCTGCTTCCAGTATTTTTACATTTGCCCATTGATTTATGTGTTTTATAACTCAATGCATTTTCCTACTTTGTGTTTCCATTTAGTTTTATGATTGTACTTAAATATACTTTTTTATATAAACAAATATAATAGGTACTTTGTGAATTGAATAGGAGTGTTCAATAAAAATGCGTGTCGTTTTATGATTGGTAGATTTAATTAAAAAACCATGTTTATGTTTGAATAACAAATCGGTCTTATAAATTTGCGGCCGAAAAATATTTGTGCCTCGGCTGAGACGTACGAAATGCTTTATTATTAAAATTTTAAATATAAAAAATCCGCATTATAATATAAAGCTTAATTAAAAATTGTTTTGGGAAACATGGACAAGTTGGAGTAAAGGAATATCTTTTACTTGGTTATAGATACCTGCAGCTATTTTACAATTTATATGTTTGGTTTTAAATGAAGTTTGGATTTATTATTTTTTATTTCTATTCTATTTTCTGAAAGGGTCCTAGGAAAGGAATTATCCACCGCGCTGCCCCACTGCGTGTTGGCGAACTTTGCATGTCTTCGAAATATTATTTTTCTTATTTCTCAGACATGCAGGTTTCCTCACAATGTTTTCCTTCACCACTGAGCACGTGGTAAATCAACACTTAAAATTGCAATTACAATATTATTGGTGCCGGCGGGGATCGAACCCGGTTTGCTCGCACACTGTGAAAATTTTAGCAAGCGCTAACCATCTGAGCTACCACGGCTCCTCTCCTCTCGAGCTAGAGACTTTATTTTATTTATCGTCAGGCCTGTTGGTCTAGTGGTTAGTGACCCTGACTGCTATGCCGTAGGTCGTGGGTTCGATTCCCACCCAGGACAAATGTTTGTGTGATGATTTATCTATAATATTTATGTATTTAGAAATATATAAGTATGTTTATCAGTTGTCTAGTACCCATAACACAAGCTCTGCTTAGCTTGGGACTAGATGGCGTTGTGTGATATTTGTGGAATATTATTATTATTATATTATTATTGTTGGGGTATCTATATAGTTTTCTCATCTGGTTGGTTTTTATAAACATAAATTAAAATGAAAAGATAAATATACATAAATACAAAAATAAAATAAATACAAAAAATATACAAATAAATAAAGATCCAACCATATTAAATAAAAAATAGTCTCCTATCTTTCTCTCTATGTTTTGATCTCCTAAAACGAGTTTGAGTTGGTAAAATCAAGGCAAACTTAGGGTAAGGTTTGGAAATTCCGCGGTTTTATATGCGCAAGCGTGAACGTAGTTAGAACATAATATAACCTTTATATTTTACATAAATATCCTAAAAAACTTATTATTTTAATATTTTACTAAGTACCTATAAAATTAACAAGTTTATTGCATTTTTATTTGAGTAATTTTTTATGCAATTTCTTTATCTACGTCTATTTTTAGGAACCTTTATTTAGTCTGAATCATACATAACACTATATTACTGATTTACTTACTTATACGTAGTTTTTTTTTGCAGTTACAAATATCTTGTGAGGTTGAAAAAGGTAGTAATGAAAAAATAATAAGAATAATAATAATTGACGTCAACAACCACTTTTCATATCATGGTCCATTAGGTTGCAGCTTCACCGAACCACAACTTATAATAATAATAATATAATATTATTTTGTATTTATTTTATTTTATTGATATTAATGTATATTTATCTTTTCATTTTAATTTATAATTTTTATATATTTAAATATTTATATAACCGAACCAGATGAGAAAATTATACGGCTCCAACGATTTTAGCGACGAACGCTTGGATTTATTTTTAGAAAATGTCCTTTTGTCTATGTTTTCAAGCAATAAAAAAACTGCTACAATATAAGAAGGTAAATTTCGACTAATCGTTAACGGTCGTTATAGCTCAGGTGGTATGTCGTGTCGGTCGGTCGTGATATCGGAGTTCCGTGGTTCGCGTCTTGGCTTTGATCCCGCTTTTTTTTTCTTTTTTTTCAAGTTCCCTTCTTTTGTGAGAAAATTTATTATTTCAAACCCTTTTTTTAGTAATTTTTTAAAATACGAAAATTTTAATTTTAAAAATTAAAAAAAAATATCTATTTAGTTACTAATGCTATATTTATTATTTTAATAATCACCTACCCAGTAGGTAAATATTAAAATAATAAATGTAGCATTATAAACAGTAAATCTCCCTCAATCTCAATTTACTAATATTGCTCCTAAATAAGGAATAGCAAATAAAAGATTAGTAGGTAATAACTATTGCTCCTCAAAATTATATTTGACCTCAAGGTAAAACATATCCTAAAATTCAGTAGCTAAATAAAATAATAATAACTACTATTCAAGTATATTTTCAATATGTAAGTAAATGAAAATAACAAAAATGAAGCACCATTAGCATGTAAAGTTCGAATCCATAATTAATATTTCGACAAATATTATAATTTACACTATAAAAAGCTAATTCAATATTAGCAGTATAGTATATAGTTAAAAATAATCAAAATAGTCATTTTTATTAATTAGATAATATATTAGAATACATAATTCTAATATAATGCAACTAATATACCGAATAAAGAAAATTAAAATACATTTATCATTGTACGCCATGTCTATTTCCATAGAAGAGTTCATTGACATTGAAAAAATAATACTACGTTCGTAGCAGTAGGTGGCGTCTTTTGGCCATTTCTTACGCGATATATTGTAGCGAGCGTCGACAGACCAAATGCTCAAGGTCGTTCGCTGGAGGTAGCGCCTTAAGAAACCGACTCTTTACGCTGTGGTAGAAGTACCACCGGTCGTCGAATGTCGAGTGAGCGCGGGTGCTTTTGTATTTGACCTATGACTCTATTACCTTCGTATAGATGCGATATTAGAAATGAGAAAGTATATATATAGTTCAAATTCCGTAATTTAAGTGGCCTTGGCCCGGTTTAAATTAGCTTTGTGTTTAAGTTTAATGACACGGTTTGTTTTTACTTTTTAGGCGCGTTTGTTAATATTTTTGTTTTCTTTTTGTGCAATATGAATAATAATATTTTTAGTAAAATAAGAACTAAATACAAAAGTATATATTAGTGTTAATAATAATAATTGTACAGTAATTAGTGTAAGTAACTAAGTGTAAAAATAATACTAAAACTTTATGTGATAGTTATCAAAAATATATAACTTTATGTGATAATTATTTGCTATAAAATCAAACTTATATTCAGTATTTTATGCTGAACTTGTGGGTGAATTTATCATAATCATAATTATTAAATAAATCGTTAGCCGTTAAATATTTTCAAGTGATATTTTTATCAAACAGTACGAAATGATTAAACAAATAAATAAATTTAACCATTAACACCATGTCTAATTCTATACGAAACGGTAACAAACAAGTTTTCTCGTGAAACGGACATCGTTTCATTCGTAACGTTTTTCAATTAAACACGTCGTGAAACACTATTGAAGCCGCTATTAAAATGTAGTGTTTCAAAACCCTCTATTAAAATAGAGTGTTTCAAAAGCCGCTATTGATATTCGATAGATAGTTTCGTTTCGTTACTCAAAAAAGCCGCTACTACCCACCGCTATCGCGAAGTGAGCGATGGAGCTGAATGTGAACACACACTGCCGCTCGCGCTGCCCGTCCTTTGACTTCCGCACGAAAAACCGACATTTCGGGCAGTGTCAGCGGCAGCGGCAGTGTCAGCGCGAGTAGCCTGTTTACATACTGCCCTGCTCACTTCCCTGCCCAAACGGGCTGAATGTAAATGGGGCATTACACATTCAAACTGTTGCTAGGTTCAGTTTTGATAGGTATTAGGTGGGATATGCTACCACTATTGTGTGATATTATTTAAACGATTGCAATAATTATTGACTGGCTATTCGAGTTGCGAACTATTAAAGTAAACCACAAGTAATCAAGCGTATTATTATAAGTATATTCTTCTTCACCAGCCGTTAAAGTGCACAGCTGTCCACTGCTAGACATGGGGATCTCCTGATGTTGGGAAGATGTTTGTGCCACACACCATGCAGAAAACAAAGAATACGGATACACTAAATATGGAGTACACAAAAAACTCCGGCCTAAGCAGGAGATAACAGTGACGCTTTCACGGCCTCAAATGGATTAATTGACTATGCAATTTTATATAATAATAATTTAAACAAGCCCATTTATTAAACAGTAATTTAAAGAACTAGGCTACGTCTACGTAAGGTCTACCTAATCTAACGACACCCCATTTGTTAACATCCATCAAACCGCTTAGGCAACAGAGCGTGCCAAGGAAATAGACAAACGTACATAAATACACTCGAAAAACATTAAACTCTTTCTGGGACAGTTAGGTAAAAATAATAATCAGCTATATGTATTTCGTGCGCCGGTCGTAGTATGCTAAAAAATAATGATTATTTTTTCTCTTTAACTACTCGTAAGAGACCATATTGTCCTTATGTAACACATTGGTATGTCTTGTCAGTAATTAAAACTTTATGTAAACAATCAAAAGTGCCTTTCAACGGTCCCGGCCCAAATGGCCGCTTTGGCGTATACTGTCCAACCCTAAACGAGCGATCCATACGAGTCATCAATCCAAACGAGTGATTGCATACGTGGCGCGTGTCATTAAAATGGCAATAAAATGGCAATAAATGGTCTCTTTATAATTATGAATGGAAACTCTATAAAATAATATTTTGTTAGAATTATTGTTAAGTAAGCTAATAGAATATGTGTAAATGTGTACATTCAACTTTTTTATATTTTCTAAATTCCATGGGAAAAATGCTAAAGCGATTTTTTCCACTTTGGTGAATAAAAAATGTTAAAAAAAGAAACAATTATTTCAATAAATATTTATTTTATTTACAATAAGATAAATACACGTTATAATAAATAATAAAAAAAACACAACTCTGCGTACATTTTTTTACACCACAAGCTCGACAATAATGTGGGCCACTTAAGATCACCCGAAACAGGCACAAAAAAGGCACATTTTGTACTTCAATAGCGACAATTCCATAGCGAGATAAGTAGGTTAATGATATTAAAACAATGTTGTACGAGTTAGTGGGAGATATAGATACATTTACTACGGCTGTTTCGTGTCTGAAATTTAGAAAAGAAAAAAAGTGACAGGTGACAACTGTCGTATATTTTAACCAAATATTTTAATTAGAATATATTTATATTTTATTCCTGAAATTCCTAAAAATAACGTTTTATGTAAGTAATATATTTCAATATTAATGAATATGTGATAATACATATATTTACAAGTTCGTTTGCCTGAAGTGATGACACGAAATGACGATGGCCGAATACACCAAGAATATATTTTATTTTGCAACATTAATGCCAGGGAGACCTTTAAAGAAATATTAAAAAAGAAAATAGAACAACGTCAAAATAACAAAATCAATGCTCACTACACTTCTACTGATCCCAAGAAAACCACGAATGCCGCGTTTTTATTGAGATGTTTGAGCGTTTTATTCAGATTGTCACCAAAAGAAGCTTTGAAACCATCAACTGTAAGCGGTTATAGTTGTAGGTCACTTCAAGATGCAACTCCTGGTGATTCATTGTACACAATATTAATATTAGATTGCTTTAAGGCGATAAACAAAGCTCGAGAACTAGGTTTTTCTTTTAATTTTCAAGCTTTTGATTTTTACTAAATTATAAACTTTTGAGTGCTGTAGATATATTTTTACATTTTTATTTTTTTTACATTTTCTACGAATATTATCGCTCCAATACATTCACAGCCGGATTTCCTACGATGTCAAAATTGTACCAACGGTAGGCTGTTTAAAGGTAAAAAGGGATTAAATATACACATTAAACGATGCCATAGTAAAAATATTTCGGCTTCAGAGCCTACCGTAGAAATTCATGACTCTTCTGATAATATACCTAATGACACAAATTATTCACTTTTTTTCGAAACAATTATACAATTTGTATAGTAACGTACCAGTGGTTAAAAGAATTCCAAGAGGCGCGAGGATGCAACTTGCTAAAGCGTTATCATTAACCATTCAAAATTGTCTAACGAATTGTGAAAAAAGTTGGCAAAAATTATTTACATTCGCGTATTCCCACTTTCATTTTAGTAAAACAATAAATAAATCAATTACGTCTCAACTAAAAGAAAATTCTTTTCAAAATTTGAATTACCCGATTAATACTCATTTCCCTCGACCTAATCCTAAATTTGATTTAAAAAAAGTAGTTGAATCAAAAGTAATGGACGGCGACTTAAAAAATGCATCCCGTATTTTATTTTCAGATCACATCCTCGCTCCTCGTAATGTCGAAACTCTTGAAGGCCTTCGTCAGAAACATCCTTCGGTCAATCCTTCCCAGAATTTACCGCTGCCTCCTAATACTTCTATGCAACCATTACAAGTTTCCGAAAAAGACACTTTAGACGCAATATTGTCATTTTCGAATGGCTCTGCCGGCGGCATTGACGGGATTACGCCTCAGCATCTCAAAGACCTTGTAAGCGTATCTGCCGGTGATGCCGGTAGGGTACTTCTTAATGACATAACAAAATTATGTAATTTTATGCTTTCTGGTAATGTCAATCCCAATTTCATTCCCTACTTATATGGGGCAAGATTGTGTGCCTTCAAAAAAAAGGATAACGGTATCCGTCCTATTGCTGTTGGTTCTACATTTCGACGCTTAACTTCAAAATTAGCTTGCAGGCACATAGTCTCAAACCTTAAGACAAAATTTCAACCTACTCAACTAGGCTTTGGCACCAAAGGTGGCTGTGAGGCGGCGGTACATTCGGTGCGTACTTTCTTAACTAATTCCGATGCAGATGTTCTTCTGAAGGTTAATCTTAGAAATGCTTTCAACTCTATTGATAGGATAACCCTGCTGAAAGAAGTGGCTAACAATACCCCCGAAATATATCATTACGTTTGGCAATGTTACAGTCAAAATTCAAACTTGTTTTATCAAAACCATATTATTGAGTCTGCTGTCGGTGTTCAGCAGGGTGATCCATTAGGTCCAGCTTTTTTCAGTTTGGGAATTCAACCTATTATTTCAAATTTAAAATCCAAGCTGAATGTCTGGTATCTGGACGACGGTACACTGGGAGGTAAAGCAGATGACGTCCTCAATGATCTTACTCATATTTTTCAAAATTTTAAAAATATTGGTCTTGAACCAAATACAAATAAATGTGAAATATTTATTTCTAATAATTTATCTAATTCTAAAAGAGATACCTTAATTCAAAATTTCAATCAGATTTCTCCAGGAATAAAAACTGTCAATTCGGAATCGCTTTACCTGCTTGGTGATCCGTTGTTTTTCGATAGTATTAAACCTGTTTTAAAAACAAAATTTGATCGATTTTTAAATCACGTTGATAAATTATATATTTTAAACCCCCATATTGCCCTTACTATTTTAAAATATTGTGTCCTTGTACCTAAATTTACATACTTGTTACGCTCAAGTCCAGTCTGGAAATGTTCGGATATTTTAAAAGATATTGATAATAGTCTTAAAATTGCTTTAGAAAACATTCTAAATTTGAGATTAAATACAATAGCCTGGAATCAAGCCACTTTACCTATCAAATTTGGTGGAATTGGTATAAGAAATATTTCTAGCGTCGCATTGCCTGCTTTCCTTGCTTCCGTGCATAGTGTCAATGACCTATGTAACACAATTTTAAATAATAAAGTAGACCTATGCTTTGCTGCGGAGGCAAAGCAAACATGGCTAACGTTCTGTCCCGGCGGAAATGTCCCACTGGAAGTTAACCAACAAAAACAGTGGGATATTCCGTTGGTACGGAGTGTCCACCAAAATTTATTTCAAAATTTCCATATTCAACAAGATCAGGCTCGCCTTCTAGCTGTTTCGACTAAGGAATCTAGCCACTGGTTACATGCTCTACCATCAAGTAATCTCGGCACATTGCTTGATGGGGAAAGCTTGCGCATCGCCGCAGGAATCCGGCTAGGAGTGGCTATTTGTCAACCTC
This sequence comes from Parnassius apollo, assembly GCA_907164705.1. Lineage (NCBI taxonomy): Eukaryota > Metazoa > Arthropoda > Insecta > Lepidoptera > Papilionidae > Parnassius > Parnassius apollo. The sequence goes on from CAJQZP010000693.1 coordinate 14,884,632, forward strand.
ACCAGTACCCCTGTGGTAGCAGCGTCGATGAGTTTGGGCTCCACGGACTTTCATGCCAAAAAAAGTGCAGGTAGGTTTTCCCGTCACGGTTCTTTAAACGAAATCATCCGAAGGGCTCTTGTCTCTATAAATATCCCCTCGGTTTTAGAGCCTTGCGGGATATTTAGAGACGATGGCAAGAGACCCGACGGTATGACTTTGGTCCCTTGGGAGAGAGGTAAAGCCCTAGTGTGGGATGCTACTTGCGTTGACACTTTGGCGGCCTCTCATCTCAAGGATACCTGTTGTAGAACCAGGGCGGCATCAGAGGCAGCCGAATTTAGTAAATGGCGCAAATATGAGTCTTTGAGAAATGACTACATATTTGTGCCATTTGCTGTGGAGACTATCGGTCCGTGGGGTCCACGTGCAATGAAGTTTCTAAAGGAACTGTATCCACGACTGGGTCGCTGCTGGTGATAAGAGGGCTGGTTCTTTCCTCGCTCAAAGGCTAAGTATAGCTATTCATCGAGGAAACGCAGCCAGCGTTCTTGGCACTATACCACGGGGAGCAGGTCTTTTTTGACGATTTAAATTTTTAGTTTTAGGTTTTCTATATTATAGTTTCTTCTTTTATATTGTATATATAATTAGTTTTAATCGTAAATACTACAATTTTAATTATTATTTTAGTTAAGTTATTTATAATAATGTATATAAATAGTTACACCAATATGAATAATATCTTATATCCAAATATTAATATAATATAATAATAACCATAACCGTAATTTAGAAGTAAATTGCAACCTCCTAAAGGTTGTGGACAGGAGCGTACTTTTTAATAGCGACCTTTAGAAGGTTTTAGACAGTCGAGAGGATAAAGAAAAGGTTTTGGCATGCTCTGATCACGAATCTGCGGTCCATTTTTGCGTAGGATGCACGGTTCCAGAGATGAGCAGATCAATTAACTCTTATCTAATTGATATCCGCTACGAGCCTCAACCGTCATTAGCGCTCCATTGTCCTTATCTACTTATCTATTGTTGATTGACTACCGTCATTATCTATTATTCGTCAGCGTGTGGGTCGGCTTATGCTATTGTATTATACTCCTTTGTTCCTATCTACAACACTAATCTGAATCATCAATAAAACACATTACCTAATTTTGTTAAAATTTTTATTTATAAAATACAAAATCTTATTACTTATTATCTATAAAATAGGAGTGAAACATCTCATCCACTAACATATCGTTGTACAATGTGTTCTCTGTAAATATACTCGTAAACTACGCATTGAACATCCCTGAAACTTATATAGCAAATACATTAAGCAATATTCGCCACAAACTGAAGTCCTATCAACATTCCAGTTCCATCTTTTAAACACATTACCTAATTTTGTTAAAATTTTTATTTATAAAATACAAAATCTTATTACTTATTATCTATAAAATAGGAGCGAAACATCTCATCCACTAAAATATCGTTGTACAATGTGTTCTCTGTAAATATACTCGTAAAACTATGCATTGAACATCCCTGAAACTTATATAGCAAATACATTAAGCAATATTCGCCACAAACTGAAGTCCACTCATTCTGAATCCTATCAACATTCCAGTTCCATCTTTTACAATTTCTTTTAAAAAACTCTAGATGATATCGTACAGGTGCCCGTCCGAATGAATCTAAATATTGACCGACGTCATTCGTATCGATATATAAAGCTACCCAATGTGACCCTGGTTTATCATCTGTATCCAAATTGCATATTATATACGTTGGTACGTGGGTGTACATGGGTAGTTTATTGGCAGCATAAACATTATTTTCTAGAGTGGGGTGAATCTTTTTCAGATGTTGTTGTACATCTAGTGTATCCATAATATTACTGCTATTAGTAGATTATTACAGTACCAATCTACTCAATGACTAATATAGGAATGATCAATTATAGTGATATCTAAATATTAAATTGCTTTCTTTGTGTTATACAAAACGTATTTGAGTCACCAATACACTGAACAAGACACGACAGGAAGGACGTAGGAATGTAGAGATAAGCAACAGAATGTAAGGTAAGCTTGTTGACGCATAAAGATACTATCAATTCTACTGCAGAAATTCTTTAGATTAAAATTATTACTCACTGGTACTATATAAGACCAAGCAACTGCAGTCATGGAGTTAGTGTATGGTCGTTTGACCGCAGCGGATCTATCAATACTACGTTTGTGTTACTTCAACGCATCAAAGGCCATGGATGTAAGTGTTTATTCTATTGACAAACTTACTTTTCTTTCTGTTATTTTCTTACGTGTGTATGATTTAGTGTTAACAAATTATATTTAAATATTATGTGTGTGTATATGGTTAAGCCGTGGTAGCTCAGATGGTTAGCGCAAAATGTAAAATTCATAGTACACGACCCGGGTTCGATCCCCGCCGGCACCAATTAAATTGTTAATTACAATTTTAAGTGCTGATTTACCACGTGCTCAGCGGTGAAGGAAAACATCGTGAGGAATGCATGTCTGAGAAAATTTCGAAGGCATGTGAAGTTTGCCAACACGCATTGAGGTATCACAGCGAACATTTCCTAGCCCTAAAACCCTCTCAGAAATGAGAGGAGGCCTATGTTCAGCAGTGGACTTTAATAGGTTGTAACTTTAGCTTTTTTTAACTTTTATGATTAAGTGTTAACAAATTGATATTAACATGATAACTGTGTTGTTGCAGAAATCATTGAGCTTCGATGAAAATACCTATAAACAGTATTACTACTCGCCACTCTCCCCTCAAGAAGAGAGTGATGACATCGTCATTAATAATAACACATGCGATGGTGGAAAAAGAAAATCGCAATCGATTGATCATTTTTTTGAAGCTGAATCAAAAATAAAAAAGAGGAAGCTGTTATCATCAACCGTAACACGAGCCGCTAGAGATGGTGTATCATACATTTCTACTAATTCTGACGACGGAGACCAAGCGACGCATCTCATCAAAATTGAAATGTACGATATGAAGAAGCTATCCAAGATTCCAACTACTGATCATTGGAAACATGCTTCCACGAGGATTAAATATTACGTAAAGACTAATAAGGATAGCATCTACGACAACACAAACGCCCTCGTATACAATATTACAAAGACAATAGCAGAAAGTGAAAAAGTAAAAAAATACTTTTTTAACAATGACAGTCATTAGCTGATCATTAGTGAATGTGATTCTGTTTACTTAAATTACAGGAAGACAAGAGCAGAAGAAAGAGATGAGTGTGGCATACGTGTACAGAACACATCATTGAAGAACAAAACTACAACACTGAGTGGAGATGAAAACGAGAATATGCAGTACTCAAGAGCTGAATATCCACTCTTCAGTTCAAAATCTAGCCGGTTGCTCAGTTTCGAAAACTGGCCTCTCGTTATGCGACAGAAACCTGAAGATCTTGCAGAAGCAGGTTTCTTTTATACTGGCCATGCAGACAGGACCAAGTGTTTCCATTGTGGTGGTGGCTTAAAAGATTGGGAAGATGATGATGATCCTTGGCAGCAGCATGTTCAGTGGTTTAGTCAGTGTGCTTATGTAAAATTTAAACTCGAACAGAGTTTTGTATTAGATTAAATAGAATATTTATAAAGAAATAAAAAATAATATATTGCATACAATTTGTTTTATTTAATTTTATAATGTTTCACATAGTTACATACACACAAAATGCATTACACATAACTCATAAAATCTAACACACAACACATATTATAACCTTAACTACTATAGTCTACAGTAACATTTCTGTTTTTATCTATCTCAATAATATTATCAAACTCAGCATAAACTATACAGTTAATTGTTTGTATTAGTGAGGATTCAAATCGTACTTCTAATCTTACACTACCATGCTTTATGACATTCCAATGAGCTGATGAGTTGGCTGATAAATCAGGAGTTAAGTCAAATGCTAATAGACAGTAACCTTTGGCATACTGTTCACAGAGATTCCATTTCCTTCATTAAGAAAGTGAATACCAGTTCCCGAGAATAGAGTATGATATGCTGATGTAAATATGCTATTATTAAAAGATGGTTGCAAAGCTTTTGAAGGTATTTGTTGACCATCAATATATAAGCTGAAAGAATTAATACCATAGTTTTCAAAGTTAAATGGATTTTTAGTAAGGGAACCATTAAATGCAGAATTGTTCACAAATCCAATTATACATCTTTTGGGTACCTGCCCTAAAAATATATTATCAAGAGTTTTTCCTTGAACACCCGATGGAATTATTAAAACTTTTACTTCAGCTCGAGTAATAGGATATTTAGCAGTGGTAGAAGCTAAAACTTTTTGATGTGCGAGTAATACACTTGGATTAATTCGTGCTCGTCGAACAATAAGAGTTGCGTCCGTAATGCAAACTTTAAACTTTACATCGTTTGACCCAGCAATTAAATTAAAGCTCTCTCTCGATCTAACCAATTTAACACTCATTTCAACACCATTAATTAAAAATTTATCTTGGTTGAAAATGTCACCGTGAAGATGACCAATCATTTCTATTTCCTTACTTTCACTAATCAATTCCTGTCTTTTAACAAATCCTATGTTTTTACCATCCGTAGAGTCCATTTTTCCTGCTGTATCATCATACCAAAGACTACAAGTAAGATGAGATTGTTTAGCAGCAGGAGCATAGTTTAAAAGGGTTTCCATGTATGCTCGATATGCATAGGTATTATTAGGTGGTGATACAAGTTTTTGGTTTAAATAAACATCAATTTGACTAAAAAGTGAATGCAGCCTATTATTTACAGGTGCTACTATTGTAGTAGATATCAAGTTAGTTGAATCTTGATTTAATACTTTTGCCTTTATGTGGAGTAATGTATGAGACAAATCTATGTAGTCATCGCCTGTCCCAGGAACTTGAAACTCGATAGGTCCATCATCACCAAGAGATGAAATTGGTTTATAATGAATCCACAATCCATTTTCAATGCTAGTTTATGTAGACGGTAGTGCAAACAAATCCAATTCTGACTTAACGCACTCGCAAGAATGATTATGAAGGAAAGACATATTTAATTTGAAAATATATCTTTGTTATTTTTTGGCTTTAGACCAAGTTTTTTCGCAGCTTTCACTTTAGCAGTTAATGGTGGAATGAACGAGGTCAATCGTTTTCTTTTAGTTTTATACCCAGATCCTGTCATGTCAAATTGATCAATTTTCTCATCAGCCTTTCGTTTTAAATTCGTACTAACTTGCTTTAGACGATCTTTTATTGAGGGTTCCATAGGACGCGCTTGAACCATATCCGATAAAAGTCCTACTCCAGCGCTTAATGCCTCCTTACCAATCACTCGAGCACCACTTGAAAGTAAAGGTAAAACTGATCTAAATAACCCCCCCTAAGAAGCTCCCAATACCATGACCGCGTTGGTATGGTGCACCCTTATAAATTACTCCAACTCCTGACCCAGCTTGGTGTGTATAATAATTTTCATATGGACATTTATGACGATCAAGAAGAGAATTCATTATTATAATTTTCGAAAATGTAGTTTAATACACACAGGTTCCAAACTGGAATGGTATTTTTTGTTCTGTGCTCGATCTTATAACTATTTCCAGCGTATCGAACTCTCTTCGCATAACAGGTAAGTAGTGAGGTTGAGAGAAAACGTGCGTTTTATTTGCACCATAAATGTATTTTGTAGGATCTAATGAAATGACTCTTAGTAAAGGAGTCATAACATCACCCACAATCTGAGGATCGATAATGTCGCAATATATAAAGAGTTGAGATGGTAACCCTAAGTGTAAATTAGCAGGACACTTTCCAAAATTTCTCTCTAGGAGATTTTTATTTGGTTCATAACCTAGTTGTAAACTTAATTTGGGTGATAATGTTACGGAAGTTATATTTTTATCCAAAACAGAAATAGACACAAATTTTGTTATTTCATCATAGCGAAATTTCAAGTTCTCTCCGATACCATTTAACACTATTAAAATATGCTCAACGTTATCATAGTTGGTAGCTGGAATATGTTTTTTGTAGTACACTGTGGATGGTTTATCTTCATTAGGCATTAACATAGATTTTGTAATGTATATAACATTTTCATGATCTTGAACAGTAAACATGGTACATGGATATTGAAACTCGACAACTCCAACCGACCATTCACCTTCTAATTTAATAGCTTTCGGTAATTTCGTTGAAAAATTTGTGGTCTTGTTATCAGGAAAGTATTCCATTGAACTATTGCTGAGCAAAGTTAAATAAAAACTTTCTTTATTCATATTTCTTTTAAACTAGAAGCTAAAATCCAACTGTTAAATTTATCTGGATAACCTTTCCACTTCACTAATACTTCTTTTCTGTTACCTGAGTAACGAGTGTCAAATATTTTATCTATTTTATATTGTGAGGTGGGGTTGTAAGTGATTTTCTGTAATTCTCTTTCATAAAAAGTACCAACTATTGGTTCATTTTGTAAATCTGTATTTGTATAAACAACCCATGGAGATCTATCAATTATTGAAGATATAATAAATATTTCATCACTCCAATTTGATTCATATCCTTTTTGGAAAGCATGTTTATATTTAGTTATTCGAACATAATCACCCACATTGAAATTTGGTTTAGGATTTTCTAAAGAAAGTTTGTTTGACCGTCTTTCATAAAGATTAGTCCAAACTGTCATAATATTGTTGGAATTTACATCACATGGGCACATCTTAATACTAGAGTGAAAGCTGTGATTGTAAGAGTATATTAAATCTTGTAAAACATCTATATATCTATAAGTATTATTATGAGTGAAATAACGCCACATTTTCATTTTTAGTGTTCTTTGAAATCGTTCAACAATACTGGCCTTAATGTCAGGATTGTTAGTGGTATAGTAATTAATCTTTTTTGGATTTAAAGTATTTTGTACATCTTTTGATACAAATTCTGTACCTTTATCAGATTGTATGTGAGTAGGTGTTAAATTACTTTCAGTAAATATACTTTCAAAACATTCTTTAGTTGTTTCTGAGTTTTTCTTTTTCATTGGTCTTGCAAAAGCATATTTACTAAATACATCAATAACACAAAGTATATACTTGAAACCATCATTATATTGAGAATAAGTTCGCATATCACTTAAATCAGCTTGCCACAGTTCATTAATATTTGATAGAATGTACCTATTACGCGGGAATTTTTTTGGAATGGGTTTATGTAATGTGTATGTTTCTTGTGATTTTAACCATTCCTTTACTTGCTTTTTATTCATTTTACCCTTCATGGTTTTTGATAATTTATCAATACTACCAAAACCAGCGGGATTAGATGGATCATAATAAATCCTGTTAATTTCTTCTAGTACGGGGTCCATTTTTCCCACTCAAGCCTTTTACGTATTTTAGTTGTAGACTTTTTATCTCTACTGCTCGGTGTAGAAAACTCTTGAAATTCAATCTCAGAGGGTTTGTTCAGATCTTTTGCTTGAAGTTGGTTAATAAACTCACATCTCTTTGGATTTCCAATATAAGTAAGTGGTACTTTAATATCTTTTAATGCTTCAGCAAATCTATCCCACCCTACTGGATCACTTCTTTTTAAGGGTCTTAGGGAATCATTTATTAAATCAACAATATTACTTCCAGGAATTTTTTCATTATCAATTATGACTGTACCTTCATTATCCCAATGTATTTTTTTTACCTTTACTTGTTTCAACTAAGTTTAATAATGACTGTCCTTTTTTTATTATAAGTTTTTGGTATTAAACTGAGTATTTGAGCTGGTGTGTAAAGTGGATTTTCAACATTTTCTTTACTTTTGATGGATCGATTCTCCTCCAACAAAGATTCAGCATCAACTGAAATTTTTAGATCTCTATCTTTATTTTTAAAACCAATTTTAGACTCGTTTGAATCTTCATTAGATGTATCAGAATAAATTGGTAATCTGAGTGGTTGACGATCCTCTTCGGTAAAATGAAGATATCTTTGCAGTGTTTGTAAATATAACATCCATTTCTTTCGGTCTTCCATCTTACTATTCATAATATTTTGCATTTCAATATCTAATCGAGATAAACTACTACTCGTATTAACCTTATTTTCTTGTTTTAATTTTTCAATCAATCCAGGTTCGATAAGTATCATTTTCTTTGCATTTTCCATGTTAACTGGCTAGTCCACTCACTAATCCACTCAATATTGCACCTAATATTATTGGTAAGAAAGCCCCTCCTTTTTGTATAATTATATTTTTTCTTAGTTTATGTTTACACTTACGCACTAGTTGACGGAGTATATTTTTGTGTTTATTCAATTTTTGTTTATCTTGATCTTTAAGAGGTACTTTTCCTTGTAAAACGTTATGAATACACTCACAAATACAGTTAATTTCTTCTTCATCACACGTTTTAAGTAATGCTCTTTGATATTTTGGTTTAAGCGTATGCAAAGCGTTTAGCAAATGTTTATGCGTTGTGAGTCGACGATGCATCATTTAGCAATGATTTGAAATGTTTGATTCTTGGTGTATTTAAACTCTTTTGTGGGGACGTAGACTGTGCAGAAACCATTAAATGGGAAGACATTTGTCTTGATACGACAAAAATCATTGGTATTCTGTTTTAAATCTACCATTAAATATCCATGCGCCTCTAGAGTTGCATCCCTGTAGGCATCTTCAATAAATTTTGGGTTATCTGGTGACACTTGTCGTGCTAAATATCTTATTTGAGTTTTATCTCGAGGGTTTTTAAAATATATTATATAACTTGAGTTTAAGGATATGTCTCTTTGCCCTTTACCCTGATGAAATAAATTTTGTGTTAAATAAAATACACTAAGATTCCTGTGATGACTACCTTTTGTAAATATATCCACAATTCTTCCATCGGACTCTCTCATTAGATCATCAATAATAACAAGATGTGGGTTTTCACCGTCAAACATATTAACATTTGGAATTCCTTGATGGTAGTTAACATTTGGTAAATTATATAAAGGTTGCATTTCATCAAAGCACCATGTGATCTGATTAAAATCACAATTACATATTTCTGTAACTGATTTTATAAAATTTGTTACAAAATTTGACTTCCCACATCCACTTGGCCCCGCCACAATAGCAGTAAACGGATGGATAAAGTGAAACATTACACACGTCTAAAGTTCTAAGGGGTGAAATAAAAAATGAAAGTGTTGGTGTTAACAATTAATATATATTGCAAACATTATATAAAACAGAATGATCTGTATAGTATTTCTAACACAATTAGTACATCATAATTTTACAATCAACTCAACCTCAAATAAATGCACACATACACACGCAAATATAAACAACAATTAACTTAAATTATTTACAATAAATCAACGATTAAATATGTAATAAACTCTACGTCATATTATACTATTATCATTATTTTACAATCAATACAAATTTTATTTACATGCAGACATAAAATTAAAAACTATCAACACTTAACGCAGTTTATAATGACCCCAAGCTAATGTTTCAATATTATTATCTAAAATATGCCTCTTTGTGTCATTATATGATAAACCAATCTTATTTAATTTTTGTGTAAAAATTGTGTGTTTAATTGATTTAAATCTAAGCATACTATAATATTGCACTTTTTTATTAAATAGAGAAGACTTATAATTATCCATGGTCATCTTTTTAGTGATACATTTATTTACCCCTTTTGCCTTGGCTATAGTCTTATTCTCTAAGTTAAAAGCGTACATTTTGGATCATAAACCCACAAATTCTTTCATGATTTTACCATTATTTTCATCTTTAAAAAAACCTAATTTCTTTTTATTTAATTTTGGATATTCAAAAATATTATTTGCATCATAAGCTGAGGTATCAAAGTATGATGAAAGGTCAGGTTTTATATCAGAGTAAAAACGATACGGATAGTTTAATATGATATATTAAACTATCCGTATATGTATACAATAATTTGATTTTACTAAACTTTTTAACCATATAGTTATAATGAAAATCATACATTAATGTTTTTGAAATATCTAAAATGCAAAACCCTAAATAAATTGGTTTGTTATATATTAACTTTGTTTTTCGCAACTGAACCGCAACTAGGTTTTCCGAAAATACTGAAAGACTATGAAATTGTGGTTTAGCGATTAGATCTTGAGCACCTAAAGCTTTGCCCTGGTTCTCCCAGTGTGTAACTAATTTTATGTTAACCCTTTTTTCAATATTCTCCATAGTCTTTCCGAAGACTGAATTATTCATTAATTTATAAAAATCTTTTTCGAAATCTGATTTTGCTAACGTTCTTAATTTTGTGTTTAGATCTATGTACATCTTCAACCAGCGAGACTGTTTAAATTTTAAAACTCTATGAATTTTAGTTAATTTAACCCCCATTTCTATGCACTGCTTTAAATTTCTGTAATGAATTACATATTCATCTTTATTATTTAAATTTGGGACTAGTTTATTTTCATTAATATTGCCTGCACAAATGTTTTCGGGGCATAAAGGAAAGTCCGAATGTAAATCATGAAGTTCATCTGGATATTCCAAATCAACTTCTAAAATAAAACCGAAGTTCGATGTCTCAGACACATTAAATTCTGTATTCGGATTTACCGATTCGAATCCACCAGTAGGAAGACATTGAGACATAGCCCAACCATATAAATTGTTGGCATCAAAATATGTGATATATGAATTTGGTTTCCCTGCATCATAATCCCCCATATATTTGTTATTAGCTCTAGCATAACGATTACTACATTGAGATACACCACCCATGATACATGATATAATAAATGCAATTTTCTCATAATCTGTTAAAAGTTCTAATTCTATTTTTGTATATTTTAACATTGCATCCCAACTTAAACCAGGTGCTGTGTAATAATGGGCAGGGTCTAAATCATAAGTATTAATACATAACTTTCTAAAGTTTTCAAATACATCGGTTAAAAGTAAAACGTCTGTTTTTAAATACAGGTTTGAATAATCTAGCATATTACAACACCCAAAGTGTTCCCAAACATCTTTAGCATGATTGTAATCATCATTTGAAATATGGGAATCTGTGAGCGAGCTATAAAAAAATTTTTGTTCGGGGGAGCGATGTTAGGCTTAAACTATCATAATTAGTCATAAGTTCATATGGATAAACGCCTTTCCGTTTTAAACGAAAGAAATCTTCATCATTAGGATAATTTCTACGTAATTCTTGAAATTGATCATTACTGAGATTTTTGGCCAATTCTTCTAATTTACATGATAAAAACTTAAACCTGAATCTATGAATCTTAATATAATTTCGTGGTTATTCATTTTAAATTTTTTGGAAAAGGATATATATTTTTCTTTATTTTGAGGGATAACTTCGACTTCACCATCACAAAAGTTTAACGCGTGAACAATAAAATGAGCATCATAGTGACTAAGGTTGTGTAAAAATATTGGTATATAACGAGGTTTCCTGAACTTCGAGCTACATGATTCGTGAGCAACACCTATAAAACTACCGGTGTACCAATCAAAATCATAAAAATGTTCTGCTAACTCTGTTTCACAAATATGACAAATGGTTGCATTTGAAATTTGGTTTTTGTCTTCATTTGTTAGCGGAAGTGGAGGATATTTTTGAAGTCTATTTATTTCTTTGAGATTGTTAGATAAACTTTCCATAAACACTTGTGCACAGTTGGGTCTGCAATACGTTACATATTTTGATAATTTATCATCATATGAACATTTTATATAATAACCAAAACTATGTACTTCATGTTTCTGAATATTGTGTGTGAAAGGTTTGGAAGGATCGTTAGAACATGATTCTATTGGTTTTAAAAAATGCTTCAAAATCAGCATAAACTACGAATGGTATCTTCAACTTTTTTTCATAACTATCAAATTTAATTTTATCATTTGAAATAGGTTGACCAAACCAATTCTTTTTTTTAAAAGTTTCACTGTTTGGTAATTCTGTACAAATGTGGGCACAATCGTATTGTTCATGGTTATTTAAACTTTCCTTAGATGGAAAGTACGAAGTAGACATGCTTCGCAAATGTACATGATGTGACCGTCTTTTGAAATTTGTTTACTAACTATCCGCGATAAATTTTTTATGTAACAATAATGATTTTTTGTATCCTTGGAAAAAAAATAATAAATTGATATGTCTATCTTTACGACACTTTGTTAAAAATAATGGACCTACTATAGAATTACATCGTTTTTCTTTATTATATTCTAACCCAAAAACATTAATACTAATATCATTTAATTTCTCTACTTTTGCTATGTCAGAAATTTTAACTGGAAAGGAAATACCATTAAATTTAAGCTTATTTGCATGTTTAACGTACGATGATACGCGATCCGCGTCTTTGTTTACGGGATATAACGCCGAGAGTAACGCCCATTTAAAACAAAAATAATCCTTGCTTTTTACATTTATAACAGCCTTTTTTAATTTTATGTCACGAGGAAGATCTATGTATGAAGTACCGCGTAGGGGGTTAAATTTATTAACATTCATGTCTATAGATTTTATGTTTTTTAGACTCCATCCACTATCTTTTTTTTCAAATGCACTAATTTTAGTAGTAATTGTATCATTTAAAGATGAAAAAAAATATTTAAGTCATCTCCTTGACAAATAATATAGTTAAGCGTTTGAAAATCGAACGTATCATGAATATCTTTAGTTTGTTGAACAAAATCAGCATGCAATATGAAGTTTACTTTAAAAATTATGTGTTGATGAATACACTCTTGTATTAAAAATAAAATATCATCTTTAATAGAATTTAAAAATAGTTCAGGAGTTTCAAAATTTACCAATGTCGAACTATCTACTCTACTCTTGATTTTATAAGTTAAAATCCTATTTCCAAAAGCAGATTCAATAACACTAACGTTTGATAAAGAATTATGTGAATTTAAAAGATTATTTTTGTGAACATTACTTTTAAAATGATTAGCTAAATACCGTTTCTTGATAAATATATGACACGTTAGACATTCCACTTGATCTTCGTTACTGATACTGTTCCCTGCAGAGGTAGGCGCTTCTGCTTCCGTTGTTGGTTTTTTGATGATCTTGGGTTCTTTGCTGCTCGTTCGCTTCGTTCCTCTTCCAAGTTGTAGTGGTTGACTACTAAAATGTTTAAATTTATTAAAAACTGTACAAGACATTGTGTAAATTATGATCGAAATGAATGTTTATTTTACTTACTTAAACTGTGTTTCAACCATCGCACAGTGATTATACAACTCATCATCATACGATGAATCGAACAGTTGATCCTTCTCCATTTCATCACAAACTTTAGACAACTCCTGATTTAATTCGCTGTTGAATAGTTCCGTATTCTCTTCCATGGTTGTGGAGAAGAAAGCACTGGTGCACACTTCACTGAAGTTTGCCATCCTTATAGTAAAGAAGAAAATAGGTAGCAGAGTAAGTAACAGTTCAGTGTTGGTAGACCAACTGATACCCAAATTTCAAATAATGTCCGATATTTAAGTCTAACAAAGGATTAGAAATAGAATATAATGAGTACACGGAAGTAATTTAAGTAAACAGAATCACATTCACTAATGATGAGCTAATGACTGTCATTGTTAAAAAAAGTATTTTTTAACTTTTTCACTTTCTGCTATTGTCTTTGTAATATTGTATACGAGGGCGTTTGTGTTGTCGTAGATGCTATCCTTATTAGTCTTTACGTAATATTTAATCCTCGTGGAAGCATGTTTCCAATGATCAGTAGTTGGAATCTTGGATAGCTTCTTCATATCGTACATTTCAATTTTGATGAGATGCGTCGCTTGGTCTCCGTCGTCAGAATTAGTAGAAATGTATGATACACCATCTCTAGCGGCTCGTGCTACGGTTGATGATAACAGCTTCCTCTTTTTTATTTTTGATTCAGCTTCAAAAAAATGATCAATCGATTGCGATTTTCTTTTTCCACCATCGCATGTGTTATTATTAATGACGATGTCATCACTCTCTTCTTGAGGGGAGAGTGGCGAGTAGTAATACTGTTTATAGGTATTTTCATCGAAGCTCAATGATTTCTGCAACAACACAGTTATCATGTTAATATCAATTTGTTAACACTTAATCATAAAAATTAAAAAAGCTAAAGTTACAACCTATTAAAGTCCACTGCTGAACATAGGCCTCCTCTCATTTCTGAGAGGGTTTTAGGGCTAGGAAATGTTCGCTGTGATACCTCAATGCGTGTTGGCAAACTTCACATGCCTTCGAAATTTTCTCAGACATGCATTCCTCACGATGTTTTCCTTCACCGCTGAGCACGTGGTAAATCAGCACTTAAAATTGTAATTAACAATTTAATTGGTGCCGGCGGGGATCGAACCCGGGTCGTGTACTATGAATTTTACATTTTGCGCTAACCATCTGAGCTACCACGGCTTAACCATATACACACACATAATATTTAAATATAATTTGTTAACACTAAATCATACACACGTAAGAAAATAACAGAAAGAAAAGTAAGTTTGTCAATAGAATAAACACTTACATCCATGGCCTTTGATGCGTTGAAGTAACACAAACGTAGTATTGATAGATCCACTGCGGTCAAACGACCATACACTAACTCCATGACTGCAGTTGCTTGGTCTTATATAGTACCAGTGAGTAATAATTCTAATCTAAAGAATTTCTGCAGTAGAATTGATAGTATCTTTATGCGTCAACAAGCTTACCTTACATTCTGTTGCTTATCTCTACATTCCTACGTCCTTCCTGTCGTGTCTTGTTCAGTGTATTGGTGACTCAAATACGTTTTGTATAACACAAAGAAAGCAATTTAATATTTAGATATCACTATAATTGATCATTCCTATATTAGTCATTGAGTAGATTGGTACTGTAATAATCTACTAATAGCAGTAATATTATGGATACACTGGATGTACAACAACATCTGAAAAAGATTCACCCCACTCTAGAAAATAATGTTTATGCTGCCAATAAACTACCCATGTACACCCACGTACCAACGTATATAATATGCAATTTGGATACAGATGATAAACCAGGGTCACATTGGGTAGCTTTATATATCGATACGAATGACGTCGGTCAATATTTTGATTCATTCGGACGGGCACCTGTACGATATCATCTAGAGTTTTTTAAAAGAAATTGTAAAAGATGGAACTGGAATGTTGATAGGATTCAGAATGAGTGGACTTCAGTTTGTGGCGAATATTGCTTAATGTATTTGCTATATAAGTTTCAGGGATGTTCAATTCATAGTTTTACGAGTATATTTACAGAGAACACATTGTACAACGATATTTTAGTGGATGAGATGTTTCGCTCCTATTTTATAGATAATAAGTAATAAGATTTTGTATTTCTTAAAAAAAATTTTAACATAATTAGGTAATGTGTTTAAAAGATGGAACTGGAATGTTGATAGGACTTCAGTTTGTGGCGAATATTGCTTAATGTATTTGCTATATAAGTTTCAGGGATGTTCAATGCGTAGTTTTACGAGTATATTTACAGAGAACACATTGTACAACGATATGTTAGTGGATGAGATGTTTCACTCCTATTTTATAGATAATAAGTAATAAGATTTTGTATTTTATAAATAAAAATTTTAACAAAATTAGGTAATGTGTTTTATTGATGATTCAGATTAGTGTTGTAGATAGGAACAAAGGAGTATAATACAATAGCATAAGCCGACCCACACGCTGACGAATAATAGATAATGACGGTAGTCAATCAACAATAGATAAGTAGAGTAAGGACAATGGAGCGCTAATGACGGTTGAGGCTCGTAGCGGATATCAATTAGATAAGAGTTAATTGATCTGCTCATCTCCGGAACCGTGCATCCTACGCAAAAATGGACCGCAGATTCGTGATCAGAGCATGCCAAAACTTTTTTTTTTTTTTTTTAGGATTGTGAGTCGACGAACGTCGTGCGCCAGAACTGGTACAACCTTTCTACAAGTGCGCCAGAACTGGTACAACCTATCTACAAGTGTCGCCAGAACTGGTACAACCTAACTACTAACTTGTTCCAATGCAGCGATGCAGACTTTTGGGGATATACTCTGTCTAACACTTCTTTGCAGTTGGATAGGTTTCGTTATCTGTTTCAATACCCACATCGCCATCGAAGTCTTACTGTATAGAAATTTCAGCATTAATATACTGAAAAATCGACTTAGCATCGCTGAAGGGACTGTAACTCGGCCCAAATTTCGACGCAAATAAGGTTTTCTCATAGTCTCCATATGTATGATAAAGTGGTAGATTGTACTTTTACTACTACCACTAAGAGGATTCTACGCATTACTATATCATTTGCGAAAACCGGCCTATTCGTTAGGTTTGAAGTTATCGATCCCGCGTGCGAGCTAATTTGTAATGACTCTAAAAAACAGCACGTAGCGGCTGACAAGAAAAATAGGTCTGTAGTTCTTAAATAGAGCGTTGTAGCCTGTTTTTTTTTTAAGAAAATGACTACCGCATTTCTGCTTTATTCCTTCGTGATAGTCAGAAGTGCGGTGGTCTCTATAGTGCCACCATGCCTGTCGGTCTGACGTTCCGGATATCTATATAAAGATAATTCTTGAAACTTATACTTATATGTTTGTCTAACGATAATGTGTACAGGTGTCTTAGAACCTCTCAATCTCACTTAAAATCTAAGGGTGAGAGGCAACTGAAATTTTAAGTTCAACCGTTCGGTGTTCTATACCAGTATCGGGAATTGTTGGCGTCTGTTATTATGAAGCTAACCTCATTTTTCTTAGTCGCCTACTTTTGAGGATACGTTTCTGTAAGAGTTCATCAAAAAGAATTCCTCCTTCTCCATTCCAAGCCATTCAATCATTTCAAGCCAACTGCTATATTATCTTTATCTCATCAATTAGCTCTATCTCATTATGTTCTTATTTTAAAAACTATTGTTATTTAATTTTAGTATTTATATTCCTATAGACACACTAATTACTTACGTATCTTTAGTTGATAAATTTTATGTAATAGGTCTCATATAAAGTGAAACAAGCCTAACGACTGGAAGCACTTCTTCGGTTTTTCCCGCTAAAGAAAGCCAAATAACTTTTGTAAACGATTTCTAGCTAAAGCAATTAAAACCCCTTTACTGTTTCATCATGTAAGCATTTTGGAACTTATGTTAACCGTTGCAAAAGTTATGGAATTATAACATGTTTTCATAGTAAGAAATAAAATGCGCCAAACCAATAAAGGCTTAAAACTGTTTTACGTAGACATTTTTAACCTCACCATGCTGATACACGGTAATGCCACGAATTATCTTCGTGAATAACGGCCATAGCAAATGGTTGGTTTTACCAGAAAGTTGAAAAAAAATCTAAGTAGAAATATAATTTTAACTCATTTTCACAAAAAATTGCAGACAACTGGTTTTACCAGTAAGTCCTCGGTAAGTATTATCATTATGCTATTTTAATGATGATTTGGTATATTTTATTGAAATACAAAAAGAATTCTTTCGGGTTCAGATATTTGTTTGTGCGCAATTTATCTATGTAAATCACTTCCACGATGGAATGGATGGATGATCCTCCAGGACATTAGAATATTTTACAAATAGGAGCGAATTAAAAAAAAATGTCAGTAGTAGGACTGCACGTCAGAAGGTCCTGTTGGACAACAGCTCTGTTATTGATACTGAGAATTTTAATAAAATGACTTTTTGACGACAACGAAGGCGTTTAAATTTATGTATTACTGTATGTATCATAACGCAAATCGGAGACGTAGTGCTCCATTGACACCAAATCGAAAATCACTTCCACCAGCTTTGTATTGCACTTATATAATAAAAAATGTACACCAATAGCAATTGGAGATTTCAATTAATGCTTCTGCCGTAGTTATAAGCTTATTTATTTCAAAGCAAAAATTGAGCAGTGAGCGGAGCTCCCATGGTGCAAGAAAACGATTCTTTGAAATTTATCTCCTCCGTAACCCGTAGGCCAATTTTTTCGGCAATATTTGTAGCTCAACGCAGACAAGGTTTGTAAACAATAAAAATCTGAATCTGTCTAAAAGATATTAAAAAATAACCAAAATCTAAATTGTCTATTGTAAAGCAAAAGCGCGCGCTTTTGTAATAATTATTGAGAAAAGAATTTTTAATCGAGAAAAGAATTAATTTAAAACAATTGTAATGTGATTGAATCTTTTGTTGAAATAAAGATAGTTAATATAACTTTAGACTTTTACTCCGCTCCGTTTATAATGCTAGGAAAAGGTTTTACCTTCCCATCTGCATTAGCCTTAGTTAAAAATAATTTAATTGAAAAGAATTTCACTCCGACGTCAGTTGGATGGCATGGATGTGAACAAGATATCTTTCGAAAAACTGAACTTATCATTTTTATTTTTTTATTAGCTTTAGATTCTTTAGGATCTCTTAATCCTTACGATTATTTAGGATCCTTAGGATTTCAATATTGTAAATTGACAATATTTTTCGGTAACAAAATACGAAGCACCGGTATCAAGCAGTCAAAAAAATCGGGTTGATTATACAGAAACAATTTTTTATAGCTTTCAACGAAATAGGTGTTTCGGTAATTAATAAAAGTAAATTGATTATTTAAAACATTTACATGAGTGTTCGAGGTGTGCATTTTTGGATTTTCCAAAAATTGTTGTTCATATTATTTAATTTTATAAAATTGTTCATACTTAGGTAAATGATATTTTTATAATATTTTGATTTAGCGTTATATAACGGATTTGATATTGAATATATTCATAAAACTTTGAAATATTTTTATTTGGTATTGAATAATAGATTTGGTACTAAATATAAACATATCATAATTGAAGTGCTTGTAGTAAAATAAATGTTATCGTTTCCGTCACAAACTATTAAAAAAATTAGTATATACTTAGGCCTCCCCCATAGATGCCTGCCTTATAAGGGGAGTATATGTCACAGGTGCCACGCTTGGCAAGTGGCAATGAAAAAAAGAAAAATAAAACGTTTTTTTATAAGTATGAATTACGAGCACACAGTCCACCTTATGTTAAATAAATGCTGTGGCCCATAGACATTTAAATATATATACACATACATTTACCTTCGATTGCAGATTCATTGTCACCCCTGAGGACTAAGAACGCCACGTTTCCAGTAAAAAGGGTCTCCAGTTAGTATAGAGATACTCACCATATGAAAAACAGCAGTAATAATTATTTACGCTGTTATTCTATGAGAGCGTGTTCCCGGTCGAGCAGAGCCATTCGTGCTACAACCATAATATAACTGCATCATGGCTCTACCACGTATAAATAGTTGTCATTAGGAGGACGTTGCTGCACATCTCCTGGTTTTTTCGTCTCCGTCTGCCACTTACGACATTCACGAGAAGATATGCGGTAGTGGATATTCTTAAACCGCCACTACACGGTCAAACTAAAAATTTTAAAATGGTGAACGCATAGGACCACGAATTACTATGTAGGTACTGTAGCCGACCAGTTGTAGCAGTACAATTTCTTGATTAGTTATTGTAAAATTAGCTCGAAAATTCGTTCAACATTAAGTTAAAAAGTAAAAGTTACAGCCCACTGCTGAGCACAGACCTCATCTCATTTTTGAGAGGGTTTTTAGGCAAGGAAATGCCGCCGCGCTGCCACTATGCGTGCTGGCGAACTTCACATTTCATCTATCTAAAATAATATCTATAATAATCTTATTTTTCAGGCATGCAGATTTCCTCATGGTGTTTTCCTCTACTGCTGAGCACGTGGCAAATCATAGAGGCCGTTATAGCTCAGGGCTAAGCGCTCTCTGTAAATTTCACAGTACATGAGCACCCAGGGTTTGATCTCCGCCAGCACCAATAAAATAGTTAATATAATAGGTTTTTTTAATATAGAATAAGGGTGACAAACGAGCACACAATCCACCTGATGGTAAGTGGATGCTGTGGTCCATAGACATCTCTAAATTTATCCTCGATTAAGAATCAAAACGCAGATGCGTAGTCACCCCTGAGGACTAAGATGGAATGCCTCGTTTCCAGTAAAAAGGGGTCTCCAGATCCTTACACTCACCATATGAAACACAGCAGTACTAAGCTGTTATTTTACGCTGGTATTCTGTGACAGCGTAGTTCTTCCCCGGTCGAGCCAACCCTGCAGCGTGGCTCTATATATACCACGTATAAAAATAGTAAATAGTAAATTTCGTTTAACGTAACAAAACGTAAACTTTGATGAAATAGTATAAACCCGATGATAAGTAGATACTGTGGCCCATAGACATCCCTACATTCATCCACGATTAATAATCAATATGCCTCATTTTCGATAAAAGGGTCTCCAGTACTCTCTATAGTATAGAGATATGAGTATAGAGTCAAATAGATAGATATAAAGCCATACAAAACCTACTTTACGCTGGTATTTTGAAGAGCGTGGAGCCGCCTCATTCGTGCTACGACCCTAATACAGTGGAATCTCTATAACTCGAATGTTAAAGGAAATGCAAATAAATCGAGTTAACGAGTTTTCGACTTAACAAGAACTTCGAGATACATATGATTTAACTGCTGAAATTTCGACTTACAGAGGCGCGATTTCTAAGTATATTTTTGGATTTTTAGAGTCGAATTTGAATAACAATTCCACTTAAGTTTCATAGTATATAATTTTTACATATTGAAACAAATTACATATTAATGAATTAAACTGTACACTAAAAAATCCGTTATCATCTTTTGATTTAAACTATTTGCAGATTTTTCATCAATTATTTTTTCAAGCTCAGCTAAAGCCAAAATAAATACTGATGGACAAGCTCCGCTAAAAGTAATCGTGTCCTGTGTCAACAAGGAACAAACATAATGTTCACAGCTGTGTTACTTAGAAAGTTTTATGAATGTATTCATTCATTGCACGTGTATAAGACAAAAACAATAGATTAGAAGCCCCGAATCCGAACATTCATTTTGGATTTTATTGCTATTAATTTGGGGAATTCCAAGTACGACTTTTTACGACATTTTAACTACGACTTACATAGTCTTCTTTTTGAAATTCGAGTAATAGAGTATAAATATGTATTATCGATACTTCGTAGGGAAATAACATTTTGTTCGAGTTACGAAGTCTAAATAACTCGAGATACCGAGATGCGTATTTAGGGGTTCAGCGGATTGGAATGGCAATTTTTTTCGACTTACTGAGGATTTCGACTTCACCAGGTTCGAGTTATAGAGATTCCACTGTAACTACGGCATGACAATGACTCTATCGCGTATGCGCGGTTTCACCAAGTATGATTTCTCATATTTCTATTTAGTAATAATAACACTGAAACATACTGCGTGAATAGTTTATAAAGCTATGCATATAGGTAAATATAAATCTACAACGACATCTCATAACTAGAGGAATAATATAGAATTGAAAAAATCAGCAATATGAACGCTGACCTAAATGAATGTAAAATGTAGTAGATTCTCTAAATATAAGTACGTACATTCTAGTCGTCGATCTTGGCAGTCCCAGAAGTCGTATATTTATAAACGATAGACTTAAAGAATGGCTCAGTGTTGCGTGCACGGAAGCGGCGTCCGAATCGCACGCTTAGCCTTGCATCAATTTTCGCGTGTTCAAACGCAGCCATCGTTATTAAGGTTTCCTGTAACTGTTATGCGTTATTTGTCCAAAGGTAGCTACGAGAGTTTTATTATGGAACATGACAATGATTTTGAGGTACTTTTGATTGTTTGATTATCTTTTTTGATTAATTAGGGTATTGTTTGTTTTATTTACCAATTCTATGCTTGTGAGTACAACAAATATTAGTAAAAACCAATAATGTTTTCTAAATATTTATTTAGAATTCTGTTTCAATTATAATATAAGGAAACCACATTGACTCAAAAATCTTATTACTCATGACTTCTGAACTTGTTACAACAATGGAATAAAAATAATGCCAATGCCATTAAAATGAGGCACGCGCTTATTGCTAAGTCAAATATTGAATTCAATTTTAAAAATATTGAATTTTCACCTAAATACTTATTCGTAATTTAAATACTTTTCTTGGCTAGCTTTTACTAAAATATTTCAATCATGAATTTCACTAATTATATTTTAATTTGAGAATATTACCTATTCTAAAGGTTAATTTTTTAAAGTTGTTTTGATATTTTCAAAATAAATAACTTTAAAATAATATGGATTTATTCGCGTGTAGTGGGCTCCGTGGGTGTCGTAAAAGCCGACAGAGGGAAATGAAATGAAACAGACACATGGTCTTTTGATAGGCTATCGAATGATTGCATAAGTGAATTAATTTTTGTTTTTAAAGGTATTGAGGCCTATGGCTAACATAGAATTAATGACTTCGAAATACTTATAAGGCATATCAGAGTAATATGTTCACCTTAGGTAAGCGTTGCTGCCCTATAAAACTGAAACTAGGAGGGGACAAACACAAAAACACAAAGTCGTACACTACAACTAACATATTAAGAAAAATAATAGCAAACAAGCTTTGACAATAATTAGGAACACTTAGAAAAATTAACTTAAAAAAACTAACTACACTACACCATACTAAAATCGACTAAAATATATACTATAATGTCAACTGTTAAAATGGCGTCGATAAAGCAGCGCCTTTTTGACCCTTTACTATTTGATTGACTGATGAAAAGCTATCGTATCACAAAGGCATCTATGCAAACAAGGCTGTAGTTTTTGAGTTACAAGAAAGTGACCATATTAAGTGGATGACCATATTATCCTCACGTACTGTATATACCATTTATTTGCCAATTTTGCTAAAAGAAAAACATCCCTTCCCTAAATTCAGATCTGATGAACGTCATACTAGAACTGTAAGTGTTTTAAATTAAAAGAAACAAATTTAGTAGCGTACATTACTTAATATAAAAAAGTCTCATAACCGCGTCTGTTTGTGAACTCGCCTTTAACATTAAATGGATGTATTATGTTTTTTTTTAAATAGAATAAGCGTGTCAAACGAGCAAACAGTTTACCTGATGGTAAGTGGATGCTGTGGCTCATAGACATCTACATTTATCCTCGATTAAGAATCAAAATGCAGATGCTTATTCACCCCTGAGGATTAAGACGGAATGCCATGATTTGAGAAGAGTTTCTTGAGGAATTTTAGTGTTTTTTCAATGTTAGGATAGTGGAGAAATTTTCGTTTTCGTTTTGTAACACGAGTGTGGATTATAATTAAATTATAATTAAACTATCTTATCCCCTACACTCATAGCTGCTCGGTGGGACGGCAATCAAACATGAATGGAGACACATCAGGTGCTGGATGAACGGCTATACGTGCTTTTCCAGGTCGACTACTTCCTGACTTCGTGTTTTGTGGCATTCCTTCAAAGAGACCTACGTTAATTAAGTGGACTTGTGAAGACCTGCAATGATGATGCTCTCGTCCTCATCATCCACTTGTCAGTCTACAGCTGAACTTGAGCTTTTTCTAAGATAGAGAGGATTTACCGCAGTCATGTAATTTTAACCTTCCTCGTATTTGTGAAAACTTTCCTAATCTATTCTTATGCTTATATTTACGAAACAAAAAAGCACAGAGCTGTAAAAATAATAATTATCGCGGCTTAATTAAATAATTAAACTAGGCGAAGGGCTCCCAGGTACTTACTAAGATCCCTAGCTTTCAAGAAACTAACCAGAACCACAACGTTCTAGTGAGTCTGAATATGTACGTGTAAACCCTTGCTGCGGTTAGACGATCCGTGTAAAGTCAACATTATGGGTTTGATCATCAATACATGTGGTATTTTAGATTTTCTGTACGTTTTTAACGCACAAGGAAGTATTTTCTACGCTTGACTTGTTTTTCATTTTGATCTTAAACACCACTTTCATTTCATAAAAATCTATACAATCAATCTCATTATAAAATGAAATATTTTCTTACATCTCATCTCATCTTTCACTTCATTTCTTTGCTATTATAACACAGATTTGGTAATTGGTGGAAAAATATACGTAAAATTTTTGTAATCATTAAAATAAATAATCCTGTATACGGGTCAAACATATATAGGATTATTTATTTTAATATGTAGAGACATATAATAAAATCGTTAAGATTTTTTGTAATTAAATCTATGTCTGTGCCTGTGAAATCTGTGTCAGGGGCGGTACGTCCAATATTGTATATAAAAGGCATTCTACACGGTCGGGACCAACCACCAACCGTCGTGACCTTGGTCGAGTTGATGTAAAAATGGACAGTGTAGACATCGGTTGTCTGATCAATATTTTGTTTGATGTCCGACGGCCTTGGTCGAGAGCGCATCGCTCACGACACGTCGGGTCCGTGGTTGACCCCGACCGTGTGGAAAGCTGTCGGGTGTCGGCTGACGAGAGCGCCTCAGTGCGCGCTTGGCAGTCGTCGCGGGGTATATTAAACATGGTAGCAATTTCAAGTAATTCATTAAGAAGGTCTTGATCCATTCTTAGAGAATTTCGAAAGACTTCAGAATCAAGAATCCTTGAACATTTTTGATTATTTGTGGCAAAGGAATTACTTTGAACAATCTCAATATTTTGAGATTGTTCAAAGTAATTCCTTTAGCCACAGTTTCATCCACTTTATTTTTTTCATTGTTTTTCTTCTTCACTCAAGCTTAAAAAAGTTATTGCCACACCGATCTTTTGTTGCTTCGAAAGGCAAGAAACCGTATTCTTTACGCTTTGAATGCTGTAGAGAACTGACAAGATGAATCAACCACCCGACCGCGTAGAACGAATACAAAAATCGGTTGACCTGACCAAGAACACGATGGTCGGCGGTTGGTCCCGATCGTGTAGAAGGCCCTTTAGGAAGCATAACCTATTGTAAGGATATACAACTAAAACTTACACATACATTTTTATACGTGGTAGAACCACGCTGCAGCTATATTAGTTGTAGCACGAATGGTTTGACTCGACAGAGGTAGGACCACGCCCTCACTGAATACCAGCGTAAAATAGCAGCATATATCTACTGTGTTACGTATGGTAAGTATAGAGAACCTGAGACCCTTTTATTGGAAACGAGGCATTCCATCTTAGTCGTCAGGGGTGACAACGCATATCTGCATTTTGATACTTAATCGAGAATAAATGTAGGTATCTATGAGCCACAGTGTCCACTTACCATCGGATGGACTGTGGAATCCTTTGTCACACTTATTCTATTTAAAAAAAATCTTTTTGGCTGTTTCAAATTTTACACCATTTGAAATGTGTATTTTCTGAGTTGGATCTCTATTGTCTCTATCATCTGTATTGTTTTTATATATAAATGTGCATTGTTTATTTATGGCAATTTTATTATATGTCTCACTGGGAACTAATGGGAACAGGCCTTCCCTTATTTCTACGAGCAAATACAATTTGGCCCCTGCGCTGCTCTTAACTTAGTCAATAAAATTACTTTACTATTAATTACTTATTTTACTTATAAGTATATCGGCGTTAGTCATATCAGCGATATAAGTTGAAACTAGACGTTTCCTACTAGACGAGCTTTGTTATGGCCTTGGAAGTTTTCAGCTAGGTTAAGGCGCGATAGGCCACCCTGAAGCCGCGGACTCCTAGTTTATCGGATTAGAAAAAACTATTTTCGAGCTAAGGAAAAAACTAAATTTAAATTTAAACTAAATTTAAATGAACTAATATTTACTTGCTATATACTCCTGCATCTTGTATAATCCTGCATCTTGTAGAGGAATATTACACTTGATGGATGGTAAAAATTGACTAAGCTTTTTCGGCGGATTTTAGTATGTTTACATAATATACTACACGCCGCGTAATATGTTTGTAAAAAACTTTGACAATAAAAGTTAAAACAGTTTTGATAGTAACAAATATATAAGTAGGATAGTAGATACTAGATACATGCTTGTGCGTATGAAATCGCGGGCAGATAAAGATTAGTTTATGTTTTACAGCTACTATCATCATCATCATTACAGCCCTTCACAAGTCCACTGCTGAACATAGGCCTCCCCCAAGTAATGCCACAAAGCACGGTCCTGAGCCACCTGCATCCATCGACTTCCTGCATGTCTTACCAGGTCGTCACTCCATCTAGTGGGGGTCGCCCTACACTACGCCTACCGGTACGAGGCTGCCACTCGAGAACCTTTCTTCCCCATCGGTTATCGGTTCTTCGAGCTATATGGCCGGCCCATTGCCACTTCAGCTTACTAATCCGTTGGGCTATGTCGGTCACTCTGGTTTTACTGCGGATATCCTCATTTCTGAGTCTATCACGCAGAGAAACTCCGAGCATAGCCCTCTCCATAGCTCGCTGAGCGACCTTAAGCGTCCTCATACGGCCAGCAGTGAAGGACCACGTCTCAGATCCGTAAGTCATCACTGGCAACACGCACTGGTTGTACAATCTAGTTTTTAGAGATTGAGGTATACCTGACGAAAAGATATGCCGTAATTTCCCGAACGCTGCCCAGCCGAGTTGAATCCGTCGATTGACCTCTCGGTCGAAGTTGGACTTACCTAGTCGGACTATTTGTCCCAGGTAAACGTATTCGTCAACAACTTCGAGCATAGTGCTCCCAACAACTACCGGCTTAGGTGTGACATGGACATTGAACATGATCTTTGTTTTGTCCATGTTCATCTTAAGACCTATCCGTTGGGAGGCACTATTGAGGTCATTGAGCATAGTGCTTAAGTCCTCCAGCGATTCTGCCATAAGGACTATATCGTCGGCAAATCGAAGGTGAGTGATGTACTCGCCATTGATGTCAATACCGTATCCTTTCCAGTCCAGTAGCTTGAAAACGTCTTCCAATGCAGCGGTGAAGAGTTTCGGGGATATAACGTCACCCTGTCTTACACCTCTCTGCAGTTGGATAGGTTTCGAGCTCTGGTTCTGTACTCGGATAGCCATCGTAGCCCTACTGTACAAACACTTCAACACTTCGATATACCGACAGTCAACTTGGCACCGCTGAAGGGACTGTAGCACCGCCCAAATTTCGACGGAATCAAAGGCTTTCTCATAGTCCACATACGCCAGGCAAAGTGGCAGATTGTACTCTTCAGTCTTCTGTACAATCTGCCGCAGGGTATGTATGTGGTCTATGGTACTGAAGCCTTTTCGGAAAACCGGCTTGTTCGGGAGGCTGGAAGTCGTCAAGTCTGCGTGCGAGACGATTCGTAATGACTCTCGAAAACAGCACGTAGACGCGGCTCAGAAGGGAAATCGGTCTGTAGTTCTTTAAGAGAGCGTTGTCGCCTTTCTTAAAGAACAAGACCACCGCACTTCTGCTCCACGCCTCTGGAGTAGTGCCACCATGGAGGACGGAATTGAAGAGCTTCTGAAGGACTTCAAGTACCGGTGTTCCACCCGCTTTCAGAAGCTCCGCTGTAATTCCATCCTCGCCTGGGGCCCTGCCGTTTTTAAGGTGCTGGAGAGCCATTCTAATCTCGCTTAGACTGACGTCCGGGATATCATCGGAATAGTGTCGGATAAGACTTGCTCTTGGATCGTTACTCACACTTGCGTGTGGCTCCAACGATGATGTGTACAGCTGCCCATAGAACCTCTCAATCTCACTCAAAATCTCAGGTGTCCCGGAAACGATGTTGCCACACTCAGTCTTCAGCCTTGACAGTTGGCTCTTTCTGGCAGACAGATCTCTGGCAAAGACTTTGGAGCCCTGGTTCCGCTCGATCGCTTCTTTAATACGAGAAGTATTAAAGTTGCGTAAGTCTCGCCGCATGCATTTGGAGATCTGTCTGTTCAGTAGCCTGTATGCTGTCAAATCTGTTGACGATTGCAGCCTCATCTCCCGTCTAACAGCCATGAGATTAAGAGTGTGATCGGAGAGTTTTTGTGTTCTTCTGCGGCGGGTCTTGCAGAACTTAGCTCCGACCGCATGGACAGTTTCCACGAGCTTGTCGTTCATATCGTCCACTGCATTGCAATCTTCTAGGCACTGGAAGCGGTTACGTAACTCGAGCTGAAAGGTTTCGGGATTCTGGATTAGAGCACGAGGGGGACGGAGCGTTGACTTCATTAGACGAGACCTCTCCAACTTAACGTTTAGGTTCAGTGTGCCTCTAACCATTCGGTGATCGCTGCCAGTTTTCACCCTTGCGATCACTGAGACATCACTGAACAGTTGGCGTCTGGTCGTCATAACGAAGTCAATCTCATTTTTTGTCGAACCGTCGGGGCTCGACCGGGTCCACTTCCTGTGGGGCCGCTTCTGGAAGAAAGAGTTCATCATAAAGAGTCCCTCTTTCTCCATAAAGTCGGCCAGCTGCTGGCCCCTTCGGTTCCGTTGCCCTACTCCAAATTTCCCTACCTTCAGCTCACCGCTTTCTCTTGTGCCCAGTTTTGCGTTGAAGTCTCCCATCAACACCTACTATAAAATAAACTAATCTTTCATAGGTGTTAGAGTCGCGCTGTAAGTCGGTTTCTTTACTCATGTGCTCTAAGCGTATTGAAACCGCAACACCAATGAGTCGGTTCGACCGGCGAGGATTACGCTTGCGCAGGACACCAGCGTAAAAGTACATACACTAGCGTAATGCTACTGTATTCCTTATGTTCGTTAATAAGAACTGGAAACTTACTGGTTACGAGGTATTCCATCTCAGACAAGGGTAATAACACATCTGCTTTGTGGTTCTCCTTCCGCTTAAAATCAGGTGAGACACGTGCTTGATTATCACCCTTGTATAAAGGAAAAAGAAACTACTATTACTAGAATTTGTGTAGCATGCAAGTAGAACGTTTATATGTTTCAACCGATTTAAAAAAAGGAGAAGGTTTTTGATTCGACTTAATTTTTTTTAGTTAAACCGATTTTGATTATTTTTTTATTTAAAAGATGTTGCTTCTCATGTGGTCCCATATAAATTTGATCAAGATCTGATTAGTAGCTTCTAAGTTATTCTGAATAATGCGTGTTTAATTGACTTCGAACACATTGACGATGTTCTCACTTTATTTATATTATTCGGTTGTACAATTTTTTTATTTTATCACGGTTTAGTTAATTTTTTGTTCGTAACAACACTGTTCTTCAATTAGTGCTAAGATAAAAATTAATGCTGAGTAAAATATTCCAAGTAAATCTTTAAAATAGCTTAGGGATAGGGATCGTCCATTAAACACGTGAGGCTCAAAACGGGGGGAGGGGTTCGTATAATATCACGAAATATCACAAGGGTGGAGTGAGAAAGCTGTAGTGAGATATCACGTGTATTTATTTTTTCGTTAACGCGCCATTTATAAACTGAAAAGTGGCGCGAGATCTTAACTCAACGTTGCTTGGCAACAATTCCCCCGCCCGACACTTCCTTCTTACCCGATTTTGCTGTTGTCCAGTGGCTTATATATTCCAAAGCCTAAAGAGCATGATGGCAAGAAATTTGCTACATTTCTTATGCGTCGGTCTCTTGGAATTACCCCGATGGAACGTTGATCTTTAAAAAAAGCTCCCAATCCACTTGGTTCAACATAAAAGTCAATCCGTGGCCCGAGGACAATGTCTATTAAATATATTCATGTAAGCGTACAATTATGTTTTTTACATGATTTGATTACGCCTTCCCTTTATTATTTTTATAGCAGCCAAAAACAACCTGCAACCTTAATATCTGTTTGGATATTTTTATAACCGTCCTTAATTTTCCAGAATTAAATTAGATTATACCTGTATTTCAAATAGTATTTTAAAAAATTTTAAGATACCAAAAATAATAGTACTAATAATGCCCAAAAATACACGTGATTTTGGGTAGGGCGTAGTCGAAAACCTCAACACATATCACCAGGAGGGGAGGGGGTTAGGAATTTGTTAAAAACATCACGCGATTGATGGAATTTAAAAGTAGGACAACTCAATATTAATAAAACATATTCAATTCGTACCGGGAGCTATTCTACAGTTCACACTAATATTTTTTTTAGGTCCGAGAGTTTGTCCATTTACGGTTTGTGTTTGTTTGTGAGGTGTTTTTGCGACACAGGAGAAATCGTATTTGTTTCTAAAAAAATATATCAATAAAGAAATATATATATATATATATATATATATATATATATATATATATATATATATATATATATATATAACTCCCGTGGTAGCTCAGATGATTAACGCTCGCTGTAAATATAACAGAATGCGAGGAACCCGGGTTCGATCCCCACCGGCACCAATGAATTTGTGCACGTGCTCGGCGGTGAAGGAAAACATCGTGAGGAAACCTGCATGTCTGAGGAATAAGAAAAAAATATTTCGAAGACATGTGAAGTTCGCCAACACGCATTGGGGCAGCGCGGCGGACGCTTCCTTGCCCTAAAACCCTCTCAGAAATGAGGGGGAGGCCTGTGCCCAGCAGTGGGACGTATATAGTCTATACGGACGTATATATATTATATATATAACTCCAGTTCAATGCTAGTTCAGCAAAACTGCAATTGTAACTTGCTGATTTACCAACTTCAACTACCATGAATAACTTACATGTTTAAAGATATAAGTATAAATATATACTAAATTAAGAGTTAGGATCATTAAGAATATTTTAATAGTTATTAAACAATATCGCATCAGATATCTGTCTGTGACATATAGGTTTTTTTCTTATGCATCACAAAAGAGCAATGAAAACACTGATCTGACATCACTGCTACGTAAGACAAACTGTTATCACAAGATGGTGTATTTATAATTTTTTATAATACGTCGTAAAGGTAAACAGTGTTTTATTAGATAAGAGCCTCGCGACTGCGGGGCAGGGGAATAGTTCGCGCCTGCGCGTTTTAAATATGGTGTACAGTAGGGCGCTGTCCGGCTCGTTTTCTACCGTCAGCTACAGCTATGAACAGCCGTCAGGTTCGCCGTCTCGTCGCCGCGCGATCCTTACTCAAGCAGTTTCCAAAATGTGTCTGCTACCGACTTTATAGCCAAGTGGGGCCAGTATATGTAATAGACCGACCTGTGAGTGTCTTATGTGTTTCCATTTAATGTGCTTCTCAAACAATGCCTATGGAAATTCTACTGTGGCGTAACATTTAGGATAATCACATTAAATTCATCTCCGTTATATGTTGTGATGGTACATGTTAAAGATAGAATAACCTTATTCTAATATTGTTTCAGAAATGGCGTCATTCCACACCGAATTTCTACGCTGCTCAGTGTATAGACATGAGGTGAGTTACGTATTCTTTCTCGTACATGAATAAATATGGTATAAATAGAACTAAAGTTTATAACCATGACGGCCTAAGTAGAGTAGGCCATGTTAGAAATCAATTGTTTCTAATGATACACATCGTTTTCTATTGATCAGTGCTAGACGTCCGTCGTCATCGTTCTCGAACTTGGCGGCGCCGTACGTTGAGTGCCTGGTCAATTGGCCCTTGACATTTGAACGCACATACAAATTTATTTTCACGTAACCATATACGCAAATAAAAGAAATATATTGAAATATTTTACTATCAATCAATAAAATAACTCACGTATATAGTTCAAAAGTTAACGTATGGTTTAACGTTTCATGCTGCAGAACCTATTCGTTCGTGCACAACCTCGATCCAGTACAGTGAGTATAGGAACCTTTGCATACTAATTGAATTGGAAGATGGCTTTAAAAATGTCTAATATATTATTTTTGCAAATTTTTATTCATTTATTAGAGTACTTTTAGCTTTAGTGTTTTTTGCTCCTTAACCCTCATGCAAACGACGCGAACTGTAACGATGTTTTATTTATTGATTAACGGCCGGATTAAGAGTGTCAGGTGATTTTCAACAGCTGTATGAAGAATACTTGCTTGTGTACAGCTATGTACTCTGAAGAAAACGTCAACGACACACCCGCTCACTACGTCACACACACGATAAACGATAATATTATATTATTAGATCATGACGAAGGATGCGCAGATACATTCACTTGGAAAATTCATGCAACAATATTTATATAAAACATTATCGTTTTGTGGAGTGTGCTAACCGCTTGTACCTATAAACATCATTAGTTTATATTTTAATGCATGATTCGATCGTCACATGAATACGATATGACAGGCATACGATATTGATTGATATCATTATTTCTCAGGGTTCGGGAAGGGTGTCATAAAAATGCTGACGATGTGTTGTTTGATATGTTCAAAAATGATGACACAGGACTTCTTCCAGTTGGAAAATTTTTAGCTGTAAGTATTCATTAAATTTTCATATAAAAAATAAGAACCGGCCAAGAGCGTGTCGGACCACGCTCAGTGTAGGGTTCCGTAGTTTTCCGTCCGTCACAATAAGTGTTCCCACTTATGAGTTTAAAGGTGGGTATCCATTATGTTCGCGCTCCAGCAGCGCTCCGCGCTCCTGCAACTGCTCCCGGTAGTGGGTACTGTTGTTTCCATCCTAGTTCAAAATGATTTTCCTAGAAATTCCTTATAAAGTTCTACTTTTCAGATTTTTTTCATATTTTCTAAACTTATGGTTCAAAAGTTAGAGGGGGGGGGGGGACACATTGTTTTTTACTTTTGGAGCGATTATTTCAGAAATTATTGACATTATCAAAAAATGATTTTTGTAAACCCCTGTTCATTTTTAAATACCTTTCCAACAATATATCACACGTTAGGGTTGAAATTAAAAAAAAAATCACTTCCCATTTTACATATAGGGGGGCTACCCTAATAAAACATTTTCTTCCAATTTTTATTTTACCACTTTGTTGGCGTGATTGATACACATATTGGTACCAAATTTCAGCTTTCTAGTGCTAACGGTCACAAAGATTAAGCGAGGACGGACAGACGGACAGACAGACATGGCGAAACTATAAGGGTTCCTAGTGACTACGGAACCCTAACAAGATATTATTAAGACTTATTTATTTTTATAAAGTTCTTGACAATACTTTATACGTGGTAGTTATATACGTGGTAGAGCCACGCTGCAGCTATATTATGGTAGCACGAATAAATCGGCTCGACCGGGGAAGGACCACGCTCTCACAGGATACCAGCGTAAAATAGCAGCTTAATACTGTGTTTCGTAAGGTGAGTGTAGTTATCCAGAGACCCTTTTTTACTGGAAACGAGGCATTGCATCTTAACATCTTAGGGTTGACAACGCATCTGCGTTTTTATTCTTAATCGAGGATAAATTTAGATGTCTATAGGTCACAGCGTCCACTTACCATCAGGCGAACTGTGTGCTCGTTTGTCTCCATTATTCTATAAAAAAAAAAAAAATTCTTTACCCACTAAACTTCAATTATTCTTTATTATATATTTTATAAGATTTAGTATTTTTTTAATATCCACTGCTCTATGCCATATCATCTTATGGTCGTCGAGGAAACGGAGAGAAATGAAACAGGATATGAGCAGTAGCAACTTCCTGATAACAGCTCAAAGTGTAATACAAAACGCCAAAGGTGGGGTTGCCAACCGGCCCAGCAAGCGTGGCAAATGTCCCCCCAATGAGGCAATTTATGGAGGAGGCCTATGTTCAGCAGTGGACTTCAGTTATGTTATAATAATGGCGATGAGGTAGTAAGAACCTGTAACTTAAAGTGCATCTATAAATTATAAAAAAAAAAAAATTAAAGCAAACAAATGTATTGGATTTAGTTTTGTCAAAATAATGTAAAATTACATTTATGCTCTGTGATACAATGCTATAATTCAAAATATATAACGCAGTATTTATTTTCAGGCTCTAAGAACAACTGGAATTCGGAAGAATGACCCACGTGTTAAAGAAGTTATGCATAATTTATACAAAGTTCATAAGGAATCCAACTTCGAAGGTGGCTCCCCGGAGACTTTAAAATTAGATAGAAAAACATTCAAGGAAGTTATTGCCCCGAATATTGTTTTGATTACAAGAGCTTTCCGTAGTCAGTTCGTCATACCAGATTTTCAGGACTTCATTAAAGACGTAGAAGAAATTTATTGGACTGCAAAAAGTAATACTGATGGCAAAGTTGCCAGCTACATTCCCCAACTTGCTAGAGCATCGCCAGAAAACTGGGGAGTTAGTGTATGCACGATCGACGGACAAAGATTTTCAATTGGTAAGAAAATAAATTCTATAACATTTATAATGACAGACTATGAATTACACTTTTTTTATGAAAACTGAAGTGGTAAACGAACTTATAGGTAAAGTTAACGCTAAATATGATATGTCACCTGTAAAAAAAAGATGGAATACCTTACAACCTGCAACATAAATACTATATATTGGCTCTGTATACCCTTCAGACTAGAATAAATCAGTGCACGCTCTGCTGCACGGAAGTAGAAGTAGATAAGAGGGCGGTACTTCCCCAACTCAGGGTTACTAGGCAGAAAAAGCAGTCCTACCACCTAAAGGAGTTCTACCACGTAGAGGAATCCCGCCACCTACAGGAAACCCATGAAAATGTTGTTTTAATTATTTTTTAATTTTAATTTATGTAAAGACTGAAAAACCGTGTTTAAAAAAATATTGTATAAAGTTTACACTTTTTCTGAAACTAGGTATTTTATATAAAAGAATAATTAAATAACTAATTAACGATTATGACTACATAACGATTTCTTACTTAACACAAATATAACATCTTATTTACTTCTTCTTCATGAGCGTAAAAGTCTTCTACTGGAAATGAGATTCTTCCGGCGTAGGGAGAATTTTCCCTTGATAAGCGGAATAATGTTCACAGTAGGGCATTTTATTTACACCTAACGTAAACGCCATCTAAAAGTCAAAAGTACTTTATTTAATATAGGCCTATTATAAAGGTCATATTATGAATGTCAGAATCTACCATCAGCTTAAAAATTAGGACCTCCAGAGGAACCAAAAAATTGGAGGTTACTTTTCAATGTCGTTTCAGTATCACTATCAATTATTTTGATAGTACGATTTATTTTATGTTTTTAACTATTATTATATGATTCATATCAATTGAAAAACATTAAGACCTTTCGGTTGTTTCCGTAGTTGCCTATATACGTCGCATCCAGGGGACGAGATCTTATATAATTTATTCTATTCATACATTTCGTATTTTTAGGTGACGTGACTGTGCCATTTACTTTACAATCGTGTAGCAAACCTCTAACATACGCCATGGCTCTAGAGACTTTAGGCTCTGACGTGGTTCATAAATACATTGGCACAGAGCCCAGCGGGCGAAATTTTAATGAACTAGTCTTGGATTACAACAGTAAGTAAATAACATCTATACACAGCCCTGAAGGACACTCGTATGTTGATACATTGTTCAAACTTCAAACAACTCATCTAACCATAAACAATATGTTACTATGTTTATTTAGTCAATACGACGTTTGCCAAACACATGATTTATCTACGTTGTAGATGTTTGTAATAATATTGTTTTTCTCTTTTTTTCTCTTCTTCTACAGTGAAACCTCACAACCCCATGATAAATGCGGGCGCTATTTTAGTATGCGCTTTACTAAAAACGTTGGATAAACCAGAAATGACACTGGCTGAAAAGTTTGACTATGTCATGTCCTTCTTCAGTCGTCTCGCTGGCCATGAACTATTAAGTTTCAATAACGCTGTATTTTTGTCGGAGCGTGAAGCCGCGGATCGCAATTACGCTCTAGGTTTTTACATGCGCGAGCATAAATGTTATCCAGAAAAAACTAATCTACGTGAATGTATGGATTTCTATTTTCAGGTAATTATTCGTTTTTCATAATTAAAACTCCTTATCTACACTATATTCATGTATAATCCCAAATCGGCAATTAATTAAGGCATATAACACATAGTTCTAAGAAACAAGTTTTCAATATACCTATGCGGTAGTAATGATGCCGTTTTCAAATTCGATCTTGGCGATAATTACTGTTATAATAAGTTTTTAAAGAAAGAAATTAATGCTGTGGCATGTGATCCATGGATCTATACCTATCCTCAATTAAGGTTCAAAATGCAGATTAGTTGTTCACATATTTTAATAGTTTTCACATATCGCATAAACGATACGATTGGCGTTTATCGACTACCATGTGATCATGACATGTAACTTAGTCATAATCGTCACTCACGACACTTGCGAGGTGACATGGGATAATTGTGAATTCTCTTACGTTGTCACCTCAACATGGTCATCGTAGCGGGGGCAATATACCCTTGGATATAGTTTCCTCGGGCATCGCTTCTAGATTGTTCACAGTTGGATGAACTGCACATTATGTGTTCAAATTTTTACCTAAACTTGCAACGAAGAAACGCCACCGCCGCCACGATCTAATTATGTGGGACGAGGGCAAGCGCGCGGTAAAGGCCCTAAACTGTAGCCTGCAGAACATCCAGTATCCTGGTTGCTGTTGTTTGTTTGTCGATATTGTCCCGCCAGTTATTGAGAGAGGCACAAGGCATCCTCTTTGTGGCTGGACCACAAAGTGGATAAGAAGACGAATTTTTTTGCACGCGTTTTCCTAATATTCGTAACGAATATTGATTACGTGAGGGGGAGGGAGCAGTACTGTCGCTAAAAATGAGTGTTTTGACGTGGTAGTCGGCGAGTAAAAGTTTACATATCGATAAATACTGTAATGACCAGTCTAGTAGCCTCGTCCTTGGAGTAACTAGCGTGCCTTCACATGAGTTACCTAGAGCTAAAAGTTAGCGTTCAGAAGAAAGAAAGAAGTTTTTATTAATTAATTTCTAATTATAGCTGGAATGTGGGAAACATTCCATAAATTCAGTGAGGAATGTGATTTTTCTAAATTATGTCGTTTCCGACGTGCACGCGGGCGTGGTGCGCCTTGATTATGGATGTGTTTGTTTTTTATTATTGGTGCAAAACCACCAATTGTTGGTTTTCTATACTTTTGTTTTGTTTAGAACCGCTACAGCCTAACCTACGATTACGCGTAAGTTTTATATTGAGCAACGGTATGTTGAGAAATCTCCACGTTTACAATTAATAGCTTTCGATTATTCAAAGTTCGCCGTTGTCGAGGATCGTTAACATCAAAATTTGTCGAAAACCTTTGAATGAAATACCAACCTGTATTTTCATTGAAGTAAAATTTCTTTAGGTAATTCAGATTTTTGTCGGACGGAAGTATGTTAATCAACTTCTTTATTACTTACGTTTACGCAGTTCCGAATATATAAAGGCAACGACAACGTACTTCTCGAGTAGGTATATAATATTTATTATACTTATACGATTTTCACAGATATACACGCACGCACACACAGATTTTAAAATTGCTTTATTTACATAAAATAAGTAGCTGTCATTATATTAGGGAGATCGCTGACTCTCGTAACACAGGTTTTCTAAACTAGCTCGGGAGTCGGAGGCGTAAAAAATATTGTAACAAATTTTATGTCAATAAAGATTATTATTATTATTATTATTCAACTCCTAATAGGGACGTGCCAAGATTCATGCGTAAATCTGTATTACCTTCAACGAACACCATTCGGTGATTGTCATTGATGAGAGCCTTGGGGTAGATATATCCGACATCTTCTTGGAACAGATGGTTGAGGTTTATCGGTCATGGTGGTAAAGGTTGCACGCACATGTTTTTCTTTTAAACACGTTTTATGACATTCGCTTAACTTTTGTTTTTCTTTTCAGTGCTGCTCAATGGAAGCCAACTGTGATATAATGTCAATTATGGCAGCTACTTTAGCGAATGGCGGCATCTGCCCAATAACTGATGAGAAAGTGCTTAGGCCAGATTCTGTCAGGAATGTTTTATCTTTAATGCACAGTTGCGGCATGTACGATTACTCTGGGCAATTTGCATTCAAAGTCGGACTTCCGGCCAAGTCTGGTGTATCAGGAGCTATGCTCATTGTAGTTCCGAATGTTATGGGCATTTGCACATGGTCCCCGCCTCTTGATCCACTTGGAAACAGTTGCAGAGGACTCCAGTTTTGTGAGGTATTTTTATTAATAAATACTTTAATGGAAAAATTGGCTTTTGTTATTCCGTAACACAGTCTTAAAGTTTCTTTATACTAAAAGACATAATATAATACATACATACATGGAAACTAATATCATCATTTTATGTTCCTATCTTTTACAGGATCTCATTATGCGTTTTAA
Source organism: Parnassius apollo (assembly GCA_907164705.1). Taxonomy (NCBI): domain Eukaryota; kingdom Metazoa; phylum Arthropoda; class Insecta; order Lepidoptera; family Papilionidae; genus Parnassius; species Parnassius apollo. The sequence goes on from CAJQZP010000693.1 coordinate 14,922,862, forward strand.
CTTCCATAAGTATGACAATATTCGATATGCTAGCCACAAAAAAGATCCTCGCCGATACAAATTCGAATCTACTGGACTCAGCATCGTGAATCTCTTGTTCTCTGCTGCCAGCGGTGACCTTAGTGCTTTAAGAAGGTAATTCACATGTAACTATCGGAGGATAATAAATACGCACATAATACGTAAAATCGTTGACGCAAATTTTTTATGATGTTTGTCAGCACTTCTTCAGATCCGTCTCTACTTCCCGTTCCAGTGCCACCTAAATCTCAAGACACTGAATAAATTGTCAAATTACAAGTAACTATATGAAAATTATGTATAGCTACAGTGAAACACAAATATACGATCTTTAATATCGACACATTTCGAACTTCGCTTTGATATTTCAACATTTTTATAATGAAACCATGCTTCCAACTTAATTTGCGTTCACGAAGCTTTTTAAAAACATCTCACTTGAACCTGATTTTCGTGTACATGCTTAACCAAAGCAGTAGTTACATTGTACACATAGGTACATATATTTTGAGCTTGTGTTTCATAATTGAAATAAATATTTTAAACCCAACGCTTTGTTACCAGACATCATCTATCCGGTATGGACATGACATTGTCGGACTACGACGGGCGTACAGCGCTACACCTGGCGGCAGCCGAGGGTCACTTGTCTTGCGTTGATTTCCTGCTTGCGCAATGCTCAGTCCCTCATGATCCTCGGGACCGCTGGGGTAGCCAACCACTCAACGAGGCCGAGACATTTGGCCACACGGCTGTTGTCCAGTATCTTAAAGAATGGGAACGTTCTCATCCTCACAACAAAGATGAAACAACAGTTAAATCAGAGTCGACGGTAGATGCAATTCTTGAGGTAAATCCAGATGCAAATGATGCCGTAAAAGATCCAAGCATACAAGAAATCGTTTCCAGAAACGGTGATAAAGTACAATAAATTAATAATCTAACTATAGCTAATATAAAAAAGGGATAAAACTTATCTTCATAATTATTTAACTTGAACAATATAAAATATTGTAGTATCTTAATAAGCCATTATAGAAGAAAAAGCTTTTATGGCAAACATTTTGTGATACCAATAGTCTCATCATATTATTAAATAGTAATTTATTCTTCGCATTATTTTAGACATAATTATTGTTTGTATTGTAAAACAAAGACAATTAAAATGTAATAGCGACGATGATCTTGTCATCAATGTTAAAATAATATTGATTTTTTTAAATACAGATATTTGGAATGATTTATTGGAATGATATTGGATTACAAACATAAGTTCACTATCGTTGCTTATTACTTTTGCGGATTGTGTGGTTGCTATAAAAATATTATTTTAGTCGTAAATGTAAAACTAGGCTTTCATTGTTAGCAAGTTTTCAAAATTAAGATTCAAACATGAAAAATCAAACTCACTTGCAAGAATATAGGAATTATTTATGCTTTATGTAGGTATTGATTTAGGCTGTGATGATAACTTACATGTTTTGCTCTTCATTTTTTTTACAAAGATTTAAAAACTTTATTGTTTATTTATATTTACTAATGAGACCGTTTGGAATATAGGTACCTAAATTTAGATTTTTACATTAATAATAAATAAATAGTATCTATCATATTATGTTGACAGTTCCTATATATAGGCTGCTATATTTTTACCCTGGATATGCTGTTCTGTCAATGATACAATGATGTTTAAAAAGCGTTAAAGAATAAACTGAGTAGAAGAATGTACTTAGCAGTAGTTAAAACTCAATGTCAATAAGTGTATGCAACAAAGCAAAAGTCGTCTGGTTAAAAAATCTCTTCCTTCCAAGATTTTATCGTCAAGTCACTTCCTCTATACACGGTGTAGATATTTGTATGTGGCTAGATTATATTGATGGCCAGATGCACATAACATTTAAGACTACCCACTTTTTTAATATGATTCCTGTTTGACTATTTTTATCATTCCAAGTTAGAATTTCCAACTTTCTTAATTTGCATTCAAGTGGTAAATTAATTCATAAAACCTACAATAAGTTGCCTGTATTTTTGATAAGTATAAAAATATTGGGTAATTTACTCGAAGTTACAGGAATGTTCTGGAATTCTATATAATACGATATGTTTATATCAAATAAAGACAATAAATATGATAAATGTAATAGTGGAAGGTACTTTGAATTGACTGTATAAGCTATCTAGCTACGTCATTTTATTCCTGCCTCCAAAAATATAGATGTCAATGAATTAAACTGTTAAATGTGTTTTATTTAAAAAAAAAAGTGTTTAATGAGTGACGCAGCCTCAAGAATGTGTGTAAAATCGTTCCCGTGGCCGAACCGATATGCAAAGGTGAAATATTAGATATCAGCACCCGGATGACCGAGCTTTGCTCGGTTTTTTTTAAGTTACATTTATATACAAATTACGTGAATAATAGTTTTTGATCTTATTGACATAATAGAAAAAACTGAACTGGTTATTTGAATAAAAAATCATGAGTGCAATTAGTTTAATTAAAATTCTCGTATTTTTAAAAAATACTAAAAAAGGCCAAAAATTTTTTCAAAAAGAAGGACTTACCACTCACTATTACATCTTATTCAAAATTTACCTTTTTATATTGTAGCAGTTTTTTTATTGCCTGAAAACACGGACAAAAGGACATTTTCTAAAAATAAATCCTAGCTAGATCGATCTATTGCCCCCGAAACTCCCTGGACACTAAATTTTATGAAATTGTTGGAGCCGTTTCCGAGATCCCGATTATATATATTTGTATATACAAGAAATGCTCGTTTAAAGGTATAGGATATTTGTCTTTTAGTCTGTGCAAGACCGTCACCCCTCCGCCACCACATTTCCTTATCCCAGAGAGACAGGTATGCTGGGTGCTGGCATGGCATTACCCATGAAGAAAGGGGGAAGGGGGACACTGAGGGTTACTTTGAAACTCTACTACTAGATATTTTGAAATCTAAGCAAAAAAATAGGGTTACCGAACCTCATAATTATTTTAAAACACCTATCTTATGACACACTAATAAGAAAATCACTGAACTTATTATATGGATATGTATCGCAAGAATGTACTCATTTTTTTAATTATAGAAAATCACTGAACTTATATTATACGGACATGTATCGCAAGAATGTACTATTTTTTTTTTGAAAAGAAAGAGAAATGTCATGCTGCATAAAAAACCAAGCAGTATAGTAAAGAAAAATGAATTCCTTGTATGACAGCGGAAGTATCTGAGCCTCTTAACAAAAAGCAAAAGAATTACATACCATCAAAATTAATACAAAATGTGGATTATTTTTATAGTTCTGTTTCTGTTTCTATTACCATTACAAAACAGTGCCGAATTTCTCAACAAACTTCTCTTGTTTTGAAAGGGAAAACACACTGTTGATGCAGGCTACTAAAATACGAACTTAGTAATTTTTTTTAAACAAACCCTTTATAATACAGATACAATTAAGGAAGAAAATGACAATCTTCGGAATACACTTTAAGCATGTTGTGCTTTATTACGTTTTGCTGGTGCATTGTTTTTTTTTTCTACCACATTTAGGCTCCAAGAATGAAATTGAATGTGAAGAAACCTCATACTTACATTAAACTCCATCTAGGCATTAAAACCACCTTAGACCCATAACCTTTCTTCTCTATCTATATAGATATAATTCTAAAAATTAAAACTATATAGTACAGCTCCTGTAAAATTTAAAGAAAAGTCATTATCAGATAGAGTGTGGTTTGCAAGATGATGTTGTGACCAGGATTAAGAAAGGAATACTTCAGTGGTTTGGTCATGTGGAAACGATGAATGTAGAAAGAGTGACAAAGCAAATTTATGTGGCAGAAGTGAACGGCAGAGTCGGAAAGGGACATCCTAGGCAAAATTTTATCAACCAAATTGGCTATATATTGAAAACGCGCCAAATTAGGAGTACCCTTAACCGACGAACATGTATGCATAGGTATATGGATGTGAAGGAGGCAAGAGAGGTGTGTCAGGATCGTGCCAAATGGAAGTCTGTAGTCTGTGCCTACCCCTCTGGGTGACAGGCGTGAGTGTTTATGTTATTTCATATCAGATAGCAGTTTATACAATAATTAATTTACTGTGTTACATATGAGGGGTAAAAGCATCCAATACTCAATATCATCCCATGAGTGTTGTAAGAAGCAACACAGGACAATAAAACATAATGCATAAAATTAATTAAGATCCGTATAAAAAATATTGACATCTTATTTTTTAAATTGAATTAGTCGAAGAGGTCATCCCCACACAGCAAACACTTAACTAATTTTTTTTTTTGATATAAATAAATGATAATTGGTATTTGTTGAACCATTATATTACCATTATTATAAAGAATTCCTTTATTTAATTATTATATTCAAAGTCCTTTTTATTTCCACTTTTGTAGTCATGTGCAAACTAGGTCTTTCCAAGAGTGCGCCAATGTTAGCGTTTTTTGAGTTCTACGAATAATCATTACTGCAACTTGGTGAATACAGACCTTTGCATTTGTATTGCATGTTCATCATTGCCTTAATAGGTTTTCGTTTAGCAAATTTAAACAGCAAATTTAAACAGGTAGGTGGAGGACGGAGTGCAGAGTTGGCACGTGTAATGTTAGAGGGGACATGAGAGATAAGACGAATGAGTTGATCGAAATAATGAAAGAAAGAGAATTAGATGTCGTGTGTATGTCGGAGACCAAACGGAAAGGCAGTGGTACTGAAGAGCTCCCTGGCGGGACGTTAGCTATATGGTCCGGAGTCCCGGAAAGCGAGAACGCCTGCCAGGGAGTGGGAATGCTGTTGTCGTCCCGGTTGGTCGATCTTATGACTGAATACAAGGTTGTGAACTCAAGACTTCTCTGGGTTCGCTTTAAACTGGGACTGACGAAGTTATTCCTGTTGGCTGTTTATGCACCGGTAGCTTCGTCGTCCAGAGCTGAGCTGGAGGAGTTTTGGGAGAATGTAAGAGAAGTTCTAGATTTGGTTAAGGGAAAGGAAAGAACTGTTGTATGTGGTGATTTGAATGGATGGGTAGGTATCGCTCGACCAGGATACGAGTCGGTGCTTGGAAAGTTTGGCGATAAAAGGGTTAATGATGCTGGCAAACTTATACTGGCTGTATGCAAGGAAAAGGGTGTTCTTGTGACAAACACTATGTTTAATCACAGGAAAATCCATATGTACACTAGAGAAAGAAAGAATGAGAGAAGTATGATTGATTTGTTCCTGGTGGATGACCGACTGCGAAAACAGGTGATGGATACACGAGTGTTCAGGGGTGCTGACCTGGGAACGGATCACTATCTAGTAATTACTAGATTTAGGGGTTTGTTCGCGGGTTGGCGCTACCGGACGGCAGTAACAGAACCACAGTCGGTCTGTCGCATCCGAAGCTGGAAGCTTCAGGAAGCGGATACTAGGGACAAATATCACACGAGGGTAGCCGAAAAGCTTGACACCATCGATGGCAGGAAAGAATGTGTGGAGAGAACATGGCAGAACCTTAGGGATGGAATGGTAAGTGCAGCGGAAGAAGTATGTGGAACGACAAAAAGAGGTAGTAGTAAAAGAAGAGATGCATGGTGGAATGATGAATCGAGAGAAGCTGTAAAAAAAGAAGCAAAAAGCATGGTTAGACTACTTGGCCTCTAGTAACGATAAGCATATGAGAGAGAAGATGAAAGAAAGATATAAGCTGCAGAAAGTTCATGCGAAAACATTGATTGAGGAAGTACGTGAAAGGTGTAGAACAGAAGCGGACGAGAGGTTGTCGCACAACTTTAAGGAAAACTCCTAACTCTTCTGGAAAGAGGTTGGAGGGTCCCGGAGTGGTGCGACAGCCTTAAGAATGAACAAAGTGCTTTCGAGAACCAATGACGTTCTCTCAGAAAAATCGGACGTCGTGCAGCGATGGAGTGAATTTTATAGAGAAATGCATACATTTCTCACAGTTAGTGTCATGATCTTAGTGAAGGATCCGGGGGTAACGCCATGACTGGCACGCCAGACACGGACCTCGATGACACTGAGGTCATCAGCATGAAAGAGATTGAACGTGCGATTCGAAGTTTGAAATGTGGTAAGGCTGCGGGACTAGACAGAGTTACTGCTGAAATGGTCAAGTACGGTGGGCCTCGCGTCTGGGACAGCTTTCGTCTGCTGTGCAACTTGTGCTGGCGGACGGGAGATGTCCCGGATGATTGGCGATCCGCGGTCACTGTGCCTTTATATAAAGGTAAAGGTTCACATTTTGACTGCGGGTGCTATCGGGCGATCAGCTTGACCAGTTTAGCAAGTAAAGTTTACTCGAAGGTTTTGACACGTAGGATGCAAGAGAAATCGGAAAGATTCTTATGGGAGGCACAATGCGGATTTAGACCTGGAAGAGGATGCACGGATCAAATCCCAAGGAAAATTCGATTTTAACCAGGATTTAAAGCATTTGATAAGGTTATAAGGAAGAAAATGTGGGAACTATTGCCGGGATATGGTGTGGATGGTCGACTGCTAAGGGCTGTGCAGTCACTTTACTATGACTGTAAAGCCTGTGTGCGGGTAGGGCATGACCTGTCACCCATGTTTCAAAAAAAAGAAAACCAACAAACAAAAGCCATGTTTAGCAGCAACAACTGTAAAAAAGTCCAAGCGGGCGTAAAACAGGGTTGTGTCATGTCTTCCTGGCTGTTCATACTGTATCTCGACAGCTGTTTACAGAAGCTGAAAAATAGCTGTTTGGGTGTGAAATTGGGTGACATAAAAGTAAATTGTCTGCTGTATCCTGATGATGCAGTGCTTATTGCACCATCAGAAGCAGAACTGCAGGCATTAGTCACGTGTATGAAAGGGGAATGTGAAATTAAAGGTCTGCGTTTGAATGCTAATAAAACTAAGGTTCTGGTATTTGAAAAGGACGAAGAGAGAACGAAATGTGAAATATGGGTAAATTAGGAACGTCTAAAACAGGTAAATGAAATTGTATTCTTGGGGAGTGCTTTCAGCCGGGATGGAAGATGTGATTTAGATGTGGATAGGCGCGTCGTTGCCGGAAACAAAGTCAATGGTGCCCTGAATGCATTAGTCAAAAGGCAAGGCGTGGTGAAGAGTGCACGCCCTGCAATACATAACGCAGTGTTGGTACCGACTTTGTTATATGGCAGCGAAACCTGGGTATGCCAGAAGAAGCATAAAACCAAGTTGAATGCAGTGGAGATGCAATCTCTTCGTAAAATGTGTGACGTTACCATAGCCGATCGAAAGCGAAACGAAGAGATTCGCAATAAGGCAGGATTGAAAGATGACCTTATCACAAAAATTGATAGGGGCGTACTCCAATGGTTTGGGCACGTTGAGCGAATGAGTGAAGACCGAATGGTGAAGAAAATATATAGAGCGAAAGTAAATATTCAAAGGTGTCGAGGTAGACCGAGACTAACTTTCGAAGACCATGTGAGCAAATTGCTCGAAAAGGGGAAGGTCAAGAGTACTCGGATACCTAGACGTGCATGTATGAAGAAGTTAATGTAGCTGAAAGAAGCGAAAGAGGTATGTAAGGATCGTGACGCTTGGCGATCTGTTCTCTCTGGCTACCCCGTTAGCGATTGTGCGTGAAGAAAGTAAGTAAGTAAATTTAAACAAATTATCCGCCATCAATCAATCGCCAGAGCCTCATAACATTTTAAAGAGCTTTCAAATATGTATAATGAATTTCCGCAAAATAACACTGGTACTATTAATTAATGGGTGGTAATTAATGGGTATGAAACAGCAGCATCTACCCAATAAGTCAAAAAATAAAAAGCTGCTATCTCACATGCCAAGCGTCCCTTTGGGCAACCTGTGGGTGAAGCTCTATGTTAAGGAATGGACTTTTGATAGAATGTAATGATGAGGATGAATGGTGATATTCCATATAGGGAGCTTTTTTTTTTTTTTTTTTTTTTTATAGAAGAGGGGGGCAAACGAGCATGTGGCTCACCTGATGTTAAGTGACTACCGCCGCCCATGATCAACCGCAACATCAGGGGAATTGCAGGTGCGTTGCCGGCCCTTTAGAAAGGAGTAAGCTCTTTTCTTGAAGGTCCCCAGGTCGTATCGGTTCGGAAAAATCACCGGTGGTAAATTATTCCAGAGAGAGGTTGTACGCGGAAGAAAACTCCTTTTGAAACGTACAGTGGTGGACCGCCAAGCATCCAGATGGTGTGGATGGTATCGGGACGTTTGCCGTGTAGTGCGTTCACGAAATTTGGCGGCTGGGATTAATCCGAACAATTCCTCAGAGCACTCCCCGTGATAGATGCGATAAAATACGCAAAGAGATGCAACATCTCTTCGCAGCGCCAGTGAATCGAGCCGATCGGAAAGCACTCGGTCGTCGACGATTCGAGCCGCTCTGCGCTGGATGCGGTCAAGTGGAAGGAGCTGGTACTGGGGAGCCCCAGCCCAGAGATGGGAACAGTATTCCATGAGCGGCCGAACCTGCGCCTTGTAAAGTTGCAGGCGGTGTGCCGGCATGAAATACTGTCCCGCTCTGCTGAGCACGCCAAGCTTTTTAGAGGCCAATTTGGCCTTCCCTTCCAAGTGACCACGAAACTGCACGTCACTCGATATGTCGACGCCGAGGATTCCGATACTGGCTGAGGCAACAAGGGGAGTGCCTTGAAACTGAGGGGATACGACAAAGGGGTTCTTTTTAGCGGTTAACGCGCAAACTTGTGTCTTCTGGGGGTTAAACTGGACTAGATTTAGTCGCCCCCAATCCGAGACTCTGTCCAGCAGAGACTCGACTTCAGACACAAGTTTGTCCCGGCACTCAGAGACGTTTTCCCGAGAAATATTTGCTCGGCCGGTGTAAAGAGCATCACCAGTGCTGTCATCTGCATAGCAATGAATGCTACGGGTTTGCAACATATCATTGATATGCAGAAGAAACAGCGTTGGCGATAGCACGCAGCCCTGTGGAACACCAGCATTAATAAGCTTGCAATCGGAGCTTGCACCGTCTACAACGACCTTGATGCTCCGATCTGCAAGAAAACTGGTGATTCAATCGCATAATTTCTCGGGAAGCCCATAGGAAGGGAGCTTCGAAAGAAGCGCTTTGTGCCAAACCCGATCGAAGGCCTTCGCAATGTCCAAACTAACGGCCAATGCCTCCCCCTTGGACTCTACTGCCTCCGCCCATCTGTGAGTTAGGTAGACCAGAAGATCACCAGCTGACCTACCACGGCGAAAACCGTATTGGCGGTCACTAATCAGCTGGTGATCCTCAAGGTACCTCATGAGCTGGCAGTTTACAATGGACTCCATTGTTTTGGAGAACAAGGAGGTGATGGCGATAGGCCGGTAGTTGGACGGGTCTGAGCGGTCGCCTTTTTTAGGGATCGGGTGGACGAAAGCCGTCTTCCATGATTTTGGGACTACGCCTAGGGAGTAGGAGTACCGGAAAAGACGCGTTAAAACCGGTGCCAACTATGGAGCACACGTCCTCTGCACAATTGGGGGGACTGGCCCACTCGACTTACGGATGTCCAGGGAGAGGAGTGCTTTGCGAACCGAGCGCTGAGTGAAGTGCACTTCCGGCATGGAGCACTCACACCGCGGGATGGTCGGCGGCGTACTCCCCCCGTCATCGAGAGTCGAGTTAGACGCAAAGAAAGAGCCTAGAAGATCGGCTTTCTCCTTTGCGGTGTGGGCCAGTGAGTCGTCCTCCCTGTGCAGAGATGGAAGAGATGGCTGACAGAAATTCCCCTGGACAGCCTTGGCGAGAGACCAGAATGCACGGGTTCCAGATGGAAGACGAACTAGTCTCTCGCCAATTCTGCCTATGTGCTCTGACTTTGCCTTGGCAATGACTCTTTTGAAGGACCTAGAGGCGGAATTATACTTCTTTTTTAGAGCGCTGGTGTTTACATCCCTGGACGCTGATGCGTCAGCCCAGGCTTGGTAGCACTCCTGCTTATAGCATGATGCTATTTTACAGGAGCGACCAAACCATGGCTGAGATTTGCCTCCAATGGGCACCACAGAGGAAGGAATAAAAAGTTCCATACCCTGAAGTACCACATCAGCGACAGAATCCGCAACAACGTTGGGATCATCCGGCGAGAAGCAAACCCGCCCCCAAGGGTAGGATGCAAAGAAAGACCGCATCCCATCCCAATCAGCTGACCTATAGTGCCAAACACGGCGGCAGCCTGCAGAATGCAACCGCGATTTCAGCGTGAGTGGCACCACACTCCGGACAAGACAATGATCCGAGGAGCCTAAAGGGGCGTCGACGGAAATCTGATATCCGTCCGGGTGAGAGGTCAGCAGAAGGTCCAACAGGGAAGGTGCATGATCCTCCACATCTGGAATCCGCGTAGGCGAAGTAACCAGTTGTGTCAGACCATATGCCAAGGCAAAATCACGAACAGATCTCCCCGCATGATCGGTTAAACGTGAACCGAGCCATTCGGCGTGATGGGCGTTGAAGTCGCCGAGGATCACGATCTCTGCGGAGGGGATCTGCTGTAGCAACGAATCTGCAGCCATTTGGACGTGGTCGAAGAGTCGGTCTGTTTCGGCATTACCGCTATGGGACCTATAGAGGCACCCGTAGACGCGCGGATGGTCGTCGCTGTCTACGCGTAGCCAAAGGATGGACAGGTCCGAACCTTCAAGTCTGCCGAGGCGTTGAGAACAGATGTCCTCTCTGACGTAAACGCAAACTCCAGCCCGAGGCACAAAGGAGTGTTCCAGTTTGTACCCCGGGTAGGAGAGATACGAGACATCAGCCGGAGAGGACACCTGCGTCTCGGTCAGAAAGAGCAGAGCCGGCCTCGCCGTCTCGAGATGGTAGTGGACGGCGTTTAGGTTAGAGTGAAGTCCCCTGATATTGCAGAAATTCACGGACAGCGTGGCAGGGGTCGCCTTGGTCTTGTTGCTCCGTTTGCCCCAAGCAGTTTTAGTCTTGAGCGGAATATTGCCCCCCCAGAATACGCGGGGCAGCCTGAGCACCCACGCTCAGAAGTGGAGAAACATGGTCGTGGATGCTCAGCGAGGGATTCTCCAGGGGTGCTGGTACCCTCCTGGGGTAGTCTATCATTTAATTCCGCTACCATGTTGATGGGGGGGGGGATTTGGGCCTCCGGCCACCTGCACTCACCAGACGAAACGCGGAAGCAGAGCTTCCACTTCACGCTGGTATTCTGTGAGGTCGTGGTACCACCCCGGTTTGAGCCGGCCCATACGTGCAACAGCAAAGCTGCCGCGTGGCTCTACCACTGTTAAAAGTTGTTTTGTATATAAAGAACCACACTGCAGCATGAATGGATCAGCTCAACTGAACAAATACCACACTTTCACATAATACCAGTATGAAATAGCAGTGTTATGCTACTGTTACATATGATGAGTGTAAGTAAAGATAATTTTTACTGCAATGAGACATTTCATCTTAGTCCTCAAGGGTGACCACATATATATTTGTGTGGATTGGATTGTGTGCTCGCTTGTCAACCTTAATTCTACAAATAAATTGTTTTACACCAAATAATTACCAAGCATTGGCATCTTAAGTATAGGTTTTATTCCTGCATGAGAGTTATTTGTATGGCTTGTCATCTGTTGTAACAAAGATATTTAGAAAACGATTGCATATGTACATTAAAAGAGACGTATTTATCAAGAATATACAATTACTTCTAATCAATAATGAAATAAGTGTTGATAATTTCCTGGACATATTACAGATTTTATAAATTACTTCTTACTATTTAAAATGAGGAAGTTTAACTTGGTTTAATAATATTATTATTATTGTGGTTATTAAAAATTTATCAATAATATACTAAGTTAGGAATACATTTTATGTAGAACTGTACTTGGGGTAAAAAAGCAGAACAAGTGGATAAATGGAATAACCACTATGTTGCATGTTTTAAAAATTTACTACCATTACCATTACAGCCTATTAAAAGTTCACTGCAGAACATAGGCCTGCCCACAGATTGCATCATAATGGGGATATTTACCGTAACTGTCACTCTTGGCAGGCAACCTGTTTTTTACTTTATTTTGCAGTCCGACACTGTTTCCATGCTTGTAGAATGATCTCCTAGTTTCTTTTCCTCTGTGGCTTCTTACAATACTCACAGGACAATACAATATGGGGTAGTGGATATCTGGATATCTACAACACCATACAGTACAAAATTTTTGCCACTAGTAAGTCTTAAGGAAAAATAAGAATAAAATATCAAATTTAAAGTGCTTATATGATTTATTATCTAATTCACACTTTATAAAATGAATACTTGTATTTGGCATTAAATTATTGGGTTTGTGTAGTACTAGTTCGAACTGGTGAAGAAACCAAACCTAGTAGCTTACAATCGGCTTCCAACAAAGTAAGATCAGTGCTAGAGCCTAAAAACCTAGAAGAAAGTTCAAGGTCATTAATCTGCAGTCTAACTTTAGATCCCCTGACATATTCGTCTGCTCGAGTTGTTGGCCGTGTACATACACAATGGAATTTCCACCCAAAATCTATATACAAATCATCTTTGACGACATGGAATATTTTGCCTACTACAATTTTTCCAACAGGATCGCCTAACTGAAAACAAATTAAAACTATAAATATGCACTGTAAACAATTTTCATTAATTAAGAAAACGTCTACTTACATCCATGAGCTTTGATTTCCGAAGTAAAGAAGAAAAGGTTTGATTTTGATTGTAGTCTTGATTTAAAATATGGGATTGTTTTTCGTATGCTTTAGCAAAACCTCCAGTCTTAGAAGCAGATGTAGTTCCATCATTTTCATTAGAACTTGTATTAGAGCTATACAACATTCGTGACTTTTTTAAAACATCTGAAAGTCTTACATATCGGCATAACCCTTTAGTGCTCAACATGATTTCTTATTCTACTGTCCAAGTAGCGAAGAGGTAAAACGGAGAGAATTAAACTTATTTATCAGAAACTGGAGAAGTTACTGCACGTTAAAATAAAGAAAAATAGGTAAATTGTACATCAATTAATCAATTATACATTTACATACATCAGCGACATCAGCTGTCGAAATCCATATCCTATCGGAGTACATAATCCATATCGATTATCGATAACTTGAAATGCCCATATCCATATCGATTATCGATAACCTGAAATTCAAGTAGAGGTAAGGAGGGCAATCTCCCATAAGAAAATAGTTTAAAATGAGTCCATCTTATGGAGTGTAGCGGTAAGGGTGGCGCCACTATAGCTACAGTGTAAATATTAAAGAACTTTTTATAATTCTTTTATTTCACAGACTTTCACAATAGTTCCTTTTACAATAATTATTTTATGGCTTTTCAAATTTTTATTTTCAAAATCACTCGCAACGTATTTTACGGCGATTTATCTTTATGATTTATCTTATAGTTTATCACTGTAGCTACGCGAGGCAGAAAAGGGGACAAACCCCTCCCAAAAAAAAAAAAAAAAAAATCTTGCATAGAAATGAGACAGAGTGGTGTGATTGTTTGTCACTTTCTCCGTGCCGGTTTTTTTAACTTTAACTTTGACAGTTCGTAGCGATCTAAGGAGTTTACAAGTAATGTTTAAAAGCATAAAGATTATGTATATTAAAACCGAACCTTACCGAGGCCACGCTTTATATTGTAACGAAATTTAATAACTCAATAACTTACGAGTGAAATAATATACCGGTAAGTATACGCTCACTATCACTTTTACGTCCTAAGACTCTATATCTAACCATTTTTAAAGTTTTTAATTGTTCTAAGAACTGAACTGAACAAGATTCACCAATCTTAAGCTCACAAAACACTTTTTTTGTCATTTAAACCAACTTGTAAACTTCTTAGATCTCTACGAACTGCCAAAGTTGCTTAGAAAAGTGTAGTTTGCTAAACAAAAAAAGCGGCACGGAGAAAAGGACAAACAATCACACCACTCTGTCTCATCTTTATGCAAGATGTATGCATAAATCTATCGTTTTCGTGTGCGAATGCGAAAGAAGGCGTCAACTTGTCTATAGGTTTCTCTGTCTTCTGTCTTATCACACCACTTTGAGCATAGAAAATAGAGGAGATGGCAAGCCTCGTTGAAAATTTTACCAAGAAAGCGTACAAGAAAATCGTGTTTAATTGAAATAATAAATGGGTGATGTGACGACGATCGACTTTTAATACCTTTATGTATTTTTATTTATTTATAATATGCAAAATTACATTTTCTCTAACGATTAGCGAGGCTAGAGATTGTTACTCCAGTTTTATCAGTTAATTAATAGTTTGAATACGAATTTTATACGTAATGCACGGATAGCACTTGGGCGTGTAAGTTATCAAGCTAGTTACTCTGGCTTCATATTATACAGAATTAGTTTTATTTCTGTGCTAGTAAGTTACTATCTAAAACCAGGGTGGTTTAACAGGATGGGGCTTTATTCTTGAGCTAGTAACACCCCCCTATAATTTTTTTTACTATTCTGGCTTGTGTACTATAGCTTCTTGTAACCAATGTTAACCGTAGGTAAGTTTGGCTACACCATAGATCTAGTATAAACTCCACCTATATAGAATATTATCTATGAACTCCACTCTGGAGTATATACTAAATTTGTGGGCTACACTAACGCCGGTGTCTACGTTAGTACTCTTATTAGTTTGTTCCGGTGTCGGTTGCGGTCCTAATATTACTACAGGTAGGTATTTCAATCGATCCACGAACCTGAATGAGATAATATTTTGCGCGTAAAGCGGTTTTTAATGTACGATGCCATCTTTCAAACATTCCGTTGCTTTTTGAGTGATACTGTCTAGTTCTTGTTTTATTTATTCCGTGTTGTTTCATTGTCTGTGTACTTTATTGTTCTGTTTAGATGTTAAGAGGGACACCCCATAAATCAGACAGTGTTCGTAAAACTTTTAAAATATTAATTACTATTGTAAAACTTTTTAAATTTCTTTATTTTGTGTTAGCTAATTAGGGAAAAAAAAGAAGAACGAATGAGGAGTATTTTAAAAAAAGACATTGTCACGAGTAAAATAATCCAAAGAGCATGTAATCACTTCGCGAAGAACTTCTAAGTCTATACAAAGAACCTACAGCTACAGACAGTTTTAAACACTGAGTGATAAATCCTATGGACATGGCCATAAACTAATAAGAGTACCAATAACGTAGACATGGCATACCTACAAGAAAAACATGTATTCCTACATTTTACTCAGAGGATAAAATGATGGTTAATAGGACAGTCCATATCGATATTTCTATGATAATAACATCGATAAAAGATTGTATGTACTTATTCATATTGCCACGGACTCACGGCACAATAATTGTGGGTAAACATACCCCAAGTCTTCTAACTTATTTATGCATTTTATCTAAGTTGTTTTTTGGTTCATCCTTTTTCAGGTCTAAACCGTAGAACTTATTTTATAGTGGTTTCATCAATGTCCCGCAGATGGTATTTTTTAATGAAATGTAATAATTTTAATAATAGTCTGGTTTTTGTCATGTAACTTATTACAGTCAATATACGACCTAATACAAAGCTGCAATTTGCAAAAAAAATAAAAAACAACGACAGAAAGCTAAAACGAAGTGATAGCGCGGGCAGGTAATGGAATGCGACGGGATATGTGTCGGGTGAACAACACGCTGACGAAATCGCAAGCAGAAGTAGTAATTACTATTTCTGATGTTAAGTTTCCTACACCTATCATTTCTAACATGCAGATGATTGTGGGTTTTAGTTAAAGTCAACAATAATTGTATTTAAGTACTAGCTTTTGCCCACGACTTCGTCCACGTGGAAGAAAATTCTTCTAATAGGATTTTTAGGTGGTTTTTATGTTATAAATTTTGATATAACATACAGATTATTATTTCAAAATGCTTCAGTACTTATCAAATATAACAATCTTTATTACAGTGAAGGGATTTAAAGTTAAATAAAGACGAAAATAAAATAACATTTTGATATATTTTATTAACACATTTAAATCTTTGATAATATTACTAAAATCTCTTAACTTTTTCATTAAGTCTGTTTATCTTCATGGACTGTTTTTGACATGAGTCCTTTAATTTCTTTATCATTTCAAAGGAGTGTACCTGCAATAAAATAAAATAAAATAAAAGTATAAAGTAATGTTAAAGACAGGCAAGAGATATCCTCCCACCCAGTCTCAACTCAGTCGATGAAATGTTATAATTGAGATCAAATACGCTAATAATTATGATAATAGAAACTGAAACTAGTAATACTAACAAATCTGGCGTAGCAGAGGTGCTGTTGGCTAAAATGGCCAAGCGAAGGTGCTAGCAGCCAAATCTAGTGCAGTGGATATGCTAGCGACTAAATCTAGCGTAGCAGATGTGCTAGGTGCTATATCTATGCCACTCTGTTTTGAAATCTCTCTCAAGGTTGATTTTGAATGGTAGGCCACAAAAAGGTTCAACCTGAAAACCACTCTTTATTATTAACATAAATATTAATAAAAATAAAAAAGTAAATACGAAAAAATTCTTTGACTGTTCAAAAATAGAAGAGTGATGCTCCTGTTTTAATTAGAAAAAAAAATTACCATAATAGGAGTACCACATCCAGATATTAATTGTTAGTTTGTTTGATTTTGATCATTTTCAATTAAAATGCCAGACATATTTGGTTTAATCGCAAGCTGTAAACAAACAATAAAATGATTATTATTTTGAATGTTTCTTAATTTAACTATATAATTTTTTATTAATCTTAAGACCACACTCAAACACATTCTTTACATCACTATTTATGTCCATTATACAAGGTGGAACAGGACGGTTGACATTCTTTTACATCACATATTCAGTTCATAATTCTGGACCCTTCTGCTTTAAAATTTACTGTTGGTTATTAAAAAAAAACCTGTTCTTTCCTACAAAAAGGCAATCAATACCTACGCAGTCACAATGTATGGAATATGATTTTTTTTATAACCAATGAAATATTTCAACGCCGTGGGTTCCAGAGTCATGTACGGATTAGGTGGTTTTAATTAATGTTATCATGTCATCACCACTCAATTTATCAGTCACTACGCAATCATGTTGGACAAACTTATGACATGCAATGTTATTTACCAATAAGATTCGTGAAAGTCACGCAATGTTACTTTATTCAGTGTCCGGTCGAAAGCTGAAACATGATTTTTAAAAGTGAAGAGAATAAATACGAATTGTTCTTGTTGACATCTTTAACAACTTCTTTTTTAACACCAATTGTTGCCAGTCAAATTTTCTTTTTTTTTTCTTTATTAGCTTGCAGCCTTGAAAGTAAAACATAAAACCAATAAAGATCCATAAAAAAGCACTATCGATAAATATGAAAATGTCTATATCCCTTTAAAAACATGAAAATGATTCCATGAAGTACAACTGTTGAAAATAAAAGCAAAAGAAAAATAATTAATACTTCACTGCAGAAACTCTTCAACGAATCCAGATTTTTTTTTAATCTAAATCTAAAGATATTTCAGCTAAAAATACGTAAACTACGTACCTAACGTAGTGGTGTAAAGTTATGTTCGCTGGATTTCTGCTTCTTTTGGTGCTATATCCGATAATATTACAATCAGGCATCTTTAAATAGATTAGATAAATTACTCCAATATTTACAAATTACATCCATAGCTCAAGAGCATTTGACAGTTGGTATCAGGATAAAATGGCTATTCGGCGGCATATAGGTTTTTCAAAGAGGCTAGGCTGATTGAACTTTTGCCATTATAGTAACTGTCAAAAACACTATCATCCGTTTTCACTTACGCATGATTAAGAAGGTTAAAAAGAGATGGCAGAATTTTTATGATGTCGGCGCCGATAAGCGTCATATTTGTATAACTATTTTTTTAATAGTCAAACCGTGGACAGAAAATACTATAGACACCGGAAAAGCGTGTCGCAAAAAGAGACAAAAAAAGTCATTATATTTAGGATTACAAGTGGGAGGAAAAATGTAACCAACAACTACTCATAAAATTAAAAATTAGTACGTAAAGAAAACCTGAAAACGAATACTGCTATTACCGATTATCATCGATAGGTATAGGCATGTGACGCGGAAGGTAAGACGTGTTGTCAAACTCAAATCAATTACGACGAAGGCAGGAGGGTAAGGATGGATGATGATGATGTGATTCTAAATAACTGTCAATTCTTATTTTCTGGCTTCGTGAGTATATAATACAACACGTTTATTAATCATAAAATTTTAATGATTATTGTCCTTTAAACAAAACATGCTTCGTATGAAAGTTTCAAATTTTTTGCTTGGGTTCAAATGCTTTTGTTGCGTGATGCCATGACCATCCAAAGCTACCCTATAGCTCACCAGACCTGCACATTTTGTTCCATCCCATTGGACGTGCCTCCTTATAGCCATCTAATCCATGCTGCACAATACAGCTCGGTTTTTTTGTTCTTTACCACTAATTTAATGCAATCTAATGATTCTGTTGTAAATCACGGGTTTGCATCTACACATTTATACCATGTGGTATGTGTAGAAGGATGAAGCAGACAAATACTAAATTGTTGTCGTACATACTTGTAAGCCTGAGAACTTATAATTACTAGCAAAAAACTAATTCGCGTAAAGATGGTGAATATTTTCTACGACTGAAGGCGGGGTTCAACATTTTTTTCAAGAAGTTTTTATTGGCAGCGTCAACAGATTCAATAAATCAACAATAAATAACCTTCTTTACTTATCAAAGACTTTGTTTTAAGTACTGCAATATTATTTTCTAGTTTAGCTACTTTTTTCGATACACGCCTACTTTTTTTGAAAACTTTATTTTTTTCAGTCGTTCGGATGATAGTTTTTCCGAGAGCTTTCATTTCTTTCACAACGTCCGAGGAGTGTACTCTGGAGTCTTGTCCTAAAACCCAAAAAATCGTTTAATAATCATAACTATGTTACGACAACCACAATATTTTCTGGTTGTATTACTTACTATTGACAGTTGTTTAGAAATCGGAGGATTTGCTATTTCAACTGGCTGTTGACCACTAGACGACGACAGTAGGTCAACAGCAGCATCAATCTGAAATCAAATGACTTGTATGTTAAATCTGCCACACTTTTGGTTTCGTAACATACCTTGATTAAACGGCTTGATAATAAATTAAAGATTCATCATCATCATCATTACAGCCCTTTACAAGTCCACTGCTGACCATAGGCCTCCCCCAAGGTATGCCACAAAGCACGGTCCTGAAACACCTGCATCCATCGACTTCCTGCATGTCTTACCAGGTCGTCACTACATCTAGTGTGGGTCGCCCTACACTTCGTCTAGCGGTACGAGGCTGCCACTCGAGAACCTTTTTTCCCCAACGGTTGTCGGTTCTTCGAGCTATATGGCCGGCCCATTGCCACTTCAGCTTACTAATCCGTTGGGCTATGTCGGTCACTCTGGTTCTACTGCGGATATCCTCATTTCTAAGTTTATCACGCAGAGAAACCCCGAGCATAGCCCTCTCCATAGCTCGCTAAGCGACTTTGAGCGTATTCATACGGCCAGCAGTGAAGGACCACGTCTCAGTTCCATATGTCATCACTCGCAACACGCACTGGTTGTACAACTTAGTTTTCAGGTTTTGAGGTATACCTGACGAGAAGATGCGTTGTAATTTCCCGAACGCTGCCCAGCCGAGTTGAATCCGTCGATTGACCTCTCGGTCGAAGTTGGACTTACCTAGCCGGACTATTTGTCCCAGGTAAACGTACTCGTCAACAACTTCGAGCTTAGTGCTCCCAACAACTACCGGCATAGGTGTGACATGGACATTAAACATGATCTTTGTTTTGTCCATGTTCATCTTAAGACCTATCCGTTGGGAGGCACTATTGAGATCATTGAGCATAGTGCCTAAGTCCTCCAGCGATTCTGCCATAAGGACTATATCGTCGGCAAATCGAAGGTCAGTGATGTACTCGCCATTGATGTTAATACCGTATCCTTTCCAGTCCAGTAGCTTGAAAACGTCTTCCAATACAGCGGTGAAGAGTTTCGAGGAAATAACGTCACCCTGTCTTATACCTCTCTGTAGTTGGATAGGTTTCGTACTCTGGTTCTGTACTCGGATAGCCATCGTAGCCCTACTGTACAAACACTTCAGCACTTCGATATACCGACAGTCAACTTGGCACCGCTGAAGAGACTGTAGCACCGCCCAAATTTCGACGGAATCAAAGGCTTTCTCATAGTCCACATACGCCAGGTAAAGTGGCAGATTGTACTCTTCGGACTGTATAATTTGCCGAAGGGTATGTATATGGTCTATGGTACTAAAGCCTTTTCGGAAACCGGCTTGTTCGGGAGGCTGGAAGTCGTCGAGTCTGCGTGCGAAACAATTCGTAATTACTCTCGAAAACAGCACGTAGACGCGGCTTAGAAGGGATATCGGTCTGTAGTTCTTCAAGAGGGCGTTGTCACCTTTCTTGAAGAACAAGACCACCACACTTCTGCTCCACGCCTCCGGAGTAGTGCCACTATGGAGGACGGAATTAAAGACCCTCTGAAGGACTTCAAGTACCGGTTTTTCACCCGCTTTCAGAAGCTTCGCTGTAATTCCATCCTCGCCCAGGGACTTGCCGTTTTTAAAGTGCTGGAGAGCCATTCTAATCTCGCTCAGACTGACGTCCGGGATATAATCGGAATAGTGTCGGAGAAGACCCGCTCTTGGATCGTTACTCACACTTGCGTGTGGCTCCAACGATGATGTGTACAGCTGCCCATAGAACCTCTCAATCTCACTCAGAATCTCAGGTGTCTTCAGCTTTGACAACTGCTTTTTTAGAGATTAAACGAAGATAATTTATTTTAATACTGTAGAATACATTGCAAAATACTGTATTAAGTCGAGGTAAATTAATATTATTTTTATTTAATATTGTTTACTCACCTGAATGCTTAAATTATTTTCATTTTCCATGAGTGTTTCTTGACGAAAACTGATGGAGGAAGACAATGGAATACAGGCTTTTGTTTCCTGAAAAAAGTTATATATAAATCTTTAAAACATTAATTAACACAAAATAGATGTAGGAAGATGCTTTTTACAGAAAATTGAATTTAAAGTTCTTTGTATTTTAAATTCTAAACGAGATTCAGGTTTTAATATCGATTATTAAAAACTGAATTGAATTCAGAATCTAATAGAAACCTGTCTCAATTATTTATTGCTAGTAAAATGCACAAAATAATGTTTTCAACTAACCCGGTAATTGTAGTAAATAGTTGTAAAAACACTAAACATATATAAAAATCTTATAAAACTTGGATCGAAACTTAATATGTCATAGCTGAATAGGTACAGCATTAGGTAATGGCAGAGTAAGTTTCTTCTTTTTTATTAACATTTTTTCCTTAAAATATCTGCTGCAATTTCTAGATGACGGTTTTGGTTTGCAATCCGTTCGTCCTGTAGTTACAGTACAATTCTAAAGTAAATTAACATGTTCAGGAAAACTGCAACAAGCCATTTAATCTTTCAGATATTTAATAAATAGACACTGCAGAATGCATTTTATTATTTCCTATAATAGTGGTAATAGTTTATACAAACGTTGACAACACCAAAGATTTTAGCTTGAAATGTACAATTGTTATTTTTGTACGATAAATTTACGCGTAGAGTAGAGTACATTCTACACAATATATGAATTTTAAAAAATGTTACAGAATGCCTAGTAACCGATAAAGAGTGGTATACTTACGAATGAAAAAACAAGCCTGGCATTTTCGTTCCACTATCACTTTTACACCCTAAACACTATACCACACCATTTTTTTTAAATGGTTGGAATACCGAAGTCTAAATTGTTCACAACAAAATATAATACAAATTACAGTAGAACGCCGATTAAACGAATCGGCAATTATCCGAATCGGTCCTAAGCGTAATATAAAAATTAAAAACAAGTACTGTAAGTAAGTAATGTATATTTTGTTTTGTTTTGTTGTAACTAGTTGGAACTCGCTGGAGTCCAGATATATTTCAAATGTTATGCTTAAAATCTAGAGGCAGGTACTTTTGTTGTGTAATGTTTTGCGTCGCGCGGGTCGCGCGCTGATTTGTTTTTGACGTGACAACGTCTAATAAATCGATGAACGCCGGATGCATGCATGAAAAAGGATGACTTAATGTCTCGTTACGCTGCAGCAGAGACGAGCACAATTGAAGCGAGAGTGCGGCACGAACAAGCGAAAGGCACGATCGGCTTGAGCGTTTGGTTTGCGCTGCATGAATAAGTGTGCAATAATTTCATCAATGTTTTGACTTTGTTATGACTTTGTCACGTTAAACTATCGTCCGTAAACCGGATTTACAGACAATCATTTTTTTCAACTCAATTACATTGAATTACTGTCAGTGAGCTCCTCCCTCTCTCATTTTGCAAGTTTATTCTATGTGTTCGTTTTTCTTCCAGTCTATGTCAGATTATTCGAATTTTCGATTATCTGAGTCGACCCCGGTCCCAATTTATTTGGATAATCAACCTTCTACTGTACTTAACATAAAGCATGTAAAACTGTATTTTATTAAAAAACAATACCTCGCTGCACGTTAGCTGTCAAACTTTGTTTAGCAAAGTAGTATGCTTACCTTGAAACACGTAGCACGCTCAGCGAAACAAAAACTGTATTTTATTAAAAAGCGATATCTCGCCACAAGTTAGCTATTAAATTTTGTTTAGCAAAGTAAAACGCTCAGCAAAACAAAAAATCTCATCGTTCTATTTCATTTCTTTACACGACTTCGGCGTAAGTTGCTCTTTCTCTTGTGTGACTGCGAATAAAAATATATATTATTTGCCCATATCATGAAGATTAGAGAACAGGAGAACGATCGCTACGTACTAAAGCATAGCCCACCCGTGCTTGAAAATTGTAGAATGTATAGCGGTGCCGACGTCGGTGAGTAGTAACTGCGAAGTTAGCTGTTTATGAGTACCTACAAGTAGATGAAGTTAGTATAGTAATGTACAAATTGACCGAACCTCGAGCGATCGCAGCGCCTCACTTATGGTGTACATATTTCTGGACCACAAACTAATAAGAGTAATAACGTATTCTGGACACTATTTTCTACGGTGATCGTTCTCCTGTTCTCTTACCTCCATGGGCTACATCATGGCCTATAATATTTCATATATAAATATAAAATTTTTTATATACGTCTATGGTTTTAAAC
Source organism: Parnassius apollo (assembly GCA_907164705.1). Taxonomy (NCBI): domain Eukaryota; kingdom Metazoa; phylum Arthropoda; class Insecta; order Lepidoptera; family Papilionidae; genus Parnassius; species Parnassius apollo. The sequence continues at coordinate 14,946,152 of CAJQZP010000693.1, forward strand.
CATAGACTTGGAACATACCAGTGAACAGTCGTTGTAAACAGGACGTTTGCATAGAGATGCTAACTCGGAAGAACCTCGACTCGTGACTCGAGTTTAAATTCATGCATCTCGAATAATTTGTAAAAAATGTCAATTTTTTACAAATTATTTATAATATATTTATTTGGGCACAGACTAATACGATGCTATCGAATGTGTTGAAACAATGGTTATTACCAATCTGAATACGTAGAATTGAATTAAAAACATATTTATAGTACTATATCTATTTTTAGTTTTTATTTAGAGATTCTGAGACCGAATCGACGTGAAGGAAACGCTGGAGACCTCAAACTTGGGGATAGAATCACAGCTCCCGTGGTAGCTACAACACTTCACTCTTGGATTCAAAGTGCCGTCGTTCGACATGAAGGCCAAGGGCTGGAATAAAAGTTAGGCCATGACCGCTCTCATCCTAGGCCTGCGCGACTAGGCCTTAACTGTTCTGGAAGCTCTCGGTAAGGAAGTGACTTACGAAGCAGCTCCTCGAGGCATTGGAAAAGAGATATGGCGACGCTGACCTGGAACACGTCTTTCACGCGCAGCTCTTCGATCCAGCTGCCCTAAGCGAACTGTAGAAAGGGAAGGTGATCGATTTCAAGAGGGTAAGAAAGTGGTATCTGTAAGGATGCTCAGGACGGACCAGCTCAGCAACGAGTGGAAGGATAACATAAAAATGCACAGCAGGAAGATTCGGACATTAAGCCGATTCTGGAATTGATGAAGGCCAGTGCTACTAAGCCCAAGTGAAGTGACGTCTCAGCGATGAGTTTGACTACGAAAAGCTATTGAGCCCAATAGGACAGCTTGCTAATTCAAGATAGAGTCCTGTGCCGTAGATGGGAAAATGGTCGGGGAGACAGCCATCATTTGCAAATGGTTGTCCCTAAAGCTAAATTACCGGATGTTCTACAGCTATACCATAATGGTTGTTCAAGAGGTCATCTGGGAGTCAAACGAACTCTACTAAAGATACGAGAACGATTTTACTGGGTCCACTGTCGTAACGACGTCGAGGACTGGTGTCGCAATTGTGCAAGTTGTGCGGCTGTAAAGGGACCTTAGACTCATAGTAGAGGTGCATTGAAATTGTACAATTTTGGTGCACAATGGGAGAGAATAGCCCTTGACGTGGCGGGGACGTTTCCAGAAAGTGAAAGTGGTAACAAAGTATTCATGGTTGCGATGAAATACTCCACTAAGTGGCCAGAAGTCTTCGCCATTCCAAATCTAAGAAGAAGCTTAAACAGTTACAGATAAACTGGTTCAAGAAGTCTTCTGTCGTTTCGGAATACCTTTAGAGATTAACAGCGATCAAGGAAGGAATTTTGAGTCTCAAATATTCCAGGAAACTTGCCGAATTACGGGTTCGTATAATACAAGAACAACTTCTTACCACTCACAATCTGACAGAAAGGTAAAACGATTTGATCAGACATTGGAGAGGTATCTAGTAAAAGTTATGGAAAATCAGCAACGAGATTGGGATTAGAACATACAACCGTTTTTGTTGTCACATCGAAGCGCTGTTCACGAAAGTACATCAGTGACTCCAGCTTTCGCAAACTTTGGTAGAGAATTACGGCTACCTGTAGACTTGATCACCGATCACCTGATACCCCACGCAGTATAACCGATTATGCAAGTGACTTACCGAACAAATTGAATGACATTTATGAGCACGTCAGACTATCGAGCCGGCAAATGTCTGAAAAGATGAAAACCTGGTATGACCGAAAAAAATTAACAACAAAGGGTTCAACGAAGGTTCACTAGTGTGGTTGCACAATCCATTCCACAGTAAAGGGGAATCTCCTAAGCTTCAAGCTAAATAGAACGGACCGTACCGGATTGTGAGGAGGATCAATGACATAGCCTACCGGATACAGAAAGGTGCAAAAGGCCTAAGATCGTCCATGTGGATCGACTGGCGTGTTATTATGGGGCCGATAATGCGCGGGACGAGCATGCCTTAGGTAGGGGTAGTGTTGTTGTTACACGGCACTAGCGCCATCTAGTATCGAGTAGCAGAACTAAACCTTCTGGATAGATGCATATAAGGATTTTCTACACCTAGTCAATTGGGACTAGTATGTACTCGAACATTCTTGATGTTTCAGTAGAAGAGGGCCTGCATAAGATCGGTAAGGACCGCGACGGAGTCAGTATTGGAATGGCGATTTAAGCGAATACTTCGAAGTGATAAAATTGCGAACTAAAGTGATCAGTGTGTTTAATTATTAGTGTGCTTTAAGTTTTAATTGGTGTTCAGTAATTAAAGTGTCAATTTTGGTAATTCAATCGGCAGTTTTTATTGTCACGAACCCCAAGCTCGTAACAAGATAAAATAGTTAACTCAAAATCTACTTGATCATCACTATGAAAATTGGTATATATATAAAATTGTATTTTTATTGGTGTATATTTATGTCTAGAACAGGTAAATGAAATTGTATACTTGGGGAGTGCTTTCAGCCGGGATGGAAGATGTGATTTAGATGTGGATAGGCGTGTCGCTGCCGGAAACAAAGTCAATGGTGCCCTGAATGCATTAGTAAAAAAGGCAAGGCGTGGTGAGGAGTGCACGCCTTGCAATACATAATGCAGTGTTGGTACCGACTTTGTTATATGGCAGCGAAACTTGGGTATGCCAGAAGAAGCATAAAAGCAGGTTGAATGCAGTGGACATGCGATCTCTTCGTAAAATGTGTGGCGTTACCTTAGCCGACCGAAAGCGAAACGAAGAGATTCGCAATATGGCAGGATTGAAAGATGACCTTATCACAAAAATTGATAGGGGCGTACTCCAATGGTTTGGGCACGTTGAACGAATGAGTGAAGACCGAATGGTGAAGAAAATATATAGAGCGAAAGTAAATATTAAAAGGTGTCGAGGTAGACCGAGACTAACTTTCGAAGACCACGTGAGCAAATTGCTCGAAGAGGGGAGGGTCAAGAGTACTCGGATACCTAGACGTGCGTGTATGAAGAAGTTAATGAACCTGAAGGAAGCGAAAGAGGTATGTAAGGATCGTGACACTTGGCGATCTGTTCTCTCTGGCTACCCCGTTAGGGATTGTGCGTGAAGATAAGTAAGTAAGTATATATGTATTTTTCAATGTAGAAGGTTTATATTTAAAATTTAAAAAAAAATAAAAAATCAGAAACAAAATATTTTAAAAATCTGATTTTAGTTGATTTTTATTTTTCGATCAAAAACAAGGCAATTAAGTAACAAATTACATTGCATGCGCTAAAATAAAAACGTTGCTGAATACAACCTATGATATTAACTTGCGTCTGCGGATAATTTGAGCTAATAATATATTATATGAACGTTGAACGAATTCTGCCCTCGTATGCTCACATGTTTCGTTCAATTACTCGAGTTAACTAGAGTTGCGCGCATTTTGAGTTAACTCGAATTAGTAAGTCGAGTTGACCCAATAACAAAGGTACTCTGTGTCACTAGATCACAAACTTCATGTCTAAGCTGTCAGGTTACACGCATGACAAACGTCATTTATTACAAACTAAGTAAGATTTTTATAATGTGAAACAGCTGAATAAATTTATAAAATCAGAAAAATGACAGAAGATCAAGATGCTAAGGATTCGCAATCAGATTCAGGCATTAAAACATTTGTGAACAAAAACAGAGATAGTAAAAAAGCAAAAACTCAACGGCCTTTGACTAAAGTATTTGACATTACATATTTAAGCTTCATAACATCATTGTGGTACACTAATATTTATATTTGTCTATTTCTATTTCAGATAGTACTTCGCCGACTGCCACCTACTATGACAGAAGAAGCGTTCTTGGATCAAGTATCGCCAATTCCAGAACATGATTATTTCTATTTTGCCAAACCTGATCCGTCACTTGGCAGTAATGTATATTCAAGGGCTTACATAAATTTTTTGAATGTTGATGACATATTTCTATTTAGAGATAAGTTTGATGGGTATGTCTTTGTAGATGAAAAAGGTATGAATATTGTAGTTATATGAAGTAATCCAATGTTAATAATTTTATGTTATGCTTTTACCTTTCCCTAAATTATTAACTGCTTTTAAAGGTCTTGAATATGTTGGCATTGTGGAATATGCACCATTTCAAAGAATACCTAAAAAAAAGAAGAAAAAAGACCCTAAGTGTGGAACAATTGAGAGTGACCCTATTTTTCAGGACTTTATAGAAAACTTAAGCAAAGAGCCAGAAACTGAAAACCAACCTAAGCTTGAGTATTCGTATCCAGTTAATGATGGTAGGTTTCAATTATATTGTTATATTGTAACAAATTTTAAATTTATTTATTTCCTAGCTGTGCCTGCGACTTTGTTCGTGTGGATCAATACTTTTGCTATTCTAAGTGATGATGATTTATTTGTAAATTAAACTTTCACGAAGACTTAGAAAGACACTAATCTGAATAAAAACATTCAGTTAGTCGGACAATCAGATGAATAAACAAATAAACAAAATGACTGCAATAATGTAATCCACAATTTGCTCCCGAATTTCTCTAGCCAATACTTGGTTTCCATACAATAAATAAGAGATTACCCGAAATAATCATAGGCATATTATACTTCCCTTTTGCAATTACAAAAAGTTGAAATTGAAATTTTAGTAAGTAAATTTCGATTTGACAATAAGCTGCAACATGTGTGGAAAAGGGTAGAATGAGCGTAAATACAGTAATAATATTCTTTCTAATCTATTGTTTCGTACTGAGCTCGATAAAAAGTGTTCAGTGTCCGTGCTTTTTTTGATCCTTTATCAGCTGATTTTGGGATTAAGTTTCACTGCTGGTTTTATGTTTAGGTATTTTTATGAATTAATTGTTCCATTTAGCTGTACTAACATGATAGAACGTGAATAAAGCTAGTTAAACGTAAACAAAATGAACTTTTGTCATCGGGATTGATCTTGTTTTTGTCCCATCATCAAAGGGATCCTTAGTGCTAATCTCTGTATTCGTTTTCGGAAGCGTTTCACAAATACCCATATTATTTATGACTCAGTATACTGGGTGGCGATTAGGTTATCGCATTTTATAGCACAGCAGTTAATGCAAGTTAATATACGTCTCTTGAAATAATAAAATAAACCATAATACCAAAAGACAAAAAGTGCATCTTTCAAACAAAATAAATAGCGTAAAAAATTACACGAAATAAATCATCCTGGATAATATTAGTTTACTGACCTGTATAAGCGGCAACATCGCGGCGACACGGCGGCATTGACAAAGGTTACCTACATTTGCCCATACATAGGCAACTAGGCACGTGTAAGACGATGCTCATGAGATGTTATAAACAAATCACAGACTTTATGGTATTGTTTTTATCCAAATAATCACTCTTATCGGTCACTATAGTTTAATAAATAAATCTAATTAAACTTTTAGATTTTCAAAATGTCCGCCGTGTGCCCGAATGCATAACTGACATCGTCGCACGATATTATTTCGGACCTTGCAAAGGTTACCATTGGCGGAAAAAATTTTTATTTTGTCGAAAGCCCGAATAATCCTTATTTTTATGTCCTCGACAGTCGTTACTTCCGTGGAGTACACCTCATTTTTCAAATAACCCCATAAGAAAAATCTAACGGTGTTAGATCCGGTGACCTTGCTGGCCACCGAGAAGGTCCGTATCGGCCAATCCACTGCTCTCCGAACATTTTAGTGAGGCGCTGTCTGGCAGCCACTACTGAATGAGCTGGTGCTCCGTCAAGCTGATACCATAACCGGCTATTTTCCCCTAACGGTTATCCATCAACATAATCCGCCACTGGGCCGTCAAGCAGTTCCAAAAACTTAGACCCACTAAGGTTTCCTTCGATAAACACGGGACCAATAATTTGATCTCCGTGTATTCCAGCCCAAACATTAACGGTAAATCTGTATTGGTGCATAGACTCTCGACACAGTTGCGGATTTTCTTCACTCCAGTACTGTAAGTTCTGCCGATTCCATATTCCGTCGCGCTTAAATGTGCTCTTGTCAGTTCACATTATGTTAGCTAAAAAGTTAGAGTCATTAGCTACTCTGCTCAAGATCCATTGGCAGTAGGCTTCCCTGACTGGCTTATCTCTATCCAATAAAGCCTGTACCTTTACATATTTGAACGACCGTTGCTTGTTTTTTCTTAATATTTTGTGAAAAGTCTTGTGGTGTACACGGAATTGGCGAGCTGCTCTACGGAGACTTGAAGTTGGATTACGAGCGAAATAATTCAATATTTGTTCTTCCTGAGCCACGGCTACTCGGAAGGAATTTCAACCTGACGCGGGATCAACTATTGACCGTCGCGTAACCTTTGAACTGCCCGTATAAAAATAAGTGAGTCTGTAGGACATACACGTGTGGTATGATACCTCTCTCGATAAGTTCGTAATGCCAAAGCCGCGTGTTATCTCTCCGTAAATCAAAATCATGTCGGTGTATTCCGACGTCGTGAAATTGACACGACGCATCTTAAAACTTATAAAAGCTAAAACGTTAAAAAGAAAAAAGCGTACAATTTTAAGCGAGCTGTTACACCACTTCAATAAGTTATTAAATATGTTTTTTATCTAGCGTATTAAACGTGTCCTCTCACAAATAAAAAATATAAAACAGTAAAAGTAAGCGTCCAATTTCGCACAAACTGTCACACCACCTTATCACAACTATTATTATCCTATTAAAGTGTCCTATAACAAACAAATCAAAAAACTTATCAAAATGTCCACAAAACTAAAAAACAACAATTAAAACTCAAAGGACGCCTACGCGAAAATTAGGTCAAGTGACTCATGAACCATCCAAGGGTACCGGCGTCGGACTAAGTGACTTAAATCATCGTCCCATGCGGCAGAGAAATTTGAATATAAACAACACGCATATTCACACCTCTCCCTTTCATTTCTTATCACTTCACACATAGCGAATTATGCCTTCGGACATCTATTATAAGTAAATATTTTTGCTTGGAATTTGTTTTCACACACTCGCATCACGCGGTCCCTTTGTTTTTTTCTTTGTTAATTTAGTGCATAAGAATTATGCCTTATATTGTTAGTCTTAAGTATATTTTTGCTTGATTTTTCCTTTATTTTTGTAATTCGGAATGGCAACGTTTGAACTAGGTATCTTCGCCTTTGCTGGCCTTGGGTCTTTGACCCTTTAGTATTCGTCTATATGCATTTACATGATGTTGTTTAATATTAAATCGAAAAAAGAGGCTACTGGGACTAGGATGTTAATTTTTACATTTCTTTTAGTTATGTATGTGAAAAGAATGTTATGTAGGATATGTCTTTTCTTTTAATGTGATAACTTCAAATTCACTCTGTATAAGGAATATATAGTAGATACACAGTGAACAGTGACATCCATCTGTAAATAGCAAAACAAAGTTTACGGCAAACTAAATTTTATTCTGTATGTTTTAACTATGTCCAATATAAATGAAATTTTATAAACCCTATTTGCAAACTAATTAAAAAAAACTTCTGATTTAATAAGAATTTTATCTAATTTTAAGTACCTATAACTTAGCAAATAAAAAAGATAAATTAATAATAAGAGTATGTTATTAATTCCAAATTTTAAATTAAGAGAACAAATGCGTCTGGACAGCACTATGGGCTCTTCCCCGTTCCAAGAAGTATGTGAATGTCAATGGTATCCTTTTTATATATACATTTCATTGAATGCCTATACCCAGGCGTAGACTATTTTATATTGGCTGTATATTATAATATATAACCCGCTTCTTTGATTTCATAATTGGGTAAAGCATGCATGTTAGGTCATGGAAACAATGCCAAATATGAGGCAATCAAGGAGAGGCCTATTTGCAGCAGTGGACTTTAAAATCTAATTGTTACCGGACAATAGTAAGAAACTTATATTTGCTGGTCCAATACAAACATTGCGTTAAAAGCAGCAAGCAAATTAATTATTTAAATATTATGTATCTTTCATATCCCACTTATAATTAAATCCTATGGTGCTTGAAAATACTTATAAAGTTATAGTAGTTAATTTATTATTACAGCAAAATAAAAATTATTTGATATTGAGAATAAAACGGGTAGGAATAATATAAAAATACTCAAAATTGGGTCACGTAATTTTTCAATTTCATATAATAGTATAATATGCCCACTGCTAAGCTCCTATGATCCTCGCCGAAACCAAAGAAATTGTTAATGGCTCTTTTAAAATTTGATTTATCATGTAGTAGGTACTCGGCGGTAAAGAAAAAAATTTTAAGCAAACCTACATATTTAGTTTTTATTTCGCTAAGATATTAAGGTTTATATATATTTTTCATAAATATTTATTATGTTATTCTTTATTATTTTTGTTTACTACATTTTGATACAATTATATAATTATAGAACACTATTTTACATTATTTAATTACAAAAGTGCTTTGATCACTCAACACCATTGAACAAATTCGTACCTATACTTCGTACCCATACTTCAACCGATTTTAATAAAAGAAAGACTAAATGTAATACGAAGATACGCTCCACAATTTTCCTAACGATTATTTTGATATAAATCAGTACTTTATACATGATATATTAACAAACAAACAAACAGACACTTTAAAAAATTGTAGAAATGTATTCAATTACTTATTTTTAGTCCCTCTCAATCAACTTTGTTACAAAAATATAAAATGTATAGACATCTGCAATTTACATTTTTATTATATGTATAGATTGAAACTTACAACCATCATAACAGGATTCACCCAAAGTGACAGTGTAGTTCTTTTTATACTTATCAAAATTATAATACTTAACTATAACAGCAACAGAACAGGTTAATTTTTTTAGACTCTGTTAAGACAGTGTAACATTTGCGTTAAAAGCACCACCAGCTGCGACAGACAGACAGATCAAACCAAATTACTTGCAAAGCTAATAGCTGTGCTAATTTGAGCAAATATTATTCTATATTTTATTAATGTTTGAATTACAGCCAATGACAAAAAAGTTCAATCTACACCTCTACTTGAGTATTTAGCAGCACGTAAGCTGGATAAACGAGGAAGAGATGAAAGGCGCAGAAGAGAAAATGATAAAAGAAAGATGAGAGTCGAAAGGAAGTCCAAAGATGTTCCAATAAAGGTAAAGATTAAATTCAATAAGTTCAATTTGATGGTGTATAAATATATACTTTGTGGCATTACTTGGGGGAGGCCTATGCAGTGAACTTGTAAAGGGCTGTAATGATGATGATGATAATAATATAAGTTAAAATCTTTAAATTTGATCACATAAATGTTTTTTGGAAACATTATGCAATGATACTAAAAAATGTGTAGGCAATTTCAAACCTATTGTTAATATAATGTACCTATACATTCCATTTCAACTTTCCCTTTTTTCGATACTCCATCCTGGTTTCTCCGAGGACAGCTTTGGGACGCAATATTGTCTTGTTTTATAGCAATTGCAAGATTTAAACAATGCAAAAAAATGTTCATTGGCATTTCGGAGTGAATTGGTGGAAAATTGAGCCAGAACTGGGCGAGTTTGCTGTATCACTGGCGGTACAATAATATCTGATGTCAAGTGCGAAAACTTAGTACATATAATAATGTTCGTTTTTGCGTGATTCCTCTAATGAAAAAATGAAAATTTGAGATCTCCAAAACCGACCAGGCAATATCACTATCAATTATTTAGCCTGTGTTAATAATAGACAATAATGAGAGAGCAAAAATTGAGTAGTTTATGACTGGTTATTTTCCGTAACTCCATGTCTAAGCATATTTTGCGAGTGGGCAGGAATATCATGATTATTCAAGCCATGAAATAGATATAGATTGAAACTTACAACCATCATAACAGGATTCACCCATTCTTTTTATACTTATCAAAATTATAATACTTAACTATAACAGCAACAGAACAGGTTGAGGAAGTTCAGAAGTCCCATGTTGTAACTTCAACTTCAGGGAGTGAACTCGGCATGTGGGGATATTTAGCCCAAATAGGGGACTGTCTCTAATACCATGGTAAATAAATGTTTGTTGAAAGAGCTGCATCCTATAACAGCTTTTATTGCTATCCTGATCTGTGACTTGTTCCATCTCATTAAGATCTTGATTAAATCACTGTTTTCGCTGGTTAAACTTCCCTAGCTTGGTTTCATTTTATTTTGTAAAGTTGAACGTTGATTAGTGAAGTGCTTGGGAACTCTACTCTCTCTCTAAAGATTTTGGGTCTTGAGTCTCATGGCAGCTAACATTGCTTCTAGTTGTATGTGTAGGTCAAGTACGAGCTAACCCCAGTTCGCCTATACCATATTTTGTAGTCATTAGGCAGCCTGTGCCAGTCTCTGGTGTCGCTGAAGCTCCTTTGTAGTGGTGGCTTCATTCATTTTGTTCTACCATACCAAAGCGCCGTATTTGATCATGGGCCGAATTACAGTTTTGTATAAGTTTTTGCAACAGACCAAATTGTTTATCTTAAGACCTACCTACCTTGCCAGAAATTTATACTAGCCTTGTTGATTTTTTTATCCATGTATTTATTTGAGTTGATTTTACTGCCCAAAGTAATACCTAAATATTTTATCTCAGTGGGTAGCAGAAGTTTTGTGCTCAAAACACTTCGAAAGGTGATAGTTATTCATTTGTTTGTATGTATACATTACTAGAACTATTTTATTTGCTTTAACGGTTAAGTCATGTTGCTTGTACCATCTCTCCACTATATGGATAGCAGCTTGGGTCAGGTCGCACACCATACTTGCTGTTTTACCCAAGACCAGTATTGTCAGGTCATATGCATAACCTATTGTGTACAAGTGATAGGCATTTAATTTGTTGACGAGTTTATTTATGACCCTATGTCATAGGAGAGATGGTGGGTACCCTGCAGACAACCTTTTTTATCTGGGTTATTTGAGATTCAGCAGCAATCTTTATTGTTCATGTACTGATCATGGTTACTATCTAAGTCAATCAGTGCTGGCTTAACTCTGTCTAATAAGTGAAGTGTTTGTTTTATCCTGGAGAAATTTTTTCTCTCTAATGCACCTTCCATTTCTATGAAAGATTCTATAATCCCCTTACCACCAGTAATGTATGTCCAATAGTGAATTTATTAGAGGTAATGAAGGTAAAGATTGTGTTGCCTCCAATAAACATTTATTTGTTTAAGCTTCATTGCATGAATATTGTACATTGTTATTATTTTAATAGTTATACTTGGTATAGCCGTGCTGCAGCTATATTATGGTTGTAGTATGAATGGGTCGGCTTGACAGGTGAAGTACCAACTCCCACAGAATACCAGCGTAAAATAACAGCTTAATGCTTCTGTGTTACCTATAGTAAGTATCGAGAACTGGAGACCCTATTTTATTGCAAATGAGGCATTCACCCTAAGTCCACAGGTGACAACACATCTACATTTTTATTTTTTATTGAGGATAGATGTAGATGTCCATAGTACACACCACTTACCATCAGAAACTTTACTTGTTTATCATTACTTGTTTGACACCTTATTCTATAGAATGTATATCAATTATTACAATATTTGTAAATTAAAATTTTTCTCAATCTGCATTTTGAATATTGTTGTATTTATGTAGCAAACTGGTGATATATCTGAAGATGATAACATTAATAACTACAATAATGAGAATAATTATGACCGGAAATTTCGACACGATAATTTTTGGAATGGAGAAAAAAATATTTATCATAATTCAAAAGTGAAATCTATTGTAACAAATTTGGATACAAACGTGATGCATGGCTCTGATGAATTTTTGAGCACTGATTCAGATTGGGATAGTCATTTCCCTGCCTTGACTACGAAATGTCATAACACTTTCACTTTAGCTTCTGGAAATTTTTGTGATAAAAATGAAATTCAAGGTGGTAGCCCTAAGAGTTGGGGTGATACATACTTTAAGGTGTTCATTTACAATACGCTATTTAATATGTTATTGTTTTTTTTGTTGTTTAAAAATATTTAGTTTAGTAGTATATTAATTAGTGTTGAATAGTTATAGAAGTCTTATTAAAGATGTATTAATAATGTACTTATAATTCATTACATAAACTTGCTAACGTAAGTTTTTGTCTTGCTTCCCAATAAAGTAATACATTATTATAACGTAAATAAACTAATAAAATTATGATTATTAATAAATAACACTTAACATAAAAAATATTTACAGGAAGAAGACGTGGTTGATAATGATATTAAGAAAATAAAATTTAGAGAATGGGAAAAAGATAAATCAGTTACAGATTCTAAAGATGAGCAAAATAAACAGGAAAGCAGAGATGGAACTGTGTACGAATCTAGAACATACCGCGAGCAGCGTAAAATTGGCGGTAGCGCTATTATTGACAAGAAGAAAAAACTGGATAATGACAAAAAAGACGAGGAATTTACAGAAGATTCTGATAAGAATTTCAAAAAAGATAAAAGAGACAAATTAAAAGAATCGCCTCGAGAACAGAAAAGCAAAAAATATAGTGATACAAGAAAAGAAAGGCTAACCAAAACTGAATTTATCAAAACTGAAAAACAGTCTGTCATAAGTAAAATGATATCATCAGAGAGCAAATCTAAATCCCTTAATTATGATGATATTAAACCCTTTACTCAACTTCCTCAAGTGAAAACTGATGATTTGACTAAGATTATCGATAGTCTAGATAGAAAAATGAAATTAGATGATTCTCAATATGAAACAAAAAAAGATTCTTGTGATGGAAATCAAAAGAGTGAAATTACTGTTGAAGTCACTAAAATGAGGCGAAATAGCTTAGAATCTGGTGATGTATGTATGAAAGAAGAAATGACGATTAAGCGCCAAAAATCTCTTGAGGACAGAAGTAAATCAACGGATAGAGAAGAATCTGAAGAAATGGAAAAAAGCGAAAGTTCTGATAGGCGCACTGAACGCAGAATTAGAAATAAGGTAATTTAGATATTAACTACTACAATTAAATTTTACTATAACTAAAAAGCTAATATTAAATACAAAATGATACTACATTCATACATCCTTACATCCATACAACATACATAGAAACATGAATACATATATACATGTCAAGCCAAAACAAATGCATGTTAAAAGCTTGATATAATTGTACAGTATTAGATTTTTTCAAGGTTTTTTCAAAATTTGTCTCCAGACCTAAACATTTTGGAACGCCTTCCCAATGACTGTATTAGATTTATTTTCGTCTACGTAAATATGACCATATCTCGCAATACAGGTCTAAGCTTAACTGGCTTACAATTCAGCAAAAGTGCAATTTAAGATATTGAATGTTCTCTTTTCCATTTGAAATAATCCGTCTTTGCCATCTTATCTTAAAAGTAAATATCACTCTGTCGCCTCACTACCTGAGTACCACAGATTACCCCCTTAGGGCCAATCCTGATTTGCCGTTTAGAGTTCGCTCTCGGTATGATAAAATATTATCAAGTAAAAGGACATGTCAAATGCGCTGTGATTGGATATTTCAACGTTAAACTTAGAATACACCGAAGCATAGCAAAGTGAGTTGGAACGTTGATCCATACATTTGGGATTAATTGATTATTGATAATTAAATAATTTAATCAAGTTTTATTTGAAATTTAATAAAAAATAAAGCAATGTATGTATATTTGTACATGTGATTTAATGACTTCTTAAATTTATACGAACACTACACATTGAATAAAACTATATATACACTATTTATCGCGTTTAACTAACTTATTTTTAATTCGGTTTCGGTGTTTCGGGTGCTTTACAGCACCCATGTCATGGGGAAACTGTGATGTTTGATGTCCCAATATCATAGTTAGCCCGGCTACCTTCAGTTTTTGTATATTAATTTTTGTTCCGATATATGAAGAACTAGCTTAAAGTATCTTGAAGTCTTGCAGTAGTATGCTTGGGTTTGGTATTAATTTTGTTAATTATAGGATCCCAAGTAGATGGCAGCACCCATATATCTTCTCTATTGAAATTAGGATGTTTTTTAATTTCAATATCCTTGCATATAATCCTTGGTAGGAATCGGTGTTCTTTTACGAGGATTTGTAGTTTATCAAATTTGCTGTAATGGTGGGGACGATCTTGAACATGTTCACAAACTGCAGACTTCCCGGAGCGTCGGTGCTACATGTCAGCTATATGTTCTTTCACGCGGGTTTTTATAGATCTTTTTGTTTGACCTATATAAGAGAGGCCACATTCACAATCTAGCTTGTACACTCCTGCATCTTGTAGAGAAATATTACACTTGATGTATGGTAAAAATTGACTAATCTTCTTTGGCTGCTTGTAGTATGTTTTAATGGAAGATCGCTTCAACCTTAGCCAACTGGCTTCACTCGGTCACTGTGACATAGGCGCTGGACCCGAAGCTTGTCTTGTGCTGAAGCTCGGCAGCCAGATGTTTTCTGTCACAGATCCCTTGTGCTCTCTGAAACAAAGATTTACCCACGATAACTAACTATGAATATCGGTTGGTATGGGTCTTTTTCCTATACACAGTGTGACCAATAGTGTTATCAGAATTTTGGATGACTAAAACATCTAGGAAAGATTAGCTATGATTTATTAATCCATTAAAAATACTTTAATTTCGACGTGGTAACATTTGCCAAATATTAGAATATCACATTTCAATCAACCCACTAATCTATTAATTATTTTGTAATCTACATTGGTACTATATTATAAAAAAAATGTTAAGTCCATACTAAAAGTGGCAAGTATAGAGATGGTGTAGTGGAATCTAACAGCCGTCTGCGGTTTTTCATAATATGAAGATTGTCTGCTGGGAAGTGTCTTGGGCATAGCATAGCACACTATTTTTGGTGGGAAACCATTCGTCCGCTCGACAAGTTGCGTGGATCCACATCTTTTCCTTTAGGGGCATTTAGGAAGCCTATAAAATATAGGTATCACAATGACACGCCACTATTTTTTTAAAATAATGACTTCAAAAAAATGTAATCGATGACCAGATTTCGACTTATAAATCACAACACTATCGATACACATGCTGTCGTTTAACAAAGACAACTACTGTAATTTACGTAATGGGTGATAACTGGGTGTCTTAGCCGACTTGCTACTCCATTTCACTGCACAGGAATCCATTTGTAATGTATTTTGGATACAAAACTAGTTTTAAATTGTCAAGAACTCGGATGTGCCTACGGGTCACAAACTTGGCCGATACGGATGTCGTGATTCTTAGCGTCACTTCATATGCTAGCTACAGAAAGCATGTGTTGCGCGCGTTTGTGGTAATCTGTGGGCATTACGTTATTGTTTTTCTACAACCAAATTTAAATTCCTAACTTCTTGACAATTCAGGCTACCCTTTCTTGGAACTCCTTGCCTGATGACATCTGGAAAGTACCTAAAAAGTTGGGTTGTGAACTAAAGGCAACACAGGCTGTATAAATCATTCAAGTACAGTATAATATTTAGTGTCAAACAGATGTATAATATATTTATAATTATTTGTATGTACTAATTTTATATTAGCGGCTTTTACACTTACGCTCTTTAACGCGTTAATCGGCTTTCGTGCGGAAAAGAACACGCATCTAAAGATAGAAACGAAGAATGAGAATGCACGCGCACGCCAGTCGCTCGCGCATCTTCTCATACCTCAGTCATGCGTTCAAGTCTGTGCGCTTCAAACATAATTTACATGCGCGGTTTTATGAAAACAATTGTGGTCGTAAAATGGCGGCTATTAAATTATGGAGCAAGGATCTTATTACAGAGTTCTTGGCAATATACAAGGCATGCAATTTTATGTTTTATAATATATTTAAAAAATATATATAAAAATAAATTAACAAATAATAAATATATAACCTATTATATCCGCTTAGACCAGCAAACATAACCGCTTGTGTAATATTTCTTCTAACCTCTTTTTTCATTTCTGTAGAACACTAGTCTTCAGAACGTGCGTTTAACAAAACTGTGTGATTTTCATACACTCCAGGTTTCCCGAAAGTTTCCCGTTCTTAATCACGCGCGATTAGCTTTTACACCACACATTTTCCTCTCTGAATAAAAATAGAGTAGTAATAGCGCGCGAAAGAGTGAATGTAAACAATCACTCACCATTGCGCGAGTGAAAGAACGTGTCGTGTAAAGGCGGCTATTCGTGTATATAAAAATGTATGTAACGTCTGAGTTATATGTGAATAGACCTTTATAAAATAATATAACTAACTTCCTTAAATAAACGGTTGTTTATTGATTTCTTATATTTACGCGAACACTACATATTGAATAAAACTACTTTTACGGATATTTATTGCATTTAATTTGATTATTTTATGATTAGCTGACATAAAACACCAACACTCTGGGAAGTCTGCAGTTTGTGATCATATCCTAGACGGCCTCTGCCGTTACATCAGATTTGATATACAACAAATCCTCGCGAAAGAAGATTGATTGATCTGACGGCTCCGTGGCGCAGTGGCTTCGCAATGAGTTACAGCGTTAAGGGCCGCGGGTTCGAATCCCGCACGGAACAGGTATTTGTATGCCCTACAAGTAATTGTTCCGGGTCTGGATGTTTTTCCTTGTGAAATATATGTTTGTAAACTGTCTCAATGATACAGGAGAAAATCCTAGTGTGAAGGTATTGTTTTTAAAAAAACAAAGAAAGATTCCTGCCAAGGATGCTTACGTGAGACTATTGAAATTAAAAAACATCTCAATTTAAATAGAGAAGGAGGCTGGGTACTAGCAACTGCTTGGGATCCTGTAATTAATAAATTTAAAACTAAACCCAAGCATAACACTACAAGACTTGAAGACACAGTACGTTCATTCTGTGTATATCAGACTTAATGTAAAAATGAAAAAGCATGACCAATGGTGCTGGAAAGCACTGAAACGTCAGGTATTAAAATTAAGCAAACTAAACGCGATAAAACCAGTAAAAGTAGTTTTATTCAAAAACGGTTGTTATTTCTGTTTTAATTAATGAAAATTACCAGATTCAGTAAAAGTTAAGAATTATTTTATTTAATTTTTCAGGACCGTCCAAGCCTCGTTATTTACCAACCAGGAATGGGTAAATTTAGCAAGCAAAGACTTGC